>CM060932.1:409350556-409975556 GCA_030765085.1 Allium cepa
ACAAGTCCAAAGTGATATAGTTTTGACAAAGAGAATTAGCGTAAATAAAAGTCACAACCGGATAACGCGTAATAAAGTAAAATTGGATTCTACCAAAACCAAGTAAGCGTTTAATTTAACCGAGATCACACCACCTGCTAAGTGACACGTGAACATTAGTATTCGAATAGATCGATGTTAATCGTTGACCAAGTTTACACTTAACGAGTGACACAACCAAAACGATGAATATTCCTTTGACCAAATGATTTAATTAATTTTTAATTATTATAAATTTAATATTATAACATTTATAATATTTTATTTTTATTTTAAATTTAATTTTTTATATTTAATTTCAAAACAATTTTGAAATTAGCCCAAAACCCAATTCAAAATAGGATTTTTCTATTAAGGGCAATTTTTGGGCTCACATAATTGTTCGAGCCAGGCCGATAGTCAAGTAGGATAGAATGCTTGATTATGCAACAATCCAGCCAAAACACTACCTTTCTTAGACATTGTACTAATTGGATTATAAGCTTAATCAGTTAACCCTAATATGACGAATTTTTACTACATAGGCTATTAGGCTCCATACCATTGTTAGAACTGAGCATGCCCATAGCGGAAGTTATGGATGAATTTCAATTAATTTTTACCATATTTGATCTTTATTTAGCATATGAAGCCTAATTTATTGAGAACATTTCTAAATTATATTTAAATAAAATCTTTTATTTTATTTAAATTTATAAAATGTTATTGTATTATTTAATTTATATTATATTAAATATATATTACGTATCATATACATATATATAAATGTGTGCATGAGAAACATATCAATCTATGTAAGGTTTAACATGCCAGTATATAGATGTTGGGATTTACATCGCAACGAACACGTTAGCTCATACAATATGCAAATACATTATCCAAATGTATGTTTATATATATAATTTTGCTTTATAAATAAAATACTACAATGTGTATGTAGGTATGTACAAAAAATTTTTTTTTTTTGAAAATGGGTAAGATTTATTAAAGGCTTTGCACCCTAAATTTACAGCCCAATACAAGGCCCAATACTAACATCATAAAGGTTACAACTACTCCGACAGAAAACATACAACTCAAAATTTCCCCAAATAAAACTGCTTCTGCTTCGTCTTCCCTTTTCATGGAGGCCGCAAGTAACTTGTTTCTGGGTTTTCTATCAATGGATAGTTCTGACCCACTACTTCAGTATGAGCTTCGTCTAGTGCCTGTGTGGTAATTGTCCAATTTTTGATTCTTTTCTTCATCAATTGCATTTCATATTTCACAAGCTTACTGATCTCTGTGTAATTTCGGTGTTTTTTCTGAAATAATCGATGATTCCTTTCCTTCCACACACTCCAAACGGTAGTAGTGATAGCGATGCTAGCTAGTTTGGATTTCTCGTCTATGCCATTCCCCCTCCGAACCAGGTGAGCTATTTCTTCCTCCAGTGTACTTGTTTGCTGCGATAAATTTGTCTATGTTTTGCATTGTTTCCACACTTCATTCGAATATTTGCAGGCAAAGAAAAGGTGATCATGTGATTCTTCTTCTTGGTTACATAGTTCGCATTTGCTCTCTGTTAAAATCCCCCATTTCATAAGTCTATTTTTTGTGGGAAGCCTTTTAAGAATTGCTTTGTAGGTCGTAAACGCCATTTTTCAAATAAATAAATAAATAAATGTACATATATTGAATACTCATATACATGTATAATAATAAATATATATTAATACAAATAAATTTAAATAATAATAGTTTATTTAAACATATAACCACCTGGTCTTGCACATGGTTTAAGATATTTTTCAATTTTAAAAAATATATACAATAAAACTATATAAAAATTATTTTAAAATTAACAAAATATATTTTTCAAAATTAAATTTGAATTTTAAATTTCTGGTAAAATTTTAAACGCAAATTTTATAATTTGAAATTTTATTATATGTTTTATAATATTAAATTAATTTATAATCTATTTTTTATTTTTTAATTTATATTTAAATATTTGAAAATATAAAAATTGGATTTTTAATTTCAGTCGAGAGTATAATATGTATAAATATGATTTTATAAAATATAAAAAATATTTTATAATACATATACGAATTTATGTAATTATTTACATTATTAAATATTAATTAAAATAATGCATAATATATAAAATTATTTATTTTTGCTGAAAGTATTATGCTTATCAAAAATTATGTATAAAATCATGTTTTTTGTATTTTACATAAATATAATGCAGTGTCCAATTATAAGCTATATAAACATGTGTTTGTGCATGTATTATATTAAATTATTTAGATAAAAAATTGTTTTTTAAATATTGAGCCATGTTGCGCATTGATGTATTATCATAAATTTTTTTTAATATATATACATATGCAAACAACCAATCTCAAATTGTGACAATATATTGACATGTTGGAATCATCACCTAACTAACAATATTTAATATAAAATAAACATTATAAATGTAGATTAACATTTATTAACATGTTAGGACATACCTTATATCCCAAGCCCATAAGCACACCCTGAAACGATGAGATCCGATCCTCGAACTAATTCCGATTTAGCAGATTGCTAATCACCGAATCGTTAACCACCGACTATCGATTAACATCGAATCTAATTTGATATGAAAGGAGGATGGAGGGGAGAAGTCGGGCAGAGATGGAGAGGATATGGAGGCTACAAAAAGTATTCCAAAAGATGAGGGTAGAATTCTTTATATAGAGGAAGAGAATGGAAAAAGTTTGGATCTATTCTTTTACTCATTCTCCTTCCATCTTAGCCAACCATTTCGAAGCTCTTTAACTCACATGTTGCTGCACCTATTACCCATATTTGAGCCGATCCTACCAGCCCCTACCATGGGCTTTAAACCTACTTAGAGCCCGAGAAAAATATTGTGCAATTAAATCCAACTTCAAGCTTATCGATATCGCATATCAATTAATATATTTATAACCCTATAAATACATTTAATAATATATTTTTATCAAATCAAAATCAAATTTTTATAATTAATATTTCACAAATATTAATTAATTTAATAGATTTTCGTATTGTTTTGAAAATTAAATTAAAATTTTAAATTAAAATGTTGTTTAAAATAAAATACGTATTATAAAAGTTATAATATAAATTTTCAGAATATTTGAAAATGTTATGAATTAGTTTCAAAAATATTATTTTTCAATAAGATTAATAAAATAAATGAATTAATTAAATAAGTTAATCAATGAGAAATATATACATGTACTATATATTTTGATATATATTGTGATATTTGAAAATGTTTAAGATATTATACGTATACATGTATGTGTATAAAGTAATTTTTCAAATTCAATATACTTAAATTAATATTGTAGATTAATTAAAAATTTAGTTAATCCAATAAATTAATATATATATATATGTATGTATGTATGTATGTATGTATATGATATACATGTATTACTATAAAGGTTATAGTCTAAATTCAATATTATATGTTATAGTTGAATAATAAAATAACAAACAAAAAGTTAATTAATTGAATTAATTAATTAATACAATAATATACATAAGACTATTATATAAGTAAATCAAATTATAAAATTTATATAATAAAACTTATATATAAATGTATAACAAAAGGTGGAAGAGTAAGAAAACCAAAATAGACTTAAGGAATAAATAATTAGGTATAGTATGTAGACCATGATTTCTTATGTGTCCGATAATTAAATCACGAGGGTATTTCGAAAGAAACACATTAATTCATAAGTCGATATCACTCAATATAATATATTAAAGATTATGAATCTTCAGTATATTATTGTCTTCTACCATGTATATATTAATAACTTACTTGCATAGTTCTTAGTTATTGAGCAAAATAAAGCTAGGGATGTTATGTGTAGTATTATTAATATATTGAATAGACAAGGTAAGACAACTATATGTATTTGTTGAGAAAACTCAAGGTACATATACTGTAACTATCCACTTTTCCGTATAGTTTAAGCGGTCAATAAACCACATATGACCCACTCAAATTGAATGGAAAGGCGGATTGTTAGGAAAAATAAAGAAGGAAGCAGACAAGAAGAAAAATAACAACACAGAATCTCACAGCGAAACGAATAATCTATAATATAAAACAAATTTTTACATAAAAACAAACTGTAATATAAGTATATACAAACGTCAATCAGAGTATACTAACCTATTTCAGCCCGAACAGTTATACCAAGCTGTCCTCACAATTGCTGACAAATACAACAATGAATGCAACGAAAAAACAACCATGCATGAGAATATGTCTCTAGGCCTCCAACTCGCCTCCTGAAGCTTCAAAGCCTCCAACTAAATCTGTAATATGCTCGGTCTGACCCGAGCATTATAGGAAAACAGTATCGGGGTCAGTCTGCTGAAATCAACATGAGAAACTCAAACTACAAGAAATTTTATTTATTATGGCTTTTAAAAAAAATCAAAATTATCTCTTAAGACCACATCGCACACAAAGCACGGAAGGATTTTACCTTACGATAACCAAAACATTTATATCAGAAAATCCAGTGATGTTTTAATAATGTCTAAGCGTGAAAATAATAATAATCAAGTGGCTGTGATGCTCGTGAGTGTACATCACAACAATACTACATATATAATCAAAAACCGATAAGGCACGTTCGCTAATTGTGTAGGATTTCCATAGAGGTGTTCTCAGTACTTCGAGAACGGTCCTCCTACACAACTTGTGCAGCATAAGGATCAGAGATATCTTTCCGTGGTAGCAAACATCCCTAGTGCTGCACCATAGGAAAAACATAGTTGGTCTTGCTAAGACAGAGTGCATCGCCCCATGCATGCATAACAACTGTAAGTAACGTCTAGGAGGAGCTGACTACACCCTATGGGTTTGCCAACCCTACTGGTCATGCCTCATATCTCTGATTTTAGTCATTACCATTGATGAGGCTATGTCCGGTGTTCCAACTCATGCGCCGCCATCAAAACAAATCATTAAATCCCACATGGATTCCAATACCCCAACAGGTCTCGAAATCGAACTTGGATTTCCCTATCTCGAATAGATCTTGGAATCACCCATGGATTCCCTTAACCCCAACGGGTCTCGGAATCACATATGGATTACAACATCTCAATATATCACGAAACTCCTCCATAGAACCGTACATGGTTTTGAAGTGGTTACGGTTCCGAGTCATCTTTGATGAGTACACTCTTCTCGCTTATCGAGTGTTACGCAAAAAAATCGCCGATTTCCAAAATGCTCAATACCAGTTCTTTAAGAAATAATCAGACAATACATAAGAGTGGGGATCATCACCTAACCGTATAAGTGGACGGATCTCCTTATCATTTGTCCTAGAAGAACAAAACGAGTTTATACATGTGACGACCTGGGATTTTGGACATTTGGAATTGGAATATTTAATTAATTTTAAATATTTAAAAGTTAAATTCTAACTTGAATTTCAAATATCTCCATTTATTGGATAATTAAACTATTGAATTTAATAATTGGAAATTGGGTAAAATAGTGAATCTGGATTTTTAAGCTTGTTAAAATAAATATTGATTATACTGAAGGTAATAAAAGCTTTAAAATTGAACTTGGAAGTGTTCTATTCAATTTTAAAAAATATATCGTTTAAATTAACATTTAAAAATAGCCTTCCGAGGCACAGTCTTGGAATTCGAAGAAACAAGTTTCATTGGATTTGTAATAGTGTTTTATTATCAGATTTAAATTTTCGTAGCACTTGGAGTTGTCGTGTGATCGTACGGTAGATAAACGCGTTGAAATCTATATAGAAAATTCAATATAATAACTGGGTCCAAAAAGCTATCTTCTTTACACAATCGAATTAGGACTCGGAACCTTTTCCATTGCATTCAGAATAGGGGTATAACAATGTAAAGGCCTAGCGGCACGCCTCGATAGGAGATCGAAATTTTTAGTTATGGTTTCGAGATGATTTAAATTTGAAATTTAAATATAAAATATATTATTTTGGCAAAAAATTTCTCAGCAACCTTTCTTTTCATTCAAACACGTGTTCCCCTGGCATAACGCGTGTCTACCCTGTTAATACACATCCCTTCCTTCTCGATTTTCTTAACAGTTGGGATTTCAAATTTTAAAAAGTAATAATGGTCGAGCAATTCAAAGAAATAGAAATCAAGATCGAACCCTCCCCTCAAATTTTCCATCCAGTTCAAATCGCGAAAACCATTCTTCTTCTATCTGCTCAAACGCCCTTTCTTAAAAAAAAGGGATAAACGAAATGGCGGGCGTTTTTTCTCCCTCTGAAGTTCATTATCGATTCGCAATTCAACAGAGAATCAATCGAATCGATTAACGTTCGAGATCAAGATGTAGGCAGCGGTGAGACGTTACAGCTGAGAGGTGGCTTTGCGAAAAGCATGGGCGATTGAGGGTCTGCGATGGCGTAACACTGTGAGTTTTGGAAAGCTCGCGGGGGTCGAACTGAGCAGTGGCCGAACGTGAGAGAAATTGAGTTCATGAGCTCTAATCGAGCAATCTAGAAGGGGAAGGACATTGGTCATGTGGGTTCTCTACTGCAGCAGAAGGAGGGTGTCGAGCAAATTGGTTCAGGAGGTGAAGTTTTGCGGAGTCCGGTGAGGTATATAGCAGTTTTTTTGATTTAATTTAATAAATATATATTTATATATATATATATATATATATATTAGAAGATATATAAAATATATAATCAACCCACTGTTAATGTTAAAATGTGTATGATGGTGCTTAGTATATATATATGTCATGTTACAAAAATTATAATGTGATCAGTAAAGAAAAGTATAATATAAATATAAATTATATATACACATGCCTATTTTAATCTAATATATAGGTAAACAGGAAAAATTATATATAGAAAAGATTATGGGAAAAAATATCGAGGAATTTTAAATGTTTGAAGAATTAATATAAAATTTGGTTTGGAACCTCTATAGACTATTTTATAAATATATGTATGTAGTTTCAAAAAGAAAATAAATATACCTATAATTTTCACTTACTGTTTAATTTTAAAATAATGTATTGGGGAATTAACTTGTTTAATTATCTTATTTAAATTATTTTAGTTACTAAGAAAATTACGAAAGAAATTTTTGCTTAAAATTAAATCAATAAATGATAATTGACTGTTCGATTATTTCAGTTATTAATAAAACATATAATGCTTATACAAAGTCCAAAATAGTGGAGAGGCAAGCTGGTTTGAAGTGGATTGCGAGCAATAAAAACAAAGGTGAGTTAATCTCACTCATTTGGATTACCGTCAATTTAAATAGTTAAATTTAAATTAGGGGTTGATTGCTTAAATTGATTATTATTATTATCAGTCTAGATGTGATATTAGATAGTAGTGTATATATATACTAGAGTGATTAATTCCCGCATTATATAGCGGATGAGACCCTATGCACCCCGCATAATAGCGGATGACCCTATATACCGCGATATCCCCCTAGAAGTGGGATTGGTATTTTTATATTGTGCCAACATCTATGGATGCAGGGAAAAATAGGTTGGAGGGATCTAACTGGATTCCTCAAAATATTGAATTGTTTTCATAATCTGTGATATGATTCATTTATTATATGTGATAGATTATTGATTATATTAGAAATTGAAATATTAGATGTTATGGTTTGATTGAATATATTTGGGTATATTGAGTTATCAAGAATATATAGATTGGATTTTTGAAGAGAAATAAAGAGAGAATTTTAAGTAAAATAATTTTAGAGAATTCGAATAAATTAAAGAATTTGGAAAAGGATAAAAGTTGATTTTTTTAAATTCTAACAAATAATTCCAAGTACGGGAAAGGAGGTTTTGAATATATGGGAATAAATAAATTTTAAAACTTAAGTGATATTGTTTAAATAAATAAAGGATTTATTTTTAAATTCAAGGTTCAAAATAGTTTGGGAGAGATAAAGAAGAATTTTGGAAAAAATATGAAATTGGTGTTTTCAATTTAAATAAGATTTTAAATCATAATAAAGGAGTAAAATCTAAAATTAATGGGTTTTGAAATAAGATTGAGTAAGTAAAGGAATTTATTTTTTTAAATGGAGTAAATTTTGGAAATCGATTTGGAAATTGATTTAGTATTCGAAAATGTGTTTTAAAAGAAGAATGAGACTATGGAATTTATAAACTGGGTTTATAAAGTGAAATAAGATATCAGTGGATATTTGAAAGTACAAATTCACGGTGGGAATTGGTAAAGGAATGGTTAATTTGTTTTAAAAATAAATAGTGGTTTTATTTTTAAAGGTGGAAAGGAAAATTTACGGGATTGAGACGTAATTTAAACTGGAAATAAATCAAGAAGGATTTATAAATGATTAAACGGTTACATTGGAATGGAAAGTGAAATTTCTTGAAAAACTAAATGTATTTTCAAAGAAAGATTTTTAAGTATAAATTAGAAGTTTAAAATGTTTTAAAAAAGAATGCTTTCTTAGAGAAGTTTATTATTTAAATTGTTTTAATATTTGTAAGTAAATATTTATTAATTTAGTTATAGTATTAATTATTTTAAAGGTTAAAGTAGCATTATGATTTAAGTGATAGTTACTAAATATTTATACTTTATATAAATGGCTTTTATTTTAAAGGTAATTTTGGCTAAGTTTTACTTGAAATTTTTTATGGAATTTCATAACTATTATTTTGAATAAAGTCTTTTAAGTAGTTTTTATTTTAAATGTTTTAAAGTATATATATCTTTGGATAAAGTGATTTAAATTATTTAAAATCTAAGTTATTAAGACTTGGTGCTTTTTAGTAGAAATAAAACAATTGTTAGGATGATTGTTTAATCTGATAGTTAAATAACTGACTATCAGTATTGGCCAATGCATTGATTGTTTCGAAGAGATCGGGATCAAGATTAATTTTCCGAAAACCACTTCGATTCGGTTTGAACGCTTTCATGAGGAAGACAAGAGCTTAGAGTCGAAGATGGAGCAGTGAAGTGCAATGGCGAATCACTACTAATCCTGAGGGTGATTCCAAAATGGATATAGTAGGAGTAGTGCCTTCGGTTCCGTTCGGACCGGGAACAGACTTGTATGGACGAATGCTATCAGAACATCGTTATCGGGACGATGAGCATTCTAAGTGTATGTGTGCTTAAAAGGTAACGCATAGCCTCGAGCCTCATCAACCGGGAATGGCTAATACAGGGAAGCTGTAGCAAGGCTATGTGGCTAGCAACCAATTAGGCTAAGGTCATCCCTTTCTAGATGTCCCTTTTCTTAGGCTGTGTGGGAGGTTGCTGATCCCAACCGCGGGGTGATCTTATTCGGACTATCCAGCAAGGGGTAGCTCCAGTCTTGTGTAGCAGGGGATCATGGTGGATCCTCGGTACTCTGATCTAGACCAGGTACTCTGATGGACGGTATCCCAATAGCCCTTCCATTGTATGGAATCCAATCTCCAATAAGCACCTGTACGGTTTCGATTGTGCTCAACTATTGTTGAAACGTGAGATGCAAGCATTTTAGCTAGATTCTTTTTTACTTTCTATAGACACTATTATAATACTAGATGGATTTGATAAAAATGTTTCGGTTATCGTAAGGTAAAAACCCAACATGTTTATTTGTGGCATGGTCTTACGAGATACCTTTGATTTCAAAGGATTTTGGAAAAACTTTAATAATCCAATTGTGTTTGTTTTCTCACGCTGATTTTCTAGACCGACTCGGGTGTTATTTTACTATAATGCTTAGGTCAGACCGAGTATTATGGAATACAGATTCTGGATGGACTGCTATGGAGCTCAGGGGATGAGCTGGATGGCGATACGTATCAAACGTATTTGATGTATATTCCGCTGTGTATGATTAACTACATGGTCAGTTTTTGTGAGGATAGGTTATGATAACTGTCCAGTTGTGTGCTATGAATTTTGTTGTACTCTGATGATGTAATATATAAAACAGATATAGTTCTTTTTGTTTAAAGATCAATCATTTATCTATTATATACTATTCTGTTGTGTTTGTGAGATTCTGATGTTGTTTTGTTTTCTCTTCTTCTACCTCCTTCTTCTTTTCCTTACGGTCTATTTTTCCGACATTCGATTGTTCGACATTTGATACAGTGGATGTATTGATGTCGATTTTCAAGCGTCGAAAATCAGGTCGTGACAATACGTACAGTATAGCACCACCAATGGTAATTGTACCATATAATTTCTTTGTTTCTCCTAGATATTTCCAGAGTTAAAATCCTACGGTGTTCAGTAGGAAAAAATTTCATACCACAAAAATTAAGAAGGATTGCATATTTAGGCCAAAATTTGATGGTCGGTTATTTAACTATCAAACAAACAAACATTCTAAATAGAGATTACACTTCCCATGGAAATCGCTAAGCCTCTTCCAAAATAAATTTTTAATTTTTAAAAATAACTTTTCGAATACTAGGAAATCACTTCCATATATTTGCCTTAACATGATAAGCATATTCACAAAATACTATATTTTTGATATTAGAAAATTTAACCACATACTTATCTCAACGGTATAAGTACATTCATAAACCATTTAACTTTCAGTACTTGGAATCTTTTTTTAAAAATACACATGGAAAGTACCGTTCAGTATTCACTACTACAAAAAGTGCATATTGCTTCGCCCTATTTGCATCAGTTGAAATAAAAACTGATGCAAATAGAACTATTTGCATCAGTTCTATCTTAATAACCGATGCAATTGGTACGTGAAAAGAAATAGGTAATAAAAATTTCAAATTTGCATCAGTTGTCACCAACAACCGATGCAATTGGTACGTGCAAATAGTTTTAGTCGCATCGGTTTTAAATTCAACCGATGCAACTATGTTAAATTTTGTTTCCCGCTACGTTACCTTTTGTTTGCCGCTAAAATTTTGGTTCTCAGATTTTCATTTCTCCATCAAATTTTCATTCCATTCGCCAAATAATATTACGGTCCCCCTAAAACCAGATCTTTTCATCTCCACCTTCAGTATTAATTCCAGTCGCGAAACTGAGATACATCTCTCTGTCTTTCTCCTCCAATTTCTCATATAAAATTCGCAGCAATCCCTTAAATTTTAAAAGAGGCATGGCTTCTCTATTTCTTCCTTGCATGCTTTTGTTCATCATCGCTCGTTCATCTTCATCCTCGGCTCTATCTACAGTCATCACACATCTCCCTGGCTATGTCGGTCCTCTTCGATTTCATCTTGAAACTGGGTACATTAATTTTACTTTCTTTCTTTTAATTTTATGTATGAAATATGTTTCAGTTTTCAACACATACTTCTTTTGGACTATCATAAGTTACTACCATATCTTTTAAAACAAGTTTGCTTTTACTTCATTTTTATTTAATTTCATATGATTCAGTATTCAGTAACAATATTCGGGTTATCAGTAAGTTGATACAAAATTAAAATACGATATTCCTCTATCAAAAGTGGAGTTTCACTCTTAAAAAAGAAAGCATTCAATTCGTGGAGGCTATGTCTGCTTATGGATTTTTGCAATGCTTTGGTTTGAGATTGTGGATGCCCACTTGATGCTTGGTGAAATGCACAGTCGAATTTCTAGTCTTTTCCTGTTTATTTCATCCTATTAATTATACGTTTTCAAACCATGATAGTGTTTGCATATGCTATGTGTGTTCTTCTTCTTCCCTGTTCTTTATTGCAAGCTTTAGCAATAGGATTATCAATGTACTATATATCACATTAAACTTCCAGTGTGTTTTACAGTTAATGAGATCTAGCATACACAATGTGCCATATTTTGCATATGTTCAATGCTTGTACAATGCATAAACAGTATGTACAATGATTTATGTCAGGATGTGATTCTTTTATTGACAAAACGAAGGCTGATTATTTTGATGCTACTGATGATGTTGCTGCTGATGATTTCTGCTGGACAAAGTTCTGGTCAGAGTCAAAGGCAGTCAATTGTAGTGCTAATGATTTATGTCCGGAGAGAACTGAATGAATCGGTATATAAACGACATTGATGCATCTGCAAGTAATAAGTAGCCTTTGAGTTCATACAGTGATAAAGAGTACCGACCTGAAGTTCAAGCAACGGGTATGTGATATTGTATGTGGTCGAGCAGGGGATTGTATGGAGTTGCAATTGCAATGATGGTAGGTGATGTTGCTGCAGTAGGCAGTAGTTTGTTGTGATAAAAAGAAGTGGGGGACTTCAGTTGGAGTCTGAGTTCAGATGATCTGTTGATGGTGGTGGAATGAATGGTGAAGGGGAGTGATGTTAGCTAGTTGGTGGTAGTGGAGTAAGTGGTTAATTGATTGCTCTTTGGCCGTGATGCACGTATTTCAATTTACAGGTATTTGGCCGTGATGCACATGTTTCAATTTACAGGTATTTTTTTAATTCTTTTTTTTTTCTTGCACATGTTGAATATCTTCATTCTTGTTTTTAACTTGGATGTTTTATTTTTTAATTTTAGTTTAGTATATTGACTTTGATGTTGAGTTGTGTTCATTTAGCTTTCTGAAGTTGTCTTACCTGCAAAAAGATTGATGAATCATTAAAGATTTACATTCTACCATCAATCTGAATTTAAACATTGATCCAAAAAGCAGTTCTTTTATGCATAGTCATTGTATTCAAGTTTTGCTACATACTTTCAACGCATGTTAATGCTCATGAATTTTAAATGTACAAGCATATATTATGTTCATTCACGTGGGCAAAGAATCAGGAGGAGGGGTTGAAGATCCCTTGAAACTCTGATCAGGGGCGGCCATTAATCAATTACCTTTTAAGCTGGTACAAGTGTTTCCTTTCCGATCTTAGTATTTCAACTCCAAAAAATTGCTTATACTTAATCATAAGACCTGTGATGATTAAACCACAAACATAGAAACGATTCAGTCTATAGTTATTTATTTATTCATAGGTATCGTGTCAACATTGACATGCTTTTGACAAAGAGGCAGAACAGCTTATTGGTATGGTCGTGGATGAGACAATCAACATCTCAAAGACGGTCAGTCCTATCTAACAATTAACAGTTCACACGCCCACACCTTTTGAATAAAAACTATTTGGTTTTAGTCTGCATGTTAGCATTAGAATGCAAATCACAAGATTGTGTACTGTACGTATTCCAATTATCATACTTATTCTTCCATTTGCAAACTTAAGTTCATACATGTTCACTCATTCTAATTGTCCAAATTATGCTTTCTACTATGCTTAATTGCTATTAGCAAGAGTAACTTAAATGCAGTGGTAGTAGTCATGTAGTTTTCTCAGTAATTACTTGCAATGTTTAACAACCTTCTATAAATTATTTTTCCTCCTGTTATAAATTAAGTATATTGCATATTGCTTGAGATAGTAGATAGAGGCACTCACCACCTATTAACTAAACATGTTATACACATGTCTATGCTAACTGATAACATGTTCTGCTGTTTGATTCAGGAAAGGTGCAAAACATTTTTCTGAAATTAGTGGGAGTAGATGCCTTTTTTGAATTCATGATAGCTTCAAGAGAGAATAAGCAAGAAAACCATGTCCTCTCAATTATCCACTTCTATACCTCAGGTAAGCTATTTTTGGCCTTATATAATTTTTTTTTCTACATTAGTTATTTTTGTTAAACCCCAGAATCTTTTTCAAACTTATGACTAAACCATTAGGCGTGCTTCAGATAACTACTTTGAGTGAGTAAAGTACAAACTTTGATAATCTTTCCACCCAAAACAGTGATACCACCCCTACTGAGTCTGATTACAAAGGAAAGAAAGTGGTAAGTTGATTTTTTTTAATGTGATATATATGTTTTGAAATTGATTTGATCAAATAACATTTACATGAATAAACTGCAATGCCTATTTTCATCATATACCGCTGGACGGGCTTCATCTAAATCATCTCTTCCAGTCTAGAAGGACATAGACCGGAGAGTTTAAGCCGATTTGGATGGAAGTAGGCAAGGTATGAGTTAACATTATCTGTGTATTGTTTATCTTATTATGTTGCCTTAGTACATGTTAGAGTACAAATAACCGTAACTGATTTTTATTATAAGCCAAACAAACTGACAACGCATTTGCATCTTACAAACTAATTGGTAGGCAAGGAGTGGTCATTGATATTATTTTTTTCATTATTTCATATTAGTTTTTTTTTCCTTGACCGTGCTGTTGTTCATATAGAATGCCTTAGTTTCCATATGCCTCTGCTCAGGCTTAAGTGGAATTGACAACGTAGCAGTCCAAAAATACTTTCCCATTTAATTGATGCTAGGCAATGCAAGCAGTACACTTGTTTTGGTTTGAACATGCCCAACCACTTCCATTAAACTGTTATCCTTTACTGAATTTTTTTTAAATGCATTGTACAAACTTCATGTGGTTCTTTGGGGAATAATTATTGATATCATGCTCAGTAAGTACCTGCTGTATCAAGAAATTAAGCCCATCGGTTGACGAAGGAGCATTCATTTTCCGGAAAGGCTAAAGAAACCATCACTAATTCATCAACAACCGATTTTTTCGAAACATGATATGAACGAAGATGAAAGATGAACTCGTAATTTTTGATATCTTTGTTTACGCTTCTGTATGTTCAAGAATGGTGATCTCAACCCGCGTACTATCAACTAGCATAGAAAGGATTATGATAAGTGAATGATTTTTTTCCCTACATGAAGTATATAGCTGTAGCAAGTGGTAGTTTGGGTAGGATGGTAGAAGTTGGAGGGAAGTGGGCTGATGTAAAGATGAATGGAAGTGTAGTTGATGTGCAAGAAGTTTAGTGATGGGCAGTGTAAATGAATTGTGGGGAGATACAGGCCAGAGAAGGCACAGTGAACAATGTGCAGTGCATGGTAAATGAAATGAACTTGTGTAAAAAAAATCTTTTTTAAAGTTGTACAAATGAAAATCGTAAATGAAATGGAATAATTGATATATGTTTATTTTGGTATCATGTTATTCAGTTTGTATTTGCCATCAAATTTAATTTTGAATGATTGTAATATTGCATGCAATAATTGTTTGTTATAATCAATAATATATATATATATATATATAGAGTCTATTTGAGTACTGTAATAATGGTTTCTGAGAATGACTTTTTTGCATCAGGTATAAATAGCTGATGCAATAGAGGGATTAGTTTGCATCGGTTGTTATAAAAAACCGATGCATTAAGTTACTTTATTGCATCGGTTTTCATTACAACCGATGCAACATGGGGGCTGTGTTCAAGCAACCAACCATGATATTTTGCATCAGTTGTTAGTAACAACCGATGCAAAAAGGACCTTTTTGCATTGGTTTCAGAACTGATGCAAAAGTGTTAAGCCTGTTGCATCGGTTGCATATGCATCGGTTGTTGAACTGATGCAAAAGGGGGGTAAACAACCGATGCAAATGACCTGTTTTGTAGTAGTGATTAATCATGGATCGTAGTTTATTCAATGGTTACGCCGCTATCCCGGTGAATCCATAATAAAATGTAAGCAATCCCTACCCCTCGAATTACGCTATGAAAATGAACCATTCCTTTCCGAAAAAAATTATTTTGTAAATATCTCCAAATCTATTTATAAAGCTTCTTTTCAAATCTCCAGTCTATTTATAAAACATTCTTAACAAACCTCAAACCCCCTTTATAAAATTTCTCCCTTTTCTGATCTTTAAAACTCATTTTGTAAATTCATCTATAAATATCTAAAACCGTTTATAAATCTCTTTCCATATTTAAACAAATTTATTTGATAATCTCTTCAAATCAGTAAGGTTCCATTGATAAACCATAAATTATTAAAAATAAATTTAGATAACAAGTTATTATTTAAATAGCATACCATTTCATTTTAATTAAATCTCATTAAAAATAATAACTTCAAAATCTCATTAATAATATATTAAATAAACTTTAAACACTATTATTGTACTAATAAGTGAACTTCAAAACAATATTAGTATAATTAGTTAACTTTTAAAATGTTATTAATACAATAATCAAATAAATTTTAATTAATATTCATATGATAATTAATTAACCTATAAATAAAATTAAATAACTTAAATCGATATAATTAAATAAATTTAGTTAAAAATATAAGTATGGTTAAATAACTTTTAAATAAATAATTAAATTAAAACATTTTAAAACAATAACTAAATAACCTTAAAATAATAATTAAATAACTTTAAGAAATTACTTTTAAAAATCACATTAATAAAATAATTAACTTTAAATCATTACTAAAAACAATTATTAATTATCTTTTAAATATTATTAATAATAAGTTATTACCCTTTTTAAATCTTATTACTAAGTAATTATTATCTTCAAACCAATAATTAGCTTTTTCAAATTCGAGAGAGGCTCAACTATTACAATGGTACGTAAGCAAGCTACCATATCATTTAGTTTAACTTTCCACGTTAATAGATGATATTTACATAATCAATGACTATGCCAATAAGTTCAACACTTAACGATCATTGTTTAACATATCACTTATTCAAAGTGGCATATCACATAACGATATACATTCAGATGTCCAAATCTACAAAATAGCAGAACGAGGATTTATTCTGCTAATTAAATGTCAAATAAATTTAAGCGGAACAGTGTTTTATTTTGCTAAACAGATGTCCAATTACAATATTCAATCCAATTTAACTTAAAAGTATTTCATTTAGCCAAATAAACATCAATAGTTAAAGTGTATTAATTTTAAATGACGTTATCACTAAAATAACGTGATTTAAACCCAGTCCGTTTAAATATGTCATAATTTTTACATGTCCAAAGCTACCAGCAGGTTACACTAAAATGATGTACTCGTCCACACGAGTACAACGCAAATATCCATGTGTATATCGGATTTAAGGCGATCATGTTTTGGCATTTCAAAGGTTTGAGCAAAATAATATTATCAAATTTACAATTAAACAAGAATTTCCCACCTAGTCGAAATGGGCCAAAGCCCAAACCCTTCAAACCTGAACCCACCCTTCCCACTCTTACTCTTTGTCTTCTTTCTTCCTCCCATTCAATTTGCTGCAACCAAACTCGCTTGAACATGTGCACGTGCACACACACTCCACTGTTTGAACCACCCAACCGAGATCACTAGAGAACTCTGCACCATCCTCGACACAATCGCCACCTTGTCAAGGCCACACACCTCCCCCATCAAAACTCAATAGTCATGGCCGATAAAAAATGCGTACAGGCATTTAAAGGTCGCGACTTTTTTCGATGCCGAATTCTACCAAACTTCAACCTTAGGTGCCGCTCTCCACCCTGAATAAAACATCACTTTCCATTTCCCCCATCGTCGACCAAAGCTCACGCAAATCCAAACCCTAGCCGTCGATGACTGTCAACGACCATCACGAAACTTTACCAAAATGCTACCAAAAGTAATAAACCCCCCCCCCCCCCCCCCCCCACGTCCTTAATGGTGCTGACGCCACCTTCCAATTCGAAGCGGAACAAGAGGAATTGATTTTTGAAGATTATGAACATTTACTCCCCTTTACTATAAAATGGTGATTCCTCCATTGATGCTTGATGAAATCGAGGGCGATCAATTAAAAAAAAAACTAGAGATCGAATCACAAGATTTTCGTTTTGGAATTATTTACTAATTGTTAACGAATTGATGGGTATTGATTTTTGACGGAGAGGAGCTAGAACTTTTTATCAGGGAAGTTTAATTGAAGAAGAAGAAGAAGACCCCTATGATTAACTGAGTATGTATGTATACACTTACACATGCTTACCTCCTCCAGTACCGAGATCAAATCCAAATCAAAATAGATAAGGACAGGCAGGCAACAGCAGCCAAACAAGGGGAGACAAAACAGGGACAATGAAATAAAAGGGTTGCTATATATTGGATTTAAGGAAAAAGGAGGTGTTGTGTGTACAAGTGCACATAATAAGGTGTGCTTGCATATTTTAGAATGATCCTGATACCCATTATACAATATCGAGTCCGTGTATGAGCCATAAACGCTAGAAACTGAAATACGATTGTGCACCGCAAGGTCCCGGAATCACAAAGCAATAATAAAGTATACAAGTTAACTTATTCTGTGAAGTGTCAAAAATGCCCACTTTTGCCATAAAATACGTCAAATGAAAATTTATTTATTTTTCAATTTAAAAATTATGGAAAATATCTATAAATTAAATTGAAAATATGTCATTGAAAATCAGGTCTTAATTTAAAACATAGATTTTTGTTATATTTTATAAAATCCCAAATCGAATATTTAAAACTATTTAAATATCCAAAAATTAAGGGATAAAATTCTGGGTTGTTACATTCTCCCTCCGTTAAAAAGAATTTCGTCCTCGAAATTTTACCATATGAACATCTGATATTATTTATAAGCCTGCATGATGTCCATAGATCACTCATATACTAAATCTGATTTGATCAGTACTTGAATACATAACTCCACTTCCAAACTAGCATTGCTCACTCGATTCTATAGTGCGAACTCTTATCAAGTCCCTTGATTAGGAACCTCTATTCTCCTTTCACATTCATAGAATATGATAGAAACCTTAGTTCCATATCAAGAACCCTCATCAAGTGCTTGCCATCAAAAATCGAGTAATAGATCCTTATTTGCAATGGTTTGAAACACTTCAAGACCTTGTACTCGAATATTAGATCAAAATTATATGAAGTGAAATGATCTATGTCCAACTTATGCACTTATTTAATTGGTTATTCCAAATACCAATTCTATTACCACTAAATTATTAATGACAACATTTTTATAAAACATAGCTTAAGTTTAAAAAACAAAACTGGTATAACACCCTATCATACCTAAAGGGTGTACACAATTACCAGATTCAACTCTTCTTTTGAATTCACATAAGAATTTTAAACACCCCGATTTTATTCAAAATACCCTTTTAAAACGATACTATATATTTTAATCCATAGAATATATATATATATATATATATATATATAGCTCGAGTAACCCTAAAATTATACCCAAGGAACTGGTCACTACCAAACAATATCATATACTTCCTTCCTAGAAGAATAATACTCAAAAAAGCGTTTGTCATCCGAACATATCTCTTACCTATTTTTTAAGTTATTTTCTAGCCACTCGCACTATTTAACTTAAGACCGCTTTTTTTCTTTTTTCGAATCAATTTTGAAAACAATACTAAATATATTTCCAAATAAATAGTTTTATCAAAGTATCAATTCTAACTCACTTTGGATTCGTTCGGATACGAACTCGTTCCGAATGTACATTGACTAAGAGAATAATTTACTAAGTGTGCAATACCGTTTGCCTAAGCAAACATCCGATCGTTACTTAGAAAATTATTCCAATCACCACAAAACAAATCAGAAATCATTTCCCGAGCCAAATCCAAAGGAATACACGTTTCTTTAAAATTTTATCTTCAAAACGTATTTATACTTGAAAATGTATCTTAGTAAACTATTGCCACTATTTCCTAAAATATTTATACTTTATACTCTCAAGTAAAATTAACACTACTTTTCCCATAAATCATTTAAAATAATAATATACATCTTTCCTTTTGTATACCAAATCATGCTTTTGGTTTAATCAAAAGTTGTGTTTACCTAACAAATCTATAGCAAAATTCCTTTCTAAAATACCTATATTCATAAAATCTCTTCAAATAGTATTATTGTTAACTTCATAAAAATTTGAAAACCATTTTTTCAAAAACCGCGATTTAAATTCTCAAATTCCTTATTTATACACACATTTTTATAAATAAAATTTGTAAATCTCCCTTTAAAGGAAATTATTTCTTAAATATTTATTACAAAAATATTCTAGCTTCTTTATATAAATCATTCTTCAAGTATTATTTTAGAAATATTAAAGTTTTCTTTTAATAAACTTCTTTTATAAAACCCCAATTAAATCAACCAACTTTTATACTGAATCATTTCCAATATATTGTTTTCAAAATATTCCAAATTCCTTTTAATAAAACAACATTTATTAAAACTTAATTTTATCAAATCAACCTTTAAATAAAATCATTTCTAAAATATTCATTCCAAAATGTGCAAATTTTCTTTTAAATAAACTACCCTTAAAAATCAATTTTTAACCCATCATTATCAACGAATGACTTATATACAAACTGTGAAACTTAATTCACAAGGTATTCATTTCAATGTTCTTAAAATTCCTATCTATCCAACCTAGGTTTCAAAAGGAAGATTCTAGATAAAATAACCAATAATTGTCAATGCTCAGAAATGGACGAGCATGACCGATCAAATCCTAGATGATAATGATGGAATGTTATCGTTTCTATCAACCACGAATAACTATATTAAATTTTTTTAGCAAAGCTAGCGAGGTTGACTGGACCTCTACCAGATATTATTGCAAAGGAGAAAAACCGAAAAAACTACTCGAAACATACTTCGAGCAGCAGAGAAACAAAGATGCACAAGGGAAGACCAAAAAAAGAAAAAAAAATTAGGGAAAAAATAAAAGGAGGAAAACAAATAAGGGGAGAGATACTCAGTGCAGATCCGAAGCAGGACTCGAAGGAAACCCATGTAGCTCAAAGTCAAGCAATAGCGGAGACAGCCAGCAACAACGACTCGAAGAAAACACCAGGATAGCCGCAAGAAAAACCCATAGCACTTACTCCAACTTGCTACCAATCTCCCAAAAGAATGCTCAAGCTAGAGTTTCTAGCTTGAAAACCATTCAAAATGTTTTGCTTGAGGACTTTCCACAGCTGCACCGTGGTACTTGCTACATTGTTAATGCAAATATTGTTTCTTTTTTCCAAGCAAGGCTAATGCATTTCTTAATGTAGAAGCATAGAAAATCACCATCTATATCTCGTACTCTTGCTGACTTAAGAATTAAGTCTCATTCAATTGCAAACTGCAAGGAGCCATGCAACCTTCCCATCTTGGCCATTAACCTACTCCAAATTTGATGCAGGATAGTACATTCAAAAAACAAATGATGAACACTTTCCGTTTCAAAGTTACAAAACACACACGAATGATAAGATAACAATGTGAATCCAAGCATTTTCTCCCTGGTCATCAATGCATTATTTAAAACTTTCCATAGCCTAAGGTTATCGAAGTTGGTCGACTAAGAATTCCAAATGACCTTGTGCCACATGCACTTCGACATGTTATGAGTTTTGGATAATAGATGATAAACATGCATTATTGAGTGAGGCTACCCAACCTAGAGAAGCTCATGATTCAGGGTATGAGTTAAAGAAGCTACTCATACCAGCCCAGAACTGTCTCAAATTCTAATTACTGGTAAATGTGAGGTTCGGCTTGCTTTCTATTATGTAGTCAACTGTTTTAGCATTGGAATTAATACTAGACTGATGTTTCTATTGTTGAGATAAAACAACTCCAAGGATCAAACCATTATCCATCCAAGGATCATCCCAGAACTATTTTTTGCTATGACTAGATAGTGAAAACCTTATAAAAGGCAGGAAGGACTTTCTCAGAGCCAGAATCTTTCTCCATATCCAACTGCAACATTGGGGAGTATGCATAGTCCAAAAACATTTCCTCCCAATATTGTGTACCACAGTCCATTGCACCCAAAGGCTCCTCTTGCTGGTCAAAAGTGCACTAAAATGATGACTAATTGATGCTATAACAATATTTAGAATATCTAAACCACCCCTATTAAAAGGTTTTTCAGCAGTGGCAAAAGAGTAAGTGATGGGTTTTCTGTTGTGAACGCTGCCTATCCAAAGGAATCTCAACATAGCACTTCTGACCATATTTAACAACTTTTTAGGAAGAATAAATGTCCTAGCTCAAAAGACCACAATAAAGAAGCTCATTGATTTTATTAGCACGAGTCTGCCAGCTTGGGTGAGGAATCTGTTGGCCCAATTGTCATAACACTGGTTATCTTGTTGCAGGGAGGTAGGCAGCTGGCTTTAGTAACCCTCAAGGAGCATAATGGGAGGCCCATATAGTTCATATCATTATGCATTGGTTGAAAGCCAGAGAAAGCATATAATTCAATGCTCATTGTTATAAGAATACCAAATAACAAGATGAATGATTTGGAAGGGTTAAGCTTAAGCCCAGTGAGGGAGTAAAATGTGGCAAGGGTTTGTTTAATAGTAGAAATGGATTCATTGTCAGGTTTTGTGAAAATCAAGATGTCATCAGCAAATAGAAGAGAGTTAAGCCTAGTCTGTTTACACCTTGGATGGTATATAATTTCTTGATTGGAGTATCTGGCATTCAGCATGCTTGTCAACACTTCCATGACCAAAATGAACCGGTAAGAAGAAAGGGGGTCCCCTTACTGTATACCTTGTTTTCTTTTGAAGAACCCCGAAACCTAGCCATTGTATTTAAGAGAGTAAGTTGGAGTAGAGATGCACACGTGCATCCAGGCAATGAATGGCTTGGGGAAACCCATTAGAACCATAACTCTAACAATTGTTGACTAATGAACTCTATCGTAAGCCTTAGTAAGATCGAGCTTCATCATGCATCGGGGCAAAGTTAGTTCTACCATAATAACAAAACTTCTCACCTTTGTTAGTCCATAATAAATAAATTAAAAAAGTTTTAAATTAGTTTATATATACATATATATACACACACATATACATATACATACATACATACATATATATATATATATATATATATATATATATATATCAAGATATTTTTTTTCCAAAATCACATTTGAATCCATAAATCCATTTTAAAGAAGAGTCGCTTATTTACAAAAGCTTTTGAACTCATTTAAAAATTATTTAAACCCCTTTTATAACAAATCGCTTGAAATTAAAATTATTGCTTTCATCATTGCTTATATAAATATTACTATATTTTATCTTTCGTCTCTAAAACCTTTCCAAAATCTTATACTTATAAAAGTAAATTTAAAAAGGTTTTAAATTAATTATTACTTTTGAAATAGCTTTTATAAACTTATAGTATATTTTATCTTTTGCTCCTAAGCATTTCCAAAGTTATATTATACTTATAATAACAAATTTAAAAAGGTTTTATAAATAAATTTACTAAATCTTAAAAGTTTTGAAGAGAAATTTTTGATTAAGAAATAAGTTAAGAATATAATATAATTTAGCTATATATTCTATAGATAAAATTTTAATAAGGGTCAAAATGAATAAAATCTCATTTTTGTAATTCTTTTAAAATATTCAAACAATAAATCCATCTAAAAGTCAGTAACTAGGGCCAACATTGCTCTAAAAATATAATTCCATAATATGGAATTATTTAGCGATCCGAGTTGTTTTCCAGCAAATCCCGGCAACACATCTATGCACAAGTATCGACATACTATATAAAATCTTAATTCACAATCGGCCGGAGTTTTGTTTGTGGTTTTGCATTATTAATCCCTACAATGCATCAAAGTAATGCAAAACAATCAAATCTCATCGAATAATTAGTTATTCGATGAAATAACTAAATCATAGCATGCAATAATATTTTAATCCAATTCATTCACACAACAATTAGTCATTAAGATCTACAATTAGGGAAGGATATGTAAAGCAAAATTCTTGTTTTAACGAATTCAGTGATTAAAAATCAAAAATTATCATCCAACAATCTACCAAACAATAGTGTACAACGATATTTCTAAAGGTAAATATAGAATTGTGAGTTAAGAATAACTCACTTTTGATTGATGTTGGCTGAAAATTCCATTTATAATTATCTACACTCCAAACGATAGCCATAACCAATTTTGCCTTGTAGTCATGCATAAGTACAGCTTCACATTATCGCTCACTTGAACCTCCTCCCTTCCAACCTCTTGCCTGCTCGCCACCACGAACGTCGCATGATAACCTAGGTTGCATGTCTTCCTTCACGTCGTCGAACCCCTATCATCCTCTGCCATTTATCGCAACATCGTCTCTTCGTTCGAGCGTCGCCTCCCACCAGCTAATGCTAATCGACTCATCGCCTGCAACCTGGCATCGCGAGCTCCTTCCACCAGTTGCCTACAAACCAAAGCCCTTGCGTGAATCATCAGCCTCGTGTCGCCCATCGGATGATCGCAGTCTCGTCTCTCCTCCTACGCCTTCAATCGCCAGTCGCCTTTGTCACTCGTTCATTCCATTATTTTTAAATGATACGAATTGGTGATTTAGGGTAGTTTGGGTGTAAACGGGTTTGGGACTGTAAATGAGAAAATGTGGTTTTATTTTGTAACAAGAAGTAATAGGCCTGGGGTTCTTTGAATGTTGTTTTAATTTTATTTCCAATTTAATTTATTTCTTAATTGAATTCCTTTTGCAATTACATTTAAATATCAATCTCCATCATTTAACCACTTGTAAATACAATTCAGTCTAATTTAAATCGATCTACACTTTGTTTCGATAACTAAACAATTCTATTTAATTCAGTATATCATTCACTTCATTTAATTATTCAATATATTTACCCAATTGACTTTTGTTTATAACTATTCCATTTTATTTGATATACCATTTTATTTGGTTTTTTTTATAGTATCAAAAATGAAATTTATTAACTAATTGAATTTTACTACAACAAAATCCTCTATTAAATAGACTTTAATTGGATTATAATTTGATTTCAATAATAATAATTATCAAAAATCAAATTTAGACACCTCTATGTTAGCTAAAATAACATAATATTACCGCTGTAAAACATGGTTGTTACAAACCTTCCCTATGAAAATTGCATCCTTGCAATTTCTTATAGGGAGATGTCAAAAACACATGCAAACATTAACTCTCTTCGAATTTTTACTATTTAATTGAAACTCGAGCAAAACTTAAATAGTTAACGTTATAATCGAACTTAATGTATGTTATAAATTTAAATAGATTCATTTATCAATTTTCATTTCTTCACATACGAAAATTTATTGAAAAATTTCTAAGCGTTAAAATTTTTGAAAAATTTCGACAGAGTCTCCTTTGTATGGAGGGCCGTTTGCAATTTCACAAATATAATATAAATAATATACATCGACCACATGGTCAGAAACATAATATATATTAATATTTCTAACAGTTCTATATTTAATCCGAAAGCGTACATTTATTTTAGCACTTAAAGGAGCTTACTTTACTATTTGGCGAGCAAAAGTGAGCATGCACAACATTCCAATCCATGTAGCCTTCTAGCACCTATTCTTAACTCAAACAAATCATGTAAGATTTTTTATATAGAATTCTAAATAAGCACGCATTCACATATTGAACAAATATCTTAGCATAATTAAGCGATTTCCCATGTGTGTCTATATGCCACACTTATAATTTAATTAAACATATATGAATTATAAGAGAAGCATTAGGCAAACAATTCAATGAATGACAATGTTCACATGTTCAAAATGAAAGTGAACATGGTAAAACATGTAAATGAACAACTGATATCTTACTACATAACATAATATGTAAGAGATGTATTTACTATAAGTTGTCAGTCAGCAACTATTGAACAAACTTAATAACCATAGCCTTAAAATATCAAACAAAAGTTGACGTAGGCAAACAACCATAAACTCTCATTAAGAACTAATAGGGTTTCATAAATCTAAACAAAAGTCATAATTTGTTATTTTAAAATTCTTAATTTACATATATAATTATGATATACATAAAACTTAATTTTATTCAAAACTGATACATGTGTACAGAATTGCATACTAAAAATTCACATTATATGCTCAAAACTTTTTATGCATTGGAGACTGTAAGATATTGAAACTCAAATATATGAACCATATATTTTACAAACCTTGTACTCATATTTGGAACAAAAACTTGTATTAAAGATTAGATATGTATGAACTTTATAACCGCATATGCTAAACTCGTATATATTTGAAAACAGTTATTTACATATACCCGAAACTCTTTTTTTCACTTTTTTTCACTGCCAATTTTGAGTAAGCGTTCAACATTGGACAGTATTATATACAAAGCACTCACTTAATGCATATAAGAGTTGATTGATCGTTTTTCAAAAGCATATAGCATTTTAATGATTCTAAATCATGCCAAGATCAAGTACAATTATATAGTAGCAACAACCATTGGTTTCATAATGCAATAAACTTTATTTATTTTATTAGTATATATTTTTTCCACTGCAGCAGCTTAAATGCTGATGCATATTGCTGTAGCAGCAACTCTGTGTCGTTATTATGTTTTTTTAGCAACCGATGATAGTGCTGAGAATGAAGAATTTGAAAACACGAAGAAAATTGGAGTGAAAATAAGGGAACAATTAAAAAGGCAGTATTAATAACGCAATTCGAATGTAAGAGTGAACTAACAACAATATCGAGATATGAGTTCAAAAAATTTCTATGCTAAGTTGACCATTAGAAGATATGCAAATAATACACAAGCTCTTATTTCTAATAAATAGGAAATGTTACTTCATACAGATAAAATGCAGTAAGAAGCAGCTGATTATTATACTTGGCTATATAATGGACAACAGGATGTAGTACTGAATAAATCAAATGTAAATTGCAAAAGAAAATAAATAACAAAGTGAGGGACTACTTACATTTCAAAGAAGAATTTAAGACCTAACTTTCTTATAATTGCATTATAAACCTTTCTAATGGAAAAGAAAATAACTTAACACTTTTAAGTGGCAATTTATATTAAAAATGCCTTTAATTTTATTGCCATCCTAACATACAATTAAATTTCAAATTTTTAGTTCAAAGCAATAATAATCCATTATTTTATTCTATAAACTTCTTATTTTAAAATCTTTATATATATTGAGTAAAAATTAATTTACTCCTGTGGAAAACTTTTATATGAAAAGTCAAAACTGTACAATTCAAGATACGTTACGTAGACTGATAAAATAATGATATTAATTAAGGATTTAAACTCGTTAGGCATGAATAGTCGCAGGTGTTACTTTGTATTTATTTATTTGTTTATTTTGGTATAAAGCATGTCCTTGTACAAAATAATAAATTCTCTCTTATCTATACTTTATAAAAGTGCTTTTAAATCTTATTTATTTTGCGAAGTCGTATTTGAGAAAATATTTATCTACTAAATCAAAGTATTCGACAATTAATAACTTATTATATCAATGAATAAATTATAATTTTATTTTAAACTTCACTCAAATTAGAAATCCATATACATAAAAATCCTAACCTTTATTACAATCACAAGACAATATTCAAAATCATTTATACCACACCTAATTTATTTGATATGCCTCTTTGTAAATGAATATATATGATTTTACAAATGCCAAATTATTAAAATATAAATCTTACTCTCATTTAAAGCGTTAAAAATTCTATTCAAGCAGATTGGACACTATATTCAATCAATATTTATTTTGTTCTCAAATATATTATGATCTTACTCCTTACTTTCATTCGTTTCTTGTGTCACCAGTATATATGTGACAGGGTTTCAGATCTCATATTACCTTAGATTCGCAAGTTTTTCATGTTAGCTGCGTATATGGTAGGGTTAAAATGGTCAACAACAACCAGATCTAACTGACATTAATGAAGATCAAAATGTATATTTTATGATGAATGTGTTGTTTATATAAAAGCATAAAGTTAATTTAACACTTCACTATTCTGATTCCTATCATATGTTTGGCATAACTACAAATGAGTATGTCGTCTTTTATTTTTATTAGTGCGTTATTGTTATTGTTATTTTGTCTTATATCTTGCCCAAATGGCTCAGACAACCTGTTAGTTAATAGTCTATTCTGCAATCGTTGGACGTTGGAAGCATCTGTGTAACATCATGGAGAGAGAGTTATAAGCAACCATAATTAGAGTAGGGTTATCATTGCATAAATATTTATGTAGATGGATTAGCTGCAATATCCCAAGTAAACCAACTTGCTTTAGTTTGCGTGAAGTTGTGCCAGTAATTTTGTATAGAACATCCCAAAGTATCTCCTTCAGAATATAATTTATACACTTTTATAAAATATTATTCTACCTTTGAAACACTTCTCCAAAATTATTCTCTTTATTTTGTAAAATATTTATCTTATTTCGAAATTCTATCTTCTTTTCAAAAATAATATATATATAGAACTAATTATTATTTCTAAAAATATTTTATTGCCTAAAACAGTATGTCCGAATCTTTCATACTAGTGTTTATGAACCCCTACCGATAACGTTTATCAGGCGCATCGACCAGAATTCTTAAAGCAGTCCACGGGCAATTTAAAAGAATAACAAATTTCTATATGATATACATATATCTTTTAATACTTTGCGCCTTTACAAAATATTTACATGTCTATAATAAACATAATTAAGTTCCATATATATGTATATATAACATCAAAAGATTTTAATTCAAATATACGTTTGCTTTTATTCAAACTAGTGCGAAATCCTGCTACGCACACGGGTGTTGCTAGAAATTTTATTGGTGTAAACATATGATCAAACTTGGTATTAAGTAACCCAAAAGTGTTTAGATTTCAGTTACAAATTTTTAATAGCTTCAAAAAGAAGTCAGTTGAAAAGTATTAATACCCGATCATTCTACAAACCTTCAAGTAACATGTGCACGATTTAATTTTTTAAACATCATAGTCTAAGTTATAGAATATCTGAGCATCAAGTATATCGTAGAGAGTGGATAGGAACCAACTGAGTTAAATAATGCTGAACAAGGAGGATTTTCGCTGAACTATTATCTGCAAAGTCAATAAAAGTTAACATTTTTTTTCAGTACACATTTCTCTGTATATGATAACGTAACTTGGAATTGTGAAGTGGTTGCTCAATTTTTCTTTGGCTTCATCATGTGAGCCACAATAATAGCTTAAATTCATTAGCTAAATACATAAAAGAAGGTTAGCTATTTTTAATCATGAAATATTAGGCAGGAACAAATGTTGGATTGAACACAGCTAATGTTGAAGAAAGACATATGAAATAAGGATAAAATGGCTGCTATTCTCAATCACTAAACACATAAAAGCATAAGACATAATTTCAGAATCAAATAGGAAATGTAAAACATATTTATTACAAACAAGTCATAGGTTTAATATTCATGCAATAAAGTAGTAAAGAATCAAAGCAAAACAAAGTTAGTTGAATGTCGAAACGTAAAAGCTTGAATTGTCCATTATCAGGACAGGCTAATATAAAATTTAGGAATGAATGTAGCAATATAATGGACTAATATTTACATTAGATAGCAAGCTAAGTAGCAAGGGGGAAACAGGTCAGAAATGTCCACCAGTAGCATAAAATCAAAACTCTCCATTCAGTTCATTGACGTATTCTTGTTCCTGCAAATGAATTCAGCCAAAGATGTGAACAACGGCAGAACTATTGGATGATGCAGGCTAAAGTATGTAAATATTATATTTTAACTAAATTTAATACCATACAGAGGATGCCAATTGTGAAAGTATACTAAAGAAAAAGTGCATGAACTGGAAGAATGCATAATACATTCAGTACACTACACCTCATAATACAGCTTAACAAAGTAGTTATCATTGTAGGTGTAAAACGAGTTAGTCTTAACACAACATATACCTTATGATTCATAGGAAAATACGTTACTTTAGCAATTGCCTCAGTTTAACAAAGGCAGCCTGAGTAAATTGAGGCATTGTCCCAGTAATGACTGATACATTGCTTCAGTATCGATGGAGGCATTGCCTCCGCATCAACTGAGGCTTTGCCTCAGCATTGACCAAGTCAACTGCATGTTTATTTTGCATAAAAAAATATTACCTCGGTTTGTCTTCTCATAATGTTTTTTGTAAAGTGATAAATAGGTAGAGCAGTTTGTTAGTATTATTATTTGACAAATATATTTTAGAGTTTCAAGAAATATAGTTCTCTCCCTTATAACATTTTTGTAAGGTTTTGATTCATCTTACCAAATATTATTGTAAAAGTTCATATATTGACGATTTTTGCTATTATATGATGATTTATAATTTGATTATTTATGAATATTTAATGATTATAGTTTCTAAAAGCATGAATCACTTAATCGTGAATTGGAAACTCTAAATTGTAGTAGAAAATTCATTATATACATAATATTGTTGGTATATTTAGAATTCTTTTCTAATGAATTAGATACTGTTTTCTATGATTCCTCCAAGCAAAGCCTATAGCTGGACATTAGGTACCAAAGATCAAGTCATTAAATTTAGTTTTTTATGATATGGTTGGGAGAAGGGAAAATTTCATTAAATTAAATATTTGGAAATTTAGGAAAAGCTTACCCGATATTGGAAAGTTTTGCCAAAGTAGAAAGCAAATTTTAAATTTTGCAGTAAAGAATACAAAATCAGAAGCATAACCACCTCAATAACTAAAGCTATCATCCAAACTTTCAGATGAAGAACAAAAAAGAATCACACATCAACTTCACACCAATTGTTTTTACATTACGTTCATACTTAAAATTTCAAACTTATACTACATTTTATTATTTGAGAGATTCTTGAACCTTATGTAAGACCTAAACTTGGGTACAATAGTGTGAAATAGTCTGATACTTGTACTTTGTAATGAATCAAAGAAAAATATAAAACCCATTGAAAGAACACCTAATTTTATGTCTTACCTATGGTAACAGACTGAATTCTACAATTTTGTTTCTATCAATTTTTGCAATAAATTTCAGTGCCCATAGAGAAAAATATGTAAATACATTCGCAACCAATAGTATCATGAACGTATTACAAATTAATTTTCACCGTATTAATCATTCCCTACTTTTTAATTTTCAAACATAAATTTAATAACAGTTGTGCCTTTGGGAATCATTTGAGATTATGAGTACATTAATTTCTTTATTGATTTTTTTTAACTAAAACTATATAAGTATCATAATCAACTAAAACAATTAGCTACAACTATAATATTTTATGATGCTTTACTAATTTAAACCATGCAAAGTAATTCAAATCAGATTACATGGTATTTTTTATAAAATAATAATTTAAATCAAATTTAAGTCTACGAAAATGTGACATTGGTAAAAAAAGCTAACGAAAGCTAACCAAAGAGAAATTTCGTACTGTTTTTAATAAAGGAAACTTTTATAGCCAAGTCAAAATTTAAAACACCAATCAACCTTATATTTGAGCATGAATGCTGCGAACAGAGGATAACACCCTACAATGGGACTTCAAACCAATGAATCAATAATAATGCTTACATATTTTGACGTAGTCGGTGCATGGATCTAAATACGAAGTGGTTGTAAAAGCATCAAACTAAATATAACCGAAGTGAGAAGCGGAAAGAAAATTTCAACAAAGCAAAGAGGAAAAAGAAACTCATTACCATGTGCAATAAAATCAAAGGGTTAACATTATACCATCAATGAAGAATTTATAGAAATGAATGGAAGTGGAATATGCACCTTTTTTTGGAGCTGGGTTTGTTTTATGGGATTCACCAATGATTAGAATAAAATATTATCATTTAAGTTAAATTTTCATATCAAAAAAATGAAAAGCGTGTTACAATATATGTAAATCATAAAATGAATATGCTTTTATGTTCTTTTGTTTAGTCCCACATCGTGGAATAGGTTAAATCCTTTGCTCTGAAGCCTTTATATAAAGGTGGCTATGTAATGTAAATACATATCTATTCTCTGAATAAGTAAAATTGTTCTCTCTCTAATAGCTTCCCCTTTCTTCATTTCATAACACGTTGTCAGCACGATCTTTTTCTCGAATGTATTGGGTATTCTACTCCAGAAGATTAGATCCGCTTTTTTTCATGTAGGTACATCTCTTTCTCTTATTCAGTTACCGAAATCAGATCTATCTCTTCCTCTCATTCAACCATTGAAATCAGGTTTGAAATTTTCTAGATATGCTTTTCTAGATTTATTTTGCGATTAATTTATATCTAGATTTAAGTATTCTTGTTTCACAATTCTATATCTATTTTCTAATTTTTCAGATTTGGATTTAAGTTTTAATATATCTTATCTTTCAAGATCTTATTTTGTCATAGATCTAAAATTATAGATCTTATTCCACTGTACATGTATTTTTGTCATTATATTTCAGATTTCCTCCTACAATAGACCTGTTTTTTTTTGTTCTTATTTTTCTGATCTCATTATATTGTAGATCTCAAAATCATATCCAAATAATATACCTTTGAGATTTGTACATTTTTTAAAAATAAAATGTTTTGTTTTTTTTTGAATTTGGATTTGAATTGATTTCAAACTTGCTTATTATTGCATGTTTTTTTTTAGTTCATTATTTTGGAAAGCAAGTTTTGAATTTGACAATTTCTGTTGTTGATTCAAATAAATTTATTGATCTTGATTACGTTTTGGTTTGTGATATAGATCTAAGTAACGTATACATGTTTGATAAATGAAGTTTTCATTTTTGAAATTTTTTTGATTTGGATTTTGATTTTGGAAATTATTTTGATATATATTGTTTATATTTTCAGAAGAAATATTTTATTATTTCTTAGAGAAACATATACAAGAATAATGCATCTTTAGAAGATCATATTAGTTTAGATCCAACATTAATATTGATTTAGTACACCAGAAGTGAATGGAAACGTTAATAAAAACATATACGGTAAACTTAATTTCTAGCATTTGAAATAAAAGTTGAGAACCTACAGTTCCTATAATGCTAAAAGCTTGAGTTACCACAAATTATTAAATTTCAGGTTTTCTTATAATAAAGAACCAGAATTTCAATAAATGAGCAGAAACTTGAATTATATATAAAAAAAGGATATATACATACATATATATATGTATGTATGTATGTATGTATGTATGTATGTATGTATATACATATATATATAAGAGTTATTTTAGTTATTTTAGAAATTTTGACTATTAAGAAATAAAGTTTCTCTTATGGTATTCATTTAATTTTATTATCGAGTATATTAAACTTAGTTTTGAGATTAAATTTTGCTAACTAAAGTTAGTTAAATTGATTTACTTGTTTGTAAAGAAATCAATTTGTTGTGATAATATTTTATATTTTATGCCATAATAATGGTAAATTGCATTCATTTTTTTAATCATAAATGCATTAAATGTTGTCGTCATGGTAATAAATTAAATTACCATATCATCATAAATGCACTGGCTACAGTAAATTAAATGATATTGTATTTTTATGTTTGGAATAAGAATAGACATATGCTTAATTATATGGTGTATTCATTTTGGCAAACAATGCCCGATATAACGAAAGAAATAAGTTTGAACAACAACCTGAAGTTGTGCAAAGATTTTTTTTCAACCAGAAGTTGTATAACTCAAAGTCCAAGACCTGAAGTCTTGAATTATGAAAAGATCTCTGATAAACTTTACAAGCTCGAATTCTAATAGACTTTTATTTTGTAACAATATGGTACAAAAAAAGGGGAGAAGTTTACACAAAATTTAAGAACCTGAAGTTCATAACAAATTAATGAACTTGAAGTTCATGAATTAGAAGCCCGAAGCTCTATTGAAATTATGTAAAATGATAAGGTTGTACTTCCTGAAGAAGTTAAAGAAAATTAATAAATAATCATATGAAAAAATGATGCTGCATTCAAGAGATTATAAATATCTCCAAATGAGTTATAACTTACCTTATATCTTAATATTTACACTATATTGACCAAATATCCTGAAGATATTATGTTACATGATACTTCAAACATCATTGGATGCGTATGTGTGTATATTAATCTCTTGAAAAGATGATTTAGAGATTTATTTATATTTATTTTGCAAAATCTAACATCCCAGAAGAGATGTTATAGGAATTTTATTTTTGTTACATTGCAATTCCTTAAAAGGAAGTACATATATAATTTTTTTTGGAGTAATGATAATAATTTATCCAAAAAAAGGATATTGTATACCAATGTTACACTCCAGAAGTAGTGGTTTTGTCTCTTCGCATCTTACTTTCATTTGGTGCATCTAATTTTGTTAAAGTTTGATATGTTATTTCAAAGATAGTTATAACAAAAATCTCTAGTAGGGATGTTTTATGTTATTGTAAAGGTAGCAATTATGTAATTTCTACAAATAGAAACATTGTACATTGATATGACATTCCAATAGTGTGTGTATATATATATATATATAAGAGATAAATTCACTCCAGAAGTAGTGATAATAAAATATTCTTAAAAGAGACTAATAAATTAGGAAATGATAACATATCTCTAGAAGAGATTTGCTTATATATTTGGTAATTTTATTAAACCAAATAAATTCATAGAAATTTGATTATAAAGGATCCTAATTTAGTTTAGATTAGATCCTAAAAGTTTGAGAGCTATGCAACATGTATCATATATTTCAGTATAATTATATCAAACGTGAGAAATATTACACGTACAATCAATTCTTGAAGATATATCTTTAAATATTCTCCTGAAGAGATAGTCTATATTTCATATCATAATTTTCATGCAAGCTATACATACGGTCCTGAGGAAATCTATATCTGTAACATTCCAAGTATCCAGAAGATACTATTATTATTATTTTTGCTGTAATTTTTTTACAGAACTCTCAATAGAGATGTGTAGAAATGTCTGTATGTAATTAAAAATTATTCCTTGATAAGTAATCATAATTAGTGTTCAAAACTGATATTTGAGATACAATTGAGGAATAAAACTTAACAACTTGAAGTTGTGTGTATGTTTTGTTCGAACCAGGAGTTCGATATGGTTTCAAACAAAATGTTTTGAACATTATCATGTGGTTTTGATAGGTTTGCATTGACATTGATTTATAAATAGAAATTAATAGTTTGGATCCTTGTAATAGTTTGTTCTAAAAATCACTAATTCAAATGAGAAAAAATATGAAAATTTTATAATATATATGTGATACGTGGACGCACGTATACATCCATATATGTAAATATTTAGCTAACAACCTGAAGTTTGTTATAAGCTATTATTTAGTGATTTAAAATTCAATCAACATAAATGTTGAATGACCTGAAGTCATGTATGTATTCAAATGATATACACAATAAGTAAATTCCTCCAATAGCTTAGATCAATGAATGAGAACAAACTCTAATAATCAATACCAATTGAATGCATGTTATCAACGAATAAAAGAATTATCCTCCTATTATTAATATGGATGATGTATTTGCTAGTAGCAATATCATAATGGATCAAAATGAGAGTCCAAAAATGATTATTATTTAATGTGACAATGTTTGCCAACATTGAGGGGGAGGATAAAGGGATATAAGCTCATTTTGATCATCAGTGTTAAATATGTAAATATACAATGATGCAAAATATTATCAATATTCTCCCTAGTAGACTTTCTCCAGTATAGATTTGAATCCCTGAAGGATCAAAATTATTTTTGGAGTAAGTAATAAAGATGCCAAATAATGGAGGTGAGTGTTCTTGAAGAAACACTAAGGGTGCACTTGAAGAGACCAATGACATGATTGTCAAATTACCCAAAAGTGGTTTAGGTACCTAAAACATGATAATTAAAGAGATCTCAATAAATCATGTCTAGAACTGACAAGAAATAATCATCGATGATGATAAATTTATAAATAATAAAGCGCTTATGTTTATAAATGGATTAAAGCTCCTGGATTAAGGGAAAACATGACTGGCCATCATGAATCCTTTACCAATAGAGAAATATGGACATGTAGTCCGCAAAGTAGCGAAAGTACTTGAAATGCTTAATATACCCTGAAGGTATAAATATGGTTTAAATCATATTAAATAATGAAAGCATACAAATTCCTGAAGAATATAAATAACTTTCATTGTTATAAAGAATGCAAAGAACAAGGAGAGTAGATTTCAACCTACTTTTAAGTATTGTTGTAATGAAAATCTTGATATAATTCATGATGAGTAGATTACTTCCTATTTTTAAGTATCGTTGTAATGAAACTCTTAATATTCATTGAAGTGATAGTTGCGATATGCAAATACTTATTAAAGTATACAAATTTCTGAAGAATATATATAACTTTTGTAGTTATAAAGAATGCAAAAGACATGAAGTGTAGATTATAAATTTCTTCTAAGTATTGTTGTAATGAAAATCTTGATATACTTCAAAATGAGTAGATTACTTCCTGCTTTCTAGTAATGTTGTAATGAATTTTCATGAAAGATGTATAATTGCAATGCACAAAACTAATTTGAAGCACAAAAATGAAAGCACATGAAGTGTTTTTCATAAAAGTAGCATACAAAATGCATAAAATGCAAACCATATTTGGAAGAAGCAATCTTAGAAAATTTGATTGTATCAAAGGAAACTATTAATAAATTGTATTATTAATGAGATACATATTTATGGATCCAGAAGTATCTATAACCAATTTAAGTTATCGAAAGACGAATATGAATTCAGAGGAAAAATTAAAATCAGGGGGAGAATCCATAAGTATTTTATAATGCACTCTTTTTCCTTAACTAAGATTTTTCCCACTGGGTTTTTATTAGTAAGGTTTTAATGAGGCATTATCTTGATCCAGAAGTATCAACTCCCTAGTAACATTTGAAATAAGCTATAATGTACTCTTTTTCCTTATTTAAGATTTTTCCCGTTGGGTTTTTCTTATTAAGGTTTTAACGAGGCATTGTCTTGATCTAGAAGAATCAAACGTCTTTTCAAGAAATAACATCTCAAATATGTTATTTAAGTTAAATTGTATTTTTATCCTTGACTAAGGCTTTTCCCATCGGGTTTTCCTTTGTAAGGTTTTTAATGAAGTATTATATTGATCCAGAAGTATCAAACTCTATTTGATTCTGTAAATTATTGAAATATCTCATACTATATTGTACTCTTTTTCCTTCACTAAGATTTTTCCCATGGGGTTTTTCTTAGTAAGGTTTTAACAAGGCATTAGTTTGATCCAAAAGTATCAAGCTTTATTTTAAAAAAAATAAGAAAATAAAATATGTCATTGTACTCTTTTTCCTTCACTAAGATTTTTCCCATTGGATTTTTCTTAGTAAGGTTTTAATGAGACATTATTTTGATCCCGAAGTATCAAACTAGAAGGAATATCATTTTTAATATGATATTTATGATTTCACAAGTTGCACTCTTTTCCTCTTTCAAGGTTTTTCCCATTGGGTTTTCCTTATAGAGGTTTTTAATGAGGCAACAATATCGACTGAATCGATAAATGCAAGCAAGATAATAATGAGGGGGAGCAATCATCATACATGTTTCGAAATGGAAAATTTCAAGTTATCAGAGCATTCAAGCTTTTGAAGACGCATATTCAAGGGGGAGTGTTACAATATATGTAAATCATAAAATGAATATGCTTTTATGTTCTTTTGTTTAGTCTCACATCGTGTTATAGGTTAAATCCTTTGCTCTGAAGCCTTTATATAAAGGTGGCTATGTAATGTAAATTCATATCTATTCTCTGAATGAATAAAATTGTTCTCTCTCTAATAGCTTCCCCTTTCTTCATTTCATAACAAAGCGAGTATTTTTTGTTAAAAGACTGTACAACCAAAAGAGTTGCCTCATATAAGGGAAAAGATGTAAATCGAAATGAGGATCTGGTTCATGCGTAAATATAGACCTCTAACAATGAATATAACAACCAGTTAGATTATGTATTCATCATAAAAAGTCCCTAAGCCTATATGATTATATTCAATAAAGCATCATTATAGATGGAGCAATATACAATTAACCTCAGCCAGCATATAAACAGTGCATAATCCATCTGCTACACTTTTCATAAGCAAACTATCACCAACCATGAAAAATTCACCCCAAGTATGAAGCACTATGTTATTGCATTACACACTTAAGATCTAAAAAGAAAAATAAAGAAATAACGTAGTCCAGAAGAAAAAAAAATGGATGCAGTATTTTCTACTTTGTAGGAAAACAAATTATTTAATACTTAGCTTAATACTCTGAACCACATTAGTAAATTAACTATGTACATCACGTAAAAAATGTATGTTGTTTAGGTGAAATATCTTAAAATGATTATTGAAGAAATTCAATCAGTTTGGTCCCTTTGAGTATAGTTTTTTTTAATGATGCGCACTGTTACCAAAATTAATCAGATTGATTATTTCGTTTTTTGAACTTGTATTTTTAGCATACTTACATAATAAAAAGTCGTTACCATCAGAATAAGAGCACAATGAGCCACTTACTTCAAGAAACTGAATATAAATGTCCCTTAACTTTGCAAAAGGTTGAACAACATTTTTGGTAAAACAAAGGTCCTGGAAATAAATAGCTAAGACCATGAACCTTTGAAAACTGAAAACAAATCAGTAAATTTATGGCTAAATCAATAATGAACTGCATTTTTTACTTTATTTTATAATTATAAAAATCATGAATTCAATATAATTTAATCAACTCATAAGCGAAAAAAGTTGTAAATTTTAACAGTAAATTTAGGTTTACTTATTATGCAAATGGCTTCCGATAATACACACCTCACAATGATCAATGTCAGAAAGGCATTCTAGACCATCACAGTTATTGTTTTCAACATCTTGAAAATCAATTTTAGGTATACCTTCATTTTGACTTCCTTCATAATCTCATATACACAACTCAATTATCGCTGACTACTCCGGTAGCAAACATAACAAATAAATATAGGGCATACTATTGATTTTTCAATTTGTGAGTTTACAAAACTCGAATTATATTTGTGTTTTTCATGTATAAGCCAAAAAACATCAAATTTTAAAATATACTGATTATCAATAAACCATATAGATGTTTGCTTAGATTATATTATTAGAAGTACCCACATCAACTACTAACAGAGTAGTGCTAAAAGCACCAGTTTTTGTGCTGCGCACAATGGTGGAAAACTATTGCCAACCGCACTGTAAAAAAAGCAAAAGACAAATTTTGGTATTTGGTAGCATATCTATTTGGTGACTTTAGTAACGCTCTTGTTAATAAAAACTAAGGTGACTATAAACCAAATTTGTTTCCTTGGAAATCACAATCGTTAGTAGAAATCAAACTTAAAATCTAATTGCTACTTTCGAATATGGAAACTATACTGAAGGGTACTTACTATTGTAAGCCACCGAAGAATTCAAGTCGTTGCAGCAACCTAGGGCAAGGGTGTCAGAATCAATGATTTGGCATAATTTCACCAAATTAGGGTAGTTCTAGGAAAATAGCAGTGGAAGATCGAGACCTATATCGTTGCTATTTTAAGTTAACGTTGGGTGACGAACCACGATCAAAGGCATGAACTATTTAGGGTAAGGACCCTCGAAATTGAGAACCAAAATTGAAATCCATACTGGTATAAGAGAGATTTAACAAAATTGATTTGGTGGAAAAAGTTTCACCATGGTCCAAACTGGAAGGCCGATATTCATATGGGTGAATAAAAGGGGAGGCGGATATCGGTGGACCATTAAAGGAATAGAAAAAATTGATTGGGTTTGGATGACGGGAGGAAGGGTAAATAAGAGGGCGGAAAGGAGACATGGGGAGAGAGAAGAAGGTGTAAGAGAGCGGCGGTAGATAAGGAAAAAAAGCCGACTATTCATTTTATAAAATATGCAGGAGGCTTAGGAGCTTTAGAAAAGCAACTCAGTAATAATAAATTTGGAGACTGTTCAGTTGTCAAAATTCAAGAAGGCTTGTGTGCTCTTGAAATCCAACTCACTAATCATAATATAGTATAGATTCTTTCAATCAATCTTAATGTTAACATAAAATAATTATATACTACTAAGAATTCCATGCTTCCGCTGTGCAACTGAAATCATTAACAGATCAGGACACCACAATTTAATTCTAATCCATCTAAGTTTTCACTTATGCTATTTAATAAATTTCTCTCTTAAAAAAGTGAGTTCCAAAATAAAAAATCATTTTCATAATAATAATTTATTTAATTCATAAATTTTCAAATATGAATGATTATTCTCAATAATCATTTATATTCCTATTCCTAATAGTTAATTAAATTACTAACGACCACACACCCAAGGGACGGGATTCTAAGTCTATCTAGGTTTAGATCTCGACTTTGGGCAATTTATATTCTATAATGTTCTGAATCAAGCTCTGATACCAAGTTGTAACGAGCTCACTGCTATGCTCAATTTAGCAAAGAACATTATCTTCTGCTAATCCACAGAATACGGCTGGTTAAGAGCAATCAAATGTGAATATATCTTTATACTAACACTGACACGTCTTATTTACCTTTTTGAGGATCTAAACTGAAATTTGAATGTGTACGATATTAATACAAAGTAATAAAAACATCGATTAAAATATTCAAAACAATATATAATATAGATAAAGCAGAATCAGAGTCACAAATCATAGCGGAAAAATATACATCATCATATACATAATAGAATGTGAGTCTACAAAATATGAGTACTAGACCCATATAAATATATACATCATATATAAAATTATATATTAGGTACAAAGTCACTAATAAAAAATATATATGACATAAACTCCAAACTGTCAATATATACAAGTATGAAGGAAACTAAACTGGTCGAAATAGTCTACTTCAATGCTAGCCCAAAATCCAAAAGTCAACTAGTCCATGTACCTGTAGAGTCTTGACCCGACCCGAGTATTGCAAAATAAACGGGTCAGACTATATCTAATAGAAAGGTGAGATGATATTGATATCATAAATATATGACTTAAAATAAATAAGCCAAAATAAAAATATGCCAAAACAAATGATTTTAATAGGGCATATTAAATAAAATCACCATTTCAAAATTCTATTTATGACTTAACCATAAAATAAGTCATCTCAAATTATTCCTAAAACCAACTAACCAAAATAAGGCATGTCAAACCAAATCACCATTTCATAATTCCATATCAAGTCGCAAATAGACTATTAAAAATATGGCAATAACAAATTCAAATTCTACAGAGCCTAAAAGATACTAAATATCTATCCTAAAATATCTGAAGAAATGATCATTACCAAGGAAATAATAATGGTAGTCAACTATCAGTGTGATATAGTGTGACATGGGGCCTAACTAAAATAAATAAACCCCGCCACATAGAGAAGTAGTCTAATGAAAAGAAATGGACTACCAGGTAAAAACCCCGACTCCTAACAAAAAGAAATAGGTAGCCGTGTTTATGACAAAACTATAAGAATTTACCTAACGAAAATAAATAGGTAAACATTGTCCAGCTGTAAAAGAAACCGATGGGGCAGCAATACGACATCTGGCTAAATAAAAAAAGGACAGTTATGTTATACCAGAACTGACCTAACCCCCAAGAAATAGGTCTGCCTACCCAAATCTAAAAAATATATCGATTCTCAGGTCGATGAAAATTGAGTTATCTTCTCTCGGGAATCTATCGGATTGAAATCCGAACACCTTAAGACAATACAATTCTAAGTGTTAATTAATGTCCCTCCAGTAAGCAGTAATTGCAAGAATTTAGCTAGTTGTCCTTTACCAGAGTGTAAATTCAAGTATTTACTAAAGCTAGTAATTTCCACTCAAACTCTACTTAACAAATTATAACAATAATCAAAAGAATTATACAAAATGTCCCATACCACCCGACAATTCAATTGTTTATTAAAATTCTTTGTTTCATAAAAAACCATGAAATTCATCAAAAATCCAATTCAAATTTGCATAAAAATAGCCAAAAGCTAAATACAATAAAAGCCAACATAGTTTATAGGTTGAAAGTAATTAACATAATTTTTATCATATAGAAAATGATTCCTAAAATATTTTATCTATAATTCACTTTTAATCCATAATAAATTAATTAAAAGAGTTGTAAATTATTTTATACACTCACACACACACACACACACGCACGCACACACACACATATATATATCAAGATATTTTTTTTTCCAAAATCACATTTAAATCCATAAATCCATTTTAAAGAAGATTTGCTTATTTACAAAAGATTTTGAACTCTTTTAAAAATCATTCAAACCTCTTTTATAACAAATCACTTGAAATTAAAATTATTACTTTCATCATTGCTTACATAAATATTACTATATTTTATGTTTCGTCTCTAAAACCTTTCCAAAATCTTATACTGATAAAGGTAAATTTAAAAAGGTTTTATAATTAATTATTACTTTCGAAATAGCTTTTATAAAGTAATAGTATATTTTATCTTTTGCTTCTAAGCATTTCCAAATCTATAATATACTTATAATAAAAAATTAAAAAAGGTTTTATAAATAAATTTACTAAATTTTAAATGTTTTGAAGAGAAATTTTTGAATAAGAAATAAGTTAAGAATATAATAAAATTTTGCTATTTATTCTATAAATAAAATTTCAATTAGGATCAAAATAAATAAAATCTCATTTTTGGAATTATTTTAAAACATTCAAATAATAAATCCATATAAAAATCAGTAACTAGAGCCCACATCGCTCTAAAAATATAATTCCGTAATATGGAATTATTTAGCGATCCGAGTTGTTTTCCATAAAAACCTGATCACACAACAATGCACAAGTATTGGCATACTATATAAAATCTTAATTCATAATCGGTCGGAGTTTCGTTTGTAATTAATCCCTACAACGCATCAATGTAATGCCAAACAATCAAATCACATAGAATAATTAATTATTCGATGAAATAACTAAATCATAGCATGCAATCATATTCTAATCCAATTCATTCACAAATAATTAGTAATTAAGATATACAATTAGGGAAGGATATGCAAAGCAAAATTCATATTTTAACTAACTCAAAGGTTAAAAATCAATAATTATCATCCAACAGTCTCCAAACAATACTATACAACGATATTTCTAAAGGTAGATATAGAATTGTGAGTTAAGAATAACTCACTTTTGATTGATGCTTGCTGAAATTCCATTTATAATTATCTGCACTCCAAACGATAGCCGTGACCACTTTTGCCTTGTGCTTCAAACCATTATCGCTCGCCTGAACCTCCTCCCTTCTTACTTCTTGCTTGCTCACTACCACGAAAGTCGCTCGATAACCTATGTCACACGTCTTCCCTTACACCGCTGAACCCCCATCATCCTCTGCCATTTATCGCAACATTGCCTCTTCGTTCGAGCGTCGTCTTCCACCAGCTAATGTTGCTCGACTCGTCGCCTACAACCTGGCATTGCGAGCTCCTTCCACCTACTACCTACAAACCAAGCCCTAGCACGAATCATCGCCTCGCGTCGCCCCTCAAATGACCGCATCTGCGTCTCTCCTCCCACGCCTTCGATCTTCAGTTGCCTTCATCACTCGTTCGTTCCATTTTTTTAAATGATACGAATTAGGGATTTTGGGTAGTTTAGGTGTAAACGGGTTTGGTATTGTGAAGGAGAAAATGTGGTTATATTTTGTAACAAGAAGTAACGGGCTTGGGCTGATTTGAATCTTATTTTAAGTTTAATTCCAATTAAATTTGTTTCTTAATTGAATTCCTTTAGCAATTACATTTAAATATCAATCTCCATCATTTAAGTACTTACAAATATAATTCAATCTAGTTTAAAACGATCTACACTTTGTTTAAAATTTATATTTTGATAACTAGACAATTCTATTTAATTTAGTATATCGTCACTTCATTTAATTATTCAATATATTAACCCAATTGAATTTTACTTCCAACTATTCAAATTATAAATAAAAAAAATTTACACTTTAGAATATTTTATATTTACTATACCATTTTATTTGGATTTTATAATAGTAACAAAAATGGAATTTATTAATTAATTAAATTTTAATACAACGGAATCCTGTATTAAATAAACTCTAATTGGATTATAATTTGATTCAATAATAATTATCAAAAATCAAATTTAAACACCTCCATTTTGATTAATATTACTGTAGTAAAACAGGGTTGTTACAATATGTGTTTATGGAATGGTGATTTTGTTGATATGCCTTTTTCTGTTGATTTCTTTTAAGGCATTTTATAATATGACTTATCTTATTGTTGTTAGTCATATACTATATCATCAGTATCTCATCCTTTTATTTAGATATAGTCTGGCCTGTTTATTATTTTAATACTCAGGTCAAGCCGAGCTTCTACAGGTACCGGGACTCACTGACTATGAACGTTTTATTAGCTTTGGAGTAGACATTTTGGTATTTGAGTTTACTCTTTCATATATATAGCCACATCTAGGGTTGTATGTCAGATATATTGTTTTGTAGTCAGTGCGTTGACACTATATATTTGGATGATGTATATATTATGAGTCTAGTACTAATATTTTGTAGACTCATACTTTATGATGTATATTATTATACCACTGTGATCTATATAAATCTGATGTTAATTTCAATATTATATACTATTCTAAATATTTTAAATTCAATGTGTCTATTACTTTGTATTAATACTATACATGTCAAAAAAATTCAGTTTAGATCCTCAAAAAGGTAATAAAGACATGTCAATGTTAGTATAAAGATATATTCACATTTGATCGCCCCTACACAGCTGTATTCTCCGTATTATTAGAAGACATTGCATGTAATGTTCTTTAATAATTTGGGTATAACGGTGGGTCATCACAGCTTGGTATCAGAGCAGTGTTCAGAACACTATATCATGTAAATTAATACAGAGTTTAGATGTTAGACCTAGATGACCAAGAAGTCCCGTCCTTTGGGTGTAGTAGTTTGTAAATTAACTAACTATTAAGGATAGGAATATAAAAATGATTGTTGGGTAATAATTTGGTCGTATTTTCAAATTTTGTTTAAATATGAATACTATATAAAATATTGGAATTATTTACCAATCTGAAATTCAAATGCGCAATTTGAGCTATGGCTGGTGGTAGACCTCCTAGAGCTTCTACAGGATCAGCTAGTGGTCCTGGTACGGAAGGAGTTTTTTTGACTCCTGAGTCGATAGTAGAGATGGTTCATACTGCTCAGGCTCAGGCTATAGTTGCTCATCCGGCTCGTTCCGACTTTATTCATCTTTGTAGTGATTTCGGACGCCTGGGTGGTAAAACTTTTCTAGGTACATAGTCTATTGGAGAGGTTCAGGCTTGGTTGAAGACATGCGAGCATATTTTTCCTTACTGGATCTTTCAGATGCTTAGAGGGTTCGAGTAGTAGCTAATCAGATGCAGGAAAGAGCCTTGGACTGGTATGATTTATTAGAGGCGGATATTCCAGAGGAACAGCTTTAGTGGACTCTATTCAAACAGCGATTTAAGCTAAAGTTTCTTCCACCAGCTAAGCAAGAGCCTATGACTAGGAGATTCTTGATCTCAGCCAGGGACAAATGTCTATGTCGGAGTATGTTGCGGCTTTTGATCACTTACCCAAATATGGCCTTGACTTCATCAGTACTCCTAGGAAGAAAAATTAGAAATTTATTTATGGATTGAGGAAGTCGTTGAGGAAGGCTTCATTGCTTCAGTTGGATGTATCTTTCGAGTCTCTTATTGATTCAGCTCTTCACTTTAAGGAGCAAGAGAAGGATAATGATGGAGAAAAGACTACTCAGACTCAAACAAGTTCTTCTCAGAAAAGGAAGCAGCCTTGGAATAAGGGTAAGAAGTGGTTCCAAGGCAAAAGGGGAAGGAGTGGCGGTAGTGGTTCTCATTTCCCTATCGATGCATGCTATAATTGTGGAGAGTAGGATAATTTTTCCAAAGATTGCACCAAACCTCGTCAAACACCTTCTGCACCTTTTTCTTCTTCTGATATGGTCTGTTGTTATTATAGGAAGCCAGAGCACACTATTTCATCTTGTCTTAAGCTAGCAGCTTAGAAGAACCAAGGTCAGGTTAATGCTGTTGGTTCAGCAGGTAGTTCAGCGCAGCAACAGCAGAAGCAGCAGTGAGGTATATCTCATTCTGTTCTTGAGAGTGTTATTTTATTTATAGGTTTACAAATACGGGTTCTTTTTGATAAGGGGCTTCACATTCGTTTGTATCGAAAGATCTCGTTGATTCTACTTCATTGGATTCTGTTTGTCTTGTTACTTCTTTGAGGATTACGAATCCTATTGGAGGATCCGCAACTCTTAGCCTACTTTGCGAGCATGTGGAGATTGTTTTGAATGGTATATCTTTCTTTGTTGATCTTCATGTTATTCAGTTCTTGGGTTCCAATATAATATTGGGGATGGATTGATTATCTTTTAATGAGGCTCATATTTCATGCTCTAAGTGAACTATTATTTTGCGACAACCTCAATCTAGAGAGCGAGTCAATGTAGCTCTCGATGAAGTTATTCCAGATTCATTCATTTCTTTATATGCCTTAGATTCTTCTATAGAAGAAGAGATTTTTCAGATTCTAGTCGCTTTTGCTTTTTCTAACATCTTTGAACCTATTTTGGGATTTCCACCCAAGAGGGCTGTCGAGTTTAGGATCAATCTTGTTCCAGGAACTCGGCCTTTTTGTCGTCCTCCTACTAGAATGTCAGGTAAGGAAAATGAAGAGTTGATTAAGCAGTTGACTGAGCTAGAGTCAAAGCAGTTGATTCAGTCTAGTAGTTCTCCGTGGGCAACCGCTGTGGTAGTTGTGAAGAAGGCGGATGGCAATCTTCGTCTTTCCATTGATTATTGGAAATTGAATAAGCTTACAATTAAAAATCATTATCCACTTCCAAGGATTAACGATATGTTCGATCAGTTATGTGGTGCTAAGGTCTTTTCTCATCTTGACCTAGCTACTGCTTTTCATCAGCTTAGAGTGGTAGAGGATAGCATTTCTCTTACAGCTTTCTATACTCATTATGGTTCTTACGAATGGCTTGTGATGCCTTTTGGCTTGACGAACGCACCTGCATATTTCATTGACCTGATGAATCGAGTCTTTCGTGAGTATCTCGATATGTTTGCATTAGTGTTTGTCGATGATATTCTTGTATATTCCAAATCCGAGGAGGAGCATGTTGAACACCTCAGAATTGTTTTAGAGACATTGCGAAAGATTGAATTGAAGGCGAAATTTTCAAAGTGTCATTTCTGGTAGCCACAGGTGAAATTTTTAGGGCATGTAGTTTCTGGTGATGGTATTTTAGTTGATCCCTCAAAGACTGAAGCAATCCCGAACTGGAAGAGACTAGAGAGCATTACCGAGATTAGGAGTTTTCTTGGATTGGCTGGTTATTACCACTGTTTTATCAAATATTTGTCGAAGGTTGTTCTCCCTCTCACTACCTCGACTAGGAAAAATGTGAAGTTTATATGGTCTGATAGGTGCAAATCAGCTTTTTAAAAGTTGAAAGATCTTCTCACTCATGCACATGTTCTAATTATGGATGATGGGAATCAGGGCTTGATGGTCTATATTGATGCTTCTAGATAGGGACTGGGAGCAGTTCTTATGCTGAGAGACAGAGTAGTTGCTTACGCTTCTAGACAGCTTAGACCGAACAAGATTCAGTATGCTACCCACAATTTGGAGCTGCCAGCTATAGTTTTTGTACTTAAGATCTGGCATCACTGCTTTTAGGAGAGAAGTTTATCTTGTATACAAATCATAATTCGTTAATGTATTTATTCTCATAAAAAGACGTGAATATGAGACAGCAGTGGTGGCTAGACTTTTTAGCTGCGTATGATGTTAAGATTCAGTATACTCTCGGAAAGGGAAATAGTGTTGCCGATTCTCTTAGCCGTAAACATATTGTCTCTATAATGATAATGGAGTGGAAGGATCGTGACGCTTTATCTATTTGTGATATTCAAGATAAAAGTCTAGATTTGAGATCAGATTTGGTACTCACTAGTTTAGAAGCGTGTCCTTCTATATTAGATCGCATAGTAGATGCTCAGAAGCAGGATTCTTCTCTGACTGATATTTTCCAAACGTGTTATAGTGGTAGTTGGGAAGTGACTGAATATGCAGTTGATAGTAGAGAATGTATTCGAAGGCACGGTTGATTGGTAGTGCTTGATTTTGGTACACTTCGGAAGGATGTTATGGAGGATTGTCATCAACCTAGATACACTATATGCCCAGGGAGCAGCAAGATGTATGCGGATATGAAAAGACTGTATTTTTAGGAAGGGATGAAGCGATATGTGGGGAATTTTGTGAACAGTGTATGACTTGTCAGCTAGTAAAAGCTGAGCACGAGAGACCTAGTGGACTTCTACAATCGTTAGAGGTTCCATTATGGAAGTAGGATCGGGTATCCATGGAATTTATAGATGGATTGTCTCGTTTGAGGAATGGATGCGATTGCCTTTGGGTTATTATGGACATGTTGACTAAATCCACCCATTTCATTCTCGCGAAGTCAACCAGGACGACTCCTTATTTTAAAAAACTGTGTATTAAGGAGATTGTCAGATTGCATGGTGTTTCTAGTGCCATTGTAAGTGACCAGGATCCATTATCCACTAGTGGATTCTGGAAGAGTCTTTAGACAGCAATGGGGGAGTTTGCCTACAACAATAGCTTTCAATCAAGTATCGGTATGGCTCCTTTCGAGGCATTATACAAATGACTGTGTGATCTCTGTCATATTGGTTAGAGGTATGAGATAGATATGTTCTTGGACCAGATTCTATCCGTGAAGCTTCGGAGAAGATAGAGGATTATCAAGCAGAGGATAAGGGAAGCTCAGAGTCAACAGAAGTCTTATGCAGATTAAAGGAGAAAGAACTTGGAGTTTTCTATTCAAGATCGTGTATTTGTACGAGTATCTCCACTGAAGGGAGTGATGTGATTCGGTAGATCTGGGAAGTTAACCCTAAGACTCGTTGGTTTATATTCCATTACTGTAACAACCATGTATTTTTTGATTATGTTAATTTTGTATTTTAATTGTTTTAACTGAAATTCCCGATTTAAAAATTTTTATTTTATTTATTAAAATGTATAAATTTTGTTATTTTAAATATGAATTTGGATTTCTGTGTGAATTATAATTCCAAACCTGAATAAATGGAATATTTCCAAAAAAGTGGATTTTGGTCAAAATGGTCAAACTTTGACTTTTAAATTCAAAATTTAAATATTTGAATTTTTGAGTTTTACCTTTTATTATGAAAATATATTTAACTTCAAGAATAACGCTTTTTGTTTCGTTAAAATTGGATTAATATTGTGAAAGTTATGTTTTTTACAATATTTTATTTAAATTATTTTATTTAACAAATTTGTTTATTTTAATTTATATAAATAATATTTTTGTTTGTAAAATCATGTTATAATTTGTGTAACATGATATGTTATGCATATATTTTATTTTTAAAACATTCTTAAAGTATAGTTATAATTTTCAAATGTTGATTGTATATTATTTTCAACTTTTAAATTTTAGTTTCAATTAAATAGCTATTTCTTTATTTATTTTCTATTTTTCCTTAAAAGAATTATTTATTTTCATTTATAATTTATTTTGTTCAGCATTTATTTTATTTACTTGACTTTGGTTTATTTAGAAGTGTTGTTGAAATTTTCCAAAGTCATTTGAATTTTATTTATAATTTTTAATTCTAGTTTCCATTAAATATAGTATTTACTTTATTTATTTCTTGCTTTTCCTAAAAATATTTATTTATTTTTCATAATATCTATCTCTACCTTATTTTTCTATTTAGACGTTCATTCATTAATGGTAAGTGTTTAGATCCTTATTTATTTCTTGGAAAGAAATTTCAAATATATACACACGTTATTGCTTTAAAAGGCATATCTTTAAAATGTATTTATTTAACGTTATTGTATTTATTTTTTTGTGAAAGATTCTTGTATACACCTTTCTTTAATTTATAGGAAACGCATCAATTAAGATACGTTACCTGTTTTTAATTTTAGACAAACGTTACTTTGATTTCTTACCTTTTTATCTTTCCATCCCTTGATTTTCTAGCATAACTTCTCCAAAATTTGTGTCGTTCATTCCTTAACCCCTAGCCGCCTATATCACTATTTTCACGTGAGAAAATTTCTTTCCATCTTCATTTCTCTTGGAACTTTGTATCTGGAAAAAAAGTAAGCAATGGCCTCTTTTTTTCTCTCCTTTCTTCTTGTTTTTTTTTCTCATTTGCTTTTGATTGTTCAATTCTAGCTTTGCTCGGCTTAAACCCCTCACCACCTTCACCGACCACCACATCACCTCCTTCCCATCACCATACACGGCCTAAACCCCTCCTCCTCTTATGAAGACTGGCCATGACCATCAAAAGATGCAAACACCTCTAAAAGTTGCAAAAAAAAACCCTTGAAACCATGCATAATCAAGCTAGTTTCCACCATCCCCTTCATATGTTGCCTTGGCCACCACCTTAGCCACCACCACCATCAAGTTCATCACCCTTGGCCTTCACTCCAGCCAACACCAGGTCTGTACATGCCAAGGCCGAGCCCAATTCATGCATGGCCAAGCCTAAAGTTGCACCAAAACTCCTCTTTTGGCCTTAACCTTTGATCTTCCTTCACTAGTAACTCATATCCCTTCACCTTTACATGTCGCCATGCCTATATGAGTCCAAACCAGATCAATACCCTAGCCAAAACATCACCAAGGCCAAGCCTATATAGCTTTGTGGCTGAGCAAATGTGATTTGTGGTCAAGCAAAATCAATTGAAAACTTGGTGTTGTCTTTTGTAAACTCTCCATTTTGTTCCAATAATTTTAGTATTTTATTTATATTTATATTTTGCTTTGTTTTGTTGTTGAATACAAGAATAACATCTTGGCCCTCCACTCCACTCAAATCAAAAGTTGTGCTATCATGATTTCTGAATTTTATTCGTGTGTTTATATTTGCTATCTCCAGTGTAAAAAGGTGAGTATTCACTTATGACAGTTACACTTATATAATTAGTGAATTGACAACAAGTGAATGTGTAGAATATTATATCATGTTATACCTGCCTGTGATATGAATCATATGATGTTAACCTTGTTTATAAACCTTTCATATCATCTATTACTGCTATATGATGCTATGTTATTTATTTTATTCTGTTCTCACACTGCAAGTTTCCTATAGAATAGAATCACTATGGTTGAAATGATACATACCCGAACAGACTTTAGAATAGGGAAAAATCGTTATGGGCTGAAATGATAGGCTTGAGTGATATATTTATTTATTTTTTTATTTAACTTGGGATTTGCGGGTTTGAAATGATAAAACCCGGATTTTTCTTTGTAAATTATGAGTTGAAATGATATATTATCCGTATCACTTGATTTAGGCTAGAAAATTTTATACCAACCCATTGTTATTTTATGTACTTTTTTGGATAGTTTTAAGTATTTTAAAATGTAAATTATGATATTTTGATTTAAATTTGAATTTAAAATGATTTATTAAAGTGTTATTGATTTTTCTGTGAATATAAAATGTTAAATAAATGTATGCTTAAGAGTGTAACTTGAAATATAACCTAACCTGGAATTTGTGATTTGGTGTAAAATGAGGATTTAAGTTAAAGAAAATAAATTGGAATTTAATAAATGAATTATTGGAAAATTTGGATTTAATTATTTGAAATTATAATAACTTCACTTTTAAATGGTTTAAATGAATTATTTTTGATTATAATATAAACCATTGTTAAAAGGTAATTAAATTTGAGTAGTTGAATTTGAAATCAAATAGTGATTTGAAAATGAGATTTTGAAAGAATACGATATTTTGATATATTGAAATGGTTTGGAAATGATTTGATCCTTATTTTGATTAAGATTTGAATTTGAAATGATAATTTATTTTTGGAATATAAAATACCATTTTAAAATTTATAACCACGTGTACACTTCTTTGTGTGCCATTTGATTTCCTTGTGATTGTTTTGATACACACCTTGAATTTGAGAGTGTGGCTAGAGGTAAGCGATTACTACAGCTCTGCGCTACCCTAGCCACATTTACACTGTTATTTGCATTAATTACTTTAATATGGGTATTTCTATGATAGTGTTTATTTCTGCTTAATTGATGGTTTAATGGATCCTTAAAGGATGGGTGATCCCAAGCATCCTTTAAGTTATTGTGCATTGCTATTACAGTTCACTTGAGTTGGTTTACATTGTATAAGTATGTATGTCCTGACTCGAGTGTTTGTGTTTTACTTTACGCTCGGGTCAGCCTGAGAGTCACAGCTTTGGATTCACCTTCTGGAGCTAGAGAATTGTTGGAGCTTATCTGACTATCTATTCGTCTATTTTTGATACAGTTATTTCCTATTCTGTATTGCTTCTGTATTAGTATCCAGACATCTATTGTATCCATTTTTAAACTATGATATTTTGTATATGTTTTGAGAGTATGTATATAGTAGCTTCATGAACTACTATGTTATATTATTTCCGCTGAGAGTTATTCTGATATTTCTGTGTCTGTGATTCTGTGTTTGATTTTATTTGCTCCAAATTTTATTACAATCTATTATTTTGAATTATTCAAGTCCGACATGTGTGGATTTTTGTCGATTTGAATGGCCCAAAATAGGGGGTCGTTACATTTGGCATCAGAGCTTTGGTTTTAGGCAAACCTTAACCTGAGGAGCAAAAAACTCATTAGAGATGGGGTAGAAATACCCTAGAATGAGTGAAATCAATCTCAGAATCATTTCCTTGTGAGAGAACGTACTTTCGAAGTATAAAATGATTTTCAAATGATTTTAAAGGATTTTTAAAGATTATTTTGGTATAAATTTTATTTCAAAAGCAAAATTTTCTAAACTTCATTCTTTTTGCATCCACCTTGTTAGTAAATCTCTTCGATTAGGATTCGCTCGAATTTTGAACTTCTATCTTGTTCGATTCGGATGCTTTGTTTATGTAGGAGTGGTATTCTATGGATCTGTTTGTTATCTGTAGTAAATTAGGTTGCATTAAGTGAACTCTATTGTATCTTTTGCTTAGCTGAAGTTGTCAAACCAAAGATATTTATGCTCCTGTTCTTCGTATGATATCAATTTTAGTCTTTCCAAATAATGAATATAAACTCTTTTGTATTGACATAAGTTATATATCTCTAATCTTGGTTAGGATTCTTTTGATTAGGGTTCCTCCAAATTGGAGTCTCTGTTCTATTTTGAAACCCATCCTTGAATCATCCCTTGAAAAAAATTGTTGATTGTATTTGAAATTGTGCATACATCGAAATTATTATTTTGATAAGGATGACCATATTTTGTATGTAAAAGTGAAATGTTTTCGATAAGAATTATATACCTTTTAAAATGAAAATTTGAAGCTTTGAAAGGATTTGAAATTTCTGAAAATTATTTGGTTTATAAAATGATTTTAATGGAATTGTTTTGAAATTGAAATTCGAGTGATTGAACTCCGACATTTTAAATTGGTTTAAGGTTTTGAAAATATCTAGTAATATGATTTGAAAGTATTTTTTCGAATAAGAAATGTTTCAAATGATTTTAATGAGTTTCAAATGATTCGAAGAAATTTCAAAACAATTTTTCGAGAAAATTGTAACAACCCAGAATTTTCGATCCCGAAAATTCCAGATAGTTATGAAAAGAAGAAGAGATAGAAGAAAAGGAAGAAAACAGAAACACCAAAACACAGAAACCTCACATTCGCAGCGGATCAAAATATAATATCACATAAATAACAGTTTTACAAAGAAGAACTCAGTCAGTACACTTATATTTTATACGTCAGAGTTACAACCATTACCAATCACTGGATAGTTTAAAACAAGTCTTAGTTATACAATAACATATCATAGCGGTAAACACTCCATACGTTCCTGCCCTCCAGCTCGCCTGTTGAGCTCCAGAACGTCCTTACCTGAAAAATCTGTAATACTCGGTCTGACCCGAGCATTACATCAAAGTAACACCCGGGTCAGGCTGGAAGCCAGTGTGAGTAAACCCATCTAACATGGAACACAAAAGCATATAACTTATATAAACCTGGGTAACTTGTTATCAATTTACAACTTCACAAGACGTTAAAGACATCACTTATATTACACATCAATTTCTAAGTGCCAAAAACTTAGATTAAATGGTCCAATTAACTTAAATCATTCCCTTCTAGTTTATTGATTTCACATATCAATCTATAAAGAATCGAAGTGGTTTCGGGTATTTACTAATACCCTACTCCCATCTCTTCGAATCCAATGTCATCTTATCCCAAGTTATTCAAGTGAAATACAATTCAACTTTAAATACAGGGTGTCACTTTTTACACAGCAATTCATCATAGATAGATAATCACACTATCATTGTCCATCCAAACATATCATATCACAAAACATTTCATATTAGACATATCAATCAATACAAGGTATTAATCATTCACTCATTCATAAGCAAGATGGGTCATTTCCAAAATCGATTTTAAAAATATCTAATTAAATTAATCACTAATCCTTTAATCACTTAGATTACCTTAATCATTAATTAATTTCAAATCAATTAATTAATGATCTTTTAACCGTCCATTTTAATTAATCACCCTTGGTTAATTATATTCAATTACATAAAGTAATTATCCTTAACCATTTACCGTAATTAATCTTTGATTACTTCTATTAGTTACATCGATTAATTACATTAATTAATTATCCTTAATTAATTACTTCCATTAATCGGTCTTAATCAATCATAAACAGTAATTATCCATCCTGTAATTACTTTCCTTAATTAATTAACTCCTTAATTAATTATATTAATCCTTTAATCAATTACATCAAGTAATTGATTCTTAATTACTTCTCCTAAGTAATTAACCTTTAATTACTTTCTATTAAGTAATTACAATTAATAATCCTTAATTCTTTAATTAATTAATAACTCTTTAAATTAATTACCTTTAAATCAATTATTTTTAATTAATCCTTAAAATAATAGCACCAAGTGATTAACCCTTAATCGCTTCACTCAATTACTTTCATAAGTAATTTCCCTTCTTAATTACATTAAGTAATTTACCATTAATTACTTCATTAAGTAATTATTATTAAATTAATTAATAATCCTTAATTAATTAAGAAAATCATTCATCTTAATTAAATCTTTACTATTAACAAATTATATTAATTAAGTATCCATAAGTTCATAACAAAGATAAATTAACCATATTTATCTTCATAAATAAATTATTTGAATAAATTAAATCTTATTACTTAAGGACAAATTATTTAATTTGGTTTACAAAATTATAACAATAGCCTTATTTGAAGATAAAGCATTTAGAAATCAATTTCAAATTTAAAACACTTTAATCGTCTAATTTAAACTTTCCATTTCCAATATAATTTGAAAACTTGGTTTTTAAAACATTACTTAAAAATTTACTTAAAACTTTGATTTAATATTCAAATTCAAAACATTCCTTTTAAATTAAAATTCAAAATTTAATGAAGTTAATTACTTTCAAAAAGAAATCATCTTAAACAAATTTTAAATTTTAAAATAAATTCAATTAATACTTTTTAAAGTTTGATTAACTTTATTTCAAAACAACAAGTTTTAAATTTTGTTTTCTTTTATAAAACTCAAGCTTGATTTTATTTATTCAAACTACAAGTTTAAAATTTTCAAACTCTATATTTTACAGTACTTAACTAAAAAAAGCAAACAACCTAAATACTCGAGTCAAGCACGGCAACTACACGAGCCTTCCCCGAGTCAAATTACCATCCTCCTCTACTTCGAGTTGTCACCCTCAAAACGCGAGCTCTACTTCGAGACGACCTCGTCTTCCCCAACTCCTTTCCTTCCAGTGCACACAAACATACACGCGTGCACCTACCCCATTGCCTCCGGCCACCATGGACCGTCGTGACCATCATCAACGACCATACGAACCCACACGACCCTCCTCGAACACTCAGATTACACAAATAACACGCGAGTCAAAATTCAACCCCTATAGCTCGAAAAACTGTAGAAAGTTCGACCACAAAACCCATTTGCCACTGATGAACTCGCCACGGGAATCTCCAGTACCTTCTCCAGAGCATCGCCGTATCACCTCGCCTCCATCCCCCACCTCGCGATTGCCCCCAGTGATCCTGGGATGATGCGACGGCCGCAAAAACAACAGCCTTCAAAATGAAAGACGAAACCCTACATCGATCAAATTCGATCAATTCGGCCATAGGAAAAATTTAAGTGCATTTTTCCCAACATCCATGTTACAAAAATAAGCTTCGATCAACAATTAGCCTCAAATCATTGAGTTGATCATCGGCAATTCACCATATTGCCGAAACTGTTCATCCTTAAATTCCCAATTGAATATCAATTTAAAAATTATGAAGTTCATGTTGAAAATCATCATTTCTAACTACTAATCCATCTATACAATCCAAAGCAAGAATTAAAGATATCAATTTTTGACATGCAACAGTGTTTTACTATAATTTCCATTTTGAAAATTATTTGTAAATATAAATTTACAGAAACTATTTTTAAAATCTTCGGTACACATTAACAAACAAATTTTGTTTATATAACAATGTCTAATATTGATTTTTTTGAGAGATTTTTGAATTTTCCTTAAGGAAACAGCTTCAGTAACAAAAACAGAGTAGATAAATTATACAGGCAGATGTATTCTCTGCCAATTTCACATTTTTAACATGCCTACATAACAATATACATGTAAACAAATATTCATTATCAAAGCTAACTTCATCACATGCAAAAATAAATTCAACTATAATATGATTAAAACTGTTTTTAAAAAGTTTACTCACCTCTAAACAGAGAAACATCATTTATCTTAGGTCAGGAACCAGATGTTGGTTAAATCCTCTTAGTCGAGCTTAAACTGGTCTAGAATCTTGATTAGTTGAGATGAATTCGCATGTACTTTAACTTGCTTCTGATCATTGAAACAGATCTTTGTTTTTACATAGAGTTTGAAACATGAATCCTGCTGTTACATTCCTGCTTGTTTTGTTTCAGAAGAACTACAAATTGCTACTTGTAAAATTTCTTTGATTTGTTTGGAAGATTCAGGTTTTAAAAAGGGTTAATATTTAATGTATTTTTTGGTTTATATATTATTTCTAGACTTTGATCTCTTTGTTTTGAATTTTGGAAAGATAGAAAAGAAATGAGATAGAGAGTAGAGATGTTTTAAATAACTATGTTTTATCTTTTATGAAAAAAAAAAGAGAAAAAAAATAAAATAAAAATTTAGACACATGTAAATTTTGGCTGACACTTGTCATAAGATATATTCTTAAGCTTCCATTTGTAATTATGTAACAATATATTTTTATAAGTATTTATGAATAAATTCCAATTTAGTTTATATTTATAAATGTCTTAATTGTTTTAATATTTAAACTCCTCTTGTATTTATCTATTTAAATTTTTTGAAAGTAGATGATATAAAATCCCAATTACACACTTATAATAGTTATACAAATATATTAATTATATATATATTCCTTATTTATATTTTTAAATGTTTTCCATAAAATTTTATATTAAATTTCTATTTACTAACTACTTTACTTTATTTATATTAATATGATCTTTGAATGAAAATAACAAACTATATATTGATAAAATAATATATATATATATATATATATATATTAATTTCAATTTACTTTAAAATATTTATCTTTTGAATTTCTATTTCAAATTCAAATTAAAATCAACTTATATAAATATATATATATTATAGTTCCAAATCCATATATAAGCATTTTAATTAATATAATTTATTTTTCAATTTACAAATTATTATTTTAATAAATTTAATTCTATTAATAACCAATTAATTTAGATATCCCAAAATCCGGGTAATCACATTCCTACCCCCTTTGAATCTTTTCGTCCTAGCAAAGGAACGAAACCAGAATTATTAAATTGCTTAAAATTATATAAATCATTCTTTAATCATTTTTAAAACACTTTAAAACCTATATAGTATTACAGTAATAGTTTTATAAAAATACTTTTATAACTCGATGTCTCAATAAGTCCATCCTCTTTCTTATAGAAATTCGGTCATACGTTGATCAGGCGCAAGACTGAAAATCTATAAGTACATGAGCAGACCCATTTTCAACACCCAGTGAAAGTATTTGGAAAATAATTTTATTGAAAACCTTGTGAGAATATAGAAAACATTTTGAAAATAGAGGAAATATCTTTGGTGAGAATGCTCTGGAAATCATCACCCCCATCCATGGTCGCAGTTACATTCCCGGGTTACGTTGCCATCGCAGCAAAAGTCCATGTAACGGTAAGCACTCCACGCCCCTCGATTACGCCGTGGAACCCACAACAGATCGCAGTTACATTCTAAGGTTACGTTGCCATCGCAACAAAAGTCCATGTAACTTTGGCTCTCAGCGGCACACGATTTTCGATATCAAAATGAAACTTCTCCACTCCTACATAGATTGCAGTCCACCGATATAAAATCAAATGCAGACTGTTGATCCAAAATTGATTTTACCCAAAAATCAAAAGCCTTTCCAAATCCAAAGGTTCCCAAAGCCTTTTTCAAAATCATTCTCACAAGATCCTTTTTATATACATATAGATATATATAACCTTGAAAAATCTTACGATCATTTCCAACTTGTATAAAACCCTTTTTATACTTCGAATATTTTCAAAAACCCTTTAATTCTGGCTAGATTCAACATGGAGAGATTTATCTTAAATAACAAAGATATATAATTTTTATCCCAAATCAATTATTCCAATTTGATTACTTTTTCCAAATATATTTTCATTCAAAAACCTTTTCACATTACTCATCCACAAATTCCCAAGATCAATATCATTCAAATCTGTACGATGTACACATATCATTCGTATGCTATACTAATCTGATCGCTCACTCGATCACACAAACTCTCCATACAAATTAACCATTTAACTTCCCAAGTCAAATCCAATTTCATCTTGAAATTTCCAATTCAGGTTGCTTATTCAAACTTATTTAACTTCTTCAAAGTCAAATTCAATTTACTTAATTCAGTCAAATTTACACAATTTGAATTCCCATTCAAATTTCAAAATACTTTCACATCTATAAGTTCAAAAACTTATCACTTTAGGTTCTCACATCTGATTCCAAATTTAAAACTCAACATTTAGAGTTTATTTCAAACCAATTTTTGATATTATGTATATCCACACATATATACATATTTATTTCTTGGCCCACCAAGCCAAATTTTTAAAATTTAAACCACCTTTGGTTTTTAATTTAAACAAATTCTTTTAAAATTTACAAACAACTTCTTATGCAAGAATAAGATTTCATTCAAAAATAGTTTGAATAATATTATTTCCTTTAAAATTTTGAAAACAATTTCCAAATGTTTAAATTTAAAATTCAAACTTCACAATTTGAAACCCACTTCAATTTACATGTCATACTTATTTAAAGGTTACCCCATTAAAACATTTCATTTTTGCTTACTCATTAACATATTTTATTATTAAACACAACAATTATTTATGGTAATAACCCAGATTATCATATCTGAAAACCAATTTATTATTATCTTATCCGGAAACTCTTTCCTAAATTTAAGATTTTAATTTCAGTTTGAATTTATTTCAAACTTATCTTTATCCAATTTCAGTTTCAGTTTGGTTGTATTTCTGTTACTTCTTAATTTAATTTCAATAATTTAACAACCAACTGCCTTAATATTTATTAGAAAGAAATATTGCTTTATATATCAAGAATATATTCAATATGGAAATCATTTTTTTCAAAATCATTTTATAAGAAAACAACAAGTATGCTCTCTCATGAATTTTACTCTCAACTCATTCTAGGGTACTATTGACCCTATCCTTAGTGAGTAATCCCACCAGAGCCAAGGTTCTCGCTTAACCTGGCTCTGATACCAACTGTAACAACCCTGAATTTTCGATCTCGAAAATTCCAGAAAGTTATGAAAAGAAGAAGAGATAGAAGAAAAAGAAGAAAAGAGAAACACCAAAACACAGAAACCTCACATTCGCAGCGGATCAAAATATAATATCACGTAAATAACAGTTTTACAAAGAAGAACTCAGTCAACACACTTATATTTTATACATCAGAGTTACAACCATTACCAATCACTGGACAGTTTAAAACAACATGTCCTAGTTATACAATAACATATCATAGCGGGAAACACTCCAAACGTTTCTGCCCTCCAGCTCGCCTCCTGAGCGCCAGAACATCCTTACCTGAAAAATCTGTAATACTCGATCTGACCCGAGCATTACATCAAAGTAACACCCTGGGTCAGGCTAGAATCCAACGTGGGTAAACCCCTCTAACATGGAACACAAAAGCATATAACTTATATAAACCTGGGTAACTTGTTATCAATTTACAACTTCACAAGACGTTAAAGACATCACTTACATTACACATCAATTTCTAAGTGCCAAAAACTTAGATTAAATGGTCCAGTTTACTTAAATCATTCCCTTCTAGTTTATTGATTTCACATATCAATCTATAAAGAATCGAAGTGGTATCGGGTATTTACTAATACCCGACTCCGGTCTCTTCGGATCCAATGTCATCTTATCCCAAGTTATTCAAGTGAAATACAATTCAACTTTAAGTACAGGGTATCACTTTTTACACAGCAATTCATCATCGATAGATAATCACACTATCATTGTCCATCCAAACATATCATATCACAAAACATTTCATATTAGAGATATCAATCAATACAATGTATTAATCGTTCACTCATTCATAAGCAAGATGGGTCATTTCCAAAATCGATTTTAAAAATATCTAATTAAATTAATCACTAATCCTTTAATCACTTAGATTACCTTAATCATTAATTAATTTCAAATCAATTAATTAATGATCTTTTAACCATCCATTTTAATTAATCATCCTTGATTAATTATATTCAATTACATAAAGTAATTATCCTTAACCATTTACCGTAATTAATCTTTGATTACTTCTATTAGTTACATCGATTAATTACATCAATTAATGATTCTTAATTAATTACTTCCATTAATCGGTCTTAATCAATCATAAACAGTAATTATCCATTCTGTAGTTACTTTTCTTAGTTAATTAACTCCTTAATTAATTATATCAATCCTTTAATCAATTACATCAAGTAATTGATTCTTAATTAATTCTCCTAAGTAATTAACCTTTAATTACTTTCTATTAAGTAATTATAATTAATAATCCTTAATTCTTTAATTAATTAATTACTTTTTAAATTAATTACCTTCAAATCAATTATATTTAATTAATCCTTAAAATAATAACACCAAGTGATTAACCCTTAATCACTTCACTCAATTACTTTCATAAGTAATTTCCCTTCTTAATTACATTAAGTAATTCACCATTAATTACTTCATTAAGTAATTATTATTAAATTAATTAATAATACTTAATTAATTAAGAAAATCATTCATCTTAATTAAATCTTTACTTATTAACAAATTATATTAATTAAGTATCCATAAGTTCATAACAAAGATAAATTAACCATATTTATCTTCATAAATAAATTATTTGAATAAATTAAATCTTATTACTTAAAGACAAATTATTTAATTTGGTTTACAAAATTATAATAATAGCCTTATTTGAAGATAAAGCATTTAGAAATCAATTTCAAATTTAAAACACTTTAATCGTCTAATTTAAACTTTCCATTTCCAATATAATTTGAAAACTTATTTTTTAAAACATTACTTAAAAATTTACTTAAACTTTGATTTAATATTCAAATTCTAAACATTCCTTTTAAATTAAAATTCAAAATTTAATGAAGTTAAATACTTTCAAAAAGAAATCATCTTAAACAAATTTAAATTTTAAAATAAATTCAATTAATACTTTTTAAAGTTTGATTAACTTTATTTCAAAACAACAGGTTTTAAATTTTGTTTTCTTTTATAAAACTCAAGCTTGATTTTATTTATTCAAACTACAAGTTTAAAATTTGCAAACTATCTTTTACAGTACTTAACTAAAAAAGGCAAACAACCTAAATACTCGAGTCAAGCACGGCAACTACACGAGCCTGCCCCGAGTCAAATTCCTAGCCTCCTCTACTTCGAGTTGTCACCCTGAAAACCCGAGCTCTACTTCGAGATGACCTCGTCTTCCCCAACTCCTTTCCTTCCAGTGCACACAAACGTACACGCGTGCACCTACCCTATCCCCTCCGGCCACCATAGGCCATCACGACCATCATCAACGACCATACGAACCCACGCGACCCTCCTCGAACACTCAGATCACACAAATAACACGCGAGTCAAAATTCGACCCCTATAGCTCGAAAAACTGCAAAAACTTCTACCACAAAACCCATTTGCCACTGATGAACTCGCCACCGGAATCTCCAGTACCTTCTCCAGAGCGTAGCTGTATCACCTCGCCTCCATCCCCCACCTCGCGATCGCCTCATGTGATCCTGGGATGATGCGACGGCCGCAAAAACAACAGCCTTCAAAACGAAAGACGAAACCCTACTTCGATCGAATTCGATCAATTCGGCCATGGGAAAAATTCAAGTGCATTTTTTCCAACATCCATGTTACAAAAGCAAGCTTCGATCAACAATTCAACTCAAATCATTGAGTTGATCGTCCGCAATTCACCATATTGCCGAAACTGTTCATCCCCAAATTCCCAATTGAATATCAATTTATAAATTATGAATTGCATGTTAAAAATCATCATTTCTAACTACTAATCCATCTATACAATCCAAAGCAAGAATTAAAGGCATCAATTTTTGACATGCAACAATGTTTTGCTGTAATTTCCATTTTAAAAATTATTTGTAAATTTAAATTTACAGAAACTATTTTTAAAATCTTCAGTACACGTTAACAAACAAATTTCATTTATATAACAATGTCTAATATTGATTTGTTTGAGAAATTTTTGAATTTTCCTTAAGGAAACAGCTTCAGTAACTAAAACAGAGTAGATAAATTATACAGGCATATGTATCCTCTGCCAATTTCACATTTTTAACATGCCCACATAACAATATACATGTAAACAAATATTTATTATCAAAGCTAAATCATCACATGCAATAATAAATTCAACTATAATATGATTAAAACTATTTTTAAAAAGTTTACTCACCTCTAAACAGAGAAACATCATTTATTTTAGGTCAGGAACCAGATGTTGGTTTAATCCTCTTAGTCGAGCTTAAACTGATCTGGAATCTTGATTAATTGAGATGAATTCGCATGTACTTTAACTTGCTTCTGATCATTGAAACAGATCTTTGTTTTTACAAAGAGTTTGAAACATGAATCCTGTTGTTACATTCCTGCTTGCTTTGTTTTAGAAGAACTATAAATTGCTACTTGTAAAATTTCTTTGATTTGTTTGGAAGATTCAGGTTTTAAAAAGGGTTGCTATTTAATGTTTTTTGTTTTGTTTATATATTATTTCTAGACTTTGATCTCTTTGTTTTGAATTTTGGAAAGATAAAAAGAAATGAGATAGAGAGTGGAGATGTTTTAAATAACTATGTTTTATCTTTTATTAAAAATAAAGAGAAAAGAAATAAAATAAAAATTTAGACACATGTAAATTTTGGCTGACACTTGTCATAAGATATATTCTTAAGCTTCCATTTGTAATTATGCAACAATATATTTTTATAAGTATTTATAAAATAAATTCCAATTTAGTTTATATTTATAAATGTCTTAATTGTTTTAATATTTAAACTCCTCTTGTATTTATCTATTTAAATTTTTTGAAAGTAGATGATATAAAGTCCCAATTACACACTTATAATAGTTATACAAATATATTAATTATATATATATATATATATATTCCTTATTTATATTTTTAAATGTTTTCCATAAAAATTTTATATTAAATTTCTATTTAGTAACTACTTTACTTTATTTATATTAATATGATCTTTGAATGAAAATAACAAACTATATACTGATAAAATTATATATATATATATATATATTAGTTTCAATTTACTTTAAAATATTTATCTTTTGAATTTCTATTTCAAATTCAAATCAACTCATATAATATATATATATATATATATTATAGTTCCAAATCCATATATAAGCATTTTAATTAATAGAATTTATTTGTTCAATTTACAAATTATTATTTTAATAAATTTAATTCTATTAATAACCAATTAATTCACATATCCCAAAATCCGGGTTATCACATTCCTTCCCCCTTTGAAACTTTTCGTCCTCGAAAAGGAACGAAACCAGAATTATTAAATTGCTTAAAATCATATAAATCATTCTTTAATCATTTTTAAAACACTTTAAAACCTATATAGTATTACAGTAATAGTTTTATAAAAATACTTTTATAACTCGATGTCTCAATAAGCCCATCCTCATTCTTATAGAAATTCGGTCATACGTTGATCAGGCGCAAGACTGAAAATCTGTAAATACATTAGCAGACCCATTTTCAACACCCAGTGAAAGTATTTGGAAAATAATTTTATTGAAAACCTTGTGAGAATATAGAAAACATTTTTGAAAATAGAGGAAATATCTTTGGTGAGAATGCTCTGGAAATCATCACCCCCATCCATTGTCGCAGTTACATTCCCGGGTTACGTTGCCATCGCAGCAAAAGTCCATGTAACTGTAGGCACTCCACGCCCCTCGATTACGCCGTGGAACCCACAACAGATCGCAGTTACATTCCAGGGTTATGTTGCCATCGCAGCAAAAGTCCATGTAACTGTTGGCTCTCAGCGGCATACACGATTTTCGCTGTCAAAATGAAACTTCTCCACTCCTACATAGATCGCAGTCTACCGATATAAAATCAAACGCGGACTGTTGGCTCTCAGCGGCACACACGACTTTCGCTATGTTACCATAGGTCACAGTCTACCGACATAAAATCAAATGCAGACTATTGGCTCTCAGAGGCACACACGACTTTCGCTATGGTATACTCTACTCATAATCCTCAGGAACTAGTTTTGTCCGGACTCCTCACAGGATCAACTTTAGAACCCCCCCTTGGGGCTCAAGGCAGCACCACCCGGTGGCACTCCTGAGAAGTTCATTCCAAGGGAGCGCCTTTTTCCCCACAGCCATCATCAAAACACTTTATATTATACACATATAGTATCTTTCAAATCATACACCTAGTATGAATCTCATATAAATCTCCTTTCTCAAAATCGATTATCCCAAAATCGATAATTCTCAAACTAGGCTTTCCAAATTCTAAAATTGATTTTACCCAAAAATCAAAAGCCTTTCCAAATCCAAAGGTTCACAAAACTTTTTTCAAAATCATTCTCACAAGATCCTTTATATATATATATATATATATATATATATATATAAAACCTTGAAAAATCTTAGGATCATTTCCAACTTGTATAAAACCCTTTTTATACTTCGAATATTTTCAAAAACCCTTTAATTCTGGCTAGATTCAACATGGAGAGATTTATCTTAAATAACAAAGATATATAATTTTTATCCCAAATCAAATATTCCAATTTGATTACTTTTTCCAAATATATTTTCATTCAAAACCTTTTCACATTACTCATCCACAAATTCCCAAGATCAATTTCATTCAAATCCGTACGATGTACACATATCATTCGTACGCTATACTAATCTGATCGCTCACTCGATCACACAAATTAACCATTTAACTTCCCAAGTCAAATCCAATTTCATCTTGAAATTTCCAATTCAGGTTGCTTATTCAAACTTATTTAACTTCTTCAAAGTCAAATTCAATTTACTTAATTCATTCAAATTTACACAATTTGAATTCCCATTCAAATTTCAAAATACTTTCCCATCTATAAGTTCAAAAACTTATCACTTTAGGTTCTCACATCTGATTCCAAATTTAAAACTCAACATTTAGAGTTTATTTCAAACCATTTTTTGATATTATGTATATCCACACACATATACATATTTATTTCTTGGCCCATCAAGCCAAATCTTTAAAATTTAAACCACCTTTGGTTTTTAATTTAAACAAATTCTTTTAAAATTTACAAACAACTTCTTATGCTAGAATAAGATTTCATTCAAAATAGTTTGAATAATATTATTTCCTTCAAAATTTTGAAAACAATTTTCAAATGTTTAAATTTAAAATTCAAACTTCACAATTTGAAACCCACTTCAATTTACATGTCATACTTATTTAAAGGTTACCCCATTAAAACATTTCATTTTTGCTTGCTCATTAACATATTTTATTATTAAACACAACAATTATTTATGATAATAACCCAGATTATCATATCTGAAAACCAATTTATTATTATCTTATCCGGAAACTCTTTCCTAAATTCAAGATTTTAATTTCAGATTGAATTTATTTCAAACTTATCTTTATCCAATTTCAATTTCAATTTCAGTTTGGTTGTATTTCTATTACTTCTTAATTTAATTTCAATAATTTAACAACCAATTGCCTTAATATTTATTAGAAAGAAATATTGCTTTATATATCAAAAATATATTCTTATACGAAAATCATTTTTTTTAAATCATTTTATAAGAAAACAACAAGTACGCTCTCTCATGAATTTTACTCTCAACTCATTCTAGGGTACTATTGACCCTATCCTTAATGAGTAATCCCACCAGAGCCAAGGTTCTCGCTTAACCTGGCTCTGATACCAACTGTAACAACCCAGAATTTTCGATCTCGAAAATTCCAGATAGTTATGAAAAGCAGAAGAGATAGAAGAAAAAGAAGAAAAAGAAGAAAAAAGAAACACTAAAACAAAAAAACCTCACATTCGCAGCGGATCAAAATATAATATCACATAAATAACAGTTTTATAAAGAAGAACTCAGTCAACACACTTATATTTTATACATCAGAGTTACAACCATTACCAATCACTGGACAGTTTAAAACAACATGTCCTAGTTATACAATAACATATCATAGTGGGAAACATCCATATGTTCCTGCCCTCCAGCTCGCCTCCTGAGCTCCAGAACATCCTTACCTGAAAAATCTGTAATACTCGGTCTGACCCGAGCATTACATCAAATTAACACCCGGGTCAGGCTAGAAGCCAGCGTGAGTAAACCCATCTAACATGGAACACAAAAGCATATAACTTATATAAACCTGGGTAACTTGTTATTAATTTACAACTTCACAAGACGTTAAAGACATCACTTACATTACACATCAATTTCAAAGTACCAAAAACTTAGATTAAATGGTCCAATTTACTTAAATCATTCCCTTCTGGTTTATTGATTTCACATATCAATCTATAAAGAATCGAAGTGGTTTCGGGTATTTACTAATACCCGACTCCGGTATCTTCGAATCCAATGTCATATTATCCCAAGTTATTCAAGTGAAATAAAATACAACTTTAAATACAGGGTGTCACTTTTTACGCAGCAATTCATCATCGATAGATAATCACACTATCATTGTCCATCCAAACATATCATATCACAAAACATTTCATATTAGAGATATCAATCAATACAAGGTATTAATCATTCACTCATTCATAAGCAAGATGGGTCGTTTCCAAAATCGATCTTAAAAATATCTAATTAAATTAATCACTAATCCTTTAATCACTTAGATTACCTTAATCATTAATTAATTTCAAATCAATTAATTAACGATCTTTTAACCATCCATTTTAATTAATCATCCTTGATTAATTATATTCAATTATATAAAGTAATTATCCTTAACCATTTACCGTAATTAATCTTTGATTACTTCTATTAGTTACATCGATTAATTACATTAATTAATGATTCTTAATTAATTACTTCCATTAATCGGTCTTAATCAATTATAAACAGTAATTATCCATCCTGTAATTACTTTCCTTAATTAATTAACTCCTTAATTAATTATATCAATCCTTTAATCAATTACATCAAGTAATTGATTCTTAATTACTTCTCCTAAGTAATTAACTTTTAATTACTTTCTATTAAGTAATTACAATTAATAATCCTTAATTCTTTAATTAATTAATTACCTTCAAATCAATTATATTTAATTAATCCTTAAAATAATAACACCAAGTGATTAACCCTTAATCACTTCACTCAATTACTTTCATAAGTAATTTCCCTTCTTAATTCATTAAGTAATTCGCCATTAATTACTTCATTAAGTAATTATTATTAAATTAATTAATAATCCTTAATTAATTAAGAAAATCATTCATCTTAATTAAATCTTTACTTATTAACAAATTATATTAATTAAGTATCCATAAGTTCATAACAAAGATAAATTAACCATATTTATCTTCATAAATAAATTATTTGAATAAATTAAATCTTATTACTTAAAGACAAATTATTTAATTTGGTTTACAAAATTATAATAATTGCCTTATTTGAATATAAAGTATTTAGATATCAATTTCAAATTTAAAACACTTTAATCATCTAATTTAAACTTTCCATTTCCAATAAAATTTGAGAACTTAGTTTTTAAAACATTACTTAAAAATTTACTTAAAACTTTGATTTAATATTCAAATTCTAAACATTCCTTTTGAATTAAAATTCAAAATTTAATGAAGTTAATTACTTTCAAAAAGAAATCGTCTTAAACAAATTTAAATTTTAAAATAAATTCAATTAATACTTCTAAAAGTTTAATTAACTTTATTTCAAAACAACAAGTTTTAAATTTTGTTTTCTTTTATAAAACTCAAGCTTGATTTTATTTATTCATACTACAAGTTTAAATTTTGCAAACTCTATCTTTTAAAGTACTTAACTAAAAAAAAGCAAACAACCTAAATACTCGAGTCAAGCACGGCAACTACACGAGCCTGCCCCGAGTCAAATTCCCAGCCTCCTCTACTTCGAGTTGTCACCCTGAAAACGCGAGCTCTACTTTGAGACGACCTCGTCTTCCCCAACTCCTTTCCTTCCAGTGCACACAAACGTACACGCGTGCGCCTACCCCATCGCCTCCGGCCACCATAGACCATCGCGACCATCATCAACGACCATACGAACCCATGCGACCCTCCTCGAACACTCAGATCACACAAATAACACGCGAGTCAAAATTCGACCCTTATAGCTCGAAAAACTGCAGAAATTTCGACCACAAAACCCATTTTCCACTGTTGAACTCGCCAACGGAATCTCCAGTACCTTCTCCAGAGCATCGCCGTATCACCTAGCCTCCGTCCCCCACCTCGCGATCGCCTCCGGTGATCTTGGGATGATGCGACGGCCGCAAAAACAACAGCCTTCAAAACGAAAGACGAAAACCTACTTCGATCGAATTCGATCAATTCGGCCATAGGAAAAATTCAAGTGCATTTTTCCCAACATCCATGTTACAAAAGCAAGCTTCGATCAACAATTCAACTCAAATCATTGAGTTGATCGTCGGCAATTCACCATATTACCGAAACTATTCATCCCCAAATTCCCAATTGAATATCAATTTAGAAATTATGAATTGCATGTTAAAAATCATCATTTCTAACTACTAATCCATCTATACAATCCAAAGCAAGAATTAAAGATATCAATTTTTGACATGCAACAGTGTTTTGCTGTAGTTTCCATTTTAAAAATTATTTGTAAATTTAAATTTACAGAAACTATTTTTAAAATCTTCAGTACACATTAACAAACAAATTTCATTTATATAACAATGTCTAATATTGATTTATTTGAGAGATTTTTGAATTTTCCTTAAGGAAACAGCTTCAGTAACTAAAACAGAGTAGATAAATTATATAGGAAGATGTATTCTCTGCCAATTTCACATTTTTAACATGCCTACTGTTATCCCATTTTTGGTCAAAACTGGAATATCAATAAATTGGCAAGGAATTATGGATATCAGGATTGGAGATCAGTTGGAATCAAGGCTACGATCGATATCGTCAAAATTTGGTTGAGCTCCGATCGGGACGAAATCGATTGAAGATGATGATAAGGACTAGGAAAGGCTATGTTTCAAATTTTAGGTTAATCGGAGTTCGTATGAAGAAAATATGATGGATTCAAGGTAGGAAAGGTATGTGGTTCGAATCCGTCAAGGTGGTGCTCGGTTCGAATCCATCGGATTCGAACCCATCAGGATCGCATCGATCGAAGGCATGATGCAGGGACGGTTCGAATCGATACGGTTCGTATCGATCAACATAGGCGCGGCTTGATGAAGTTCGTATCGATGGTGGTTCGAATCGATGAAGTTCGTATCGATAAGGAGAGGAGGGGAGTCGGCTTCGTGGATTCGAAGGAGGGGAGTCAGCTTCGTGGACTCGAAAGAGGGGAGTCGGCTTCGTGGATTCGAAGGAGGGGGGTCGGCTTCGTGGATTCGAAGGGAAATGGATTCGAAGAGGACGGACTCGAGGGTGATGGATTCGAAGAGAGTGGATTCGAGGGTGATGGATTCGAAGAAGATGAATTCGAGAGGGATGGATTCGAAGGGAGTGGGTTCGATGTACAGGTTCGAACCCAGGCAGAACACACGAAGCTTTGAATTTGAGTCGATCATATCTTCCAAACCGTTGATCCAAATGCAATGAAATTTTTACAGGAGCTTACATACATGTTGAAGAATGTTCTCACCAAATTTCAGCTCAATTGGATGATTTCTTGATCGATTCGAATTTTACTTCGAATCGATCCCAAGGTGGGAACGGACCTCCAGATTTCGGGCGTGTGGGCCCCCTCACGTGCCTGAAGCGGTCTTCCCGGATTTTAGGAGAAATATTAGCCTCCTACACCTATAAATAGAGCCCCTGGTCATTCAGAAAAGGGGTCGGAGATTCTAGAAAGAAAAAGCACGCTCGGACGCTGCCAGAATCATTCCATATCATCATTGCTGCTATTTATTTCAAGTTTTGGACTTTGTAACTGCTGTAATCATCTGTAATCATCGAGGATAATCAATAAAAGGATAATAACTTTGGAGTGGACGTAGGCCGGAGATAGCCGAACCACTATAAAACTGGTGTCTCTGTTCTTTATTTTGGGATTACTGTTTAATATTTGCTGAGATCTGAGATTTGTGTTTGAATATTATTGATTTGTATTCATACACTGGTGCTTTCACGGTATTCGGGTTTTGTGACCAATTTTGGCGCAAACACTTTGGTGCTTTCACTGAGAACGACTAGCACCCGCTACATCGGATTTGAAGTTTGGATTTGAAGATTTTAAAGAGTTTGGATTCAAGGACAATAGCCAGGCAAAATAGTAGAAGGCAGAGGGCTGAGAGAAGCCAACAGGAAGGAAGTCAACAAGCATCCTCCGGAGCGGGGGAAGGGCAGGCTTCAATCTACTTAACTCGGGATGAAATGGAGGCTATGGCAAATTCTTTGCAAGAGAGATTGTTAAAGAACCAACAGAAAATGATGCAGACTTTCTTCGAGCAAATAAGAGCTGCAGGGATGCAGAACCTATGGACAGCAACAGCCGCTGTGGATGCAGGACAAGGGACTAGGGTTGTGGAACCCAATGGAGGACAGGATACGGAGCCACAAAGCAATCAACAAGGGCTTGGGGGCTGGCCCACAGGATCCAACACAGGAGAACCTTTGGAAGGAGTTCAACAGGCTAGAGCTAACGTCGCTGCTAGTGAACCACATGAAGAGTATGTACCGGAATTCCCTCGGGGGCAACCCCCAACAGACAATGTTGGATTAGTAGAAATCATTAGAAGAACTGTACGAGGTGGTTTGGCCAACAAAGACTTGGAAGGAGTGAACAGGAGTCCGTTTGCTCGGGAAATAAGGATGGCTCAGAACCCACCTAAGTTTAAGTTGCCTAGCGTGGAGATATATGATGGCAAGACAGATCCAACGGATCACTTGATGAGGTACACCAGACACATGGAGGTGCTGGGGGCATCAGAGGAAGTGATGGCCCGATGCTTCCCTTTGTATTTGACGGACTCAGCTGCGATGTGGTTTAGGCAGCTGGAAGAAGGATCTATCAGGACTTGGAGGGAATTAGTGGAAAGGTTTTTGGGGCAGTTTCGGGTTCATGTCAAGAGACCGAAGAACGTGATGACATTGACATCGGTAAAGCAAAGAATGGATGAATCGCTTAGAGCTTTTCTAACTCGATTCAGTGCAGCAATCGCTTCGGTGGATCGGCCTGATCCGTCGATGGTTTTAATGGCTGCAGTATCAGGAGTCAGGGAGGACTCTGATTTCAAGGTATCTCTGATACGAGATCCCCCACAAGATCTCGACGAATTCTTTCACGAGGAAGAAAGGTTCCTTCGGCAAGAAGATGCAAGTACGGACTTAAAGGTGAAAAAGGTTAGTGCAATCGAGGTTGGAGCAGTATCCAACGGTGGTTCGGATAAAGACAAAGGAAAAAAGGAAATTGGATAATGATTCTGGAAACGCTAGGAAGCGATGGAAGGATCCAAAGTTTTCCACATACACAGGATTGAACGAGACGCTGGAGCGGATATACATGGATACTCGGAATCACCTTCCCTATCGGAGGCCAGCCAAGAGAGAGCCTTCTGAATGAGAGAGGGCATCAGGGAGGCATTGTCTCTTCCATGACTTAGACGGACATGACACCAATAGCTGCAGGCACTTGAAGGATATAATCGAGGAGCATGTAAGGAATGGACAGTTACAGCAATATATCGGAACTCGGAATGCAACGGTGGAGCAGGAGCAACCACCGACAACCTCTCGCCGTGGTGATGGGAGGCCCAGGGATGATGGTCGATTGATCATCCACTGATCATGATAATGTGAAACAAGTAGCGAACTACTGGCAAGCAACCAGGTCATTTACACATGTATGGGGACGGAGATAGCCCCTAGGCATGCTCTGAATGATGATAAACTGCAACGCTATGGTTTGTGAAATCTATCTTTTGCTTTTGGATTGGACACTGCTTTTATTTTTGAATTTTGGTTTTGGAGTTTAGATCGAGCTCCTGGTTTTGCTTTCTTTTGATTTAGATTTTTCTTTGGATGATTGTTTTCGGTTTTGGATGCTGGTTTGGTTTTCTGGCTTTCTGGTTTTGGATTTGGATTTTTGGGATTGGATGTTGGATTGGATTTTGATTGGGTTTTCATCTGGTTTTTGATAAATGGTCGTCGGGTATGGATTATGCCTGGCAAGGGGTGAGTCACTTTGCCCGAACGTGGTAGGTTGACTCATTCAGGTCGTCGAGTACGGACTATGCTCGACAAGGGTCCGGAGTGACCAGGATTCGGCCTAGGACTTAGGCCTTGTATTATCAATTATTATTTTCAGGTCGTTGAGTATGGACTATGCTCAACAAGGGTCCGGAGAGACCAGGATTCGTCTTAGGGCTTAAGCCATGGCATTGTACATCGTCCAGGGACACTGGACCAAGGCCATCAAGTGTGGATTACGCTCAACAAGAACACGATGAGGCTAGCTTGGCATCCAGGGACACTGGATCACGACCATCAGGTGTAGATTGCGCTTGGTAAGGACCCAGAGAGGTTATGGATCTGGATATCGACCCGGAGAGGTCCTGGATTCAGTTATTGGATATTGGATTCGGAACTATTCAAAACACGCATTGTTATCACAAGGCATGTTTTGGGGGGCAAAGTGTTATCCCATTTTTGGTCAAAACTGGAATATCAATAAATTGGCAAGGAATTATGGATATCAGGATTGGAGATCAGTTGGAATCAAGGCTACGATCGATATCGTCAAAATTTGGTTGAACTCCGATCGGGACGAAATCGATTGAAGATGATGATAAGGACTAGGAAAGGCTATGTTTCAAATTTCAGGTTAATCGGAGTTCGTATGAAGAAAATATGATGGATTCAAGGTAGGAAAGGTATGTGGTTCGAATCCATCAAGGTGGTGCTCGGTTCGAATCCATCGGATTCGAACCCATCAGGATCGCATCGATCGAAGGCATGATGCAGGGACGGTTCGAATCGATACGGTTCGTATCGATCAACATAGGCGCGGCTTGATGAAGTTCGTATCGATGGTGGTTCGAATCGATGAAGTTCGTATCGATAAGGAGAGGAGGGGAGTCGGCTTCGTGGATTCGAAGGAGGGGAGTCAGCTTCGTGGACTCGAAAGAGGGGAGTCGGCTTCGTGGATTCGAAGGAGGGGAGTCGGCTTCGTGGATTCGAAGGGAAATGGATTCGAAGAGGACGGACTCGTGGGAGATGGATTCGAAGAGAGTGGATTCGAGGGAGATGGATTCGAAGAAGATGAATTCGAGAGGGATGGATTCGAAGGGAGTGGGTTCGATGTACAGGTTCGAACCCAGGCAGAACACACGAAGCTTTGAATTTGAGTCGATCATATCTTCCAAACCGTTGATCCAAATGCAATGAAATTTTTACAGGATCTTACATACATGTTGAAGAATGTTCTCACCAAATTTCAGCTCAATTGGATGATTTCTTGATCGATTCGAATCTTACTTCGAATCGATCCCAAGGTGGGCCCGGACCTCCAGATTTCGGGCGTGTGGGCCCCCTCACGTGCCTGAAGCGGTCTTCCCGGATTTTAGGAGAAATATCAGCCTCCTACACCTATAAATAGAGCCCCTGGTCATTCAGAAAAGGGGTCGGAGATTCTAGAAAGAAAAAGAACGCTCGGACGCTGCCAGAATCATTCCATATCATCATTGCTGCTATTTATTTCAAGTTTTGGACTTTGTAACTGCTGTAATCATCGAGGATAATCAATAAAAGGATAATAACTTTGGAGTGGACGTAGGCCGGAGATAGTCGAACCACTATAAAACTGGTGTCTCTGTTCTTTATTTTGGGATTACTGTTTAATATTTGCTGAGATCTGAGATTTGTGTTTGAATATTATTGATTTGTATTCATACACTGGTGCTTTCACGGTATTCGGGGTTTGTGACCAATTTTGGCGCAAACACCTACATAACAATATACATGTAAACAAATATTCATTATCAAAGCTAAATTTATCACATGAAAAAATAAATTCAACTATAATATGATTAAAACTGTTTTTAAAAAGTTTACTCACCTCTAAATAGAGAAACATCATTTATTTTAGGTCAGGAACCAGATGTTGGTTTAATCCTCTTAGTCGAGCTTAAACATATCTGGAATCTTGATTAGTTGAGATGAATTCGCATGTACTTTAACTTGCTTCTGAGCATTGAAACAGATCTTTGTTTTTACACAGAGTTTGAAACATGAATCCTGCTGTTACATTCCTGCTTGCTTTGTTTCAGAAGAATTATAAATTGCTACTTGTAAAATTTCTTTTATTTGTTTGGAAGATTCAGGTTTTAAAAAGGGTTGCTATTTAATGATTTTTTTTTGTTTATATATTATTTCTAGACTTTGATCTCTTTGTTTTGAATTTTGGAAAGATAGAAAAGAAATGAGATAGAGAGTGGAGATGTTTTAAATAACTATGTTTTATCTTTTATTAAAAAAAAGAGAAATAGTGGGTCGTTACAATTACTGAGCGTTTTGGTACTGTAGCATATCGTGTTGCTTTGCCTGATCATTTATCTAGAATACATGATGTGTTTCATGTATCTTGGCTATAAAAATGCCTTAGAGATTCTGAGTCAGTTTTAGAGCCTCAACAGATCGAGGAACTAGACTCCTAACTTGACTTATTCTCATATGCCCATCTAAATAGTGGCTATAGAGATTAGATGACTCAAAAAAATGATGTTCTCCTCATTAAAGTGCAATGGTCAGGGAATCTCAAGGATTGTACCTAGGAGACTCGTGAGTGTATGTAGCGGATCCATCGAGAGTTATTTCCTGGGTCATGAATCAGGTAAGTTCTTTTATTATTTATTGAAATTTAATTAGAAAATTTTGAATATTAAACATTGTTATAGATTCTTATAAACAGGAATTGCGAGGACGTAATTTCCTTAAAGGGGGAGAGTCTATAATAACCTTGCTAATGATTATCTAGTTAATTAATTATTCATAAAAATTTAATTTCAAATTGTGAATTTAATAGAGAAATTTTATTTAAAAATTTATGTAATTGGTTTTTAATAACAATAGAAATGAGTTTATAAAATTTTAATGGATTCTTATCTAAATTAAAAGATTTCTAAATTTGATATAAAATGTACAATATGAAATAAATAAGTTGTTGAAAATTTAGATCTTTACTTCTTTAAGTTTTGTTTTAGTAATTTAATTAATCAAAACTTATTTCTATTTTGATTTTATTTTTATTTGTTTAGGCCTTACTAATTTGAGCCTATTAGTCCTTAACCAAATTACATTTCTTTAATCCAACTTCTGAAGTTCTTACTTATATGTTTATTTTCAACCGAGAAAAAGAAAGCAACATAGGTCTTCTCTTTCAACCCTAATTAAATCTAAATCAATTCGCGCAAAATTCGTAAATTCTTGATTAAGGAGGTATGTATCATACTCTACATTCTCTATCTAAATAAACTATTAATTTGATGATTTGAGTTGATATTAATTTTTGAAAAAATTTGAAATGGGTGTTATTTGGATTAGTATTTGTTTTGAAATTCAAAGAAGAAACAGTGTTTATCTTCCAATTAAAGGTGAGAATTTCTCTCACAAAGCTATATTTAATATTGGATGTTAATATTGAAACTATTGGTAGAATTTGCTCTGTACTTGTTCTCTTGTTTGCATACATTCTTAGCATAGAACCCGCCCTTGTCAAACGAAGCTACTGGCCATTTATTGTTTAAATAATTAACAGGACACCGAAGAATATATATATATATATATATATATATATCTGTGTGTGTGTTAATTTTCGAAAATAATTGATGCTGATAGGGACAAAATTTTAACAGCAATGATATAAACATTGCTTTGTTCGTTTTGTACATTGTTGCATCCTTTCTCTTGTTTGACTTGGATGCTTTCTTTTTTGTGTATAATTTAATACATTGTTGTACACTACCATTAATTGCTTGTATGATGGTTGTCGTACTTTGTGTATTTTGAGTGACATCTCCCTGCCAAGTTTATGCGCAAATAGTTGTAGAGAAGAAAACATATTGCTTAGCATATAGTGAAGTTTATATTATTTTTTGCTATATCAGTGAATGAGTTTCGAATACATGTATATGATTGTATCTGTCTATTATATATGTACTAATTAGCCTAGTGTCATGCACGTATTATTTGAAGGTTAATAAGATTTGTGCTGCTATGTTTGTACTTGTAGTTGTGGAAAGTTATATTTGCGTTGTTCTTGGTTGGCATATTTAAAAGATACTCCAGTTTTGATATGGGGCAGAAAGCTCGAGTTTAATTTATATAAGAATAACTACTTTTCAATATACATATAAATATTAATTTTAGTGCTTGCAAGCTATCAATACACATTTGTACTTCTATAAGTTTCCGAAAAAAAAATTCCTTCATATATTAGCTTTCATTTGAAATCCCATAAATGCACACCTTGCAAATGAAAATTTCGTTCCAACCTTATCTACTACAGTGGTCTTACTTCAAAGTAGAATACTGTGTTGATATATATATATATATATATATATATAACTTGCCTTGAAATATTAGTAATCTTTCCATCTTTTAGTATTGAATTCAAATTGTCAATTCATGCATTTATTGGAACAAAGTGGTTTGACATCACTTTGAATAAAGTCACATATTTATTAGTTTATTTGAACATAGCTACACTTTCTTCTAGCCTAGATAATTGCATCCCTGACACATGCTTACCTTGTTGAAATTTCACACCTATAGGATGTTGAGACATTCGAAAGTTGTTGTATATTTATTTCTTCCATTTTCATTAACATTGAGGTGGCACCACTTTACAACACATACAAATATATTAGCTTTTACAAATTTTGCATTATGTATATTATTGTTGACATCACACGCACAACCAAACTCCCACTACATTATTTTTTATCTGATCTATTGCATGTATTGTTTCAGCGTTGGTAGATTTGGTAGTATCTTGATTCCTTCTCTGCTTCATTGTTTAAGTAACCTAATTAATAATTATTCTTTTTGTTAATTTTCTTTTTTTAGTGAAATTTTGAGTTATTATACACTATATTATTTCCTGATTATGTGTAGAAAAGTATATATATAATAATAGAATTTGTTTGATCAAAAATATATTCTTCTTTTAACTCTTTTTCCTCTTTAAAAATAAATGGATAAATTTGGTTTTAATTTCTATTGAACTTCGTGATTTTCTATGGAAAAAAAGAACTTTTAATAAACAATTGAATTATCGGATTGGTATGGAACTCTTCGTACAATTCTTTCATTTATTAGTGTAGTTTGTTAAATAAAGTTTAAGTGGAAATTACTGACTTTTATTAAATACTTGAATTTACTATCTGGTATAGGAGATTTAGTTAAATCGTTGAGATTACTAGAGTGACAGTAATTAACACTCAGAGTTGTATCATCTTATGGTGTTTGGATTTCAGACTGATAGATCCTCGAGAGAAAATAACTCATTCTTCATCGATCAGAGCATCATACATTTTTAGATTTGGGTAGGCAAATCTCTTTCGGAAGATTTGTAATGGTGTAAATATGGCTGTCTCTTTTGAAAGGCGGATTTTTACATGTATCGTAGTCTATAGATACTACAACCTATCAGTTTATTTTATTTTATACAGTTAGACTATGTTTACCTCTTTCAGTAGGTAAATTTGCATAGGATAGATAGATTAGGTACATGGCTGTTCTTTTCTTTGAGCGATGTCCCTAATCTGCGGTCTCTTCGGTAAGCTTCCTTCTATGTAGCGGGTCTCTTCCGGTAGATTTCGTGTCACTATAATAAACTGATAGATGAGTACCATTATTATTTCATTATTGATGATTATTTCCTCAGAGAATTTTAGTATGGATATTCTGTATCCTTTATGGCTTTGAGGAATTTTGAATTGGTCATCGCCATATTTTGCGATGATAGTCTATTGAGACTTGATATGTGTTTATGGAATGGCAATTTTTTGATCTGCCTTTTTCTGATGATTTATTTTTAAGGCACTTTATACTATGACTTATTTTATTATTGTTAGTCATATACTCATATCATCAGTATCTCATCCTCTTATTTAGATATTGTCTGACTCGTTTAGTATTTTAATATTCGGGTCAGGCCGAGCTTCTACAAGTACCGGGACTCGTTGACTATGAACATTTTACTATCTTTGGAGTAGAAATTTTGATATTTGAGTTTACTCTTTCATGTATATAGTGACATCTAGGGCTGTATGTTAGATATATCGTTTGTAATCAGTGTGTTGACACTATATATTTGGATGATGTATATATTGTGAGTCTAGTACTGATATTTTGTAGACTCATACTTTATGATGTATATGATGAATATTAATATTTAGTTGTGATCTATATAACTTTGATGTTAATTTCAATATTATATAATGTTCTGAATATTTTAAAATCAATGTGTCTATTACTTTGTATTTAAACTATACACGACAAAAAATTTCAGTTCAGATCCTCGAAATGGTAATAAAGACGTGTCAGTGTTAGTATAAAAATAAATTTATATTTTATTGCCCTTGCACAGTCGTATTCTCCGTATTATTAGACGACATTACATGTAATGTTCTTTAATAATATGGGTATAACGGTGGGATTAACATAGCTTAAGGGATCTTGTATAAATCGTGCAAAGAGAATTTTTGGAAGTGATAGTCATTAGGTGACTAATTTATATTGTGAACATAAATATGTTATGAGCTAACGCAAAATCAGTTTCATATAAGGAAATTCATAAAACATTTATGAATGCCTATTCCATTGCACTTTGAAACAATTGTTGCTTCAAGAAAACATCAACTTCGTAGCGAAGGTATTTCCTTGAGAAATTATTAGTATAAAATGAATTTGAATACGATCAAATACAAGGGATGAAATAAAATTGACCGAACCTAAATGAACATAGTATATTAGAATGTCTAATAAGTAATCCTGTACATTAAAGAGAAACTGTGAGTTTCTTGTAAATGTTAAGAATAAATAATCCTCAGTTGTTTAATTAAACCATTAAGAGTATTGACTCTATAATATGGTATGATGCGCAAATCCAAAATAGATTTCAAGTATGTTATCAAAAAATAATTTTTATGATTGTATCTAAAGGGATATGATCCATTAGCCACAAATGTGTCTTTAAGAGAAAGACAAATGCATTTGGAATATTGTAAGCCGCATTGATAAGAATAATACCATGAATTTCAATTGTTAAAATTAATGTCATAGATTCACCATTTGATGTGATCAAGTTGGTTCGGATTTTACTTCTAAAATTATCGCATGGTTTGACTTTACGTTTCGGTACGTATATGTTGAAATAGAAAATTCTAAATAATGATTTAGATTAGACTATTTACACATAACCAAAGTGTCTCGAAGTTAGCGGGAGAGATATTGAGTTCGTGAGTTTTTAGATATGATCCAAGAACAGATATGAAAGTATTATTTGGAAAAGCACCAAAATTGAACAAGTGTTTTAATAGAAATATCAAATAGTTTGATTATCAATCAAAATACAGAGGAACTTGTGTTCATAAGAAAGAATGTTAAAAGGTATATAGATATTTCTAAACTATAAGTAAATAACACAATGTAGATTATTAATGATATACTTGTGTTAAAATTGGTTTTAGTTGTTTTTAATACTCAGCGTTGGATTTATGAATGATGTCTTTTATAGTAAGTATAATAGATATTGGGAAAATTCCAAATGATATTTAAGGAAACCTTATTAAAATGTTTAATAAAGAATATGTAAGATGGATTCCTTATATATTGGCAATAGGAATTATCATACATGTTATGTTGTCTACGATATCGTGATTTGTTTATATATTTGATACATGAAGCAAATATTAAAACCAAATTGATTTCACTAATGGTTGTTTGAGGTGTTCTCAACTATTTATGAAATACTATAGAATTTTTTGCAGAAATAATAAACTCCATTTGAAGGAGCGTTCGAACTCAAAATTCATAAATGATATTGAGTATAATATGTCAATAATAAATTCAAGTTAAGAATCTTTAAGTTTGAAATGTTTCAAATGAAAGATTATGGCCAATTCAATGAAAAAGGCTAGGTACATCGCCTTGAATAGAATCGCAATAAAAGCAATGTATATAAATATAAATGCACAAATTTATATCTGAGCAGAGGGTGATTTTAGACATTGAGAATCCCTAACATTATTATATGATAATAATGTTGTGATATAATTCATAACAGAACTTAGAGCTCAGTGGAAGTTGAGAGACTTACTCCGAATTGTCTATAAGATAAAGGTAATTTATCAGCATTGGAGAGAGTTGATTGAAAGAGTAGATAATTGAAACATAATAGCCTACCTATTCACTGAGGGACTAACCCAATTTTTTTTTGAGAAATTGAATGGAGAAGTCGGAATAAAATTCCATCATTGACCCCAAGTGCAAGTAGAAGATTGATAGAGTTAGGAGTATGCCCTAGGGGCAATTATTTAATTTGTTTCATATGTCTAACTCGATAACCAATCTTGTTTGAAATAAAAGGTGTTTTTTATTATGTGCTTGGTATAATGTGTTATGTTAACTAATTATTTTATTAAAAGTATATTTAATAGAAAATCCATAAATGTATGTTTTGTGATAGTAGTTACGAAAGTGTTATAATCATGAGTAATTTATCTCAATGAAAATAAATATACTATTCTAAATGTTTCTAGTCAAGATGTATGGAAAATGGATATTGATAAATCTGCTGGGATTAGAGTGTGTAATGCTCTCCAAATATTGGGCGGTGTATTACTCATGGATGTGGGTTATGTATTGATAGTTATTGGATAACTATGGAATGACTTACTTGATAGATTTCTGCTGGTTAATATAACTAAGGTTCAGCAGAAAATATTGATGTGACTGATTTACAAAGTTAGCTTTGATTATAGTTAAATCATGGCAAGTTGTCCATCGGTTGACTATAGTTGGGTCGAGTGGAAGTACTGGAAGTGAAACACTATTCAAGAGAGGATTTGTCTCCTCGGTTTTAAGAGCTTAGTATCATGGTCAGCTGAAGTCAACTCAAAGTCAGTGTCTGGCTAGAGAATTTTGATTAATTATTATTATTATTATTATTATTATTATTATTATTATTATTATTATTATTATTATTATTATTATTGAACAAGGACTTTGTTGTTGGACTATAGAGTTGAATATGGATGATATTGAAATTTTCACACATTACTAAATTCCATAAGTCCAAGTGATATAGTTTTGACGAAGGAAATTTATAACGACCCTGACTCGACCTTCGAAAATCGGCACCGAATACGACACTTGTATTCCAATGCCGTAGATCCAAAACGTCGAATCTGGTTTGCCGGAGCTTATAACATAATTAAGTATAACAACACAACGGAAGAAAAGAAATGAATATCATATACAATCAATGAATACAATATCCAATGATATACAACAATGATCGATATGAATCAATATCAGAGATAAAAAATAACAAATGCTACAGTGGAATAAGATATGAAATAGCAGCGGACCCAAAAACTCCAAACAGCAACAGCAACTCTAACTCCAATGCTCCGGAGCAAGAACTACAAGCCACTAGCTCGAACCCCCCATCACATTTCACCTCAGATAAGCAAGTCCCATCCGTCGCCCGAAGACTCCAAAGAATTCCAAAAGGAAAGCTGAAAGCTACTGAATCGATATCTACTATCTACTATCTGAAAAACCCAACTATAGACTGCCCGTGTGGAAAATTGTGGGCACCCAGAGTTTAGGAAGGGAACAATAAACTCTGGGTCAGTCATGGGACTGATGTGAGCAAACAAAAACAGTTTTATCTTAAAAACAAACAAAGAATTTAAATTTGAAATCCGCAATGCTTTTTGGAAAATGAAACTACCATAAGTCCTTCCACCACACACACAATGCAAACGCAGACTTGGAGGAGATTTCTCCTTATGATAGTCAAATATGCTTGATATGCGAAATCCATTTTATATTATTATTAGTGCATAGTGCAGAAAATCTTTCGAAAGTATAATATTAATCTTAGCCAGCATAGGTACCATTATATTATGCCAGCTATAGCTACTATTTTAAATGGCAGGTTCTACAACTAAAACCGTACAGGGCTCGTATTGTTTCTTTGGATTTCCAAAAAATGGTCAGGCCAAGGAACTTCCCATTGCCACATGGGTACGTCTCTGGAGGGACGCCCCGAGAACCTAACCGGATCTCTGCCAACACAAGGCCGGGTTACCTCTGTAACTAGGTAACTACTGACACGAGTATGCCATCCTCCGGTCGTAACCAACCTTTATCCCGGGATTCGCCAACAACCACAAAGTCATAAATTTGCAGCAACCACATAGGTTAAGTATCCGGGCTCCATACCATGATACCACCTCTATCCAGAAGGAAATAAACATACCCTCAGGGAGCGCTACCCCTAAATAACCTTGCCGCATTCTTCCTATTTTGACTATTCCGGGTTGTGAAGTTCCACGAAGTCTCGTCCACAAAGCTACGCTTTTCACAAAATCCATGCTTTGATCAGCAAATGATCATCAATACACAGCAGCACTTAGCGTGCCACACTACCAAATTGGGAGTATATCGCTGATAACCTTCAACTACATAACCTCTGAGCTCGTACGTCTCAGAGAAGGGTGTTAAGCTAAGAGAATAAATTCTCCGGCACCAACAGATATGTATTTGAAAGAAATTGGCTTTATATCTCAAAGTGTAGTGTCAGACACACGACCATACAAGTCTGTTCCGAGTTTGAACAGAACCGAAGGCACTTCCGAAGAAGCCCTTGCAAATCCGGATAATCCCTAATCACGTCCAGACTCCCGATCACAAAGGGTGATCAAATCTCTATACCGGGGACCAGTCAGTGCAGAGACATTCGACGGGTTATCCTTTCGTTTTCAGAAAATATCCGGTCTTCACCACCGGTCTTCAATGCTATCCATATACGTCGTATCGTTATTCGAAATGGGTTATATGACACAAAGGTCCTCTCCCGGCTAAACCGAATAATGAGCGCAATATTTAAAATCATATGGATAATGGAATTTCAGTTAAGTCACAACTTTAAAACCTAAAACTTTTCTTTCAAATGGTTAAACAAATTACCATTTATAAATCTTTTTAACCAAAAAGATTCATTTCAAAAACCTTCAAAGGTTTAAATAATTTCCACATTTAAATCTTTTAAACAAAAGATTCACTTTTAAATCCCTTTTCGATTTTAAACAAGGTTTACCAATCTTTGACAAGATTCATTTGTAACTTTTCAAAACAATTCCATTTCAAATCGGATTGACTCATCCGGTCTTTAAATTAAAGACTTATTTCATAGCTTTCAAAACAATTCCCGTTTCAATCTTTTATATATATAAAAGACACATCATTTAAAACCTTTAGGGTTCAACTATCTTTCACAAAGATATAGCTTTCAAATCATTCTATTTCAAATTTGAAATCATAATTTGTATAACCTTTTTATGTCATAAATACCCAATATAGAATTCAATTTCTGATATTGAATTCAAATTTAAATCAAATGATTTAAATTTCAATCTTTCTTTAGTTATTCAAAATAACTTTCATTTTTAAAACACCTTTTCAAAAGTTTATCACTTTAAACCCAATTCATTTCCAAAACCATTTGAATTAAAAATTCAAATTCAAACTATTTTAAAAATCTATGACTTAACTGATTTCCATATGCAATCCATATTTGTGTGTGTATAGTGTAGTCCAAGGATTTATACACAATTGTGCACAGCATCAATCATCACATCACAGATTAAAGTGCAGCAATATCGATAAGCGGTATAAGCTATAATGCTTATCTTTATTCATAGATTCATAGATAAAATAAATTTATAAATCACAAAGATTCATCATTACAATTCGATGTGGGTTTCGGATAACCAACTGGAATCCGACTCCCTGTCGCATCGAATTTCAAATGCCGTTTTACGGCCAAGGGGTTTTCATATCCACACAGAAACAATCACAAATATTACAATTCAGTATAAAGAAATTCATATCTCATAGCATTACAGTTACAAATCAGAGATATCAATCCAATACAAGGCAATACAATCATTCATAAGCAAACATATCTCTAATTCAAATTTTTATTAATTCAATTAATTCAAATTAAATCAATTACTTAAGAATTAATCACTTTACTTTGCTTAATCGATCATTAATTAATCACAATCATTAATTATTTAATCACTTCTTAATTGATCTCATTATCAATTAATTAATCTATAATTAATTAATTAATTATTCTTTAACAATTAATTAGTAATCTCTAATTTTTTATTATTAGAACTTGATTAAATAAAAATCTAATTATTCCTTAGTTTATTACTAGTTAACTCTTAATTTACAATTAATTAATCTCAATTAATTGCTTAATTGATTCCAAATTAGAAATTAATTTATCTTAATTACTTAATTAATTATAATTAATTAACCTTAATTATTTAATTAATTAGTCCTTAATCATTTACTATTAAATTGATTATCCTTAAATAAATAAGTAATTACCCTTAATTACTTACATATTTATAATTACTAATTAATTAGGTTGATTAATTATTACTTTAATTAATTTAACTATCAACTTTAACAATCAATTAATTAATTACATAAATTAAATAAACCCTTAATTAATTACATTAAATAAATTAAGACTAAACTATGTGATTATCCTTAATCACTTACATTAATTAATCATTTATTTAATTAATGATCTTAATTAATTAACCCTTAATTGTAATTAACTAAATCTAAATTACTTTAATTAATTTATTCCTTAATTAATTACTTTAATTACTTTCATTAAATTCACCTCAAATTATAATTACCTTTAACAAATATGTTAACTTAACTTTGAAAGCTACTCAACCATTTTTAAAACATTATTTATAATAATTATTCTTAATTATTTAATATTTAATCTTGATTACAAATCATTAATTACTTAACTATCATTAACGATATAAATTAACTTACTTAAAAATTTAAAACATTTGATTTTTTATTTGTAAATTATCTATTCAGTTTTATTTAAAAATAACTTATTAAAAATATAAGTTTAAACTTAATTGTTTTTAATCTTTTATTTCAAAAACCTTAAGTTTATAACTTTTATCTTAATAATAAAATCATCATTTATAAAGAAACAATTTTATAAATTTGTTTTCACTAATCTGCTTTAGTTTTCAAAACTCAGAAAACACGAGATCCTAGGCAACACGAGTGAAATCCGAGTTAATTCCCCACATACCAAACCCTACTTCAGGTTTCTCCACAAATCTACTTGAGTGACCCAAAACTTAAGATTTAAAAATTTTCTAAGTATTTTTCACTTCGCACCACAATCCACTTCGAGTTAAAACTCGAGCTGCTCCTGTTTCTTCCCGAGACACGCTTCAAGTTCATCCCCGAATAACTTCATCTTCCCCAATCTGTTTCCAACACAACCGTTACGCCAACCCCCACGTGCAACGTGCACGACCCCAGAGCCACTTCTGACCATCGCCTTGGCCTTCAACATATCATCTACGACCACCTCAACTCCATCAACTACCCAGATCGCCTGATTTCACCGTCGTTCGAATCTTTGCAATTCAACTCACATTGCAACAGAACCCATCACCAGAAATCCACTCGTACTCGCTAACTACGACCCCAGAATCGATGCGACCCTGATAGAAGCTTCGCCACACTTCAACGATCCTTCTCCCCCCATCGCGATCGCACGAATCATCCCGACGGCGATGCGGCTCATCTGAGAAAATTTTTCACCAAAACGAGCTTTAAACCCTAATTTAACTACGAATGAACATCACAAAGAATTTTAAAATTATTAAACATTTTTCTGGTGATCCTCTAACACCAACCAAGCTCCAATCTCAATCACGAGACCCCAAGTTATCCCGATCATCTGAATTTTCCAAAAATGCATTTTCTGTTCAACTCAATTTTCCTCAACAATTTCATCATTAAAATTTTTGATATTTGTACTAAAATTCATCGTTTGATAACACTAAACTCATTATGGAATCAAATCACGAAATTGAATTTATTGATTTTCTAACTTAAAGATGAATTTACAGTAAATTTTATATAATTGAAATGATTGTCCACTGTAGATCTTTAAAACTATTTTTAACATTTGAGTTACTTTGTAACAATCATCTGATTTTCAAAAACTATAGCTTGAATTCGATTAATGGAAGAGATATTAAGTTTTAAACCTTGATTTTTAAAACCTGTAACTCATGAAAGAGCTCCAATACACCTATACACCAGCATGAACAACAGATATACATATCTAAATGTATATGCAGCACAATTTCCTTCCTATTCTCACATGCATCAAGATGAGAAATAGATTCAAACTCAATAGGATATTTTGCCCACCCTATAAATGAAGACAGAGGCTGTTTTGAACTTGTAAGGTTAACAGAGACATACATATCCATTTACCAATATATAAATAAACATGCAGGCAAATTGATTACCTATACAAACATTTTTAATAAAAAATTTGAAGCATTCATCCTAAACATTAAACATAAAACAAATTCAAGCATTTAAAAGGTAATTTGCTCACCTTGGGTTTGAAGAAGCAGAGACAGTTTTGTTTATATATGTATTCTTTTATTTGTCTGTTTGATCTGGAACTCCACTTGAACTTACTGCATGTTTTGATTTCCAGACTTCAACTCAAGCTACTCTTTGAATCTAAAAACTTTGGCTTGCTTGAGTTGCCTGAGTTGATCACCTCAGGTTGATTTGCATCTGCCTTCTCAGGCTGAAGCTTTTGAAGACAGGTTTTGCTTAATCTTCTATTTCCAGATTTTTGAAATGAATTGCATGTTGATTCAATTCCAGGTTTGTATTTTGATTTTGCAATTTGTTGTTTGTTTCAGGTATGAAGCTTTGCTGGTTCTTTATTTCCAGGTTTTCACTTTCTTTGGTCTGCAGTTTTTTTTCTTTGATATTTACATTTTTTTTAAAAGAAATAGCATGAACACTTGTTAAATTCAAAACTTAATTGTAAACACTTGTTATTACATGGTCTTACTTGGTTTACATTTGTCATAACTAACAAAATTATGTCTAAATCCTTAATTTTTATTAATTTATAGATTTATGTTTAAGTCCTTAAGTTCAATGCATTTTAAAATTTAGTTTTAAACCTTTAACTTAGATTTATTTGGAATGTATGTTTTAAATCTTACTTTAAATTAATTTATACATTTTGTTTTTAAACCTTATTATTTTTTTATTTTTTTATTTTACAAGCCATGTTTACATGTATTAATTTTCAAAAGATACATACCTATATATGTAAATTTTAAAGCCTTCATTTGAAATCATATAACTTATAAAGGAAAAATGAATTGAAAACAATTTATAAATAATTGTACATATATAATTCTTAATTAATAAGGCTTTTTAAATCTAATTTACTTATTATATCATATATTCATATACACATAGTAAAATTAGAAAACAAATTTTATTTCCAATATAATTATTAAATTTCCAAATTAAAATTTCTATTTACAATACAAACCCTATTTAACTTTGAAATATAACATTCCTTTACATCTATTTACATATACAAAAATACATTTTTTATTTGTTTGGGAAATTCTCAAGTTAACTCACAATTAAATTTATAATTAATTTATTATTGAAAATATTTATTTTTCTGAATTTCCAAATTAAAATTCTATTTAAAAATCATATTTACATTTATTAATAAACAAACGAATATCTATTAAACTTTGGAAAAAACCAGTTAAACCATAATTAAATTCCAAAAATTAAATTTATTTTCAATTTCAATTTGATTTAAAAACGGGAATGTTACAAAATTAGTGTAAATAAAAGTCACAACCGGGTAACTCTTAGCAAATTAAAACTGGATTTTACCGAAATCAAGTAAGCGATATATTTGGCCAAAATGTCACACCACCTGCCAAGAGATGTATAAACTTTAATATTCAAATAGTTCGATATTAATCGTTGACCAAATTTACACCTGGCGAGTCACACAAATTTGCACCTAATGATGGCTTAATTTTTAATTTTTATCAACTAATTAAATTAATTAATATTTATGAAATATTAATTATAAAAATTTGATTTTGATTTAACGAGCAAATATTACTAAATATATTTACAATAGTTATAAATATATTAATCGATATGCGATATCGATAAGTGTTAAATTGGATTTACTTGCGTAGCATTTTGTTTAGGCTCTAAATAGGTTTAAAGCCCATGGTAGGATCTGGTAGGATCAGCTCAAATATGGGCTAATAGGTGAGGCCTAATAAGGGTTAGAGAGCTTTGTAATGGATGGCTAAGACAGAAGGAGAATAAGTAAAAGATTAGATCCAAACTTTTCTCTTCCTCTATATAAAGATCCAAATCAATTAATCATATAAATAATTATGTTAATTCATACATGTATTATAAAATATGTTTTATATTTTATAAATTATAATAATACATATTATACTTTTGACTGAAACTAAAAAATATTTTTTTATATTTTTAAATGTTTAAATATAAACCGAAAATTAAAAAATAAATTTAAATTGTTTTTGAATTATAAAATTATACAATAAATTTTTAAATTATAAAATTTTCATCTAAATATTTACTGGAAATCTAAAATTCAAATTTAATTTCAAAAAAATATTTTATTAATTTTTTGTATGGTTCTATTAATATATATTTTTAAATTAAAAATTAAAAGAAAATATCTTAAGCCATACATAAGACTAGGTAATTATATTTATTATAAATTATTACTCTTTTGATTTTTATTTCTATTAATATATATTTAGTATTATACACACATATAAGTATTTAATATATATACATTTATATATAAATATGTATAATTTAAAAATTATTTATATATGTACTTTTTTCGGCATTACAACAAAAAATATAAAATTTATTTTATATATTTTATAAATGATTTAAACATATTTATATAGTTATAAATATATACATATTGTTAATATTTAATATTTATGTGTACATACACATACACACACAAAAAATTATGTATAAATAAAAAATTTAGTTTGTATATATATATTATTCATAAAAGCAAAAGTATATATATTTAAATATACATTTGGACAATATGTTTTTATATTGGATGAGCTAACGTGTTTGTTGCGACGTAAATCCTAACATTCATACATGGGCATGTTATACCTTGCACAGATTGATATGTTACATATGCACACAATTACGTATGTGTATATGATACATGTATATATTTGATATAATATAAATTAAATAATAAAGTATCATTTTAAAATTTTAAATAAAATAAAAGATTTTGTTTAAACAAAATACAAAAATGTTCTAAATAAATTAGACTTCATAGGTCCAATAAAAATCTAATATGGTAAATAAATTGAAATTCATTTAACTTCCATTGTGAACTGGCCCAGTTCTAACAACAAGCTCCACTCTCCCTACTAAAGATAAAATTTCACTGGAACGTGTTTCCATTTTTATTTGGAATCTAATCTATTAACATGGCACATTCACTATCTTTAACTTAGTTTACAAATAGAGGTAGCCCTATAAATTTTAATGGTAGAGACTCTTCTATAATATGTAAGTATTCCAACACCTCTTTCTTTTGTTTACAATGTTTACTAAAAATTATGTTTTTCTCTTATATTCATGAATCAGTAACCCCGTATGCTTATTTAGACATTCAAAATACCTTTATTAGCCACATCATTAAATTTATTATCCTTGCTAAATAACATCAAATCATTTTCGTATGCAAAATTTTTATACAAGATTTAGCTCTATTTAATGGGCTAATATTACTTTTAATTACTTAAATACCCAAAAGAATAGTAAAAGATTCCATAACCAGTAAATAAGTATGGAGACAGTAGATCACCATGTCTAATAAATTTGTTAGTAATAAAACTTATTGATTTTCCCTATATCATAATAAAAATGGTAGGGGTATTTATACACTCAAAAAATAAATCACATAATTATTATTAGAAATACCATATGGATCATCATATGATAATTAAATTTTTAATATTACTCTTACCATATGCTTTTTGCAAACATAAACTGTCCCCTATCTTGTTATTGAAATTCCTCGCCATCTTATATGTAAGCAAATAGTTTTAGTAGACCATCTTCCAAAAATAAATGAACTTTGATTTTCTGATATCATAAATGATATAAAATTCTTAAGTCCATTACTAAGCAAGGTAGCAACAATTTTGAATATAAAATTACAACATGAGATGGGCCTACAATCACTTGTATTAGCATGATTTTAAGACTTTGTAATTAAAGTAATAAAATTATGGTTAATACCCTTTAGAAGAATTCTTTCATTCATAAATTCCTTTGCAACATTAAAATTTCGGTTCTTAATATTATCCTAATGTGTTTTGCAAAATTTAGCATTGAACCCAATAGGTCCAGTACTTTTGTTGTCTCTAGCACTAAATTTGATGTTATTAATTTCATATAAATCTACTGGGACAACAGAATCTCCTCTGCATTAGGATTGAGTTTAGTTGTATATATAGCATTTGGAAAATTCTCCTCTTATCCATAATACTTATATAACTCTTCAAAATATTTAATTGCTTCATTGGCAACTTTTACATGTTCATTAATAGAGCTACATTTTTCATCCAATACATTCGCAATAGTATTCATATGTCTTCAACTTGACATTTTTGCAAAGAAGGATTTAGTAAAATCATCCCTATGTGTTAAACAATCTACTTTAACCTTATGCTTTATATTAATTGCTTAAATTTGCATTTCTCTGGACATGTTAACTTGATTGAAGGAAAATATAGAGACATTCTCTTTATAAGTGGGATCTCTAAATAAGTTCTTGTAATTTTCCCCATCATTTCTCAAATTTTCTATAATATCATTATGAATAAGCTTATATCTATTATAATTCTTTATTTTATGTTTATTTTTTTAAACATATTGAATTGGAATTTCCACATACCATAATGAAAATGATAGACAACTTTTCATGATTTCTTAATAATACATTCCGTAAGTCCACCCATGTACAAATCCAAAAGGAAATTATGTTTACTCTCACTATTCATGCACTAACTTAGTGAAGAGATGTGTATGATCGCTGCTAGTTTGCTCCAATATACTACAAACAAATTTTACAATTTATCCAAAAAGCACTTTATCAAATTTTTATCCAACTTACAATGAATATATCTAAGTTCACTAGACCTCCAAGCAAATCTACTCTCATTAACAACGGATTCTATGAGACATGTTTCCAATTGGAATATGTACTTTTTGAAGTTTATTTGATAGTATAGAAATACCTCCACTCTTCTCATAAGTACGCATGATAGTGTTAAAATCTCCAAAATAATTTATGGATAATTACCGTTAGCACTAATTTCCTTGAGATTGGACCGTAAATCATTCCTTTCTATTTCAAAGTTATTGATAGTTAAAAATTGACATATTTTAAGTTTCATATATTAGAATCCCATAATAGTAATACTTAACACTTTCCCCCACAATTATTATTATTTAAAATCTCCTGATACTTTGGAAGTTTTGACAAAACGTCTCTATATTAAATTTATTCATCTTATTTTCAAGTAACGCTACAATAATCGGCTTATTAAACTTAATAATATTAAAGATTTCAGTTTGTTTAGAGGATGCATCCATTACTCTATATTCCAAGCAATAATGATATTTATATTCTTTTATAATGAGTTTTTGGTTTTCATACCTGAACCAGCAACATTTTAACCTCTCATCTTACATGTTGACCCATTAACCTTTAGATTTTTGTTAGATCATCCCATTTTGGATTCTACGATATGTGTATGTGTGTGTTTGAAATCATCTAATCCCTTCCTCTTACCTCTACCCCTTTCTCTTCACTTAAATTGTGCAGCATAACCTATGTATTGTGATTTAAAGTGTGAGGCATCCCTAAGTTGATGTTAGCTTATGTGCTACTTGTTAGATTTCTGTGATATAATATTTCCAAATATAAGTGACCTTGTAGATATTTTTAGTCAAGATGGAATTGTGACTCAAATATATTACCTCTTCTACATATTTTGGAGAGTTACTAAACTACATAATTTATTGCATTATAGAAAATGCAAATAATTTCCTACGTAGAAATGAAATATTTTGAGAGATGGAAATTATTAGACAAATTTTTTGTCTGACTAACACTCGAAAGCTTTTAGAGTTTTATTCCGAAAGGATAAAAATAAGTTGAATGAATACCGAAGCTTTGCAGATAATAAGCACTGAAATGTAAAAGAGATACAAGATTTATAGTGGTTCGACCGAAATCCCTACATCCACTTTGAAGATTCTATCACTTTTATTCCTCAATTTTGGTGTACAAGTACATCTATTACAAAGTTCGCCATTAATGGTCTTTTGATTCAAGCTGTCTAAATGGACTAAGGAATATGGATTGATTCTATAATGTCATAAAACCTATAGTCGGCCCTTTTTCAGTAGTACATGGTCCTCTATTTATAGCAAATTTAAGGTTCTCCTATTGGTGTAGGGGATTTCACTGGATTGATGACCTGACTTGCTATATGCAGCTTGGATTCAAACACTTATCATCATCTTGTTGAGAGTAATTTGACGTTGAACGATGATGTATCGCTTTTATATATAGTTCCATTGATTTTCGCTAATCTTCACCATTGATCTTGGTCCAAGGCTATCTAAGCCGTTGATTGTTGATACTTGTTGGAAAGGTCTTTGGTTTCGGTAATTGCCGCTCTCGTTGAGCTTGTTGTCTTAATTAGACAGCGGTCATGATTATAATGGACATTTTCTCTTGCTTTCGGATCTTAGGTTCTCGGATATTGACCCTGGTGCTTAAGCTCTCGTGGAAAACAAATGATGGGTCTCGAAATTACAAGCCAAGGAGATTTCCTTTCGAATATTTGTAATTTGTATTAGGTATAAATTATGGTGTAATAAATGCCCTCCAAAATTTATCTCATATAGTTGGTATGAGGTTGACTTTGGAAAGAGTGTGTCATATCATGCTTAGTACTTCGCTTGTTACTTTCATTCCCATTATAAGGTTGATCTGAACCTTTATGCAAAGTAATTATCCTGAGAATTCTCTACAATATTGTTTTACCAAGACAACTTTTGAAGATTTGACCTTGTTTCGAAAACATTTTGAAATTCAACCTCTTCTTAAGGGTTTTGAAAATAATATGAAATTCAATCTTATCTAAAGGATTTCAAAAAACAACACGAAATCTAAACAGATGAAATCTAACCTCATCTAGAGGATTTTAGAAAACAACTAGAAATCCAACCTCGTCTAAAGGATTTTGAAAAACGACTTGAAATCTAACATCGTCTAGAGGATTTTGAAAATGACTTGAAATCTTATCTCGTCTAGAGGATTTCAAAAAACAACTTGAAATCTAACCTCGTCTAGAGGGTTTTGGAAAAGGACTTGAAATATAACATCTTCTAGAGGGTTTCTAAAAACGAATTTAAATCTAACCTCGTCTAGAGGGTTTCGGAAAAGGACTTGAAATCTAACCTTATTTAGTTTATTTCGAAGAATAACTTGAAATCTAACCTCATCTAGAGGAATTCGTAAAACAACTTGAAATCTAACCTCATCTAGAGGATTTCAGAGAACAAGCAAACAACTTGAAATATAACCTTGTCTAAAGGGTTTCGAAAAACGACTTGAAATCTAACATCATCTAGAGGATTTCGAAAAACCAGTTGAAATCTTACCTAGTCTAGAGGATTTCGGAAAATGACTTGAAATCTTACCTCAACTAGAGGATTTTGGAAAACAACTTGAATCTTACCTCGTCTAGAGGATTTCGAAAAATAATTGAAATCTAACCTTATCCAGAGATCTAACCTCGTCTAGATGATTTCGGAAAATAATTTGAAATCTAACCTCATCTAGAGAGTTTCAAAAAATAACTTGAAATATAACCTCACCTTAAGGATTTTGGAAAATAATTTGAAATGAGTTCCCAAAGGAAAAAATACTCCATTATTATGCTCCAGTCATCTAGCCTTGGTCTCACAGGGTATCGGGTTTTAGAAAACTACCAATGGTGGTATAATGCCCATATTTTCTAAGCGATTGATGTGACTCCCTTTACACCATGCATGGTACTTTTGATCATAGATCATTCTTTGCATGACATGATTTGGCCATGCTCACTCTTTTGCACAACATTTTGGTTGTGGCTCAATTGGTGCGTTCGACACGGTCCACTTTCCATGACTCACTCATTGCACGACACGATCGGTCGTAGCTCACTATTATTAGGAATCTACCCAACGTTGGACCGTGGTTCAATATATTGGGAATCTACCCAATTTTCTAATCTCTTTGGGAGTCTAACCAACTTACTAGTCTTTTGGTAATCTACCCAACTTCTCCAATCTCTTTGGGAATATACCCAATCTTTCTCATCTCTTTAGGAATCTACCAAACTTACTAATCTTTTTGGGAATACATCCAAATTTTCTAATCTCTTTGGGAACCTATCCAACTTACTAGTCTCTTTGGGAATCTACTCAAATTTTCTAAACTCTTTGGGAATTTACCCAACTCACTGATCTTTTTGGAAATCTACCCAATTTTTCTAATCTCTTTGGGATTCTACCCAACTTGCTAATCTTTTTGGGAATCTACCTAATTTATATAATCTCTTTGGGAATCTACCCAACTAACTAATCTTTTTGGGAATATACCTAACTTTTCTAATAATTTTAGGAATCTACCCAATTTTTCTAATCTCTTTGGGAATCTACCCAACTTACTAATCTTTTGGGAATCCACCAAATTTTTCTAATCCCTTTGGGAATCTACCCAACATACAAATCTTTATGGGAATCTACCCAATGTTTCTAATCTCTTTGGGAATCTACTCGACTTACTAATCTTTTTGGGAATCTACCCAAATTTTCTAATCTCATTGAGAATCTACCCAATTTTTCTAATCTCTTTGGAAATATACCCAACTTACTAATCTTTTTGGGAATCTACCTAATTTTTCTAATCTCATTGGGAATCATCCAACTTACTAATCTTATGGAATTCTACCAATTTTCCTAATCTCATTGGGAATCTACCCAACTTATTAATCTTTTTGGGAATCTACCCGATTACAAAACTAAATAATTTTAGTGCGGCAAATCATATTCTTGGTGAAACTTAGTAACTGCAGTGATGCGAAATCATTTACTTGGTGAAACAAAGTAATCGCCGTGAGGCGAAATCAATTACTTATTGAAACTAAGTAATTGCTTTGAGGTGAAATAATTTACTTTGTGAGACTAAATAATTTTCGTGAGATGAAATCATTTATTTGGTGAAACAAAGTAATTTCCATAAGGTAAAATCATTTACTTAGCTAGACGCGAAAGCGTGGCTTTGAAATTTGCATGATGCTACTTGTGATCATAGTAGTACCATGACTAAAACGTTTTGATGTACTTTCGAAAGTTGTGTGATATTACTTGATCATGACACTAATCATGACTAAAAAAATTTGATGCAATGTTTGAAATGCTTAATACTCAAGAATATTAAAGTTTCATGTGGTATATCTGAGTTATAGCTAAAAGATTGATCGTTGTCTCAAACTTTCGGTAATACTTTTACTTAGGTAGCAACCAGGTATTGTGATAGTGTTTCAAATGCTCGACATTCCAAGTCCGATGTATTATATTGTCGTCCAGCCTATTTAATCTTTATATTCTTAGAGGAATGATGTCATGAATTATCAAGGCTCCTTTCCAATTTGGACCGAGAGGTCCATCTTCCCGATCTTTGGTGTTTGACATTATCTTTGAAAGGACTAGGTCACCTTTCTCAATTTTTCTGGTTTGGACTCTCTAGTTGAAGTATCGGGTCATCCTTCAAATATTCTCTGTCGTTCTCAAAGCAGCTTGGTCCTTGAGTTCGAGTAACAAGTTTAATGACTCCTCCGGAGTTCTGCATTATGTTGTGTATTATAATAATACCATCGGTGAGATGCTATTTCTTACTCAACTGGGAGCATGGCTTCGAAGGCGTAAACTAGGGAGAAAGGAGTATGTCCTATCGAAGTCTTGGAGCTTGTCCTATAAACCCACAAAACGAAACGTGATTCATCTACCCAATTTCCTTTGGCATTGTTCAATCTCTTCTTCAAACAGGCTTTGGTAGTTTTGTTGGCCAACTCTATGGCCCTATTCGCTTGTGGATGGGCTACTGAAGAAAAACTCTTGATGATATCATGATCTTGGCAATACTCTACAAACTCTTGGCTCCCAAATTGAGTGCAGTTATCCATAACGGTCTTATATGGAAGACCGAATTTGGATATAATATTCCTCATCACAAACTTTATTACCTGATAAGAGGTTATGATAGTTAAAGGTTCTTCCTCAACACATTTTGTAAAGTAATCAATTACTGCTATAACATATCTCGCTACTTCTTTAACAATTGGAATGGGTCCGATAAGATCAGTACCCCAGACATCGAAGGGCCATGGACTCACCATTCAGGTAAGCTCACTAGGAGGACTCTCAACTTTGCATAAAATTATCACTTGTCACATTTCTTTACATAGTCCAACGCATCTTGATTCAGTATCGGCCATTAGAAGCCTTGCCTGAGTATTTTTCTAACTTCTGTCCTCCACAATGGTCCCTACAAATTCCATCGTGGGTTCTCTTAATAATTGTTGACCTTCCAAGGCTGTCACACATCTATGTGGTTGAGAATCCCATTCTGTATAGTATTACATCTATAATACTAAAGCATGGAGCATTATATTAGATTCATCTTTCTTTAGAAGCATCTGAGGGTAGAATACCTTCAGTCAAATATCGGATATATGGTAACATCCAATTTTCTTCAGCTATTGTTGATGTTATGGTTTGTTTTTGGGTGGCTTGATCATTGGTTGTAACCAACAATTTATTTGGTACCTATATACTAGGTTTCTCTAAGATTTCAATTGGATGAAATTAAACTCTCTCACATCCTATGAGCTTGAGTATTTTGTTAGGGCATTAGCCTTAGAATTTTAGTCCCTAGGAATGCTTCCTATATAAATACTCCTGAACACTTGAAATAGCCACTTACCTATTTAGCATAGAGAGCTAACCTTAGATCTCAGGCTTGGTAATGGTCAAGAACTTGATTAACGACTATTTAAGAACCACTATATATCCGGATTTCCAAGACCATGATGGAGATAGCCATTCTTAACCTAGCAATCAAGGACTCATACTCGATTGCATTGTTGGTTGTCGAGAAGGTGAGCTTAATTGCGCAGTAAGTCTATTGATTATCCGAGGTTACCAAGATATAACAGGCACCTGCCCCTTGCACATCTAAGGCTATATCTGTATAAACTTGTCAAGAGAGTAGTTTATCCTTGCTATCTTCTTTTCAGTTTCAGTTCTGAAACCTGTGCATTCAGTAACGAAGTCAGCTAGCGCTTAACCTTTGATTATTGTCCTAGGTACATAAGATATATCATACTGGCCGAAATCTATTACCCGGTTAATTAATCTCTCTGCAGTTTCTAGCTTACTAAAAACTTGCTGAAGCGGTTGATCTGTAAGGGCTTTAAAGGGATGGGCCTAGAAATATGGCTGAAGTTTCCTTGCTATAAATACCAAGTTATATGCAAGTTTTTCAATTACTGGGTAGTGCTTCTCGGCTGGACCTAGCCTTTTGCTTAAATAACATACCAATCTCTGGATTCCGTCATCATCGGTAACTAAGGCTGAACTTATGGCTTGGTACGAAGCGGCCAATAAAGGAAAAGAGTTTCCCCATTTATCGGCTTTGACAATACTAAAGGAGAACTTAAATGCTTTTGTAGGCCCTCGATGCCTTTTGACATTCGTCTGCCCATTTAAAAGTAAAATGCTTCTTTAAGAGGTTGAAGAAGGGTATGCACTTGTCGGTAGATCGACTTATGAACCTGTTCAAAGCACCGATCTTTCTGTCTAACTCATTAACTCCTTCCTATTAATTGGAGCCTTCTTATTTATTATAGCTGTTATTTGATTCGGATTTATTTCGATTCCTCTAGAACTTACTATGAAACATAGAAATTTTCCAAATTGTATTCCAAAAGTACATTTCTAAGGGTTTAGCTATATTCGATATTCCAAAGGATGTCGAACATTTCGGCTAAATCCAAGACATGATTCTCTGATGATTTGACCAATATGTCACCAACATTTACCTCCATAATTCAGCCTATCTGCTTAGTGAACATTTAGTTAACTAGCCATTGATATGTTGCCCTTGCATTCTTAAAGTCAAAGGGAAAAAGTGTTGTTAACTTTGTTCTGGTAGTTTTCTATGCGTTGTGTTGTATTATAAATGAACTTCAGCATTATTTGTCGAAACTCGCTTTCGATGAGGATTGGTGCAGCAGTTTCTTCATTAGAAGTTGGGTTTGCTTGGTCTGTTTGATTGTCTTTATTCATTTGCAGTTCTTCAACACCTTCATCATGGGAAAGAGCAAGGTATCATCTGAGAGGAGGATTTTGACATCATGATGAGCTCGTTGGATTACAAAAGAACGGAGGTTGGGGCCCTCTATCTAGTGCCAAAAATGTTAGATAGATTTTTCGTTTGACTAACACTCCAAATCTTTTGGAGTTTTTTTCCGAACGGATATAGATATGCCGAATAAATACCGAAACTATGTAGATAATAAGCATCGAAAAGCAAAAGAGACACAGATTTATAGTAGTTCAGGATCGAGATCCCTACATCCACTTTAAAGATTCTATCGGTCGCTTTTGTTCCAAAATTTAGTGTACTTGTACGTCTGTTACAAAGTCCGCCATTAATGATCTTTTGATTCAAGCTTTCTAAATAGAGTAAGGAATATGGAATGATTTTATAATTTCAGAAAATCTCTAGTCAGCCTCTTTTCAGTAGCACATGGTCCTCTATTTGTAGCAAATTTAAGGTTCTCCCATTAGGGTAGGGGCTTTCATGTGGATTGATAACCTGACTTTCTATAGGCAGCTTGGATTCAAACACTTATCGTCATCTTGTTAAAAGTACTTTGACATGGATTGATGACATGTTACTTATATATAATTCCTTTGATTCCTTTCGTTTATCTTGACCATTAATTATAGATATTGAAAGATCTTCGGTTTCAGTAGGTGCCGCACTCAGCTGAGCTTGTTTTCTTAATTGGACGATGGTCTTGATTTTAGTCGATGTATTTTCTCTTGCTTTTGAATCTTGGGTTCTCGAATATTGATCCTGGTGCTTAAGCTCTCGGTGGAAAAAAAAATAATGTATCTTGGAATTACAAGCCAAGGGCTTTCCTTTTAAATATTCATAATTTGTACTACGTATAAATAAGGTGTAATAGAAATAATTAATCAATTCATTAATCAGCTAATTAAAGAAGGCATATTATTAAGGTTATTATAAATAGGCCTGTATAGGATTCACAATGATTGAAGAAAAGGAAATTGTATTAAGGTTTTGGAGATTAAGATTTCTTCTTAATGTTAAGGCTTTCTCTTGTAATCTTTTGGAGGAATTAATAAAGTCTGTTTGGAGGAAATTATCCCAATGTTGTTTTTTATCACTTCTTATCTCCTCTCAAATTAATTGAGTAGGGATCTTTGGTATGACCATAATAGCCGGTGTCAGGGTCTACTAAATAAATTATTCTAAAGAGAGTTTGGTCATGGAGAAGATACATATTGAAGAAAATAATAGGAGAAACTGGGGATTAGGAAAGGAGAAGATGGAGGATTTTCTATACCTAAATGATCTGCACCAACCATTGGGGAATAAAGGGGAGAAATCTAGTAATGTAACTGAACCAAAGCGCGAAATTTGGGTAAGAAGGTTGCTGCAAGTGTTCATTTTTTTTAGAGAATACGGTGTTTTATATTGTTGCTAATAAAACATCCTCTTATGCAATTTGGAAGAAAATTGAATAAATCTACGAAAATGAATCTGCAACAAACAAAGCTCTTCTTATGAGAATATTGGAAAATCTAAAGCCTAAGAAAGGTGTGTCAATTGGAGAACATCTTAATGACTTTTATGTAATTTTGAATCAATCGACGGTTGTGAATTACAAGGTTAATAATGTGACACGAGTCTTAATTTTGATGAATTCATTACCAAAAAATTGGAAAACACTTTCAATTGCATTAAACAACTCAAATTCGGATAGAGTTGTTTTAATGGGATCAATGGTTATTAGCCTTCTTAATGAGGAGATGTGAAAGATGAGCCTAATGGAAGAAAATAGTTTATGAAGAAAGGGAAAGGAAATCTGATTAAAGAGGTCCAGCTTGCAAGAAGGGTAATCATCTAAATATGAAAAGACCTTTAAATAGATTAAGCATGAAAAGGGACTTTATCCACTATTACTGCGAAAACCCAGTCACCGGCTAAAATTTTACAATAACCTTAATAAGGACAAAGAGAGGATGAAGGCATTGGAAGATGACCAAAAGGAACCAAAGGATAATAGCGATAGTGACTTACATTTGAATGAGGAATTTAATGACTATGTCTTATGTGTAGATAAAGTGGAATAAAAGATTGGGTGCTTGATTTAGTATTTGTTTCCATACATGCAATCAAAAGGCAGCGTTTATTGATTATGAAGAGCAAATGATAAGGCAAAATCTGCTAATAGTGGGGATTTACACGTTAAGGGCATACGTTCAGTTAGGCTATGGGTATATGATGGAGGATGGTGGACCTTACAAAAGTTAAGCATATCCCATAAATTAGGAAGAATTTTGTTTTAGTAGGAAAGTTAGAAGGAAAAGGTTGCAATTTTTTAGTTCTAGGTGGAGTTATAATGATTTGGAAGGGTAATAGGGAGGTTTAGCATGCAAAATGGGGAAGCCGTCATATATATAAACTACTTGGAAAAATGTTGGAGAATGAAGGGAGCTTTCAAATTGCTGGAGAGACAAGTTTGTCTGAATCAAGGTGGAGCTAGCAATAGAGAGCAGCTAAGTCTACGTGGAAGCCTTTATGGTATTATGAGCATTTCTAATTCACTGATAATGAGCATGCTCGATTGGCGAGCATGCATAATTAGGTGTAGTTAGCAGGCTTATATAGAAATATAGTGTCAATGTGTAGATTATTAGATTTTGGTAATACAATATTTTGAAATAAAAGTAGATTTCGAAGATATTTTTAGTCAAGATGGAATTGTGACTCAAATATATTACCTCTTTTGTAGACTTTGAAGAGTAACTAAAGAGTATTAATTTCCTCTTTTATTGCACTAAAGAAAATGCAGGAAATTATTTATATGGAAATGAATTATTTTGAGAGATGAAAATAATCAATCAATTCATTAATCGATAAATTAAAAAATGCTTATTATCAAGGCTATTATAAATAGGCTTGTATAGGGTTTACTATGATTAAAGAGAAGAGGAGTCATTGTATTAAGGCTTTGAAGATTGATATTTCTTTTAATTTTAAGGCTTTCTCTTAATACCTTCGGAGGAATTAATAAAGTTTGTTTTGAGGAAATTATATGTCTCATATGTTGTAACTAAAGAAGAGACTGAAGTTGGGGTGTTCCAGCCTCAAAGACCACTTTATTATTATTATTCCTCCATTTTGTGATTTCTTACTTACTTCCGATCATAGTTTCATGTTGGTTTTTCATGCTTCCATTTGGCTAGTAGCCATGACATGAATTTCATATTCATTAAGCCGGGTGTTACTAAAATTTATATTATCTCGACTCAGATTATTATCAAGATTATTATCACTTGTACCTTTTTGTATTCCAAATTCTTTTTGCATTATAATCAGACTTCCAGTAGGACTATTCCCTTATGATTGAACTAGAAGTCCATGCTAGAGGGATTGTTATTTCTATAATTTCCTCCTTTTCTATGTGAAGCATTATGCTTACTCTCATATTCCATCGTTCATCGGTATCAATACTTTCTTTGTAGTGGACTAATTTTTAGTATGCCTAAAGCATACACATACTTCACATTTTATGGAATCCACTTGTATTCCACCTTTTGAATAATGTTTTCATCATCGTACAATGTCTTGTTTAACTCCTCTGGAAATTTTATACATGCATTCACTTTCATAAGAATGCCAGCGTAATCCAATCTCGTTTTCATTGTGGTGGTTACATCCAATTTGATTTGAATTTTACATTGACACTGGGCAATCTTATCCATATTTGTATTATACTTGGTAAATCATCGTTTAACTTAATTGATTCAGATCATTTACTCATGATCATAAGGATCTTCCATCATAAAACTAGGATCTATTTTTTAGGGCATTATCATAATCAACTTGTGCTTTAAATTTAACAAGAAAAAAAACATTTGTGCTTCCCAAACGTTTCCAAGTTTTTAATATATATACTTTAAAAAGCACAAAATAAGGTTTTCCCCCAACAATAAAAGCAAGAATTAAGTTGTTTCAATGCATCCCATTGTTTATTATACACATTTTTCGATTACTATAATCTTTTTATTATTAATATTAATAGAGTTAGGGGTATGCCCTAGGGGAAATTACGTAATTTATTACATATATCTAATTCAATAACTAGTCTTGTTCAAAATAAAGGTATTTTTCTTTTTATCATATACTTGATATAATGTGATTATATTAATTAATTAGTTAATTTAATTAGAAGAATATTTAATAGAAAATCCATAAATAGTATGTTTTGTGATAGTAGTTATAAAGTGTTGTAACCGTGAGTAATTTATCATATTGAAAACAAATGTACCATTTTAAATGTTCTTATTCAAGATGCAACGAGACTAGATATCGATGATCGTTGAGACTAGAGTACAAACGCTCTCTAAATGTTAGACGGTGCATTACTCGAGGCTGTTGAGGGCACCAAGGGGTTGCGTACTGATAGTTATTTGGACAACTATGGAACTACTCACTCGATAGTTTTCTATTGGTTAATACAACTATAATCAAATATAAAATATCGATGTAACTGATTTAGATAGTTCTCTCGACTTGAGATACTGTATATCTTTAATATAAAAGCTTCGCTTTGATTATAGTCAAATCATGGCATGACGTTCCATCGAGTGACTACAGTTGGGTCAAGTGGAAGTATTGGAAGTGAGGCACTATTCAAGAAAGGATTCGTCTCCTCGGTTATATGAAGTTAGTATCATGGTCAACTCAAAGTTAAAGTCTCTAGACATAACATTTCGGTTAATAATTATTATTATTGGTGAACCAAGGACTGTGTTTGGATTATAGAGTTGAATATGGATGATATTGGAATTTTGATCATACCAATTTCATAAGTCCAAAGTAATATAGTTTTTGACGAAGAGTATCGATGCAAATAAATGTCACAATGGGTAACGCTTAATAAAGTGAAATTGGATTTTACTGAAATCATGTAAGAGATAAATTTGGCTAAAATGTCACACCACCTACTAAGTTACATGTGAATGTTAACATTCAAATAATTCGATGTTAATTGCTGATCGAGTTTACACCCGTGAGTCACACAACCGAAATGATGAATGCTCTTTTGACCAAATGATTTAATTAGTTTATAATTGTCATAAATAATTTAAATTAATTGTAGTTATGAAATATTAATTATAAAATTTGAATTTGATTTGAGGAATAAATATTGTTGTATATATATATTTATTATAGTTATAAATGTATCGATCGATATGAGATATCGATGAGGAATTAAACTGAATTTAATTAAATTTATTTAGTTGGACTTAAATAGGCTATTAGCCAATGAAGTTGGAGGAAAAAATTTGGCAGCAAACATTAGATATAATGGGTGGCCAAAATAGGATAAAAAGGGGTTTGTAATGGATGGTAGAGATTTAGTGAGAAAATGTATGTGATGTAATCCACTTTTCTCTCTGATTCAACCATTATAAAAGGAACACAAACCCTAACTTTAGAAGAGATTTTTACTGCCTCCTATCTCCTCCATCTAGGCTAAAGTATACCTCCCAAAAGCCCCCACAAAACTCATATCAAATCAACTCAAATTAATAGCTATATTATAGCAAAAGAGTCTACGATCCAGAACTAACAATCTATAGAATCAAGAAGTTTTTGAAAGAGAAGAACTCATCGTTATAAGGCATATTTAAGGGCAATAGTTTTAGGTAAATGTTCAGTTATATATATATGTGATACATAACCTCTATATAACTATATATTGCGCATACACACACACACACACACACACACACACACACTCTGTGATTATTGTATTGTTAGTTGGATAGATTCCTATAGGTATTGATGTTATCACATATTGGTTGGTTATGTGTATATATTTATAAATAGAAAAAAACAATTTTTTCATTAAGGATCTGATACACACAGATAAAATCATTATATTTTATTAATTAATTTATACATATTTCAATAAGTTAATTAATTTGTTTATATTTTTTAGCAAAGCTAGCCGGCTTTAAAGTGGGTCGTGCCACTGTATAAATAATGGGAAAACAGGTGTTCTGCACATGCATATGACAGCTAAACAGACTCAAAGAGCCAAAACCAAAGAGAAAATACAACACAGGAGTTAGGCAAAAAGAGCCTAAACTAAAAACCTAGGACTACGCACCGTTCAAAGAGGAAGTGCCATAACCGAAACCAGATGATGGTCCCATAACATGAACATACCCAGAGAAAAGAGCAGCCAAGTTCGGAACATATCCTTCAGAAGAAGGAGTGTAAATAAATTTCCTATCCCAAACGACATCATAAAACTTACTTTTATTCAACTCACCAATCTCACCAACCCTAGTAAGGGACAGACCCTCATTCTTAATGTGATATATAAGAAATCGACTCTCACCCTCAATATCACTGATAAATGCATAATAAGTATCAGTTTTCGGTGAGTACCTCATCTCAGATGGAATATGGATCCAGGCCCGCTCCTTAGAATTCCAAGTAATAGAATCGGGTGAAACCGGAGAAGCACACTCAATAAGGGTCCTACCAACATGGGTATCAATAGGGGCAACATAAGGAGCAATAGGAGCTTCACAAGGAGCGGTGGGAGTAGGGTCAGGGAAGGAGGAGCAACCTTCGAGATCCACCTCATGACAGGAGGACGAGGAAGTGGAATCTGATCAGATAGTGGAACAGGGATAGCACAGCTCGATCAACAACAAGCTTCCGAAAGATGCCTAGGATTGACAGGACGTACTGATATCCGGTTTTCAACTGTAGCGAACTCTGACCTCAGCAAAAAGTCCCGCATCAAGTTTGACCTTTAACACAGAAGGCAAAGATTTGGTGGGGGTTATTTGTGGTGTAAACTAGTCTCTTCCTGGCTACAATGTTAGCATCATAAAAAATCACCTTACCAACTACGCGTTCCAGCCAATCAATCCTGATCAAAGGCTGAAGAATAGATAGAATGTGAGAAAAATGGGTCAGGCAGGAATAGATAATGCCTGAACCTTAGCCCTATCAATAGACGGGCTCCATGTAGTAATGATGAATGGTTTCCCATCAATGAGAATAGGTTCGACTTCAAGAATACGTTGTCTTTCATCACTATTCAAGAATTTAAAAAAGAACATTGCATTGTCAAAGTGAACACTTAATCCCCCATTTGGCTTCCATACTTGGTTACAACGCACCTTAACAAGATGATAGGCTAGGTTGGAGTCGAGGAAAAAACAAACCAAAAAATCTTTCCAATAATTAACACCCACCTCAATCACTTCGGCCGGTGGAATCATTACTCCCTCATTCTGTACTTATCAAAACAGCGAGGAGAATGAACACCTATGTTATTTGGTAATTTGGAGAACAATAACGACCACCGAGGGACCGACCAAGGAGGAGACGATTCATCAGGAACTACAAATTTACAACATGATTTTAGAGAGGGAGCAATTAGCTCGGCATTATCAAAAGCATCTGGTGAGCATATTCGAATAAAGCTACTATCAGTAGAGATTTCACCAATAACTTCAATCGCACATGTTTTATCGACTCCGGCAATAACCTCGACTCCGGCAACAACTGCCATACCACGAGAATTGATATTGACACGAACTTTATCCTCATTACCCAAATCAGACTCAACAGCTAACTTGTATTAGTATTCGACCATTGATTTTTGCACGCTGAAGCAAGGAAGCGAGACAGTGGGTGCTCACTCGAATTCGTGGAACGGCCAGGCAAGGGTGGAGCAATCATCGGGAGGGAGTTAATATCCTTCAACAATTCAAACAGTTGATTAACAAATTCAAACATTGGCAATGCAGGCGCACAATCACCACGAGAGGCATCAAAACCGACGATGCCACTAATAGGAGACGCTAACTCCCCGAAAGGCGACTTTGCAACTACCTGAACGAATGGGGGCTCCAGATCTGGCACAGACGGCGTTCGCTTCTTCTTAGGCATAGGGGAAAGTCGAAGAGAACCGAAGAAGGAACGAAGCACGAAGAACGGCGACGAAGTGCTGAATCAGATGAAGGAAGGAAAGTCAAAGCAAGCCATGAAATAATTCTGTAGAGAGTTCGCCATTGGCGTTGGAAATACCATTTCCAACGTCAAATTAATGGCAAAATATTATTTGTATTGAACTATATAACTATTTCACATAAATAACTAAATTAAAAAAATTCAATTGTATATTTACATTGACTATGATTTTTAATGGTAGAAAATAGTTTTGGTAATTATTTAATTATTATTATTATTCAACCATTATAAAATTTAGTAAATTAATATAAAATAAATATGTCTCTAAAATTCAATTTTAAATTTTCTTAAATTAAACTACCATCACAGAAGCTCTTGGTTAAAAAATCAAATTTTTTAAATCAATTTTCATATTTTAAAAAAATCGTGTTTAATTTGACTAAAAGTATTTAATTAATAAAAAATAAAATTGTGACTTAGACAATTTTGAAATTTTTTATTAAGCTATAAAATATCATTTCTAATTTTGTGAAGATTTAAAATTTTATCTATTTACTATATAAATATTTTATATCATTTATTTATTGTTCAACTAATTAATTCATAATATATGTATGTAAATATATTAGTATATTTATATAATAAAATTAAATTTAAATTTAGAGCTATTATGTATATGATCTACACAGCAAAAAATATAGTTTTTAAAATTTTAAATTATATATATTTATTTAAATTATTCTAACTCTAATTTACATTAATTATTATATATATTGTAGTATATATGAAATTATTTTACTTTCAGACACACACACATGCACACACACATATATATATTATCGGCCTTTTAGGCCCGGTTATACCCGAACTGGCCGGACAAGTTAGACTTGACCGTTATCAAGATCGACACGTTAGATTAACGATCATGAACCCCAAAGATTAGGCACAGATGATTATATGAAGCAGCGGCAAAGCGGAAGATGGACTCAATAGAACGCTCAAAATATGACCATTTAATGAAAATGGATCGGGTACAATCCATATTCACCAAATATGGATCTTACCGTATCGATACTGCATTCAACTCAGCGAAAAACGATCGTTATCTCGAAATTTACAAGTCGAATATACATGAAACTTTGGGAACATTAATATATTGAAGAGTGGAGCCCACCATATCAATCATATGGAAAAAGGAGCTCATAAAATGATCGTTGCAGATCGTTATTATAAATGATGTAGGACCCACGATCAATAATATTGTTTCTTCTAGATTTAGAGACTATGCTACTAAAATTTCAGAAAGATCTTCGCCTATAAATATAGACATGACTGTTCATTTTTAGGATCTTTATGTTGTTGTTTCCTTTGTACTCCATTGTAATTACGGATTATACCCGATCCATACCTTTATACTCAGCAATTCAAGTGATTAATAAAGTTATTTCTCCAAAGCGGACATAGACTTTCAACGCCGAAGCACTATAAATCATTCTGTTTTTGTTATTGCTTATTTTCTCTTATTTAATTGCTTATTTCTTCTGTATTCATTGAATTTTCTTTATTTGTTTCTCTACAAAATCTCTATTGGGCATTTGTGCTAGTTTTTATGCAAATATTTTGGTGCTTTCATAAGAAAACGAATTCTCAACTCAACTGGACCTCAACATCTACTTGTGGATTCCCATATTCACAAGATCGATCCATCTTTCTACCGTCAAGCTTCTTTTTCAACTTAGTTTTGAAGAAGAAATCTATAAGGTAAATATCAACAATGGTTAGGAACACCAGATCGACTTCTCAAAATGTAGAAGGGAACGAAAACGCCAACATCCAGCAAGGAGCCAGAGCAATCTACCAGTAGATGTTAATGCTAACAATTTAGTTAACGTCCAAGATCCAGCCGATTCCATCAGAGGAGCTAAGTTCAAGAACCTGATGAGAGAGCTCATGGATAGCCACCGCTAGTAAAACCAGCAGTGTCAAGCCAATACCGATCTAATGAATCAACTCAGGGATCAACGACAGGGGAAAACTAGGAGGAAGCCAACTCCCTATTATGTGTTGGAGAGCTCAACTTCCTTAAATGACTATCACACGTGCAGACATCGTAGAACTGACGGATATCATGCAAAAGTATCAGGACATTTCACACAACTAATCTTGGGCTTCCATGGTCGATCGGATTGGATCCATCTATAAGGATCGGGGCTGATCCCTCCTCCAAAGGAGAAGCCTTACCCTTTTCTGATGGAACTCGAACTGAAGCCGCTACAGTTGATCTGAATGTTGAAATTCAAGTTAATGCAAATCAGTTACCTCTCCGGAATGATGAGGATTTGAGCGCACATCAAGAGGATGTTGAGCCAAGTAGGGGTGGAAGGGACTATATACATTGACCGGACCATTCACATGAGGTGGAGCATGACCACCGCTTAGCTTCAACTATCCAAACGCCGAACTTGACGGCGATGATCAAGCGACTAGTAAAGGAGAGCCAAGGATTAACCAATAACGATTGGTGGATCTTGAGGTGTCATACCCCATTCACCGACAATATCTTGCATGCGAAGTAACCAAGGAGGTTCAACATGTAGTCGATGCCTTCTTATGAAGGAAAAACTGACCTCAAGCAACACATCATGATATATGAATGGTTAACGGACTCCGCATGAGCGGATGATGCCACAAAATATAGATGTTTTCGCATTGCTCTTTCTGGCAAAGCAACGATGTGGTCACGAGATTTCCCCCAAGTTCAATGTCTATATTTGATGATTTAGCAGCAAAATTTGTGGAGCAACTCTGTATGCTTAGAACTCATCCCAAAGACATAATGTCCCTATCAAGCATGATCCAGGCTTCAGGAGAATTGTTGAAAGACTATTTAGAGATATTTCATACAACTTTCATGGAAGTCAGTAATCTGAATGACCATTAGATATTAATGGCGGTAACAAGTGGGATTGACCTAGAATCTGACTTTGGCAATTAGATAGCTGGCAAACCACCTGCGACGGTGGAGCATTTCTATGCAAAAGTAGCTCAGTAATTGAGGAAAGAGGAAGCTAGATGCTCTAGGAAGAAGAATGTTGTGGGACTGAGTGGAGAGTGAGTGTAGGGTAAAATTGCAGTGAAACGGTCCGAGAAGAGTTTCGAAAAGGTTCAAGTATATGTCCAAAATAAAACGAACCAGCAAAAGAAAGGCGGTGATAAGAACCGTGAACGAAAGAGGGATTCCAGAAGAGGAAAGTCAAGGATTCCGATGTATCATACCTACACACCGCTAAATACGTATCTAGAGAATGTCTACTTATCTACATGCAATACCATGTAGTATAGGAAGCCACCTCCAAAGGAATCGACGGAGAAACAAAAGCAGATCGAAAAATATTGCCGGTTCCACGAATGCTATGGTCAAAACACAAATGAGTGCAGGCATATCCACGATGTTACCTAAAAACTGATTCGGGAAAGAAAACTACAACAGTTTGTAAAGCTCTATAGGATGGTGGGAGGGGACATCTGACTCCAACCGAGGACAAGTGCTACACAGGGCTGAGGAGCCTGAGCGGACTAGTGGAATATTATTTATCAATACAATAGCGGGAGGACCACACCCAACCGACAAAAGTTGGCACAAGATGGAGCACTATGCTAGCACAACCAAGCCTATGGATTTTGAATATTTTTTTAATATGGAAGATGGGGCTCTGGTTAAACAGCAGCATATAATGGCAGATAAAATTGTATGCAGAAACACAAATGCAGATAAGGTGGAGGCGCCGACGATCGACCCAATAGTCATTTCGGCCATGACCGGCCCCACTTTTGTGAGAAAAGTTTTGATTGACAGTGGTTGCTCGGTGAATATTATCTTTAAAAAGCCATACGACCAAATGAGAATGGAAGCCAAAGATCTGAAATCATGCAAAGCCCACACTAATGGCTTTAACAGTGTTGCAATGGAAGCGGTAGGCTATGTCGAGCTACTAGTGGAGTTAGGGGAAGGCAACTGTTGGAGAGTATGGATGCTTCCATTTGTTATGTTGCATATAGACTCTCCATATAATGTTTTCTAGGTCAATCAGCCCTTGTTGAATTTCGAGCAGCCATTGCCCCTTGGTGGCTTACCTTAAAATTCCTAACTAACAATGGCATGGGAGTTGTGCATGGAGATCAGGCGACCGAGAGTGCCCGCATTATGGCTGAGGTGAGGGACGCTCAGTGGAAGGAGAAAGGTAAGGGTGTAGACAAGTCTCTCCACATCCAAGCACTCGAAGATTGAAAACCAGTGCTTAGGCCTTGGATCGAGCGCCATAGTCGGTTCTATAAAGACATAGATCCGAGGGATGAGAAATGGGAAGGTTTCCGCCCTAAGCCGGTTTATTTCCAAAGCCACCGATAAATGCATTCCATTCTTCGACCTGATTAGAAGAAGGAAAAGGAACTTTAAACAGACACAGGAGTGTGAAGACGCATTCCAAGTTTTGGTGAACCACTTAGAGAGGCCTTTCATCTTGTCAAAGCTGGTGGATCATGAAGATTTGTATATCTGCTTGGTCGTATTAATACACGCTATAAGCGTCGCACTGCTTTGCGAGGAGAATCGAATCCAGAGACCAGTCTATTATGTTGGCAAGCGATTAACTGGATCTGAAAATAACTATCCAAAGAAAGACAAATTGGCACACTGCTTGTTGATTGCTTCACGTAATCTCCGCCTCTATTTTCAAGCTCTCCCATCAACGTTTACAACGATCATCCGTTACGATGGGTCTTACAATGACTTGAGATGTCTATGAGGTTACTGAATAAGAACACCGAACTGAGCTAATTCGACATCACTTATCTCCTTTGGAGAGCCATCCAGGGATAGGCACTAACAGACTTTATAGCAGAATTCACTGCATAGGATGATCTCCCAGAGACAACCCTACCATTTAATGGAAAATGTATATGGATGGAGAATCCAATGATCATTGTTTTGGAGCTGAAGTTGTATAGTAACTGCAGAGGGTCGATCGATTTTCTACATTTTGAAGCTTGACTTCCCTGCAACGAATAATGAAGCTGAGTATGAAGCATTGACTGCTAGAGTCAAACTTGCCAAAGAACTAGGAATGAAATCTCTTGAAATCTTTTATGATTCCCAATCAGTGATATTCCAAATCATGAGAGATTACCAGGCCAAAGGACAACGACTCACTCCATACCTTACCGGAGTCCAAGAGCTATTGATTAAATTTGAGTATTATGACATCACGCACATTCCTCGGGATCAAAACAAAGAGGCCAACTCATTGGCAAAGTTTGCTAGCACAGGGATGCATAACAAATGGGCTTGGTTTCGATCGAAGTACTAGATGCTCCGAGCATAAACTAGATGGAAATGGACTGGGTACTAGAGACGGAGCCCAAGAAGGAGTCATGGATGACTCCGATTAAAGATTATTTGCTAAAGGGAGTCCTTCTCGAACGGAGAAATGAAAGACGAAAAATCCTTCACAAAGCTTCACGATATATCATTTACGAAGGAGTCATGTTTAGAAAGGGTTTTTCTGTTCCCTTGCCTTGGTGTATCACCCATGATGAAATAAAACGGCACCTAAGGGAAGTTCATGAAGGGGAATGTGGCAATCACACTATGGGGCAAACCCTAGCAAAGAAAATACTCCGCTATGGGTATTATTGGCCAACTGTCCACCGAGATGCGGCTAATTACGCTAAGCAATGCGACAAATGTCAGATGTATGCAAATGTTCCGAGAGCTACACCAATAAAAATTACACAAATGGCCAGTCTATCCAATAGAATCTCACCTTCCATCCTCATTAGATCGAAACCTTTACTGACACATGTTGAGAGGTTGTGGTGTGCTCTTTTTGCAGTATAAGTTGAGTTTCATGTGGAACCTTTGGTTCGTCACCCCATAGAATCTCACCTTCCAGCCTCATCAGATCGATTTTTTTGGTGCTGAGAGCCTATTTCTGCTCCTGAAAAAGATGCTCCTAAGCACATATAAGATGGTAAGGGTAGTCACCCCGGAGCCACTCTAAGTTTATGTGCTTCAGGATGTTGGAGTTGTAAAGAATAAGTATTGGATCCAGTTCTTCCATAATCTCCTCCCTGGCCTTTTCTTTCACGGCTTCCACTTCTTGTTTAACGAGGGCATTAATGTCTTTGGACTTTTTCAATAGCTGTGTCCCTTTCAAGCCTGAGAGTAATCAATTCATCATAGGCATCCTGGCCAATTTTCAGTGCTTCCTCTTTATCTTTGGATTCATGCTCAAACTTAGTTTTGTACTCATTTGTGCTTCTTTGGGCTGCTTCCCTTTCTAACACCAGTTATGGTTCCGATGATGAAGCACTTCAACCTCGACCAAGTGCCTGGCCTTCTCATCCTCGAATGCCTTAATGGTCGTTTATGCTTTTTTCTTAGCTTTTGCTTATGAGCTCCTTGAAGATTCTAACTCATTGGTTAGAGTTTCGATGATCCGTTTGTCCTGGGCCTCTTGGCGTTTCAACTACTCAATCTATGTCTCTCTCTCCCAAGATACTTTGGAAATCCTCTTACTATCTGAGTTTTTAACCCGGTGGAATCCAGTATAAGTCGGAACAAGTTGATCGAGTCAGAATAGCTCCAACGTCAACCGAAAGGACTAGAACAAGGAGTCAGAAGAAGTTGGAAGAAAAGGAAGAAACATACTCTAAGGACATGGATTGCTAGTGATCCATGGCCAATGGATCGCCAACGATCCATAGCATCAACTCGGGAGTTCGCAAACAACACCTATGCAGGACATTGAAGATCTCCAGACACCAAAATCCAAACATAGGCTGTGTATGGATCGCTAGGGATCCATACACTATGGATCGCCAGCGATCCATATATTATCATAGGATCGCTGCGATTCAGATGGAACAGAGAAAATGGAAGCGTTAAGGAATTCGTTCGCCTTTGGGCATATTCTATGGATCGCTAGCGATCCATGCTTTTGGATTGAGTCACGGCATTATTTCCACTGTTCCTTCCTATGATCATCTGCAAGCATCTGGCGAATGGGCTTGGCCAGCAACTGTGACGACCCGGATTTTTTAAGCATTTAAAATCGGAATATTTAATTGACTTTAAATATTCAATAGAGTAATTTTAACTTGAATAACGAATATTACAATTTATTTGATAATTAAATTATTGAATTATTCAATTAAACAATTTGAAGTTGGGTAAAATGTTGAATCTTCAGTTTTAAGCCTGTTAAAAATAATCTGGAGGTTTATAAAATTTATATCGATAATACTGAGGATAATAGAAGTTTTAAAATTGAATTTAACACTGATTTTTTCAGTTTTAAAAATATATCGTTTAAATTGAATTGAAAAATAGCCTTCCGAGGCACAGTCTCGGAATTCGACTAAACCAGTTCCATTGGATCCGTAATATTATATTATTGTCGGGTTTCAATTTTCGCACGGTTCGGAGTTACCGTTTGATCGTACAACCCGTAAATGCGTAAAGGAATCTAATTAAATTTAATTTACTTAGTCAAATTTTTTTATAGAAGTCTCACCCCCTAGCTTCTAACGCAAGCTCCTTTTTCTTTTACCCCTCACTTCAGATTCATTTCCACTTTAATAAATTTGGCCGAAGCCTTATCCTTCATAATCGAAACCCCTCAGTTAAGAAAAAGAAAAAACTTAAAATGGCCGCATCCACCCTACGAAATCTATTCGATTTCCTTTCAGTGAAATGCCAAGCGTTCCTCTCCTCTTCGTGTTCAACGTTCGGCAAGCACAAAAAAAATGGCGATCGAAAAGGGCGATCGCTCGCGCACGTGTCAACGAAGATGGTGGTGCTCATTTCGGCGCTAATTGTTCGATTATTCACGAGTTCGTTCCGAGCGACGACAAATTGAAGGCTGCTCGCGAGGGTAGGTCGCGATTCCAGATTGCGATGAGTTCGCATGGCCATGGCGCGAGCTAGGGTTTTGGGCAAGGGCAGCGTTGAGAGGCCGGTGGGTTGTCATGTGGGGGGTGATGCTCGAAATAGAAGGAAGGTCTTGCGATCAGAGAAATTGATTTCTCATTCAAATCGAAGGCCGGGAGAGGAAGTCGAAGCAAATTCGTGACTTTGTCGCGATGGGTGTTCCTAGGCGCGGCGATACTCGACCGAGGCAAGGCGAGGCATGTGTTCTTACTTGTTGGATGCAGTAAGGTATTAGCATGTTGTTTTATTTAAAGTTTTATCAGAAAAACATATATGTGTATACTTGTTAAAAAAATAAGTTACAGTAAGGTTTAAAAAGGGAAAGCCAAGTTAAGGATTTAATAGTAAACTTAATTACTGTTTTATTTATACGAAAAAAAGGAAAAAAATTACATATGACTTTGGAAAAATAATAATAATAATAATAACCATAAGTATGCACCTGCACATTTTAAACTTACCAGTTGAATTTAAATTAATGTATTAAGTGCTTTGCTTGTTTAATTTGCTCTTTTAAATTTTTAGTTACTTAAAGTAATTATAAAAAGAATTGGGTTAAATTTACATTATTTGCGTAGAAGAAATTTGTTAGTTTGAAATTTAGTTAAGTGTTCAAGTTGTTCGAATATTAATAAAATCATCCAATGTTTATTCAAGGTAAAATCGTGAAGAAAACAAGGCGTGATGGTAATGGATTACAAACAAAATTTAAGGTGAGTTAATCTCACTCAGTTTAGATTTAAATTTAAATGATTAAATTGATATAATTGTTTGGATGGTTGAATTGATTGATGTGATGTAGTATGATATTTTGAAATTGGTGTATTATATTGTGCTAACGTCTGTGAATGCAGGGGAAACAGGTTGGAGGGATCCAACTGGATCCCTCAACATTTATTTAAATTATTGAATCCCCTCTGTGGTGATTATTTGATATTCTATGATGAACTTTATTGGAATATTGAATGCTATAGTTCGATTGGATATAATTGGGTATGATGAATTACCAAAAATATATAAATTGGATTTTGGAAAGATAGTAAAAGAAGTAAAATTGTAAGTAAAATAATTATAGAAATTTGAATAAATTTAAGAATGAATTGGGAAAGAAATAAAGTGACTTTTAAATTCTAATAAATAAATCTTGAGTATAGAATGGAAATTTTGAATAATCGGGAGATTAATGAATTTTAAACTTCAGTATTATTATTTTAAAAAGAACAAAACATTTATTTTAAATTTAAGATTTATAATATTGAAAAGAATAAAGAAGAGATTGGAAAAAACTGAAATTTGTTATTTCAGTTAAAAGATTTAAAGTCAAACGGGAAATAATAACATTAATAGTAAGTCCATAACTAATGAATTTTGAAATGAAGTGATAAGTAAAGAAATTTATTTCAAATGGAATAAATTGGGAATCAATTTGGAAAAAATTGATTTAAGTGATTGAGATTGGAAATTCTCCCTAGATAACAAGTACGTTTTTAAAGTAAATTTTAAGTATAAATTAAAGGTTTTGAAGTTGTTTTTAAAAAGCAAGTTTTGGAAAATTTATCATTTCTAAATATTTAAATTTCTAAAGTAAGTATTTTCTTTCAATCTATTATGGTAGTAATTATTTAAAGAATGACTTAGTATTATGTTTTTAAAAGTGAAAACCTAGTTTTATATTTTATAAAGTAACCTTATTTTTAAATATTCATATAGTATATATTTTAGCCAATTATTGAAGTAGTCTTAACTTAAATGTTCTAAAGTAAATTCCAAAGTAAGTATTTTATTTTAATCTATTATCGTAATAATTATTTAAAGAATGATTTGGTATTTTAAAGAAGGAAATCTAATGTATAGTTATAAGGTAACCTTATTTTAGTTATTTCTATAGCATTGTTTTAAATTAAGTATTAAAGTAATTTTTTCTAAATTAAATGTTAAATATATTTTACAATAAAGTGTTTTTAAATTATTTTTAAAATCTAGTTTTGTGCTTGGTGATTTCAGTGGAGATAGAAATATATTTGGAAAGTTTATTAGGAGGAGAAAGATGATTTGAAACTGTTTTCAAAAAGGGTTGAAAATGAAATATATCTTGCAAAGATATTTTGAAATTAATAAATAATTTGGGAAATTATTTATTGGTTGATGGTTGCTTGTGAATATAAATTGATAGTTAAATCACCGATTATCAATATTTGGCCAAATGCGCTGATCGTTTCGAAGAGACCGGGATCGAGATTTATTTCTCGAAAACCACTTCGATCCGGTTTGTACGTTTTCGTGGAAATGAGTTTGGATTCGAAGATGGAGCAGTGAAGTGCAAGGGCTAGTCGCTACTAATCGTGAGGATATTTCCAAAATGGATGTAGTAGGAGTAGTGCCTTTGGTTCCGTTCGAACCCAGGACGTACTTGTATGGATGAATGCTTTCGGTACATCGTCAGGTGGACGATGGGCATTCTAAGGGATATGTTCTAAAAAGGTAACGCTTAGCCTCAAGCCTCATCAAATGCGAATGACTGAAAATCAGGGGTAATGCAGCAAGGCTAGGTGGGTAGCACCCAAGCAGGGTGAGGTCATCCCTGTCTAGATGCCCCTTTTTATTTCGGCTTAGTGGGCGGTTGCTGATCCCAACCGTGGGGTGATCTCACTCGGGATTATCCAGTAAGGGGTAGTCCCGGTCTTGTGTTGCAGGGGAGCGTGCGTACTCCTCGGTATGGTGATCTAGGCCTCGTACTGTGATAGGTGGTACCCCAGTGCCTAGTCATTAGTTGGAAATCCATTCTCCCTACGAGCCTTGTACGAGTTTTGTTTGTATTACCCACTCTGTGGCTAGTAGCTGGAATTTAATAGATGTAATAATTTCGGCTATTTTATAAGTATTTGTATATAGACCCTATTATAATATCAGAGGATTTCTATAAAAATTGTTTTAGCTTTCATAAGGTAAAAACCCGACATGTTTATTTGTGGCGTGGTCTTACGAGATGCTTTTGCTTTCAAAGGATTTTTAAAACTTTAATAATCAATTGGGTGTGATTTTCTCACGCTGGTATTCCAGACTGACTCGGGTGTTATTTAACTGTAATGCTCGGGTCAGACCGAGTATTATAGGATACAGGATATGATGTTGTGGAGGTCAGGAGACGAGCAGGATGACGATACGTACTCCCGTACTTGTTTATATACATATATATTCCGCTGTGTTGAGTTGCTGTATATCCATTTGTATGGTATTGATGTTGATCTGTGATTGTTATACTCTGATGATGTAATATATAAACAGAGATATTTGATTTTTAGTAAAGATCATTTATTAACTATTATATTTTATTCCGCTGCGATGGTTAGATTCTGTTGTTGATTTCTATTTACTTCTTCTACCTCTTCTTCTTTAACCCAAATGGTTCGTATTTCTGTACAACTTGAATTGATTTAGGCAGAATAGTGTTGACTCAAGGGGTACGGATTTGCGGCCTGTTACAGCAACTCTCCAACCTCTTTAAATACCATCTTGCCAACAACATAAAGGGAAGCATTGGGACTGGTCGCTAAAAATCCACTGGAAGCTTTCTTCACTCTTCATCTCCCTCACAACAATCTTCGAAAGGGGTTCACTGTGATTCTTCAGTGGATCCCAACCTTGGAGATTCAATCTAGCTAAGGATATTGAAGAGCTTTGTAATCAAATACATCTTGTAATAGCGATCAGTCTATAATAAAAACTATAAAGTGGACATAGGCTTCGTTAAAAGCCAAACCACTATAAAAACTTCTTGTCTCCTTTCTATTTCTATTTTCATTTTATACCTATTATTCATATTATTGTCTTGTGAGAATAGGGCCGGTGCTTTCATACTTAAGATAGGGTGTTATCCATTTTTTGGGTTAACATTTTGGTGCTTTCATTGAGAGCCCAACTCGGGCAAAGATCTAGCGAGACCCCCGTCCGGGTCATTCAAAGGGGATATAACCAACTAGAGGCAAAAGTATAAGGAAGCAATGGGTGGAGCTCCCAGAATCATGATGGAAGAAAACATTAGTACTCCACATATAGCAAAAGCGCTTGCTACAAACACAAACTTAGGGGTGAAAACCCCACGGGAGGATATAACAATGGCTCTCTTCGGCTCTAAAGATGACAAACAATTTGTGAAAGGCAAATTTAATGAAAATGCCAACGTGCAAAACACTAAAAGAAGCTCTACACCCATGTCGTAGCACAGTGCTAACCAATGGATGAGGAACTGGTACTCAAAGGGTACTCCTAGAGGCAGGAGAACCAAGAAGATATGATACAAACCGAGATCGATTACCAAGCCAAGCTCTCATGGTATATCATAACCACTCCCAACTAACCAGCTTCCAATTCCATCATAGAGCTCACATCGTCGAATCACGAATGGTTGTCATCGAAAATCATCAAAATGGTTATTGAAAAACTCACTTCAGGGTTGGCTCGAAGTCGATCTTTGGTAATCGCCTCTTTGACCTGAAGCGGATTCTAAAATTCCTAACTCAAAGTTGAACGAGGTAATCATCCATTTGACTCGAAGTAAACCTAGGAAATTCTGGCCCAAAATCAGACTCGGGTAAAACCAAAATTTTCACCAAGAAACATGAAAATGGCTCCAAGCAACCTTTGTCACCAATCCAGCACTTCAAAGTCTATGACTCCAAGCAAATGGAAAATTTTCTTGGGTCGGACTTTAAGTAAAATACCATAGATCCATCAATGCCAATCCATCTTCTTTTATCCATAATTCGAACATGCAAACTTTGAATACCTTGAAATTTGGAATGCAACCTTATGGGGCCTTCTTTGTCAACTCCAACCAATCTCACCCAGTTTGAAATTTTTTAGGGATTGTCGCTGATCCATGACCCCCATCACAAGTGATTCGGCATTCAATAGGCATTTCCAATCATTCACGCATAGACAATCATGCATATGTCATTCTCAAGCATTATAAACAGTTGTAACTTGAAAATGAACTGGTCTGACAACTATTAGAGCATTTTCCCCAATCGAAACTCATTCACCGAAGCTGTTCAACATGTATAATATCTAAAGAAGTTTATCATGCCAACTATAAATTTTGTAAAACTGTACAACTAATTCAAAATTTCTTTTTACAAGTATGACTGGCATATGGATGAAGCGAGGGCGATGGATGCAGTCTACTGCAAGGCCCTTAGGAATCAATAAAGGATGAAACAACCTACTACTCTGGAAGAATTCTATGGGAAGGCAAACCGGTTCTAAAGACTAGACGTAGTGTAATTGGAAGAAGGCAAACCCGGCAATTTGCCAAAGAACATACCAAATGGTGAAGCAGCTATAGGACCTTAGGGACCTTCTACCCAAGCAATGCTACTATGATCCAGTAGAATAGTGCCCAGCTAACTGACGAAATCAGACGAAAAGATGATTATCAAATAACACTCAAACTAGCTATCAATTAAAGAATAGGGCAGCCACCTAAGTGATGCCTTCTGAGAACCAGCATTGGGGGCCTTACAGATAGCACAACAAAAGAAATGCTTCTATGCCGTCAATGAGTCATGTCGATCCCCCTTTTGAGAACCGGTGTTGCTTTGGTAGCATCGAGAAGTCTTATCTAAAGGATCGTCGTACAAATAGATCCTACCCCTTAGTCTCCAAGAACGAATAAAACCATGTTCCCCCGAGCCAAATCCCAAAATTCCTCTTAGAATCGATAAATTATAGTTCTAAGGCCATTTGCTCGCTGGACATCTGACCATAAAAATCCTTCGTCAACGTGAAGATCTTTCATAAACTAAAGCATCTTGAAAACGAAATGGTAGATCAACGGTCATCTGATCCAAAAAACATGTTGCGAACGTGAAGGTCTTTCACGAACTAAAGCATCGTGAAGGTGCATCGGTAAATCATCAGCCATCTAGTCCAAAAAACTCTTTGTGAATATGAAGGTCTTTCATGAACTAAACCATCATGAAGGTGAACCGGTAGATCAGTGTCATCTGATCCAAAAAATTCTTCGTGAACATGAAGGTCTTTCACGAACTCATTAAGGTGAACTGGTATATCAACGGTCATCGAATTCAAAAAACCCTTCACGAACATTAAGATCTTTCACAAACTAAAGCATCGTTAAGATAAACTGGTAGAGCAATGGTCATTTGATCAAAAAAACACTTCGTAAATATGAAGGTCTTTCACGAACTAAAGCATCGTGAAGGTAAACCAATATATCAGTGGTCATCTGATTCAAAAACCCTCCACGAACATGAAGGTCTTTGACGAACTAAAGCATCATGAAGGTGAACCAGTAAATCAACAGTCTTCTGACCCAAAAAAGACCCTTCGTGAAGTGAAAGACTTTCATGAACTAAAGCATTGTGAAGGTGAATAAATAGATCAGCGGTCATCTGATCCAAAAAAAACCCTTTGTGAATGTGAAGGACTTTCACGAACTAGACCACCGTGAAGGTGAATCGATAGATCAGCGGTCGTCTGTTCCAAGAAACCCTTCGTGAGCACGAAGGTCTTTCATGAACTAAAGCATCATGAAGGTAAATCGGTAGATCAGCGGTCATCTAATCCGAAAAATCCTTCGAGAATGGGTTTTCACAAACTAAAGCATCGTGAAGGTGAACCAGTAGATCAGCGAAATTTAAGTACGACTGATATCTGCAAAGGTAAATTGGAAGATCAGCGGTCATGTGATCCAGAGCCCCCTGAAGTCAACGAAGTCATGCTGCAGGGCCAAAAATTGACAATCATAGCAGTTACTCTGCGGAGTTAACGAAATCACTTCCAACGACTGATGATACAAACAATGGTGAACTCTAAAGCATCAAAGTCGCTAAAAGGAACTAAACCGACCTTACTGTTAATCAGAGGCTGACTCGAATCAAGCCAAGACTTAGAATTCGGGAGAATTGCACCCACTGGACTTGGGGCAACCAGATGAGTTGTGGAGCGACCTTAGGTACAGGTCAGCACACCAACAGCTTCGTGGCATGAGGGGCACCGTGCATACTTGAATAGCCACACGAAAGGCCGAGACTAATCATATCACGGTACAGTTATGCTCGATCAAAAATTCTGGCATTCTGACAACTACGGACTTAATCACCTAGCTAGTGCAATAAACAAAATATTATCGTAATGCTAGCACACTTCTTCCCAACTACTACTCTACTGCTCCTAATGACCATTTCCTCTTCCTCTTAGACCGTATGCTAGTTAAAGACCCATTCTTTGAAGGCAGTTTGGACCAAGAGCTAAGAATCATCCCATGAACTCCCATAGGCTCTTTCTTCAATCCATCTTCATGTGGTCATCTATAGAACTCTCCACCATGGCAACCTGATCTATTTGGATGTGTACATCTTCCAGGAATATGGAAGGATCATCCAAGCCATGGTTACTCAAACCAAAAACTGTTTGACTTCTTGAACCAATAAAACCGTGTTCATGCAAGCATCCTGCTGAGTCGATGGGGTCAAATCAACTCGAAAATCATTGTTTAGCTACTTGGACCAGTCAAACTACGCCCGAATATGCTCCATCAACTCGCTATGTCGAAGAAAGAGAATCGATTTAAACCGCCGGATCGACAGGAAATCTCGATCCCAGCTTTCTAAGAAATGGTATTGCCATGGCAACATCGAGAAGGTCGAAAACCCCACGCATTACTCTTGAGCCGCGGAACCACGCTCTTGAAGCATGAACTCCTCACGTTACTCGAAGATTGGCAACGTCAAGAAGTTGCAAACCAATCTAGGTCGACGGGTCGTATCGATCCCATAAACCGCGCATTTCATAAGCAGTGCACTCTCAAAAGCCATGGATTTCGTAAGCCACGCATTCTCAAAAGCCACGCATTCTTAAAAGCCGTGCATTTCGTAAGTCGTGCATTTTCATAAGCCGCACATTTCATAAGCCACACACTCTCAAAAGCTATGCATTTCGTAAGCCATGCATTCTCACAAGCCGTGCATTTCACAAACCATGCATTTTATAAGTCATGCATTTCATAAGTCGCGCGCTATCAACAGCCGTGCATTTCGTAAGCCACACACTCTCAAAAGCCGCGCATTTCATAAGCCGCTCATTTTCATAAGTTGCGTATTTGATAAGCCGTGCAAACACTGCTTGATGTTGTTCTGACATCATCAGCGAACTGTTATAATTTTCTAAGTACTGATGTTGTCCCGATAACACCGGGAAACTTGTCTATTGCAGGATTAACATGGATCAACTCTCGCTACTCGAAAGAATCGAAATTGCTTCGGTAGTGCGATAAAGATCACAAACCATAAGTCGGCAAAGAATTATAATTTTTTTACCAAAGTTAATGTACAAAATGTCAAAATTCAAGACATCCAAGTCACGAGTTCCCAGAGGTAGGAGCTGCGACGTACCATTGACTGGGGGAATCCAGGGAGCTACTTAGAACATCAAGTCTCACATCAATTGTTCAGAATAATCAGTCCTATGGACTGAGGGGCACATAACACATTAACACTTGGTCATGATAAAAGATTGTTCCAACTTATAATAAAAGAAGGGACATATCGTCGCTTAGAGATAGATGATAACAGAAGGCATTTCCAGCATTAAATCATCAACGCACCAGTTTCCAAAGACAAATGTAGATTCTCGACTGAGGTCTCAAATCCTACCTTGTAGAAAATCAGATGTTATCTGAAGACAGATAACTTCAAGGAGAGAAAGCTCAAATCGAACAACTAAGCCATTGATTCCTGAAGAATGGAATCAACGGATAAGGTGGATATCTACAACAACGTTAATGCCCTAGCAAAGCACTATGGCATGGAACATGCGAAGTTAGTTGTCATAGACTCAAGACAAACATTACCAAATTCTTTCGATCCATGATTACAATGGGAAAAGTGCAAGCGTACTGAGGGCAATGTAACAACTCGGCCTACAGCATCTAATCTTCTATAAGTGCTTGGAATTTATCATTTGGGAATAACGGGATCCGCAAATGGAAATCTGTTTGCAACAAAATCGATCGAAGAAAATTTGATCTACATAAGAATTACTATGGAATTAGTTAAACAATGACCCTGTACCGCCAAAAGGGAGAACTTGATGGTTATAAACAAAGCAAAGTAACGAAGACATATGGGACTCTCATCCTTTCAAAAAATGGCGTTTCCAGAGTTAAGCAGTGCTAAGAAAATAACCACATTGGGTTAGAAAGAATCTACTCAAGTCTACACGATCAGACAAATGATTCAATCCATACCAACATGTCTTTAATACTTCCCAAAGATAGGAAGCACTAAGAAAAGACCTTTACGATCCAATCATCAAAGTGCAAGTTTTCAAAGACCGAAACTAGTGCCCGCCTAAATTAAAAGCATTGTCGGATCAGTAGGGAAAATTGATCCTAACCACCTGAGTGTTGCTTCGGCAACACTAAAGCCTTTTCTCATTTTATAAGTACCGACATTGCCCCATCAAGCCGGAAAAATTTTCTATTCTCTATGTACTAGTATTGCATCGGCAACGCCAGGAAAACTTTATCTACAGATTCGATGAGAAACACTCACTGTAGTAAACCATCAATGCACTAGCTTCCGGAGATAGAAGTTGGTCCTCAACTAATATTCTACCCTTGTCTTCAGAAAACTACCGTTGCCCAAAAATGGGTAAAAACTGAAAGACATAACATTTTATAGATCAGCTGAGCGGTTCGACCGTTCATCATAGGAATCAACCAATGCACAGGAAAAAAGCAGCGTCGAAAAGAAATCCTAGAATTGAGTTGCTTATGTGCTAATTTCTCTGGATGAAAGCTAGTGCATAATTGAATTTCCAGAATTCAATTTAGAAAGAATTCAGATACAGCTAAAAGATAGGCAACCATGAGGAAATGTTGCTTAGCACCAAGCAGTTAGGTTATCAATTCACAAAGACAGGATTTAACATATGAAAAATGCTTCCATGATGACATCAGCAACTAAGAAAAGCATGCATAGTGAAGGACAAGCGGGAACAATCATGGAAGTTCGAAAATAAAATCCCTGAACTTCCATAATTCCAGAATGGGACTGAGAGCCAAACGGGGGTTAATTGAGCAATTCTCCCCATACATTTCCATCTCTCGCAAGCGTCTAAATATGAGATTTCAATATAGCTAGTCTCGCAAACAGGGATAGGCACAAGAATCCTCAGTCCAAACCGCAGAGTTGGTTAGATAATAGTTTCATTCTACCAAATATACATTTCTAACAGCAAATTGCTTAAGGGAAATGAAGGATTCAATTTTCAGAAATTAATCGTTGCTCAGAGTCTAGTGGCAACGAGAAGGACTGATGGCCTACTTATGATCCAACTAGATCATTTGGTCCTATCTTGCAGGAATATACCATCACCTAAAGATTGGTGATGCTAAGAAGAGACCTATAAAATGAAACTGTCAATACATTGGCTTTCAAAAACAAAAGAAAAAGCTTAGTCGACTCTTTATTCCTACCGTTTGGAATCTTACGTTATCTGAAGATCCATAACATCAAGGAAAAATCCATAGGTTTGAGTCATCTGTGTATGAGTTTTCGAAGATAGAAATCAACACATGATTAGGATCTCAACGCCCGACTCAGAAGAATTTACGTTAGCAAAAGATGTCAGAAATGCATCTTTCTAATACATACTGACGTCATTACAAAACTCAGATCTTGAGATCAAGCAAGAAAGTCCCTAATTTCCGAAGATAGGAGCTATCATGTCAATCAAACTGGGGAAATTGGACTTATTGCTGAGGAGACCTAGTCACCTAAAACATGTTGGTTCAGTAGTCAAAGTAATCTGCCCTACGGACTAAGGCATTTACACCAACACTTTGTTGAAACGAACTCAATTGAGAATAAGTAGGGATTAGCTATAGAACTGGCTAGACCAAGCTACTTCATACTTATGAACAAAGACATGAAATAGAATATGCCAAAAAGACCGTAGAAGTATTACTTACATGTATAGAATTACAGTAAACTAGTATGCTGCACATGAACATAAGAAGTGCAACAACGAGAAAAAGCAATGCTCGAAATCGAGTAATTAAGCCAATAGTCCCCGGAGGCAGAGGCTAGTGTGCATTGAATTTCAAAAAATGCAAAGGAAGGAAAATTGTAATTGAACAACTCATGCGCTAGTTTTCGAAGGAATAATAAGCAAAGCCTAATTTGCGAATAACCCAGCTTTTGGGGGAGTGGAAGTACCTCCGCTAGACTAAAGATTGGATGACCGAAAAGTTATTTTCAATAACAAAACTTTGCATTCAACCCCACCAGGTATCTTCTACTTTAAATAATATCCTTGTATAACCAATGCCCAAAATCCAAAGGAAATCGACGTATGTTGACAAGTCGGGTTCTGAGCGATGACAGGAGCAGATGCAGTGTGTTATCTACATGAGAAGAGTCCAGTATATCGAATACTGCAAACAAATAATCTAGTGTAGATAGCTTGCTTACATTTGAAAGACAATCCATATCAACCTTTGAAATGATCTCTTCCACACTTACCCATTATCGATCAACCATCGATAAGGTAGCTGCCATCCAAAGCGACACAGGAAGCTTTTCTTTTTAGGATCACTGAAGTACAGAAACGTGAAGAGCGATATGATCGATTCATCCACTATATCCAATTTTGGAATAAATCAACCCATTAGAATTCAAAAACATCGATGGGAACTTAACCAAGTTCTCAAAAACGAGAAGTTAAGGACAGAGAGCAAGACGTCACTCCAAGATAGCGTATAATCATTTAGGACAAAACTTAGCTTCACCACTGGTCGAGTTAAAACTATATAGGTCAACTGCAAATCTACGTCATGCACCCACTTACCGGCCTAAACCCTTGTATAAACTACGGAGCAAAAATTGCATCGTCAATACTAGGAATTGAAATTCAGGTCGAAATCAAAAAGTTAACGGCAATCAGAAGTCTGTCAATTGAAAACAACATCTTGAGATGGACTCTGACGATTCACTAAAATTCATAGAATAGTAATCTGAAACTTGTCTTATTCTGAAGCACATTTTGTTTTCAATGAAAGCATACTCTGGAGGGCAAATGTTATCCAGGTTTTTAACCTAGTAGAATCCAGCAGAAGCTGAAACAACTTGATCGAGTCAGAATAGCTCCAAGGTTAACCAAAAGGACTAGAACAAGGAGTCAAAAGAAGTTGGAAGAAAGGAAAGAAAAAACGCTAAGGATATGGATCGCTAGAAGTTGGAAGAAAGGAAAGAAAAATACTCTAAGGACATGGATTGCTAGCGATCCATGGCCAATGGTTCACCGATGATCCATAGCATCAACTCGGGAATTCGCAAACAATGTCGACATAGGACAACGAAGATCTCCAGACACCATAATCCAAAAATAGGCAAGTGTATGGATCGTTAGTGATCATACACTATGGATCGCCAACGATCCATACATCATCATAGGATCGATGCGACCCAAATGGAACAGAGCAAAGGGAAGCGCTAAGGAATTGGTTCGCCTACAGACATAATCTATGGATCGCTGGCGATCCATAGATCATGGATCCCTAGCGATCCATGCTTTTGGTTAGGGTCACGACATTACTTCAATTGTTCCTTCCTGTGATCATTTGCAAGCATCTGGCGAATGGGCTTGGCTCAGCAACTCTCCAACCTCTATAAATACCATCTTGCCTGCAACATAAAGGGAAGCCTCGGGCTTGGTTGCTAAAACTCCATTGGAAGCTTACTTCACTCTTCATCTCCCTCACAACAATCTTCAAATGGGGTTCACTGTGATTCTCTATGGAACCCAATCTTCGAGATTCAATCTAGCTAAAAATATTCAAGGGCTTTGTAATCAAATACATCTTATAACAGCGACTAATCTATAATAAAAAATATAAAGTGGACGTAGACTTCGTTAACAACTGAACCACTATAAAAATCTTCTTGTCACGTTTCTATTTCTACTTTCTTTTTATATCTATTATCCATATTATTGTCTTGTGGTAACAGGGTTGGTGCTTTCACTCTTAAGCCAGGGTATTGATCCATTTTTTGGGTTAACACCTCTCTGTCGCTCTCGTTCACTCATTATACTGATTGTGGATATCATTCACACAATCCATAGTCATTTGTTAGACTTTCCCAAGAAATTTATTAAGATCAGGTACAAAGAAAAATCCATCGAGATGTACATTTGGAAAATCTAACTTAAGTTGGGCCTTACGAGCAGTGACATCGACTTATTGAGCTTCAGTGACAACTTAGGTGCCAACGCTTTCTTTGCCTGGCCTTTGTTAGTGAACATCATGCTCACTATGACATCAATGATCGCTGGATCACCAAGGATAAGATGGAATAGTGGACTGCGAAGAAATTAAAGTAGTAGGGAGACCACAAGAGGTGTCAATGGGAGGAACACCTTCTTGGCGATCTTGTTGCCTTTTAGAACCTTTCGAAGGAGGAGATCTTGATTCGGATCGATGTTTATCATGGGAGGACCTATCTCTGTCACCTCTATTATGGTAATCTCGATCCCAACTGGAGCGATAGCTAGGGTCGTATTCATGACCACCACCTTGGTAGTATGGGCTTGAACGAGAACCATAATTCTGGTGTGATATTTCCTGTAGAGACTAAAACATGTGCTTCTTCCTCACCATTGTTTCTGCAAAGAAAAACAAAGAATGAATCAGCTCTAAGTATTGAAGGACACGAGATAAGTGCAATGCAATATTGTGAAGTGTGTGCGAATGTGCATATCCCAATGTCCCCTCAATGAACCAGTTATTGAAGCTTTGCTGGCAGGAGTAACCTTTCCACTAGTGGTAGAAGGGATTCCAACCCCAGCTCTGAAAGGAGATTTTGATCCATCGACGCTCATGTCACTAAAATGGAAGGAATCAACAACATTCGGTATAGAAAGATCAGATAATGTATCAAATGTTTCGTCTAAGTGCTCTAAAGGTTGAGAAGTGGACTGATCCAGAATAACCTGAGAGGTGATGGATAACTTGGGCTATTTGAAGAGCGTCTCTTAGGGAACCAACAAACAAGCTTCTTCCTTTTTTTCCTTTTTCGATAGCAGGGATTTGTGAGGTTTGCGGGGATCCAACCGCAACCCCGAAACTAGAACCTCCATCATCGGTACTAAGGTTATCACACTCATCTCCTGCTACATCTTTAACGATAGCTTCCTAATCCCCCTAAACTAGGGGTATGCAGGATCAGCTTGATGGCCTTAATCATCATTCACATCTCGCTGCTTAGTCACTATAACTCCAATAGTGATCGGTAGCCCTATGCTATGACCCTCTTCCATCAGGCAATAGGTAATGAGGCATTCATTAGTAAGGAGATTCTTGATGTCTCTTTCTTCTGGTGGAACCCTTTTGAGTGCGAAGCCATGTCCGTGCATTGTTTTCCATTGGGTCATGGATAAGAACTGCAAAAACTAGAAAAGTTGCTTAATTTGGGATATGACCTGGATTTAAGCACTCAAGAAATTAAGCAAGGAGTAACATTGAAGTCCTTCTAACCACCGTCTAGCAAAGCCAGGTGGGTAATGAATATAGAACCACTCGCTTTTGAAGTGCTCAACTTATTCCAACTACCAGTCAAAATCTAGCACTACTTGGCCAGCTTAGAAAATGTAAATGAAAGGCTTCCCTTTCATCGCTTGAAGGTGAAAAGAAATCGAATGTATTAAGGAGTTGGAGGATGAAATAAAAACTCCATGAATGCCATGTAGGTACAGTTAAGCAAGTTATAGTCTTTTGGTTGTAGTTGTGCCAATGCTATCCTCATATGATATAGCATCTCTTAGATAAATGAATTGAAGGGTGGGATGTATCCTGCCCAATACATGACTTGTTACATGCAGTGAACCCCAAGGGGGGTATATGAGCTCTGTCATTCCGAGTCGGAACTTGAAAGTCATCAAATGAGATCCCATGCTTGGCATAAATTATATAGAGAGAGGCCTCATTAATTTTTGAAGCCACAGAATCCTCCATATCTTCCAAAAATATCGCGTCTTCCAGAGTGTCGGGGGCAGGGTCTATCACTTTTGCTGGAAGGATAGGAAGGATAGAGAAAAAATCGAATGATGGACAGGAACTTTTCTGTTGTTTAGCTTAATGTCTAGGAGAGAGTCTATCAGAAGAAGTTGCAGAGCTCGATTTAGCACTTGTATTTTTATGTTGTGAAGACTGTCTAGAAGAAATAGCAGCTAAACGCTCTGAGCGCCTGGAACCCATAACTCATAAATTTAGTAGTTAATCATCATTAGAAAAAATAACCCGTCACCCCATGCAAAGTGTGTGCTAGTGCAGAGTGGTACATTGTCGTGCAACGCAATGAAAAATACTTCAAAAATTAAAGACTATGACCATGACAGGACTCCGGGATTCGATTGAAGTGATCATCATTGCTAACGGTCTCAACTAATTTTCTACATTATCGGCAAGGGTTCAGTCTAAGCATCGATATTAGTTGTTGGCATGTTAAGTTCGAATTGTGCATTTAGGAGTGGATGAGCTTCAAAATTCTATCCAAGGCGTAGGCAAAAAAACATAAATATGCAGAAGATTAGTCACGTTCATTCCATAGTTCGATTGTCATATACGTCTGCGTATGGAGTCCACTTCAAATGGAATTCATGTACGACCATTCAAGCGTTCAAGGCCGAAGCTCATCACAAAGTTTTAATTAAGATTCGAGAATTTTAAGTATGTTCATCAAAGTTAAACCAGTAATTGATTGTTAATGATGTTACAATCGATCTATTCCAATGCGCATAACCGATCGTTTCTGCATAATTATTCCATAACTGATTGTTTTAGCAACTCCAACCGATCGTTATCCATATTAATCGTTGTGATCGATCTAACCTTTGGCTCCAATTCCATACTTTTTACTTCAATTCAAATCTCCAACCACCAATCCAAAAAAAGATCGGCCAAAAGTGCTACCAAAAGATGATCGATCCAATTTCTCTTTATTTTTTCAAGTACCAATCCATCAAGACGATCGATAATAGTCCACAATTTAGAATTCCAAGAATGATCGGATAGATTCGATCTCCTTCCCTCAACCACTATAGCAAACGATCGGTACAACCGCAATCATTTCGATTGCTCCATCACTATCTCCAAAAAATTGATATTGTCTTCCATTTCAAAACACAAATGCCACCACAACCATCACACAAACATAAACAACCTGACTAGGTGGTTACCATTTCCCCCTTCGTTATGATAGATTGAACCATCATGACCTGAATCATGCAAACTAGAACAAGATCTCATCATCTCGTCACTAAAGTATTACAAGTAAGAGAAGTTTGACCAATCTATGTCAAAAATTGTAAAGCAGAGGAAATTTAGATTCGATTACGAAACAAGATCTGAGGAGATGGAGACGGTGATGGCAAATATGGTGAAGGTGTTGATCGGTTAAGAGATGGATAACGTTTAGGAAACAAGTTTGGATTCTAGAATTTAGATCAAAAGTGAAGGGGAGGAAGATGATGCAGTTTATTTTCTTTTTGTTTGGTTAGTATACTCTTGCTAATGAAATAAAATAGGAAAATAATCCAAGTATCCAAGTATATATATGAAGGAATTGATACAAACCATCGAAGTTTGCAGTTCAATGGAGAATCCAACCGATAAACAATTGACTGCAATCATTTTGTGATGGATGTATACCGGTCCTTCGCTTTAATACGTAGTGCAATTGATTCTTTCAACGTATACTTGGATCAGGTGCGGTCGAAAACTAATAGCTTTGGAACAATCAATCACTTTCTTTAAAAAAACGATCGGACTTGACCTAGTATCAATGTATTTGACCCAATCCATATTAGAAATGGATAAAGTATGATCCACTATTGATGGATTCACGATGATCCATCTAAAACATACACAAAAAATTGACAACAACCTGTGAACGTGCAATCATGATCAGAAATCAGGGATGAATACGTAGATGTGCAAGTGTACGTCCCAAAAAATTCAATTTCTTGAAATCGACAGAAATTGAATTCTTACTATATTAACTGGAGGAAGATTTGAACTAGACAACCAAGGCCTACTGACTCACTGGAACGAAGATTTAAATGATCACCATCAGAATGTGATCCAGAATTTATACTATTGAAAATCGACCAATCATTGTGTCAAACAGAAAGAGATGTGACTCTTAGGGGGAAAATATTCATCGAAGGGATAACTACTATTCATAAAATTGGATGGATTCCTTTCCATTGACACTAACTTGCATCAATTCAAAGCACGTCGTGTTGAAACAAGACGTACTTTAGGGGGCAAGTGTTATCTGGCCTTTCTGGCCCGGCTATACCCGAACTGACTGGACAAGTTAAACTCAATTGTCAACAAGATCGACACATTAGATTGATGACAATAAACACCAAAGATCGGACATAGATGATTATACAAAGCAGCGGTGAAGCGAAAGCGGAAGATGGACTCAATAGAACGCTCAAAATATGAAAATACATTATTTACTGAAATGGATCAGGTACGATCCATATTCACCAAATATGGATCTTACCGTATCGATATTACAGTTCAACTCGATAGAAAATGATCGATACCTCAAAATCTACAAGTCGAATACACGTGAAACTTTGCGAATATCAATATATTAAAGAGTGCAGCCTATCATATCAATCGCATGACAAAACGAGCTCGTAGAATAATTGGTCTCGATCGCTATTATAAATGATGTGGGATGAATGATCGATACTGTGACTTCTTCTTGATCTAGAGACTCTACTATCGAAATTTTAGGAAAATATTTCATCGTCTTTCCCCGTAAATTGACTTGATTATTCATTTTCGAGATCTTTATGCTGTTGTTTCCTTTGTACTCCATTGTAACTACGGATCATACCCTATCCATCCCTCTATACTCAGCAATTCAAGTGATTAATGAAGTTATTTCTCCAAAGTGGAAGCAGGCTCTCAACATTGAGCCGCTATAAATCGTTGTGTTCTTATTGTTGCTTATTTTCTTTAATTTAATTGCTTGTTTCCTCTGTTTTAATTGAATTCTCTTCATTTATTTCTCTACAAAAATTTTATTGGTGTTTGTGGCAATTTTTGGTGCAAACAACATCTTTAAAAAAAATTAAAAATTAAATTTATGTTTTGCATATGTGTGTGTGTGTAAGTATGTATGTATATGTATGTATATGTATGTATGTATGTTTATTTAATATTTAACACTATAATATTTTAATTATATATATATTTATAATATTTTCTCATAATATACATATATACATTTACATATACACACCGGGGTTTTATATATAATCAGTATATATACAGACACATTTGGACAACATACAATACATATAGGATGAGCTAACATGTACGTTATGACGTAAACCTCAACATCTATATACGGGTATGTTATATCTTGCATGGAATATCATGTTACACATGCACACACAAACACATATGTATATGATATATATGTATACTATATAAAAAATTGAAAATAAATTAAATAAATTTTATTAACAATTTATGAATTTAAATGAAATATATGATTTTATTTAAATCACATTTAGAAATATTCTAAATAAATTAGACTTTATAGATCCAATAAAGATCCAATAAGGTAAAAAAATTGAAATTCATCCATAACTTCCATGCGGGCTGGCCCACTTTCAACTTTGGTATCAGAGCCCAATTGCCTATGCGGTCTAATTAGTCATTGTAAGGATACTCAGTTAAGCTTATAACCCAGTTAACATGTGTCTGAGAAAGGTAGTGTCAAAGGATTGGGTTTGGCTAATCGAGTACTCTATCATACCTGACTACGGGCCTGGCTCGAACAGATACGTGAGCCTAAAAGCTTGCCTCTAATAGAAGAGACCCAAGTTGAAATAGACCTTGGGCTAATTTAAAAAAAAAAAAAAAATTTAAATTTAAGGCTTAAATTTAAAATAAGAAACAATAAATGTTATAATATAAAAAATTTAAAATGTTTTAAAATTTTAAAATTTAAAATAAAATATATACATATCATAAATGTTATAATATCTTAAATTTTTTAAACTATTTGAAAATTTATTTGCAAATTTATAAAATTTATTAATGATATTAATATAATATATTAATTAAATAAGTTAACTAATCAATAAATGAATACATGTATTATGTATTATGATATATGTTATGTTGTTTTAAAGTATTTAAAATAACATAAGTATAAATGTATGTATATGAATTGAATTTCAAAATTAATATAATTTCATTAAAATTGCTTAATTAAATAAATTAACCAAAGGTTAATTGCTTAAATAAATAAATTAAAATTTAATTAACTAAACAATATACACATGTACATGATATATGTGTTATACCATCAAAGTTATAGTATATAATAAATATTCAATAAAAATGTTATATTATGATAATATGAAATTAATTTAAATGCTAGTTAATATAAATTAATTAAATGAGATTTAATTAATATAAAGTTATATGTAAGACTATTATATAAGTAATACGAAATATAAAAGTTATACAATAATAAAATTTATATAATATGAATGTATAAACTAATTGTGGAACATTAAAGAAACTCTAAAAAAAACTTAAGGAATAATACATACGTATATGTATATACACTGTGATTTCTGATGTGTCTGATACTTGAATCATGAGGGAATTTCATAAGAATTACATTATTTCATAAGTCGATATCACTCGATATAATATTATTATGGATCTTTATTATAAAGTTGGCCACTGTCATTTATATATTGATAGATCACTTGCATACTCTTTAGTTGTTGAGCTTTCCTCAAGCTAGGGATGTTATGTGTAGTACTATTAATATATTGAACAGATGAGATATGATAACTACACATATTTATTAAGCTTTCCTCAAGGTATGTGCATTATATTTAGGCTGCCACAAAATGATAGGTTCGGGTGAATAGTCCCACTTTACTTATTGAGCTTTCCTCAAGGTAATGTGTAACATACCTCATTTGGAAGCCCAAAACTAACTGCTACGGATGTTGCAGTCATCCATAGTTATTAATTCTCTGTAACCAAATGCGATAATGTTAGATATATTAATATAATAGAAAAAAATGATATGAAAAAAAAATTAAAATAATAAAACAAATTTCCTATTTCACTTTAATCACATTTCAAATTCGTTACATAATCTCAATTCGTAAACCACGTTCAGAAAAATATAATTATTACAAAATACGCTAAGAGCGACATATAGATTCCCCCTTGGTTGATTAGAGTCTAAAAGGCAATTGAATAACTTCGCCATTGCATCCACAACACATCAGAATCAAACAGAAAGAACTCCTAATAGCTAGCTTGCCTCCTGCATGTCTCTGGAAGTTTATTCATCTAAAGAAGAACCTAAAAACCTTAACTCTCAAACTACTAAAAATCAATTGAGCACCCGAGTGTTTAAGGGAGAAACATAAACTTCGAGTCATACAAAAAGGTCGGTATGAATAATAACCAGCCGTCTCAAAACATATAGATATCTAGTGAGACCATGCCGCTTAGCAAAACGGGTTTCCCCCTCACTGGTGTCTTAACCCAATTTTTTAATAACCATATGACGTGCATCTGCATCAATAATGGTTAAGATGTAACATAATAAAAGGTATTACGATGATATGCAAACATCCAATATGCTCTGGATTTCCCATCCCCATTTACCTAACTATCTGTCACAAGTTATAGTTTCTAGGGTCACTATTAACCTATTAGTTTTCATGGGCTAACAAAATAACCTGTTAATTCTTTATGGAATTCCTATCCACTTTCATGGTTTTCATAGGGTCATTATGAACCTATTGGTTCCTACCAATACCATCATTCTATCATATTTTTCATGAGATCTCTATGAACCTATTGGCATTTACCAAAAACTTTCTCCAATCATAATTTTCATGGGCTTATTATGAACCGATTTGATTCACCAATAACTTCTCTCATATCATAGTTTGCATAGGATCACTATGAACCTATTGATCTATTGCAATAGTTTAATCCAGATGTAATTTTCATGTGATCACTAAGAACCTATTGGCCCTGCTAATAACTATTTCCATACATAGTTTTCATGGGCTTACTAAGAACCTGTCTAAACCAATAATCCTTTAATCAGTCTTTGGGCATCCTATATTCTGGTCTACCTGACCTCCTGGATGCAAATCTATTCACATAGGATTTAACTCAATGTATATTCACTACCGGATCAACCTAGCTAGTTATTTGCCCTTAACACCCCGAAATGCAATTATGGGTTAAATTATAAAGTGAATATGTTTACAGAAGAAGCACACATAATCACTGATCATAACATAATAGTATAAACATCTATGGTTTGATTTCGTTATAATCGTTTTTCAAATGAAACATGGTTAATACCCTTAACCCACTATCTTTAGCAAGGAAATTTTCTTCAAAAACTCCAAAATTAAATTCCATTTCAAAACTCTTTCATATTGCCATGGATTTATCTTTAAAAAATGAGAATGGATATCTTGTTTGAAAACTAAGGCATTTCAAAACCTTAGGCCTTCTCTTTCGAAACCGAAAAAACAAGCCTTCCCTTTCAAAATACTTAAGGATATATCTTTCAAATACCCAAAAATTCCTTTTAAAACCATTAAAGATATACCTTTTGAAAGTATTAAAGCTTATCTTTCAAAGGCACTTAGCTCAAGTAAAATTAATGGAAGCATGGCTTCGAAACCATTTGAAAGTATCTCTATCGAATCATTGGGTTTTCTGGGTTAAAGAGAAAAAGAAGCTAAAGTGACTCTTATAAAGAATTAATCTCAAAATAAAAGAATTGGGGAAAGGATGGCTTCGAAACTAATCTTTCGAAACCATTAATAAAAGCGGCTATAAGAACCCTTTCGAAAGCATTGGGAAGGCGGCTTCAATATTAAAAAATGAAAACATTCCATTCAAACTCATTTATAAGGCTATAAATGTGGCATTTAACCAATTCGAAAGGTACAAAGACGGCAGCTAGTTATCGCATAGGTTCAAAATGCAGCAATTCATTCGAAATATCCTTTTTGAAAACAAAGGTAAGCGGCTCTTTGAACAAAGTTAAGCTGACTGATTCGAAAGCTTCAACTCCTTCGAAAGCATCTTTTAAAAAAAAGCAAGAATGAATTCGAAAGCATATAAGAATGACTTCAAACCCTTCGAAAGCATACCTTTGACACAGTTCCTTCCGCCTCACCAATCCACTACGTATCAATGGCTTGATACCATGTGTACTGGTTTCAAATGGGTTCATTAACAGAACTGTGGTTACGAAAGCTAGCATAGGGAAGTGGCGAGCTTGTAAATTAAAACAAAACTGGTTTTTTTGTCTTTCAAAGAAATTCATTTTTACCAAACTTGCCAAATTTTACAAAATATCATTGGTTCCCAATTTTTTTATCAAAATCTTTTTCTAAAAAGGCTATTGAATTCAATAATTTATAATTGAAATTATTTTAACAAATAAGTCATTCCCTTCGACAAAACCTTTAAACATTTAAGTCCTTCAACTTAAATAATTTAATAACCATATTAAAACACTTAGGAAAAATCCCCAAAATTCACCATAATTCACTTTTAATATGTTTTCTAACACATATAAATTTCAGATCCAAAATCATTATATAATTGTCTTCTATAATTTAAATCCAAAATTGTCTATTTCTTCCGTCCAAAATTCATAATAAATATCCATAGCTTGGAATATTATAACAATTAAACCCGTCTCCAAAATAATGTTTTACATAGTATATTCAACCATCATGGCTTTTGAAATCACTTTACACGATTTTAACCTTAAAATTGAGATATAACATTGCATAAAAATTGCTATTTAAATTAAAACATGGCATATAATCAAAGCATATCATTATTCATCCATCTAAATGGTTTTAAACCTTAAATTAAAAATTAAACTTTTCAAAAAGATATATATGAGATGCTTTAGATCATTATTCACCTCGTTTGGCTAAGGAACTTGAGATTTGCTCATGCTTTAATCTTCCTAGCTTAAATCTTAGCTTCTAATTGATTTTAAGCTCTTCTTCCCCTAGGGTAATGGCCGGCCTTGATTCTCCTTTGCTTATGTTTTTATTTTTATGAATATATGAATGAAAATAAGGTAAGGGTTCAGGGGTTATGGGGTTATGATATACCGCTATTCTCATATTTCCCTTGCCTTATTCTCTCAAGTATTTACTTGTAAACCATTTTATTAGTCCATTCAGTTAAGGCATGGCCCTAATTAGTTTTCAAATCTCAATCCCCTTTTCACTCTAGTCTCTGCATTATTCTATTTAAGTTATCTAATTAAATCTCATGAATAGTGCTATTTAATATTAGGGGTGTTACAAGCTCCCGTCCCTAAAGAATTTCATCCTCAAAATTCAGCAAGGACTAAATATTAACCATATCAATCATGTATAACATCTACCGACTACCATACTAGCCTACCTGACTAGGAAACAATCTATATAAAGAAAATATGGAACATACCCTTAAAGTAGATCAGGATAAGTATCTTTAATCATGTCTTCTGTCTCCCGAGCATAGTTCTTCTCGTTGTCACTCCATTGAACTTTCACCAACTTGACTGTCTTGTTTCTTAACCTCTCCTCATCTCTTGCTACAACCTGAGATAGTTGCCTAACAAAAGTAAGATCTGGTTCTATATTAAGTCTTCGATTGCAGTCGGAGGAATAGTAGTCTCTAGATCATGCACACACTTACGGAGATGAGACGCATGAAACACATTATGAACACCTTCCAAACTTCTCTGCAACTTTACTCGGTATGCTAACTTTCCGATCCTCTCTATAACAGGGAATGGTCCAGCATATCTCGTTGCCAGTTTCCTTGAATTTTTGAATCATACTACACCCTTCATCGGTGATACCTTAATGAAAACCCTATCTCCAACTGATGACTCTAGATCTTTATGCCTCTTATATGCGTAACTCTTTTGTCTAGACTGAGCTTCTTTCATCCTACTTCGAGTCAACTCAATCTTCTATGTTGCCTCTCTTACCAAATTTGGACCTATGACTAATCTGTCTCCAGTTTCCAACCAACAAGCTGATGACTTGCATGGCCCCGCATATAAAGCTTCAAAAGGCATCATTCCTATACTAGTCTCATAACTGTTATTATAGGAGAACTCCACTAAGTGTAGGTGATTTTTCCATGATCCACTAAAATCTAGCACATAAGCTCTTAAAAAATCCTCAAGTACCTTGTTGACTCTGTCTACCCATCTGTCCGAGGGCGATAAGCAGTACTCATCTTGAGCTTGGTACCTAACACATCTGTAGACTCTTTTAGAACTAGCTAGTAAACTATGTACCGATATCACTTACTATACTACTAGGAATTCCATGCAGTCTAACTTTGTTCTTTATAAACAATTTAGCTAAAACAGGTGTTGTCTTGGTTGACTTAACTGGAATATAATGGGCACTCTTGGTCAACCTGTCCACTATGACCCATATACTTTCATTCCCTCGATTAGACCTTGGCAACCTATCTATAAAATCCATGGATATCAAATTTCATTTTCAAACTGGTATCTCCAAAGGTTGAAGCAACCCAGTTGGCTTCTGATCTTCAACCTTCACTTGTTGACCGTTCACACACTATCTTAACCACAAGCCAACATCCTTCTTCATACCTTCCTAGAAGAAACTCCTCTTCATTTCTTGATACATCTTGGTTCCTCTAGGATGAATCATAAGTTTTGATCGATGACATTCTCTAAGAACTTCTCTCCCCTAAGAGATAATGTTTCCATACTTTCAATGCAAAGATCACTGCTACCAACTCTAAATCATGAGTAGGATATCTAACTCCGGTTTAAGTTGTCGTGAAGCATAGTCAATAACTTTACCATTCTACATCAGCACAGCCCCTAATCCATCTCCACATGCATCGGTATACACTACTAATCCTTGATTTCTGTTTGGAATTACTAACACGGGTGCGTTGGTCAAGAAATGCTTTAACTTAAGGAATTTCCTCACATTTTTCAGACCAAATAAACTTCACGTCCTTCCTGGTTAGCTTAGTGAAAGGCGCTGATATCCATGAGAAATCCTTAATGAATCTCCATTAATAGCCAATGAGTCCAAGAAAACTTCTGATCTCAATCACCATCCTTGGTCTCTTCCAGTTGTTAACAGCCTCAATCTTATCTGGATCAGCTGGCAAACCTTTCTCTATAACCATGTGACCAAGAAACTTAACTTCTTTCTTTCAGAAATGACACTTTGAAAACTCTGCTTTCAGCTGATGCTGCCTCATCGTCAAGCACCACTGTAAGATGAACTTTGGGCTCTCTTTTGTCCTTAGAGCATATTAAAATGTCATCCATGAATACCAATACGAACCTATCCAAGTGCCCTTGGAAAACTCAGTTAATCAAATCCACGAACAAAGTCGGCACATTTGTTAACCCGAATGGCACAACTAAGTATTCATACGAACCATACCTAGTTCGAAATGTCATCAACGGAATATAGTCTCTACCACTCTTAGATGATGGAAACCTATCGCCAAATCCAATTGGGAAATACTCTGGCTCCACTCAAATGATTGAATAAATTATCGATTCTCGGCAAAGGATACCTATTCTTGATCGTCTTCTTGTTCAACTTACGATAGTCGATGTACATCCTTAGCGACCCATCCGGTTTTTCACGAACACCGCGGCCGCTTCTCAAAGCGAACTACTTAGTCTAATAAAATTCTTTCCTTCTAAATCCATTAGTTGCACCTTCAATTAGTTCATCTCGATAGGTGTAATCCTACTAGGTGGTCTACTTACAGGTTCTGCTCTTGTTACAAGATCTATCCGAAACTCAATGGCTTGCTTCGGTGGTAGTCCCGTGACTGGCTCAAAAACATCTACAAATTCTCTTGCTACCGAAACCCGATTCAACTCTTCTTCTACTTTCATTGCGTTCAGCAAATCACAAGCACTCAAGGCTGACTTTTCCACTAAGTATATAATCTAGTCATGACTATCGGGATGTCTCGGTGATATTTCTCTACCTTGGCCAAATATCTTAGCATCATATTTATTTAACCAATCCATACCCAAAATGATCCCCAAGCCTGCCGAAATGAAAAATATGTAACTGCATGCAAACTTATGACCTAATAATTCAAGTTCTAACGGGTCACATTTCATCCCTAGAGTTGCATGCCCTCCTATCGGATTCGTAACCAGTAGTAACAAGGTATGAGGGTTCTAAACATAATTTATCTACCAAACGCTGAGGTATAAATGAATGAAATGCACCGGTATCAAACAATACCATAACTGGTATACTTTGAATCAAAAGCGTACCTTCCATCACAGTCTTTCCTTTCTCAGCTGCAGTTGGTCTAAAAGAAGATGGTTCCAATGTAAAAATCTTTCCCTTGTCAGCTCTGACTGGTTCTGGACATTGATTCTTGTAGTGTCCAATCTGATCATGGTTAAAGCACTTCACTCCTTTTTTATCTGCAATCTTCTTCCTTTTCCCAGTTTGACATTCATGAGCATAATTTCATTTCTTGTCGCACTTATAACAGACTACATCAACCTTCCCTTTCTTGGTAGCTCCCCCGTTCTGAACTTCTTTTCGTTTAAAGAACTTTCTCTTCTTTCCCTGGAGATCTTGAACCTCAACTGACTTCCCCTTACTAAACGTAGTGACCATATCTTCATTCCTTATAGCCATCTCCAATACGATATTTCTTGGGTCACGGAGATGTGGCATGTTTGCCCTGATAATCTGTGGCTTTAGTCCTCAAATAAACTTTTCATTTCTCTTGATGACGATGTCAATCATGGCGTATCTGTACCTGGATAGCTCATCAAACTTCGTAGCATACTCAATCATCGACATCTCACCTTACACTAAGTCCATGAACTTTCTCAGCAATACTGACTTGGCAACTTCAGACCAAAACCACTCTTCGAATCTCCTTCGTAATTCTACCCAAGTCAACTCTTCCTCAGGAACTCCTATGGTAACACTATTCCACCAATAAAGTGCTGCTTCCTACAACTGTTTAGAAGAAAGTATCCTCTTCTTCTTATTATCAAATCCCAAGTCAACAAAAATCCTTTCACAGTGCAATAACCATTTTTCCACTTCAATAGCATTGTTAGTTCCCAAAAATGGCTTACTACCAAAACTTGTGTAATCCCTGCTCAGCTTAGCATAATTATTGCCAACTGGGGCCATAAGAATAGCTCCTCCAACAGCATTACCCCCAGCTACTCCTTCATCTGCTCCAGCTTGCATCAAATTGACATAGAACTGATACATCATACCTATATCTACTGGCGTGGTTCCAGCACCTACGTTGGCATTTGCATTTGGATTAGCATTTTCCTATTGACCCGGGTTCTTCTAGTATTGCATCGAGCATTTTCATAAGTAGTGGTGCTTACACCACCTAGATTTTCGCTTTCGTTTCCTACCTCCATATCTTCTTTTCTCGTAAATCTACATACGAGCCTTAGTAAGATAAATAAGAACGGTCTAAGGGAGAGGGGAATATGTGCTTATAAATATATATATGTATGTATGTATGTATGTATGTATGTATGTATGTATGTATGTATGTATGTATATATATGTCAACTACAAGTACGTTAATATAGCGTTAACCCAAACCTCGAAATTATTTTATAATTTATTGGATTATGTTTTGAAAATCTTTTTAGGTTAAAATTTCTTTTAAATTTACATAAACCTACTCTCTGATACCAACTTGTAACATCCCCCATTTGGTGGCCTAAAACTAACTGCTACGGATGTTACAGTCATCCATAGTTATTAATTTTCGGTGACCAAATGCGATAATGTTCGATACATTGATATAATAGAAATACATGAATGTGAAAAAAATTAAAACCATAAAACAGATTTCTTATTCCACCTTAATCACATTTCAAATTGATTACATAATCCCAATTCGTAAACCATGTTTAGAAAAATATAATTATTACAAAATACGCTAAGAGCGACATATGAAGATGCCACATTGGTTGACCAAAGTCTAAATATCGATAATTAAACAACTTTGGCATTACATCCAAAACACAGCGGAATCAAACAAAAAGAACTCCTAATAACTAGCTTGCCTCCTGCATGTCTCTGGAAGCTTACTCATCTAAAGGAGAACCTGAAAACCTTAACTCTCAAACTACTCAAAATCAATTGAGTAGCCAAGAGTTTAGGGGGAAACATAAACTTCAATTCGAATAAAAAGTCCAGTATGAATAATAACCTACCATCTAGAACTATATAGATATATGGTGAGACCACACCGCTTAGCAAAATGGGTTTTTCTCTCATTGGTATCTTAACCTAATTCTATAATAAGCATATATTATGCACCAGCATCCACAATGGTTAAGATGTAACATAATAAAAGGTATTATGATGATATGCAAACATGCAATATGCTCTGGATTTCCCATCCACATTTACCTGACTATCCGTCACAAGTTACAATTTCTAAGGTCATTATTAACCTATTAGTTTTCGTGAGCTAACTGATAAACTGTTAATTCTTTATGGAATTCCTATCCTTTTTCATAGTTTTCATGGGGTCACTATGAACCTATTGGTTCCCACAATACCATCATCCAATCATAGTTTTCATGGGATCTCTACGAGCCTATTGGTATATACCAATAACATTATCCAATCATAGTTTTCATGGGCATACTCTGAACCTATTGGATTTTCCAATTACTTCTTTCATGTCATTGTTTTCATGGGATCATTATGAACCTATTGATCTCTTGCAATAACTTAATTCGGACACAGTTTTCACGGGATCATTAAGAACCTATTGGCCCCTGCCAATAACTATTTCTATATATAGTTTTCATGGGCTTACTAAGAACCTGTCAAAACCAATAATCCTTTAATTAGTCTTTGGGCATCCTATATTCAGGGCTACCTAACCTCTTGGATGCAACTCTACTCACACTGGAGTTAACTCAATGTATATTCACTACTGGATCAATCTTGCTGGTTATTCTGCCCTTAACACCACGAAATGCAGTTGTGGATTAATTATAAAGTGAGTATGTTTACAGAAGAAGCACACATGATAACTTATCATAGCATAACAATATAAACAACTATGGTTTATTTTCCTTGTAATCATCTTTCAAATGAAACATGGTTAATACACTTAACCCACTATCTTTAGCATGGAAAGCATCTTCAAAAACTCCAAAATTAAGTGCCACTTCAAAACACTTTAATATTGCCATGGATTTATCTTTAAAAAATGAGATTAGGTTTCTTGTTTGAAAACTAAGGCTTTTGAAACCTTAGGCCTTCTCTTTCGAAACTGCAAAAACAAACCTTTCGAAAGTATTCAACCCTTCCTTTCAAAACATTTAAGGATACACCTTTCGAAACACTCAAAACTTTCCTTTTGAAATGATTAAAGATATACCTTTTGATAACATTAAAGCTTATCTATGCAAGCATAGCTTCAGAACCATTTGAAAGTATCTCTATTCAAAATTGGGTTTAATATTAAATATAACTTATGGGTCAAAGAGAACAAAAGCGAAGGTAACCCTTTCGAAACATTAATAAAAGAATTGGGGAAAAGGATAGCTTTGAAACTAGTCTTTCGAAATCATTAATAAAAGTGGCAACAAGAAACCTTTCGAAAGCATTGGGAAGGCGGCTTTAATATTAATAAAATGAAAGCCTTCCTTTCGAACTCATTGTTATAAGGCTATAAACGTGGCCTTTAACCAATTTGAAAGGTATGAAGGCGACAACTAGGTATGGCGTAGGTTCATAATGTGGCAACTCATTCAAAAGCTCTTTTCTGAAAGCAAAGGTAAGCGTCTCTTTGAACAAAGGTAAGTTGATTGATTTGAAAGCTCCAACCCCTTCGAAAGCATCTTTTAAAAACAGAAGAAAACATTGTATTCAAAAGCTTATAAAAATGGCTTCAACCCCATCAAAAGCATGCCTTTGACACAGTTCCTTCCACCTTTCTCCAATCCACTACGTAACAATGGCTTGACACCATGTGTATTGGTTTCGAATGGGTTCATTAGCAGAACTATAGTGATGAAAGCTAGCATAGGGAAGTGGCAAAGTTGTAAATTAAAACAAAAGTGGTTTTATTGCCTTTTAAAAAAATTCATTTTTACCTAACTCGCTCAATTTGTCAAAATATGATTGGTTGCCAAATTCTTTATCAAGATCCTTTTCTAAAAAGATTACTGAATTCAATAATTTATAATTGAAATTATTTTAACTAATAAATCATTCCTTTCAACAAAACATTTAAACATTTAAGTCCTTCAACTTAAATAATTTAATAACCATATTAAAACACCTAGGAAAAATCTGCAAAAATCTCCATAATTCACTTTTAATATGTTTTCTAACATATGTAAATTTCAGACCCGAAATCATTATATAATTTTCTTATATAATTTAAACCCAAAATTGTCTATTTCTTCCATCCAAAATTCATAATAAATTATCCATAGTTTAGAATATCATGAAAATTTAAAGCCATCTCCAAAATAATGCTTTACATAACATATTTAACCTTCATGGCATTCAATATCAATTTACATGATTTTAACCTTAAAACTGAGATATAACATTATATAAAAATCCTTGTTTAAATCAAAATATGGCATATAATCAAAGCATATCATCATTCATCTATCTCAACAATTTTAAACCTTAAACCTAAAATTAAACTATTCAAAAAGACATATATGAGATGGTTTAGATTATTATTCACCTTGTTTGGATAAGGAACTTGAGATTTTCTCTTGCTTTAATCTTCTTAGCTTGAATCTTAGCTTCTAATTGATTTTACGCTCATCTTCCCTAAGGATAATGGCCGGCCTTAATTCTCCTTTGCTTATGTTTTTGTTTTTATGAAAGTATGAATGAAAATGAGGTAAGGGTTTATCGGTTATGGGGTTATGATATACGGCTATTCCGATATTACCATTGCTTATTCTCTTCGGTATTTACTTATAAATCATTTTATAAATCCATTCAGTTAAGGCACGACCCTAATTTGCTTTCAAATATAAATCCTCTTACCACTCTAGTCTCAACATTATTCTATTTAATTTATCTAATTATATCTCTTGAATAATGCTATTTAAAAATAGGGGTGTTACATAAAGATAGGATTAGGACAAGGAACTACTAGTTAGGAGTTATATATAATAGAACAGATAAGGAGTTATCCATCGTATATGGGAGTATGATTTGTTGAGCTTTACTCTAGGTCAGAATCCCAAGACATACAAGTCCTAACACCCACTAGTGAAGTGGAAAGAATTTTATGTTTTTCTTAGGGTTTAGTAAAACATAAACTATTAGTGGGAGTCTTATTAGAAAAATGAAATGATAACGTTTAATGTTTCTAACATTATAAGAACATATGTTATACAATGTTATAATAATCTACAATGATAAATATGTGCATTTAATACAATTGATAAAGCTTTTATCAAATAAGAATACAAATGATTTGAATCAAAGATTGACAAACAGAAATATAACATATACCTAACAATAAATGCCTATTGCATGTTAACGTTTCTACAGCCACGCAGTGCCTAATTTTACAACTACTTATTATGTTCGTAATTTAATCGCTTACTTGTTTAATTGGTCATAGTTCGTATTGTAGAATACTTCAATGAAATTAATTTAATTGAAACAACTAAATAAACAGTACTATAAGACCAAGTATTCTTCGATTAATTACAATAGAAGATCATATTGAGTTAAATGTAACACAAGATAGTATAAATTTAAGAATTCGATCAGTGAAATGTCAGTTTGATCAGTTTATGTAAGGTGCATCATATTTGATGTCCTTAAATGTTAAGGATAATCAAAATGCATCTTTATAAAGAGTTCCTTATGATGTTATAGTAAGGAAATTCTTTTGAATGGTTTGACCATTTAGAAAGAATAACGAATGTACAAGAGTAGATATGATTTAAGGTATGGTTGGGATGGAGAGAGTGAATGGTCACTTCTGCTTCATAAAGAAACATAGAAACAAGAATTGTAATAGTAATTGATACTTAATATTGGAATAAGAAATATGATTTCTATTCCAAAAATTATTTTCATATAGAAAATTGTTTTCTACGAGATTTGTTCTTTTGAGTTCAAGATAATTGATCAAAGAACTCTCCGCTGTATTATAATTATAGTTTATGTAGTAAATAAATCATATTAGGTGAATGATGGACCTTCGAATTTAGTTCGCTATTATATTAATGGCGAAAATAGTAGGATCATGTCGTATAGCAGCGATTGATTGCATCACAGTATGAAATTTTTTCATAAACATTCCAAACATTACGTAAGAAAAAATGACTATTCGTCGATGCCGGCTGAAAAATTGATATAGTTATATTTCAATGTGAATATATGAATATTTGTAATGAAATAGAACTACAATATGATATTTGTTTTCACAACAAAGTGATGCATCGGAAAATACTGAAGTATCTAAAGTTATTTACAATTGCCCTGGAATCACAGCCTAAGCCGCAGTTTTGAGAATTAATTTTTTATTATGTGATTATGAATCATATGGTACTAGTTAATCATATCTCAAATAATTAAGGGCTATGCACCCATTTTGTGAGGATGTCATAAGAGTTGATGAACTCTTTCGATTGACACATATAGATATATACAATCGTAAGTCTATTAATACCATAACGATTCAACGTACTTCGTTATATGCATCGATGAGTTATCATAGACATGGACATGTTTATATGATACACATGTATAAGTCAAGCTCATAGAATATAAAATAGAAGTAAATAAAATAATATATGATAGAAATGAACCGATTTGATCGGTTGAACGAGTATATTGGAAAGAGTTCCAAACATACCTGAAAATGAATAAAGATTCAATCTCAAAAGTCACTCCTCCATGTGATATATAATGATGAATCGATAAGGAGTAATCAAACTTTGTTGGACAATGTTCGATTAATTGTGAGTGAAATTGAGCTAATTTCTTTCTATAAGGTCATGTACTTAAGAGTAGTAGACAAGATTAATATTATTTCATCTAAATAATAGTTTACAAAATCATACAAGATAAGGTTTTATAAGAAATTCTAACATATCCTCATCCAAGGGGTCAGCAGGTTGTGCGAGTCAAAAAATTTCACATAATTATTGTACGTGAAGGATCTTGTATGAATCTCCCCAAAAAGAATTCGGAAAAGATTGTCATTGGACGACATATTTATGTTTTAAACAGAAATTTTGTAAACTAAAAGCTAAATCGGTTTAATAGAAAAGGCAATTCATACAGTGTTTATGAATACCGGTTTAGTTGTGCTAAGAAACAATTGTAGTTTCAAGAAATACCAACTTCATAGTGAAGGAATTTCTTCGATAAATTATTGGTAATAAAATGGAATTGGCTATGATCCAAAGACAAAACTAATTACATAAGATGAACAGAAATCAAGTAACCTAAACGAATACATCGCCTTAGAGTGCCTAATAAGTATTCTTGCACATCGAAGAAAAACTATGAGTTTCATATCAATGTTAAAAATGTATAATCCTCGGTTGTTTAAATAAACAATTAAGAGTGTTGACTCTATAATGTGATATGATGCGAAGATCCAACAATGAATTCCAAGTATATTATCAAAATATGATTTGCATAGTCGTAACCAAAAGGATGTGATCCATCGGCCACGATAGTATCTTTATGAGCAAGACTGGTGCAATTGAATTAAATGAGCAATATTAATAAGAGTAATCTCATAATTTGCAAACATTGAAATTAGCGTAATAGATTCATCATTCAACATGATCAAGTTTTTTTGGATTTACTGAAAAAATTATCACTTTGTAAGACTTTGTGATTTTGTACATATATGCTAAATGGATAATTCTAAATAATGATTTAGAATAGAATGTTTGCACATAACAACCAAAGTGTCTCGAAGTCAGTGAGAGCGATATTTGGGTAGTGAGTGTCTGGATATGATCTAAGAATGGATACGAAAGTATCATTCGACAAGCATCAAAATTAAACAAGTGTTTTGATAGAAATATCAAATAGTTTGACTATCAATCAAAATGCAAGGGAAGCGTGTACTCATAAGAAAGAACATTAAAAGGTACATTGATATTTCTAAACTGTAAGTGAACAACACATTGCTAATTTTAATGATGTATTTGTATTAAAATTAGCCATAGTTATTTTAATACTCGATGCTGGATTTGTGAATGATGTTTTTTTATAATAAGTATAAAGATATAGGAAATATCCCTAACGATATACAAGGACACCCTATTAAAATGTTTAATAGGGAACATGTAAGATGGATTCCTTATGCATGGATCATACATATTATATTGTCTACGATATCGTGATTTGTTCATATGTTTGATACATGAAGCAAATATTGAATCCAAATTGATATCCCTAAATGATAGTTTATAGTGTTCTCGTATATTCATGAAATACTAGATAATTATTTATAGCGCAATGAACTTCTTGTAAAGAAGTGTTTGGACTCGAAGTTTCATAAGTGATATTGAGTATGATGTGTCAATAATAAATTCAAGTTAAGAATCTTTTAGCTGGAAATGTTCTAAATGAAAGACTATAGGTAATTCAATGGAAAAGGCTAAGTACATCATCTTAAATAGTGCGACAATAAAGAAATATACAAAAATATAAATGCATAAATTTATAAACGAGCCAGGGTGATTCTGAATGTTGAGAATCCCACAAACATTGTTATATGATAACAATGTCAATGTATAGTTCATAATAGAACTTAGAGCTTATAGAAAGTCAAGAGACATACTTCGAATCGTTCTACGTGTTAAATGTAGTTTATCGGCATCAGAGAGAGTTAATTGACAAAGTAGATGATTGAATCATAATAGCATACCCGTTAACTGAGGGACTGACCCGATCGGTTTTGAGGTAACCAATTGGAGAAGTTGGAATAAGAATCCATAATTGACCTCAAGAGCAAGTGGGAGATTAATAGAGTTAGAGGTACGCCCTAGGGGCAATTATATAATTTGTTACATATATCTAACTCAATAACCGGTCTTATTCGAAATCAAAGGTATTTTCTTTTTATTATATACATGATATAATGTGGTTATATTAATTAATTTAATTAAAAGTATATTTAATAGAAAACCCACAAATAGTATGTTTTGTGGTAGTAGTTACAAAGTGTTATAACCATGAGTAATTTATCACAACGAAAACAAATATACCATTTTAAATATTACTAGTCAAGGTGCATCGAGACTAAATATCGATGTATCTATTGAGACTAAAGTACGTAACGCTCTCCAAATGTTGGACAGTTTATTACTCATGGCTTTTGGGGCACGAAGGGGTTACGTACTGATAGTTATTGGATAACTTTAGAAGGGCTAACTCGATAGTTTTCTATTGATTAATATAACTGAGGTCAAACAGAAAATATTGATGTGACTAATTTACATGGTTTTCTCGACTTGAGAATACTGCAGATCTTCAATATAAAAGTTCCACTTTGATTATAGTCAAATCATGGGATGGTGTTACATCGAGTGACTATAGTTGGGTTAAGTGGAAGTATTGGAAGTGAAGCACTATTCAAGAGCGGATTTGTCTCCTCAGTTATATGGGGTTAGTATCACGATCAAATCAAGTCAACTCAAAGTCAAATTCTCTGGCCAGAGTATTTTATTAATAATAATCGTTATTATTAAAGCAAGGACTTTGTATAACGACCTGGGATTTTTATCGTCTCGAGTTACGAATATTTATTTTTAATATTCGATAATACGGTCTTTTAATCAAAATAAAACTCTTGTTAAATGACAACTTGTAATAATAAATAGTTTTAAATCAAGATAAAATTTTGAATTTTCTAGGTTTTATTTATAAAAATAGAAAATTTGTTTTAAATAAACCGAGATCTACAAATTTCTAGCTTTTGTTATAAATGGAAATTTGATATTATAGTTTGAACTTACTTATACCCACAAGACTTATGTTAATTATAAAGTCATTCATTTTGTTAATATAAATGAATGAGAAGAATATATATACATGTAAGTTCAAAAAGGAATATATAATATTTGTAAACTAAATAAAAATAGTTTATGAAAGAGAAAATACCATACCGGGTAAAAAAGTGTAGGCTGCAGTACACTTAAACTCGACCACCTAAATCTTCCCTCAACAGCTAAAATTTCATATCGATGTGACCAAAATCTTTTGCTACAGCAGCCTTAAGGATCTCAAACCCTTTTCGAGCTCCAAAATGTGTACAATGGTGGCTGAAATACATCATTATACTTTTGCATAAATACATATGTGTATGATAGTTTTAGGTTTTTAAAATCCTGTCAAAGAACAAACATTCTGTTCTTTCTAATTTCCCTTATTTAAATCCAAATTAAAATCTAGTGATCAAAGATTTGGGTCAAATTGAGGATTCTAACAAGGATTTATCATGTTTAAGGTGAGAATTATGATTTAACAAAGATAACAAATCATATGAGCTATAGTTTTTAAGATCATTATCTCTCATTTCGATTTGAATTTGCTGATGATGTAAACTAATGAAATGATTGTTCTTGAGTATAGATCATACTAAAAATAGTTTGTAGTTTTTTCATTTTATATATTGTGTGAAATTGCCAAATGACAGTAAGTAACTCAGGTTTTGATGATTTTCAACATGTTCAAAACATTGAATCAAGTTCGTAATCATGATTGTATTACTAAATCATGAATTTTAGTAGGAGATTCCTGATTTTTAGGATCTTAAATCAAGAGAAATTCGAGATGGAATGATTTTGAACTGAAAATTAATTTCGGGTTTGGGGACGGATGAGGAGGCGGGTTATTAGCTTCGGGTGACTATGGGGTCGAGAGCAATGTTTTGACCAAGGGGATTTCATTTTCAGTGTTGTGGTTTGGGGTGCAAGCAAATTTTAGGGTTTTGGGTGGTCTATTTTTAGCTTGGGAACGCGATTGAATTGGGGAAGGAGGAAGTAGTCGGAGGACTTGAGACTTGGCATGGGGGAGAAGATGGGAACGGGGCTTCGAACGGTGGTAGCGGCGAGTGAATTAGTGGGGTGAGGTGTAAGCATTTTCAAGATTGGTGGGGGTGGGTATCTCTATGGGTTCGGGTGGAAGGTTCATTCCTTGTTCGATGGCGCTAGAGCTTCAACGAGGTGGGGAGGAAAATCGAAGGATGGAGTGGAGTGGATTTGGGGTGTCGCGGTGGTGATGTCGGCCCTAAATGAGTGTGCACGTGCGCAGCGTGCACGTGAAGTTCAGCCATGACGACTGGAAATTTAGGGAGAAAGGGGCTTTGGGTTTGCTCCATGCGATAGGGAATGGTCGTGCATGGGTCGAGTCAAGTGTGTGGTGGGAGTTGGGTTCGAGTTGAGTAAGATTTAGGGATTGATCTGGGAAGTGGAAGGTTCAGGCAAGTGAAAAAGAGAAGCAAGGGAGAAAAGAGGGAAGGGTAAGAGAAAAGTGGTGGATTGAATAAGTTTTTAGGCTTGGCCTATATAAAAACTATAAATAAAATGTTTTATTTTAAAAAGGTTTTTGAATACTTAAAAATTTAGTTCCTAGCAAACCATAAATCCATTTAAGGTGAAACTTTTTGCAATAAGTTTGTACCGATGAACACTATGTCATCGTGAAATTTCTTTTTAAGTTTGAGTAAGTAAAAATTTATAGCAATTTGAAACGGACAGAAATTTAATTACATTATTTAAACCAATAACGTCATTTAAATCTATATGACCTATCTAATGATGTTATTTTCTCAGATAAAAATAGTGATGAGTTAATTCAAGTTAATTACGATGAGTAAACGTCTTTTAGCGGAATAAAATACCATTATGCTAATTGTGTTTAATTGGACCTTTATTGGCAGAATAAATCACCATTTTACTGCTATTCTTGAATAAGTGTGTTTTTGGATATTGTTTGGCAGATATAAACCTTGTTTTGCTATTACATCTGTATGGACATCTATTTACTATCACGTTGATTGTATTGGATAATTGGGTATTGAGATTGATTGTTAATGTTGGATTAAATTATATATGTAAGTATCAGAATTTGTATTTTTGATTGGTATGGTAACTTGATTAAGTACCATTAGAATGTATAAGCCTCTTTCTTAATGGGAAAAGATTTATCAATTCAAGTTGTTAAAAATAATTTTTATGTTTATTATTGGTTTAATTGCAGTTTAAGTTAAAGTAAATTACCCTTTTAACATATTCTTAAAGGATTGTTTCAGAATACATAATTGTTATTTTAAAGGTTATCCTAATTGTTTAAATTACGTTTTAATGTATAATTAAAGTCATTTAGAAATATCTTGTTTAAAAGATAATTATCGTTTAACGGTTAATGAGTAACATAATAAGTTTATTTTAAAGTTATTAATTATCTTAAATCTTATTAATTATCTTTAATAAGCTAAATGAAGAAGTAAATTATTCAAGTGATATCTAAAAAGTGGAGATGCATTCGAGATAGATAGCCAATGGGCTTGATTTTAAAGAAACGTTAAACAAAGGATTTCAAGTGATTTTGAAGTAAGATAGTATAAAAATTTATAAATAATATCAATGCTTCTAAAAGGGTATCTTACCTAAGTTTATACCTTGGATTTTTGGAAATGAGTTTATAATCAATAATGGAAGGTTATTACGAAACAAAGATTGTTCTTTGACTTAAAGACGAGTATAATACCTTAGCATGCTCTAATCCATGAATGGTATTAACAATGCCATCAAACTTGTTTAAGTATTTTGGAAAGAACATCAGGCAAATATATTCATTTTGATGGATTAAGTTTTTAAACTGATCTCAAATCTAAATAAATGAGGCTTAGTGATTTCCAATTGGAAAATACTGTATTGTAAATGTGATAGTTAAACAACCAACTATCAAATCTGGACTAAAACGTAACTTTGGAAATATCTAGGAAAATTACAGGAATTACATGGTAGATTTACCATCGAGGTGCTATACTGTACATATAAACTTGTTATTTCTTCTAGGATGAAGATAAGGAAATCCGTTCTAGTGGTTAGGAGGTGAACTCCGCTCTTGTGATTATCAGTTTATTTCCTAAAAAATTGGGATTGAGTTACCCGAAAATCTCGCTAGTTGTTTCGAAGAGACCAGGATCGGATAAGTTATCTGAAAACCACTTCGATCCAACTCATACGTTTCGTGTTGAAGACAAGCTATGGGATCGAAGATGGAGCCTTGGAGTATTTTGGTTTGTTCAGACCCAGAACAACTTGTATGGATGAATGTTAGTAATGCATTACGCTTGGAAGAAGTGTTAGCATTCTAAGTTATTTGTTGTCCTTAAAGGTAAAACGTAGTCTCAAGCCTCATCAACCGGGAATGACTGAAATCAGGGGAGATGCAGCAAGGCTAAGTGGGTCGCACCCATTAAGGTACGTCGTCACCTTTCTAGATACCCTACATCTACTTATTTATGGATTAGTTGTGAATGAGATCTCAAAAAGGGTTGCAAATCAACCGGGGTGATGACATATTTGGTATTATCCAGTAAGGGGTAGGCTAATCTTATGTTGGCAGGGATCGATAGGTTCGATCTTGGTACATTTTCTAGACGTGTATCATGATAGGTGGTACCCCAACGCCTAGTCATTGTATGGAATTCATTCTCCAATAAGCGTTGTACGGTTTTAGTTGTATACCAAATATGTTGAATGTGAGATGCAAGCATTCCAGCTATTTTAGTATTTTACTTTGAACCCTTAGACATTATTATAATATCATTGAATTTTATATAAAAGTGTTTTGGTTATCGTAAGATAAAAACTCGTACGTGTTTATATGTGGCATGGTCTTACGAGGTACCCTTTGATTTCAAGATTTTCATATGACTTTAAATCCAGTTGGGTGTATTTTCTCACGTTGGTTTTTCAGACTGACTTGAGTGTTATTTTATTATAATGCTTGGGTCATATAGAGTATTACAGATTCAGGTAAAGATGCCATAGAGCTCAGGAGACGAGCTAGAGGATTTCAGACGTATTTCACGTACTTGGTTATTTTCTGTTGTGTGTTAAACTGTATATTCAGCAATTGTGAGGACAGACGGTTATAACTGTCCAGGCTCAAATTGGTTAGTTTAATCTGATTAGTGTGTGTGTGTGTGTGTGTATACATATTACAATTTTGCTTTTGTGTAAACACTTGTGATATATTATAGATTATTCATTCCGCTGTGAGATTCTATGTTGATTAGTTTTCTTCTTATCTACTTTCTTCTTCTTTCCCCCAACAATCGGGTTTTCTGGCATTTGATTTCTCGGCATGTGAAACAGTGAACGTGTTGATGTCGATTTTCGAGGGTCGAAAATATGGTTCCTTACACTTTATGTTTGGACTATAGAGTTGAATATGGATGGTACTTGAATTTTAACCATTATCAAATATCTAAAGTGATATAGTTTTGACGAAAATAATTGGTGTAAATAAATGTCACAACCAGATAACGCATAATAAAGTGAAATTGAATTTTACCGAAACTAAGTAAGCGATAAATAATGTCACACCACTCGCTAAGTGATGCGTGAACGTTGGCATTCAAATAGTTCGACGTTAATTGCTGATCGAATTTACACCCACGAGTCATTCAACCGAAATGATAAATTCTATTTATACCAAACAATTTAATTAATTTATAATTATTACAAATTAATTAAATAAATTAATATTTATAAAATATTCATTATAAAATTTGAATTTGATTTAGGGAATAAATATCGTTGTATAAATATTTTTATAGTAGTTATAAATATATCGATCAACATGAAATATTGATGAGGAATTAAATTGGATTTAATTAAATATATTTACTTAGGCTTAAATGGGCTATTAGACCATGAAGTTGGAGGCAAAATTTCGGCAGCAAACATTAAATATAGTGGGCGGCTAAAACAGGGTAAAAGGGATTCATGATAGATGGCAAAGATTTAGTGAGAAAATTATATGTGATGTTATCCACTTTTCTCTAAAAGGAAACCTAACCCTAACTCTAGAAAAGCTTTTTGTTGCCTCCTATCACTTTCCTTTTGGCTAAATTACACCTTCCAAAAGCTCCAACAAAACTCAAATCAAATCAATTCAAATTAACAGCTATTTGATAGCAAAAAGGTCTATGATTTAGGACTAGCAATTTATAGAATCGAGAAGTTTTCGAAAGAGGAGAACTCACCATTACAAGGTGGACTCAAGGGAATTAGATTTAGGTAAGTGTTCAGTTATATATATATATATATATATATATATATATATATATATATATATGATACATAACCTCTGAATAACTGTATTTTGTTCATACACATATAGAGATTATGATTATTGTATTGTTAGTTAGGCGAGATTCTCATAGTTATTGATATTGTCCCATATTGATTGGTTATGTGTGTGTATTTATAAAATAAAATAAAACATATTTTCATCAAGGATCTGATGCACATAGCTAAAATCATTATATTTCAACAATTAATATTTTATTAATTAGTTTATACATATATTAATAAGTTAATTAACTTGTTTATATGATTTGTATTAAACCATATAACTATTTCACATAAATAACTGAATTAAATTTTTTAATTATATATTTATGTTGATTATGATTTTCAATGATTGGAAATAATTTTTGTTTAATTATCGAATATTTTTATTATTATTTAATTATTATACAAATTTAAATTTTCTAAAAATAAATTTTATCATAGAAGCACTCGGTCAAAAAAATAGATTTTTTTTAAATCAATTTTTATGTTTTTTTAAAATCATTTTGAAATTTGGACGAAAGCATTTAATTAATAAAAAATAAAATTTTGACTTTGAAAATTTTGAGATTTCGAAATTTATAAAATATCATGCCTAATTTTTTGGAATTTTAAATTTTGAAATTTGTATTATTTATATATTTTCTATCATTTATTTATTTATTTTTATTCAACTAATTGATTCAAAATATATATATATATAATAAATTATTATTAATTTTAGAGCTGTTTGTATTCGATCTGGAATGCAAAAAAATATAATTTTTAAATATTAGAATTTATATATATTTATATAAGCTATTCTAACTCATATTTACACTATTTATTATATATATATGTATGTGTGTATGTACGTGTATATGTTGTTATATATATGAAATGATGTTACTTTAATATATACTAGTATGGGCCTGTGCTTCGCACACGGGCTGTTTGTGTTATGTATACGTTGATATATTGTTTAAGCGCAAATATGTAAACGGAAAGTAAGGGCATTTTTGGAATTTCAAAAGGACACCGAGTAAATTAGTTAACGAATTTTCTTTATTAGTAGTAAAGATATACATATAAATACACACACACACACATATTAAATTAAAAATTAAACTTATATTTTGCATACACACACACACACACACAGAGGTTTATTTAATATTTAACACTGTAATATTTTAATCATAAATATATATATATAATAGTTTGTCATAATATACATATATACATATATATACGTACACACACACTTGGGTTTTTATATATAATACATATAAATATGTACATATATTTGAACAACATACAATAGATATAGGAGAGCTAACATGTCTGTTGCGATGTAAATCCCAACATCTTTACACGGGCATGTTATACCTTGCATGGAATATCATGTTACACATGCACACATATACACATACATATGATACATATGTATACTTGTATATAGATTGAAAATAAATTAAATAAATTTCTATCAACAATTTATGAATTTAAATGAAATATATGATATTATTTAAATCAAATTTAGAAATGTTCTAAATAAATTAGACTTCATATGCTCAATAAAGATCCAATAGGGTACAAAAATTTGAAATTCACTCATAACTTAAGCTGCGGGCTGGCCTGGTTCAAAAAATCTTAATCAGAAAAATGTACTCAAGATTGAAATTTTTATTTATTTGTTCACAAGCAACAATGTCTTTCAATGTTTTAAGACCTTGAGATTTGTTCAATGAGATAGTAGATGTGCTTTTTCTTGCATTTATATCAAAGTCATTGTTCTTGACAGAGTAAAGCTAAAGGTTTTAGATTCTTGAATTCCTCTTCTTCTTCTCTATAGAAACATACTTAAACGAAGTTGATGTCCTCTTGGAAAATCTTTCTTCGGTTAGACTTTAGCCTGTTGATCCTATTTTGAGTCGATTGAAAACCTTCTTCATTAAGGACGGGTCCTCTCTTTAAAGAACTGATGTGAGGATAATGGTCTAATAAGGTGATTTATACAAGTTTATCTTGTTGGGAATGTTAGTTAAATTTTTTTTAGGGATGGAATATCCACCATGGTTGAAAGAAAACCTATAGAGCAATACAGTTGCAACTGGCATACTAGCCTATGATGAGTGTGATGATGTTCACTTCTTTCTAAACATGGGTGTTAGGCAACACATTGCTCTTATATCCTATAAGCACCCAGGATGAACTATTTGGTGTATTATGACATCTATTACAGGTTCTTCTCTTCCATCTGCTTCAAATATTGCTACAATCTTCCATTAAATCCTACTACAATCTTCTTATTCACGTTGATGGCGACTAACATTTAGATTGTATTTGTTTTTATTAGTATACATTTGCTTTGACTAACAGAAGTTTTATAATAACGAAATATGTTTTTTTATGCATCCATAATTAAACTTAATTATTAGATTATTAAACTACTAATGCTTTAACTACCAAATTAAATTAACAAATATAAAGAGTTACCAAAATATTAAGGTGCATATATTTCCCTTGCCATGGCTCCTCCTCCTTCCCTAGCTAATCCAAACCCTTCCAATCATCATCTAGTCCCTTCCCTGCCTAATCTCACCCATTCTCGTTCATCCACCGCCTCTTCCATCCCAAAACTAGGCCAACCACCGGAATCGCCTCCAGATTTAGACCCAAGCAATGATTTCCCTCCTCTTCCTATCAAATTAAACTACTCACTTCTACCCCTTGACCCCACTCGCACCTCATTTCAGTCGTTTTTAGTTGAAATCCGTGCACCCCCCTCCCTCCACTAGTCAACCACTTCCCAAAACCCGTTGGTTACAACCACTTCAAGCAGCACAGCCAATCATAGCCCTCCTCTAGACTAGTCTACCCCCTTCAATAAATTGCCTAAAATGCAAGTAAATATAAATCTAGGAGCTTTGATTTGAAATTCTCAAACTCACTGATTCCATCGAATGAAGTGGTCTAGCAAGGTAGGAACTGTTGGGAACATCACTTAGTAGGGTTTTCCCAGACAAATCACCCTCGTACTCTATGCTAATGTTTTTTTTTCTAAAATTGTTTTGGATAACACGAGTGGTATCAAAATTAAGTCCAATGGGAAATTATTTTACCTTGAATTTGATGATGATAAATGTAGGGACATGGTTCTAGAATCGGATCCAATAATAATCCAAGGTGAAGTCTTAATTATAACTCAATGGAACATGTATAAGGGAAAGTCAAATCCATTCCTATTAGGGTATATCTATCTTAAATCCTATCCATGCATTGGTCACATAAAAATTGGATAGTAAACTATTTAGGGAAGGTAATATGCTTTAATATATCTGTAGAAAGATTTGTTAGGAACTGAGTTGATGATGTTTTGATGACAACAACCATATATAGTTATTATACTTTACTTTATAAAATATATACTAACATTTCCATATAGATATATATATGTATATAGGAAGTATATGCAGGTATCATCGAAGACTGATCAGTATAAAGACTCAAGCATCAAGATGAAGATTAGAGATTCAAGATTCAAGACTCTAGAGAATCAAGATTTCAAGATCTCAAGATAAGTGTCTAGTATTTTGTTAAAACTTCATAATAGCACTCTCATCTTTCTTCTAATTTTCTTTTGGGATGGAACCCAATTTCTATCGAAACCAGTGGCTTACAAACCCACGACAAGTACCTTACAAACCTACGACAAGTGGCTTACAAACCCACGAAAATCAAAATCATTTAAACTACTTTGTACAAGTTCTCGAGTCCTATGGAGGAGCTCTGTAGGAAGGTTCTTGCAATTTCAGTTTGAATAGATTTTTCAAAATGTTTTTAAATCTGTTTTCAAAATGTTTTAGCTTTCAAAATCATGTTTTCAAAAATATTTTCAAACTTTGTTTTAGCCTTGAAATATTCCTCTATTCTGATTTTAAAAAATTTCTATTTTTAAAACATCAAAACTTATTCTGATTTTAAATATTACTTATATAATTGACGGTCTATATCAATTATATATATTTAAATTAATGTTTTATATTCATTCTCTATCTCAAAATATTGTTTAAACACTTTACTTTGCTTCAGAGAAGTTTCAACTTGTTTTAAATTCAATTGTCTTTACAAAACAACATCTCTATAATTTTAAACTAAGGGATGTCGACATAAGGGGATACCCCATGTCAACATGGTGACAGTTGGATTCAAAATTCAATTTTCAAAAGAAGTGTCCATTCGTTCGAAAACCTTTCACCAATGGTTATGACTGTTGTGCATCTATATAAAGGCTTCCAAAACGAATTTTTTTTAACAACTACTTTCTTATTTTCTTCACTCTTTCTTCTCCACCATTCCATATCCATAAAACTTCATATTTTCAAGATCGTGCCATCATTCTGCCAAATTCTCAATAGGAAATCATTTAGATACTCTCTCTATTTGATTCTCCATCATTCTACTAAAGATCAAAGTGCTATTCAGAGTTATAGGATTAATTTGTATTCAAAAAGTCCATAGAGTCTGTCCATTCAAAAGGATTGTTATTAAGAAGTATTAGGGTGATCTTGTGTCCCGTAAATCAAGAGAGTTTACCCCAGACTCGGAGATAGAAGGGTTCCTCAAGGCCTTAGAAATTGAGGGTAATTTGGATTTTGGCTTATAAAAATCTGTACAAGGATATTGCCTTGGTGCAGGACTGGATGTAGGAGGATTCCAAACCAGTATAAAATCCGGTGTGTTCTTTCCTTTTACTTGCTTTACTTTACTATTTGCATTTGTTATATGTTCTGTGATCATTCTGTGTTAGAATTCTGTTTATATTTGTGTTGAAAGTTTTAATTTAGTCATATAGTTCATATATTCTTTAAAACACTATTCCCCCCCCCCCTTAGTGTTATTTCTGCCTTAAGATCCTTAATCCGCATCCCTAACAATTGTTATCGGAGCATTGGTTTTCATTATTTTCATAATCTGAAATTTTGAAAAGTTTTAATGGCACAACACACTAATAATGTCACTCCTGTCACCACTACTTCTGTCAACACAAGCACTAACACTAGTTCATTTGTAGAAGGTCAGCCTACTGTCAGACCACCACTTTTTAGTGGCAGTAATTATGCATATTGGGCATGTAGGATGAAAATTTATTTACAATCCATAAGTTTAGATACTTGGAATATGACACAAATTGAATATGTTGAACCAACTACTAGTTTTTCCCAGTGGACTACTGAGCAAAAGACGGTTGCACAAAACAATTCTAAGGCTATGAATATACTATTTTGTTCACTAGATAGGAATGAGTTTAATAGAGTCTCTGTTTGTAAGTCTGCATTTGAAATCTGAAAAACTTTGCAAGTAACTCATGAAGGAACAAGCAAAGTTAAACAGACTAAAATTTCCATATTAACTAACCAGTTTCTATTGTTTAAAATGCATGAAAACGAGTCCATTTACGACATGTATTGTCGATTTCAAGATATTGTACATTCATTGATTGCTTTAGGAAAGGGTTTCTCATAAGAAGATCAAGTCAGAAAGATACTCAATTCACTCACTCCAGAATGGGATCAAAAGACACTTACTATTGAAGAGGCAAATGATGTTAGTCAAATGAAGATCGAAGAGTTAATCGGTAATCTAATGTCTTATGAAGTTCAACTACAAGGGAGAAAAGAATCTAAGGCAACGGAAAAGAAATCGATCGCATTCAAAGCAACAACTGGAGATTCAGAACAAGATAGTGATGAAGAAATTGCTTTCATGACCAGAAATTTCAGAAAGTTTCTGAAGTGTAGAAAGATGAATAACTTTAAAAGAAATGATCAAAGGAATTCCAGAAATACTTCGGAGAACAACAACAATCACAACAACAACAACAACAACAATGGTGATAGATGCAACAACTGCAACAAAACAGGGCACTACAAGATAGATTGTCCATATCCAGACAAACAGACATTTCAACCAAACAGCGAGCAACTAAGGAAAAGAAAAAAGGCATATGCAGCAACTCTTGACGATTCAGATTCATCCAGTGATGACGAGAAGAAAACTGATAATTCAAATCTATGCTTCACTGCTATTCTCGAATCGGAAGACGATCGGAGTTTGGATCTAAAAATAGGTACGCATTTATTTTGATTTTATTGGATACTTGCTTGTTTTGATTTTGTTTGCAATTTCTTGAATTTTTAAATTCAAAATCACCCTTTGAAATTTGAATTTTTAAATTCAAAATAATATTATTTTAATATTATTTTAAATATTAAAATATTTTAACATTATTATATTTAATATTATTACCGAAATTATATATAGATATAGAATATAGATTAGTTTTCTTAAGATTTTAGGAATTTCTTAGATTTTAGAAAAAGACACCTCTTTTCAAATTCATAAGTCACATGTCGACATGCCAGGATACCCCATGTCGACATGTCTCTCAGAAATTTGATTTCAAAATCTGAATTAAAACTTTTGAATTTTCCTCCACCTTTTCACTTACTTCAAAATCCTAAAAAGATACCTCTTGACCAAAGAACATGACTTTAGAGAATCTATTTAATATACTTCTCTTATCATCTCTTTTCACTTTATTCTCATAATTCAAACTTTCTTCATTATCTTCTACTCCTCTCAAACACTCATCAATGGCTTCCTCAAGTACCCCATCAACTATGAGGCTGACCAAATCCATCAAAAATGATCTTTTTAATGACCCGGAGGCTATCAAAGCTTACATAAGTTATGTAAACTATGGTAAAGTCAATACGGGAAAATTTGCTATTTTTGATGATTTTCCTTCTTATGAAATTGATCAACTTTTTGAAGAAAACTCCATTCTTAGCTTGATTGATAACAAGCAAAATGATTTCGTTTGTTATCCAAACCTTGTCAAAATGTTTTATGCAAACCTAAACCGTGAATTTTATAATGGAAATGAAGATCAAATTTGGAGTAGTGTTAAAGGAACACTTATTGTTTTGGATTCTGATATTTTGGGTACTATTTTGGGTTGCAAATCTACCGGTATGAATCTCTCGCAATTTCAAATCAATGAAACCGATCGAGAGACTTTCCATCACATTTTTGAAAGCGATGACCACATGGATTTTAAGAATTGCTTTTTCCACCCAAAAGCAAGAATTGTCAACCTTCTTATTCAACACACCGTTATTCCTAGGTCGGGAAACTACAATAATCCCACCTCAAAAGTGTGTAAAGCTCTTTTTGCTATATTTGAAAAATATGATATTAATTGGGCACAAAATATTTTGGATGAGTTAAGACCCAAAAATTTTACTATGGGAGAAAACACTCTTTATCATGGAATTTATCTTACTCGGATTTTCAATTATTTTGGTGTGGATGTTAAAAGGAAAGAGTTTGTAAGTAGGAAAGTGTTCAATCATGGGAACATTTCCCCTATGAAAATCTCACTTATGTTTCAACCGTATGAAACACTTACCGAAAAGGAAGAGAGACTTGCTCATGAAGAGATGGAAGAAGAGGGAGAAGAAGAGGAAGAAGAAGGGGAAGGAATGGAAATTGAAGAAGAAGAGGAAGATGAAGAAACCTCTTTGGAAAGTATAGAGTATCCACATACACCCGCCAATCCGTCCAACAAAACCATACTCAAGAACCAAAAGATACTTGCTCAAAACCAAAAGGTTCTTAAGAGATCTATTAGCAAGAAAATGGATAAAATCTCTACCAAGATCGACAAGTTCTTTGGGAAGATAGGCAGGAAACTTGGCTTGTCCTCATCATCATCTTCATCAAACTAATCCTAGCCATTATCTCTCTAGCTATCGTTTATCTATCTTTGTGTTTTCTATTTTTTTGGTTAATATTATGTAATGTTAACTAATATAAGTAATGCTATCTTATTCTCTGTTTTCCAGCTTTATATATCTCTGATAGTTATTTATTTTAAGTTTATATAGGTCCATTAGTATAAAAATAAACTTAGAAATCAAAAATAACTCAACTTGGTCATTCTGTCTAGACCATGTCGACATGCCCCATCCCCCCATGTCGACATATAACAGTCAGAAAGTAGTTGCAATTTCTAACTTCAAATCCTTGTAACTACCAAGTGACAATTTATTTTGAACGGCCAATAACTCCTATAAATACCTATTTCTTCCATAAAAACTTCTCTACCTCCATTTCTATTCATCTCCTCTCATACTTCAACTTATTTCTTAAATTATGGCTTCTCCAATTAAGAATTTAAGTGAAAATCTTGAAGAAACTCTTACTTCTTTCAAGAATATTCTCTCTTTTATACTTAGAAATCAAAGGCACTTAGAATTAAGCCAAATGCAGATGATCAAAGAGCAAGAGAGACACTTTGATGCACTTCATTGGATGATCTCAAGCCTTAGCAAAGACGAATCCGAAGCAAATCCACCGGTCACTCTCGACAAAGATAATTGGGATGTTATCAAAAATGATCCTATCTTTGGAGAAGATGGATGGGTGGAAGTCCCAAGGAATGTCTGATCATTATGTATGTTTGTTTGTTTGATTTGATTTGATTTAGATTTGATTAGGATCTGTTTGAATTGTTTACTTAAGTTTGATTTGGATTTGGTTTGTATATAACTTCATGTACTATACATGATTGGTTTTCTATGTATGATATTGATTTGATTGTCAAGTTACACTTATATATATGCTCACACACTTGATCACTTACACGTTCACTTTACACTTTTATTCTATATATACTTGATTATCTTAGAACAGGTAAGTCTTTTATTCCTTTTTGCTGATGTCAAAGGGGGAGAAAGTTATAAAAATATGTGCTTGGTGTAAGGGGGAGTCATGGAATAAAGGGAAGTTGTAGTTTTAAGAAGAAGTCATGGAGTAAGGGGGAGTTATGGAGAGTTATGGTATGGTAAGAATATTTTATAAATAAAGGTTGTCATCATCAAAAAGGGGGAGATTGTTAGGAACCGAGTTGATGATGTTTGATGACAACAACCTTATATAGTTATTATACTTTACTTTATAAAATATATACTAACATTTCCATATAAATATATATATATATATATGTATGTATGTATGTATGTATGTATGTATGTATGTATGTATGTATGTATATGTATGTATGTATATAGGAAGTATATGCAGGTATCATCGAAGACTGATCAGTATAAAGACTCAAGCATCAAGATGAAGATTAGAGATTCAAGATTCAAGACTCTAGAGAATCAAGATTTCAAGATCTCAAGATAAGTGTCTAGTACTTTGTTAAAACTTCATAATAGCACTCTCATCTTTCTTCTAATTTTCTTTTGGGATGGAACCCAATTTCTATCGAAACCAGTGGCTTACAACCCACGACAAGTAGCTTACAAACCTACGACAAGTGGCTTACAAACCCACGAAAATCAAAATCATTTAAACTACTTTGTACAAGTTCTCGAGTCCTATGGAGGAGCTCTGTAGGAAGGTTCTTGCAATTTCAGTTTGAATAGATTTTTCAAAATGTTTTTAAATCTGTTTTCAAAATGTTTTAGCTTTCAAAATCATGTTTTCAAAAATATTTTCAAACTTTGTTTTAGCCTTGAAATATTCCTCTATTCTGATTTTAAAAAACTTCTATTTTTAAAACATCAAAACTTATTCTGATTTTAAATATTACTTATATAATTGACGGTCTATATCAATTATATATATATATATTTAAAATAATGTTTTATATTCATTCTCTATCTCAAAATATTGTTTAAACACTTTACTTTGCTTCGGAGAAGTTTCAACTTGTTTTAAATTCAATTGTCTTTACAAAACAACATCTCTATAATTTTGAACTAAGGGATGTCGACATAAGAGGATACCCCATGTCGACATGGTGACAGTTGGATTCAAAATTCAATTTTCAAAAGAAGTGTCCATTCGTTCGAAAACCTTTCGCCAACTATATAAAGGCTTCCAAAACGAATTTTTTTTAACAACTACTTTCTTATTTTCTTCACTCTTTCTTCTCCACCATTCCATATCCATAAAACTTCATATTTTCAAGATTGTGCCATCATTCTACCAAATTCTCAATAGGAAATCATTTAGATACTCTTTCTATTTGATTCTCCATCATTCTACTAAAGATCAAAGTGCTATTCAGAGTTATAGGATTAATTTGTATTCAAAAAGTCCATAGAGTCTATCCATTCAAAAGGATTGTTATTAAGAAGTATTAGGTTGATCTTGTGTCCCGTAAATCAAGAGATTTTACCCCAGACTCGGAGATAGGAGGGTTCCTCAAGGCCCTATAAATTGAGGGTTGTAATTTGGATATTGGCTTATAAAAATCTGTACAAGGATATTGCCTTGGTGCAGGACTGGATGTAGAAGGATTCCGAACCAGTATAAAATCCGGTGTGTTCTTTCCTTTTACTTGCTTTACTTTACTATTTGCATTTGTTATATGTTCTGTGATCATTCTGTGTTAGAATTCTGTTTAGATTTTGTGTTGAAAGTTTTAATTTAGTCATATAGTTCATATATTCTTTAAAACACTATTCACCCCCCCCCCTCTAGTGTTATTTCTGCCTTAAGATCCTTAATCCGCATCCCTAACAAGATTGCAAAGATTTAAGTTTGCAAAAGTTTTAGTTGATATTGAACCATCAAAACAATTGCCAAATCTGTTCCTTGTGCAAGTGGAAGAAGGGAAGGATATGTTGTTAATGTGGATTATATGTGGAAACCTAACATCTGTAATATGTATAAAATATTTGGACATTCAACAGAAAACTATCTCAAATCTCCCCAGGCACTTAATAGTAGATCGTAAGGAGTAACCCATTTTTTAAATTAGTTGATTCCAGAAAACTTGAGCAGGAGAACAAAAATAGGTGGACAAGTGTGACTTAGAGAAAGCAGCACCCAAAAATTATATTTAACTTTCAAAATTCCAACCACCAATCAAATATTTATACAAAGAAAGCAACACCTTCTATAGCATTATGTGACCTTATTGTTAGCTCAAGCTACAGGCATATTGATGATGTCAATCATTAAATAATAGGTAACAAGAATGATGAAACATTAAAGAACAAAGAAAAAGAAAATGTGGCCATAGGAATAGTGCCACAGCGTGGTCATGATGTGCATAAAAACAAGGATGATGGTTGCATATTCATTCATCCACACACTAGTGGGAAACATGCCCCAAATCAAATCATACACCTCATCTTCAATGTCTCAATGCTAATAGTTCCTTTCATGTACTCCAATTACATAAGGAAACCATGCAATCTTCATCTAATGTGGTTCTCAAGCCTGATAACATGCATGCAGTTGCTAAAGCAAGCATAGCAACAAATCACAATCAATTCCACATCTCTACCAAAACTCATCAAATCGTAACCACTTCTTATGCCAAATACAAGTCCCAAGCAACAATTCCACCTCTCTCCAACTCAACTCTTGAATATCAATCTATGTTGCACTTAAACCAAAATTCCACTAAAATTCATGATAGCATCAACCTTCATGCAACTATTCCACCTTTTATTGAAACTTCTAACCGCAATCCAAGCTCTTCTCCAATACCCACTCGCCACGCAAACAAACTAATTTCTTTAGCTCAATGTCATACCTCCTTCGAAGCCTTGCAAAATATCCCCAATTACCAGGTCGCATCCCTAACTCCTAACACTAACTCCCATGCAACACCAAACCACCCTCTACTTCTCATCATGAATGATAAATATATGCATGGAATAAGAGGACCAAATGATATTGTTAAGTAATTGGAAATTAAGAACCTAATCCTTAGTGAATATATTCAAATGATTGCTATAATTGAAAATAAGCTAAATCAAGCCACATTTATGATTGATGTCCACGACATAGCCCCTCTCTGGAACCTCCACCATAAGTTTGATGCTACGCCTTTTGGTAGAATTTTTGTCCTCTTGAACCCTGAAATTTATCGAGCCATTCCCACTCACACTTGCAAGCAATCTTGTCACTTCAAAGTCTCATATAGACCTTCCAATATCCAATTCCAATATACCTTTGTCTACATTGAAAACTCTCTCAATCAAAGACTAAACTTCCTTGACAACCTCCATAGCATGAAGCCAATTGTAACATCCCCTATTTGGAGGCCCAAAACTAGCTGTTAAGGATGCTGCAGTCATCTATGGTTATTAATTCTCGGTAACCAAATGTGGTAATATATAGATACATTGATATAACAGAAACATATAGATACGGAAAAAAAATCATAAAACAAATTTCTCATTCCACTTTAGTTGCACTTCAAATTCATTACATAATCCCAATTCGTAAACCGCATTTAGAGAAATATAATTATTACAAAATACGCCAAGAGTGACATATACATGCCTATTTGGTTGATAAGAGTCAAAATATAGGTAATTAAACAACTTTGTCATTACATCCAAAACACAGCGGAATCAAACAGCAAGACTCTTAATAGCTAGCTTGCTTCCTGCATGTCTCCGGAAGCTTATTCGTCTAAAATAGAACCTGAAAACCTCAACTCTCAAACTACTCAAAATCAATGAAGCACCCAAGAGTATAAGGGGAAAACATAAACTTCGAGTCAGACAAAAAGTCTGGTATGATAAGGTCATCTCGAACCATATAGATATCTAGTGAGACCGCACCACTTAAGGAACGGGTTTTCCTCTCACTGGTATCTTAACCAAATTTTGTAATAACCATATACCGTGTACCTGTATCCACAATGGTTAAGACATAACATAATAAAAGGTATTATGATGATATGGAAACATGCAATATGCTCTGAATTTCCTGTCCCCGTTTACCTGACTATCTGTCACAAGTATAGTTTCTAGGGTCACTATTAACCTATTAGTTTTCATGGGCTAACTAATAACTTGTTAATTTCTTATGGAATTCCTATCCACTTTCATAGTTTCCATGGGTCACTGTGAACATATTGGTTCCTACCAATACCATCACCCAATTATAGTTTTCATAGGATCTCTATGAACCTATTGGTATCTACCAATAACTTTCTCCAGTCATAGTTTTCATGGGCTTACTATGAACCTATTAGATACTCCAATAACTTCTCTCATGTTATAGTTTTCATGGGATCATTATGAACCTATTTATCTCTTTCAATACTTAAATCGGATATAGTTTTCATGGGGTCACTGAGAACCTATTAGCCTCTGTCAATAACTATTCCCATGCAAAGTTTCTTAGGTTACTAAGAACTTGCCTAAACCAATAATCCTTTGATTAGTCTTTGGGCATCCTATATTCTAGTCTACCTGATCTCTTGGATGCAACTCTACTCACACAGGAGTTAACTCAATGTATATTCAATATTAGGTCAACGTAGCTGGTTATTCTACCCTTAACACCTTAAAATATAGTTATGGTTTAATTATAAAGCGAACATGGTTACAGAAGAAGCACACAAGATAACTGATCATAGCATAATAATATAAACATTTATGGTTTAATTTCCTTGTAATCTTTTTTCAAATGAAACATGGCTAATACAATTAACCCACTATCTTTAGCAAGGAAAGCTTCTTCAAAAACTCCAAGATTAAATGTCATTTCAAAACTCATTCACATTTCCATGGATTTATCTTTAAAAAAGGAGATTGGGTTTCTTGTTTGAAAACTAAGGCTTTCGAAACCTTAGGCCTTCTCTTTCAAAACCATAAAAAAACAAACTTTTTGAAAGTATTCAAACCATCCTTTCAAAACACTTAAAGATATGCCTTTCGAAACGCTTAAAAATTTCCTTTCGAAACCATTAAAGATATACTTTTCGGAAGCACTAAAGCTTATGTTTCGGGGGCACTTAGCTCAAGTAAAATTAATGGAAGCGTAGCTTTGAAACCATTTGAAAGTATCTCTATCGAAATCATTTGGTTTAACATTAAAAAGAATTCTGGGTCAAAGAGAACAAAAGAGAAAGTGATCCCTATCGAAACATTAATCTCCAAATAAAAGAACTTGGGAAAAGTGTGAGAAATGCGGATTACGTATCTTAAGGCTAAAATTAACACTAGAGGGGGATGAATAGTGTTTTAAGGAATTACTAAATCTTTTTGAGTTTATATTAATTTGAACATGAATGTATGCAATATTCAGACATAGATATGATCACAGAATCAAACATAGATGCAGAAATAAAGTAAAAGCAATAAAGGAAAGAACACACCGGATTTTATACTGGTTCGGAGTTACCCTACATCCATTCCCGCATACAAGTATGGATTTCCTTTCAAAATTAATTGTACAATTACACCCTCGATTTCAAGGCCACGCGGTACACCACTCCAGATTCACAATCCTCTGGATAGAGATACTTGATTTTACGGGCAACAAGTTCACCCAATTGATTTCATAAGCTACAATCACACCTTTTCTCGCTTGATTGATTTCACATGCCACAATCATACATTTTCTCGTTTTGTTTATTACAAAAAAAGCCTATAACTTTGAGTAGCACTGAGATCTTGTTGAGATAGTGATAGAGAATCAAACCAGAAATGATCTAGCTAGATTGAAAGGTGATTTCAGCAGAGTAATGGTAAATATATATATATATATATATATATATATATATATATATATATAAAAAGAAATGTGGAAGAGGAAGAGGAGTGAAATCAAAGAAAATATGAATGAAAATTCGTTTAAAACTGCCCCTATTTATAGTAGAACAACAGCTATGTCCATTCGTGAAAGGATATGATGAATAAACACTTCTTTTGAAATTCAAATTTTTGAAATCAACTGTCACCTTGTCGACAAGGGGTCCTAGGGGTTGTCGGTAAGCCTAAGAAAATTTTTGTAATTTGTTTTTCTTTGAAAATAACTTCTATCTTGTATTAAAACTATTTTTAAACTTTATAAATATACTTAACTATAGTTAAAATACATAAATAAATATAAAGAATACTCTTTTGATATATATAAAATTTTACTATAATTTTATATTTTAATCTAAGTATAAATATTAAAAGTTAAGTATATTATTATTATTAAAAGATAGTTTAAAACCAAGGATAATTTGATTTTGAAAATAAAGATTATTTTGAGGCTAAAAATATTTAAAACTAGGATAGACGTTTTTAATTCTTTTAAAAGTAAGATTTTGAAATCATTTTGAAAACAAGATATAATTTTGTAAAAAACATTTGAATAAAAGTTAGTGGATACAAAACAATGTCCCACTAAATTTTTCGTAGGTTCCATCCTACTTAGGGTTCCATCCCTTTAACAGGCTCGAAGTGGATTTCATTCCACGAATAAATTGGATTTTAAGATGCCAGTGCTTTTCTAGGAGTTTTAACAAAATTTCTAATTAAATTACTTATTATTGAAATCTTGAACTCTTGATAATCTTGATACCCATGAGTCTTTAATCTTGATATCTTGAATCTCTATACTGTACAGTCTTTATTCTTGATACATGCATGGTTAAATCCTGCATATACATATATATCTAAACTATAATGTTAGTATTTATATTTTATAATCTTATTCTAAGGTTTTTGTCATTAAAACCATCATCTCAAGGAATAACAATCTCCTCATTTTTTATGATGACAACCTTTGTTTATAAAATATTACTTCTATCATACTAACTCCCCCTTAATCTATGCCTAACTATCCTATTTTATACTTCTCCCCCTTTGTCATCAACAAAAAAATAAATCCAAACTATATAACTCTCCTTTATGCTTGTACTAAAATACCTGCATTAGTATAATATTCAATGGAGTATATAATAGATAGACTAAGAGATAATTATACTAATAGATATGATAACTAATCAAAGATCATATCAATGTGTTTTTATACATGTTTTGCACACCAAATATCAATCCACACCAAATATCAATCCATACCAAACCAAATCAAATCAATCCAAGCAATCAATCAAAATCAAACAAAGCAATCAAATAAATCAAACATTACGAGGAACTTCCACCCATCCTTCTTCTCCAAATATAGGGTCTGCTTTAATGGCATCCCAATTTTCATTATCATTGGTGAGAGAGACTAGAGGATGTGCTTCATTATTATCTTTGTGCATGGAGGAAATCATCCATCGTACCGCATCGAAATGCTTTTCTTGCTCCTTGATCATCTGCAATTAACTCAACTCTAAGTGTCGCTGGTTACGAAGAATGAAAGAAAGAATATTCTTCAAAGAATTAAAGGTTTCTTCAAGATTCTCGGTCAAATTATGAATTGGATTGGCCATATTTGAGTTTGAGAAGAATTAGAGATAAAGTAGATAAGAAATAATTTTGAGTGATGAATTCTGGAAGAAATAGATATTTATAGGTGTAGAAATTCGTTTGAAATGAATAGACATAAGGTAGTTGTTCAAATTTTAAATTTTAAATGAAAAGTCATTTTTGACCAGTACATGTCGACATGGTCAAGGGGTGTTGTCGACAGGGGTTAGTCAATTTTGATGACTTATTTTGATTTTGTGAATAATTGTGCATACATATATATTTATATAATATACTAACACTTATTCTGGAGATAGGATAAGCTAGATAACAGAAAAGTAATTCAATTTCATTTCATAATAGAACGATACAATGATTAAACATTAAGAATTACACGAACATTCGAATCAAAACAAACTTAAACTAATACAACAAGACACGAAAAGGTAGAACTAGTTAGAGGATGATGAAGATGAAGATAATCCAAGCTTCTTACTGACTTTGGAGAAAAACTTGTTCATCTTGGAAGACATTTTATCCAATTTCTTACAAACGGACCGTTTAAGAATCCATTGATTCTCGACAATGGTCTTTTGATTTTTGAGTAAGGTTTTGTCGGTTGGATTAGGAGGATAGTCAATGCTTTCCAAAGATATTTCACCTTCTTCTTCTTCTTCTATTTCCATTTCATCCTCTTCTTCTTCCTCTTCCTCCTCTTCCATCTCCACATGAGCCAAACACTCTTCCTCGGCAAGAGTCTCATAAGTTGAAAAACAAATGGAATTTTTCATAAGAGAGATGTTTGAGTGATTAAAAACTTTTCTTGAAACAAATTCTTCTCTATTGAAATCTACTCCAAAATAGTTAAAAATCCGAGTGAGATAGATTCCATGATACAAAGTGTGAAACACATTTCAATATTTTTGGACGAAATTCATCCAAAGTAACTTGTGCCCAATTAATATCATAATTTCCAAAAATAGCAAAAAGTGCTTTGCAAACTTTTAAAGTTGGATTGTTAAAACTCCCCGATCTTGGGGTCCAAGTATATTGTAAAAGAAGATTAACAATTCTAGCTTTTGGTTGAAAGTTTTGATTTTTGAATTCAAAGTTATCATTACCTTCGAAAATGTGATGAAATGTCTCACGGTCATTTTCATCGATATTAAAACTAGAAAGATCCATTACCGTGCTCTTGCAATTGAGAATTGTAACGACCCAGGATTTTTAGTAATTAAAATTTGAATATTTAATTAATTTTAAATATTAATAAGTGAAATTTATAAGTCGAATAAATTTTTATTTGAATTATTGGATTTAATTGAAGAAATAAATCGATAATTTAATAAGTTAAATTATGGGAATAATTGAAAATTGGGTTAAATATGATTGAAAATGATTTGTAAAATTTTATTTTATCATATTGAAGTTAGAATGATATTTTAGAACTTTTAAAATCGAATTAAGAGTTAATTTGTGAAAATTGAATATTTTAATATTTAAATCGACTAGTGAAAATAGTCAATTTTTGAACAGTCTCAGAATTGAACGAAACCAGTTCCATTGGATCCGTAATAGTTAGTTATTATCGGATTTCAATTTTCGTGTCAATCGGAGCTACCGTTTGATCGTGGCAGCTCGAAACGCATCGAATTATTTTTAATTTTATTTGGCGAGTTAAAATAGCCATTTTTCAAAAAGTCTCGGATTTCGACGAAACCAGTTTCATCGGATCCATAATGTGATATTATTGCAAGGTTTCAAATTTCGTCTCAATTGGATTTACCGTTTGTCCGGTACAAATTAAAACGCCTAGAAAATCGCTTAAATCGGTTTAATTCAAATTGAACGTTTATTGCCATAACTCGCACAGATGTCCGAATTAGCTTTCGAAACCTGTTCCATTGTGTCTGGAATGTGGGGTAAACCCTAGAAACGCTGGTTACGGCGCGTGAATTTCGTACTGGAGCGAAATTGGTATTGTGCTAATGTTTGTGGATGCAGGAAAACAGGTTGGAGGGATCCAACTGGATTCCTCAACAGTTTTTATTTGATTTCAGATATTTTGATATTTGATGGATTATCATATCGATATATGATATCGTTGTAGTCGTGATTGACTATTTGGTATGTAGCATCATTGGACCAAATTTGGAATTTTAAAACGATTTTTAAAGTGATTTTTTTGAAAATATACTATATGTTTGGAATTGATCCATTTTAAATAAATAAACGTATAATTTTAATGTTATAAAAATTATGATGTTGAGAAATACGATTAAAGATTTATTTTTGAAAATATGAGGTTAATGGTTTTATAAAATAGTTAATTTGGGATTTTAGAATTTATTGTGAAAAGTTTAAATATAGGATTTATAAAATTTAATTATTTTATGAATCAAAACGGTGAAATTATAAAGGAGATTAAAGACGTTTTAAAAGAATAATATAAATTGAATTATATTAAGAGATTTATAAATGGATATTTATAAATTGAGATATTGAAATTATAAAACGAGTTTTTATAAGTGTTTGAATGAAGTGAAAATGAATTTCATAAATTGAATGAAATTTATAGAATTATAAACGGTGAGATTATAAATGGAATTTTATAAACAGTAGGTTTATAAAATTTGAAAAGTCAATTGAAGAATGGATTTTTGATTAAATGAATCTTATAAGTTATAAGATTTATGAATTGGGATGTTTAAAAGAACGATTTTTGTAAACAAATAAATTATAAGTGTTTAACTTATAATGTGAGCTTTTGGTTTATAATTGAGTTATAAACTGGAATAGGTTAATAAAGGAGATGTATAAAAAGGAAGTTCTTATAAAACAAATAGAAATAGAATTTATAAACGTTGTTTTATAAATTCGCAAACCACTTATTTTGATAAGTAAAATTGTTATAATTTATTAATGGAGTTATATTCACATTTTTGACTGTGAATTATCCTTTAAAATGAAATATATAAAAGGATGAAATTTGTTAACGTAGTATATTCACGTTTTGAATAGTGAATAATATGTTAAAGAAAATGTTTAGAATGTGATATTTTAAATTGAATTAAAACGATCTAATGATGTTTTAAATGTGTTGAGATTCGAAATCATAGATTTCAACATCTATTGTTGAAATAGACGTTTTCGAGAAATAAAAGGAAGTAGTGGACTATAACACTGTTGTTATAGTAAATGATTTCCGAAAGGAAATGTTTTGTATAGTATTGGGATTTATATATCTATTTTAATTTCGAATCCCTATACTAGTGATTTTGGGTTGTCGTAACGATGTTTTACGCAACATTCGTTTAGGCCCAAATAAATATGTTTAAGAGAATGATTTCCTTAAAGAATGAAATATATACTTAATTTCGATTGAAGTATATTGAATATTTTCTAAGTGTTGAAAAAAAATAAAATTTGTGAATTACTTATGGATAAGTAAGTATGGAAATGTTTTCCAATATAAAGTGAATATCTTAAGAATTTATCTTTTTGAAGATAAATTGAAATGAATAATCGAAATCGAATATTCATAGATATTTTGGATTATAAATTCACTATGGAATTTATGAATGGAAAGGAGAATTTGTTTAAAAATAAATATTGATTTATTTTTGAAGTATTGAAATTATATATCTAGTGAAGATATTTTGAAAAATAAATAATTTGGAAACTTATTTGGAAACTGGTGATGTGTGCATATCCATTGATGGTTCAATAACCGACTATCAATATTTCCCTTTGAATGGGTATTTGATGTGACTTGTTTGAATTTAAATGCCACACTTATTTTTGAATAAGCGCTCACTATTCGGGTTAACTGGGAAAGGACCATGGGGTCGTATAACCCATTCCGAATATGTGATACGTCGTTGTAGATTGCATTGAAGATCGGTGTTGAAGACCGAGTATTTGTGAAAGCGATAGGATGACCTATCGATTGTCTCTGCACTGGGTAGCTCCTGGTATAGAGATCTCCTAAGTGATGGGAAATTCGATCGGGATTGTGAATACCCGGATTGCAAGGGCTTCGTAAGAAGTGCCTTCGGTTTTGTTCGAGCCCGGAACAGACTTGTATGGATTGTGTGTCTGACGTTACAAATTGAGATATAAAGCAGATTTCTTTCAAATATATTTCTGTTGGTGGCGGAGAATTTATTCTTTTAGCTTAACACCCTTCTCTGAGACGTACGAGCTCAGAGGTTATGTAGTTGAATGTTATCAGCGATATATTCCCAATTTGGTAATGTGACATGCTGAGTGTAGCTGTGAAATGATCATTGTGTTGATTATTTGTGATAGGATCATTTATTTGATCGTCTATCTTTGTGATCATTTCTATGATCATTTGTTGACCCAAAGCATGGCTTTTGTATAAAGTATGTTTTTGTGGACGTGACTTCGTCGAGCCTCACACCCCGTGAATGGTCAAAACAGGAAAGAAGTAGCAAGGTTATGAGGGGTAGCGCCCTTTAGGATGTGTGCATTTCCTTCTGGAAAAGGGTGGTATCATGGTATGAAGCCCAGATACTTACTCATGTTGAAAACACTTTGTTATGATTGTGTGAATTGATTGCGAGCGCTCGGTGAAAAGGTCCCAAAGGACCGGGGGATGGCATATTCGGTCAGTTGTTACTCAGTTAGGGGTAACCCGGCCTTGTGTTGGTAGAGATCCGGTTTGGTTCTCGGGGATGTCCATCCAGAGGCATTCTCATGTGGCAATGGGAAGTTCCTTGGCCTGATCATTCGTTGGAAATCCAAAGAAACAATACGAGACTTGTACGGTTTTAGTTGTATAACCTGCTATGGAATGTGGCGGTAACCTACTATTGAACATAGTTAGCTATAGTAGGCATACGATAATGGTCGTATGTTGGCTAAGATTTATATTCTACTTTCGAAATGAATTTTTCCTACACTATGCACTAGTAATAATATCAAATGTTCTTTTAAATGCGTATCAAGCATCTTTGACTATCATAAGGAGAAATCTCCTCCGATTCTGCGTTTGCATTGTGTGTGTGTGCGGGAGGCCTTATGGTAGTCTCATTTTTAAAAGCATTGCGAATTGACATTAAAAATATTCTTATATTTTGATTTTAAAGATAAATAAACTGTTTTGAGTTCTCACACCAGTCTTGTTAAGCTTTGGGCCCTCTATTCTCCTATTTTCTTTTCTCTCTCTATCTTTTCTATCTTTTTCTCTCTACCTTCTCTTCTTTTCTACTTTTTCTTTTTCTTAAACCCTAACTATTCGGTTTTTCGGCAACGAAAAATCTCGTACGTTACATTTGGTATCAGAGCTTATGGTTAAGCGACAACCATGGTTCTGTTGGGTATTACTCATTAGAAATAGAGTCAGCAGTACTCTAGAATGAGTTTGAGTGTAATAATAGCTATGAGAGCGTATTTGTTAGTGAATATAAAATTGTTTTATATTGTGATGATTGGTTTGTTGAGTGGTATATAGATTCTGGTTAATACGAGTAATTAACGTTGTTGATAGGGATCTCTAAACACTTGTACAGAACAATTCGACACGATATTGTTTTAAATTGGGTAAATGAAATAATTTTACCTTGAGTATATTTTATATATAAAAGAAATAATTTTTCAGAATTATTAAAGTGTATATAAGTGGATTGTTTAGTTGTTTGAATAATCTAAATTTAAGAATAATTGTATAAGAAAATGAATTATAAGAATTGAATTATAATTAAAGTGATTTACAATTATGAAATAAACTTATATATATAACAAGTGAAACTATATGGATATATCTATGGATATGAGTTATAAATAAAAAATGAATTAAGTTAAGTAAAACAAAGTGATGTTTGTAAATGAAGTATAACTTAAGAGATGTTGAATGAAGTTGATATTAGTATCAAAGTAAATTAATAAAGTAAAGTGGTGGATGTGAACTTGAGTTATATAAATGAAATTCAACTTTTGTAATTGAATTGAACTAATGGATTGAATGATAATCAATTAAATGTGAATAATAGATATGAAATAATGAATGTAAGTGATAATTCATTAAAATCTTATGTTATGGAAGTTGAATAGTTGAATGAAAATCAATTTAATTAAACCAATTGAAAGTGAAGGTGTTGAAACTAAATTGAATGAATATAAGCAAAGGAATTTTGTTGAAATTGAGATATATTGATTGTTATATGGTTGTTAGTTGATTGATAGTATATAATTCATTAAGTGTTAATGAAATTGAATTAAGGAAATTGGAAGCTAAAGTAATTAAAACTCAATTGGAAGTTAAGTGAATCTTAAATAGAATTGAATTTGGATTGAAAGTGAACCAACTTGAATATGGATTAGTGAATATAAACTAATTGAAAATGAATGTTAGTAAGAACATCCACTGTTAATGAATCAAATGTGATTAAATTGAAAACCTGTTTCATTAAATATTAATGAGAATATGAATGAATATTTATTGGTTATGGATGATAGTTGGTTGATGTTTGCATTTGTTGCTTTTACTACATTTGCTATGTTAACATATATAGTTATTATGTTACTATATGTTGTATATTGATACTATTGTATATATACATGTTCTCATGTTGTTTGTTGAGTGATTAGTAGGTGCGGATCGCGTTTGCTTCGCATTTGGAGCTCGCTTTCGCGCTATATTAGCCGTATATGCTCGCTAATAAAATATGAGGTACATATCTCGGATTAAATATCGTACCTTTACATTTTTTCCCTTCGGGATGCCTTATTACTTGATGAGATGTATATTTGTGATATATATACTGTCATTTTTTTTTCGGATCGAGCCGCGCAAAGGAGACTATGGCGAATTTTTCCGAAAATTTAAGGCGTTAGAAAAAATTTGAGAAAATTGAAAAGTTTTGAAAACTTTAACTTTGATTTGGAATTGAAAGTTAAACAATAGTAGTTGTTTTGAAAAGATAACTAAGTATGATTTGAAAACTTAGTAAAGTTATTATAAGAAGTTTAACTATGGATTTTTTGGAAAGTTAATAAATTCTGTAATTTTCTTACTTGTTAATTTCGAGGACGAAATTCTTTTAAGGGGGGAAGATTGTAATGACCCAGGATTTTTAGTAATTAAAATTTGAATATTTAATTAATTTTAAATATTAATAAGTGAAATTTATAAGTCGAATAAATTTTTATTTGAATTATTGGATTTAATTGAAGAATTAAATCGATAATTTAATAAGTTAAATTATGGGAATAATTGAAAATTGGGTTAAATATGATTGAAAATGATTTGTAAAATTTTATTTTATCATATTGAAGTTAGAATGATATTTTAGAACTTTTAAAATCGAATTAAGAGTTAATTTGTGAAAATTGAATATTTTAATATTTAAATCGACTAGTGAAAATAGTCAATTTTTGAACAGTCTCAGAATTGAACGAAACTAGTTCCATTGGATCCGTAATAGTTAGTTATTACCGGATTTCAATTTTCGTGTCAATCAGAGCTATCGTTTGATCGTGGCAGCTCGAAACGCATCGAATTATTTTTAATTTTATTTGGCGAGTTAAAATAGCCATTTTTCAAAAAGTCTCGGATTTCGACGAAACCAGTTTCATTGGATCCGTAATGTGATATTATTGCAAGGTTTCAAATTTCGTGTCAATTGGATTTACCGTTTGTCCGATACAAATTAAAACACCTAGAAAATCGCTTAAATCGGTTTAATTCAAATTGAACGTTTATTGCCATAACTCGCACAGATGTCCGAATTAGCTTTCGAAACCTGTTCCATTGTGTCCGGAATGCGGGGTAAACCCTAGAAACGCTGGTTACAGCGCGTGAATCGGAGTTCGGAATTTTCGGATGAATAGTGTTCGATTTTCTTCTATAAATAGGCCCAAAATTCACAAAAATAAAAGAAAACCCTAATTTCATACTGCAGCCGCCAGCACCCCCATGAACGGCTGAAATCTTCTCCTCTTTCCCCTCAAATTTCTTCTAATCCATGCGTTATTTCAAGAAACTCCCAACATGAAAGATGAAGAGCACAACACGAACTAGATATCCAACGGCTATGATCGCGAATGGATTAACGGATTGACGGCAATTCCCAATTGAACGTGTGCGTTCGTGGCCGTGTATTCTCGAACTGCGTGCGCATATGATGGCCGAGCTTCGTGCCCTTCAAGCCGAGCGTTGAGCAAGTGGGGAGCTTCGTTGTGGAGTAGTTTGATCGACGTAAGGGTGAAGGAATTGGTCGCGTGTACTAGGGTTTGGGGGGGCGGCTATGGGTGTCGGCCTGGGGAGTTTCGCATGTGGGGGGGAGAGATGAAGACGTGCGGTCGTGATTTACAGTGAATGAAGTCAACGGTGATGATAGTATTAGGTTTAGAATATAATAAAATTTGTAAATTTATTTTGTTTTAAAACTCGTGTAACTTCAAATATTTGTAACCTTTTCATACGAGGTCGAAAACGCGCGAAACAAGAAGCGTTGGAATCGTATGGACGAGCACTACGCGATGAAATTGGATTGGAGTCGTTTGGAGTTAGTGAGAATTTTGGGTAAAATTAAACGTCCGTTTAATTTTATTCGAAATAAATCGCTAAAACGGAATTTAAAACCAAGGTGAGAACTTCTCACTCAATCGAATCAGTTTCGATTTTATTTTAAATAGTTAGATTTAAAATATTTGAATGCATGTTTGAATGATGATTGTTATCTATTGATTGTTAAAATAGGCATTATGCGCCGTTAGTAAGCGGATGTTATTTATTAAAAACATATACCGCGAATATTTCATAAACAGTGAAATTGGTATTATATATAATAGCAATATATATATATTGGCATATGTATATATTGGAGTTATTGATTCTCCGCATTTATTTGTTTAGCGGATGAGACCCTATTGCGCCGTCTATTAAGCGGATAATATTTAAAATCCTATATACCGCGGTAATTTCGTACTGGAGCGAAATTGGTATTGTGCTAATGTTTGTGGATGCAGGAAAACAGGTTGGAGGGATCCAACTGGATTCCTCAACAGTTTTTATTTGATTTCAGATATTTTGATATTTGATGGATTATCATATCGATATATGATATCGTTGTAGTCGTGATTGACTATTTGGTATGTAGCATCATTGGACCAAATTTGGAATTTTAAAACGATTTTTAAAGTGATTTTTTTGAAAATATACTATATGTTTGGAATTGATCCATTTTAAATAAATAAACGTATAATTTTAATGTTATAAAAATTATGATGTTGAGAAATACGATTAAAGATTTATTTTTGAAAATATGAGGTTAATGGTTTTATAAAATAGTTAATTTGGGATTTTAGAATTTATTGTGAAAAGTTTAAATATAGGATTTATAAAATTTAATTATTTTATGAATCAAAACGGTGAAATTATAAAGGAGATTAAAGACGTTTTAAAAGAATAATATAAATTGAATTATATTAAGAGATTTATAAATGGATATTTATAAATTGAGATATTGAAATTATAAAACGAGTTTTTATAAGTGTTTGAATGAAGTGAAAATGAATTTCATAAATTGAATGAAATTTATAGAATTATAAACGGTGAGATTATAAATGGAATTTTATAAACAGTAGGTTTATAAAATTTGAAAAGTCAATTGAAGAATGGATTTTTGATTAAATGAATCTTATAAGTTATAAGATTTATGAATTGGGATGTTTAAAAGAACGATTCTTGTAAACAAATAAATTATAAGTGTTTAACTTATAATATGAGCTTTTGGTTTATAATTGAGTTATAAACTGGAATAGGTTAATAAAGGAGATGTATAAAAAGGAAGTTCTTATAAAACAAATAGAAATAGAATTTATAAACGTTGTTTTATAAATTCGCAAACCACTTATTTTGATAAGTAAAATTGTTATAATTTATTAATGGAGTTATATTCACATTTTTGACTGTGAATTATCCTTTAAAATGAAATATATAAAAGGATGAAATTTGTTAACGTAGTATATTCACGTTTTGAATAGTGAATAATATGTTAAAGAAAATGTTTAGAATGTGATATTTTAAATTGAATTAAAACGATATAATGATGTTTTAAATGTGTTGAGATTCGAAATCATAGATTTCAACATCTATTGTTGAAATAGACGTTTTCGAGAAATAAAAGGAAGTAGTGGACTATAACACTGTTGTTATAGTAAATGATTTCCGAAAGGAAATGTTTTGTATAGTATTGGGATTTATATATCTATTTTAATTTCGAATCCCTATACTAGTGATTTTGGGTTGTCGTAACGATGTTTTACGCAACATTCGTTTAGGCCCAAATAAATATGTTTAAGAGAATGATTTCCTTAAAGAATGAAATATATACTTAATTTCGATTGAAGTATATTGAATATTTTCTAAGTGTTGAAAAAAAATAAAATTTGTGAATTACTTATGGATAAGTAAGTATGGAAATGTTTTCCAATATAAAGTGAATATCTTAAGAATTTATCTTTTTGAAGATAAATTGAAATGAATAATCGAAATCGAATATTCATAGATATTTTGGATTATAAATTCACTATGGAATTTATGAATGAAAAGGAGAATTTGTTTAAAAATAAATATTGATTTATTTTTGAAGTATTGAAATTATATATCTAGTGAAGATATTTTGAAAAATAAATAATTTGGAAAATTATTTGGAAACTGGTGATGTGTGCATATCCATTGATGGTTCAATAACCGACTATCAATATTTCCCTTTGAATGGGTATTTGATGTGACTTGTTTGAATTTAAATGCCACACTTATTTTTGAATAAGCGCTCACTATTCGAGTTAACCGGGAAAGGACCATGGGGTCGTATAACCCATTCCGAATATGTGATACGTCGTTGTGAATTGCATTGAAGATCGGTGTTGAAGACCGAGTATTTGTGAAAGCGATAGGATGACCTATCGTTTGTCTCTGCACTGGGTAGCTCCTGGTATAGAGATCTCCTAAGTGATGGGAAATTCGATCGGGATTGTGAATACCCGGATTGCAAGGGCTTCGTAAGAAGTGCCTTCGGTTTTTTTCGAGCCCGGAACAGACTTGTATGGATTGTGTGTCTGACGTTATAAATTGAGATATAAAGTAGATTTCTTTCAAATATATTTCTGTTGGTGGCGGAGAATTTATTCTTTTAGCTTAACACCCTTCTCTGAGACATACGAGCTCAGAGGTTATGTAGTTGAATGTTATCAGCGATATATTCCCAATTTGGTAATGTGACATGCTGAGTGTAGCTGTGAAATGATCATTGTGTTGATTATTTGTGATAGGATCATTTATTTGATCGTGTATCTTTGTGATCATTTCTATGATCATTTGTTGACCCAAAGCATGGCTTTTGTATAAAGTATGTTTTTGTGGACGTGACTTCGTCGAGCCTCACACCCCGTGAATGGTCAAAACAGGAAAGAAGCAGCAAGGTTATGAGGGGTAGCGCCCTTTAGGATGTGTGCATTTCCTTCTGGAAAAGTGTGGTATCATGGTATGGAGCCCAGATACTTACTCATGTTGAAAACACTTTGTTATGATTGTGTGAATTGATTGCGAGCGCTCGGTGAAAAGGTCCCAAAGGACCGGGGGATGGCATATTCGGTCAGTTGTTACTCAGTTAGGGGTAACCCGGCCTTGTGTTGGTAGAGATCCGGTTTGGTTCTCGGGGATGTCCATCCAGAGGCATTCTCATGTGGCAATGGGAAGTTCCTTGGCCTGATCATTCGTTGGAAATCCAAAGAAACAATACGAGACTTGTACGGTTTTAGTTGTATAACCTGCTATGGAATGTGGCGGTAACCTGCTATTGAACATAGTTAGCTATAGTAGGCATACGATAATGGTCGTATGTTGGCTAAGATTTATATTCTACTTTCGAAATGAATTTTTCCTACACTATGCACTAGTAATAATATCAAATGTTCTTTTAAATGTCTATCAAGCATCTTTGACTATCATAAGGAGAAATCTCCTCCGATTCTGCGTTTGCATTGTGTGTGTGTGCGGAAGGCCTTATGGTAGTCTCATTTTTAAAAGCATTGCGAATTAACTTTAAAAATATTCTTATATTTTGATTTTAAAGATAAATAAACTGTTTTGAGTTCTTACACCAGTCACATGACTGACTCGGAGTTTATTGTTTTCCTTCCTAAACTCTGGGTGCCCACCAATTTTCACACGGGCAGTTAAGAGTTAGGTTTATCAGGATATCCTGGATATTCTGGAGTTGCTGGAGGCAAGGTGGATGGCGTGGCGTATTACTAGTTATATAGTATTTCTTTTTCCGCTGCACTGTATGTTGTTGTTGTACACTCTGATGATATGATGTAATGAAATGTGATGTAATGTAATAACTGATATAGTTCTTTGTTTAAAGATTATTCATTTATTATTATATGTTGTTCCGCTGCGAATTGTGAGATTCTGTTGTTGTTCTGTTGTTTTTCTGTTCCGTTCTATTTTCTGTCTTCTATTTTCGATTTTCTATTTTCTTTTCCCTCTATTCTCCTATTTTCTTTTCTCTCTCTATCTTTTCTATCTTTTTCTCTCTATCTTCTCTTCTTTTCTACTTTTTCTTTTTCTTAAACCCTAACTATTCAGTTTTTCGGCAACGAAAAATCTCGTACGTTACAAGAATGGTACCCAAAAGATCACAATTTAAAACGATTCTAGTGCCTTTGACACTACTCCAAATTTCATCATCGTTTCCATTATAAAATCCACGGTTGAGCATTGCATAGAAAATTTTAACAAGATTTGGATAATAAACAAAATCATTTTGAGAAGCAACAACAAGACTAAGAACTTGACTATTTTCAAAAAGAGAATCGATTTCATACGTAGAGAAACCTTGAAATAAAGCAAACTTCCCGGGATGGACTTAGTTGACATATGCTTTTATAGTCACTGTATCATTGTAGAGTTGCTCTTTTATCTTTCTGAAAATTCTCAGTGTGGAAGGGCTGCTTGAAGAAGCCATTAGAGTAGAGAGTAGAGAGCTTGAAATTTTGAGATAAGAGTTTGAATTTGAAAATGAGAGTGAAAAGTTGTGATAAGAGATAGTGAATAAATAGATTCTCAAAGGACATGTTCTCTGCTCAAAATGTGACTTTTCAGAGAATTGAATGAAGTGAAAAGATGGAGGGAAATTCAATATTTGAATTCAAATTTTGAATTTTAAATTTCTGTACCCTTGTCGACATCATGGTGGGGACCTTTTCGATAGATGTCTATGAAATTCCATGATTATTTTTCTTAAGTATTCTAATATATATATATATATATATTTATTATTTTTAATGTCTATATATATTTGGAATATTACTAGAATCGTAGTATATTCCATAAAATATTATGATACTATAAAAAAATAGTAAAAAATAATAAAAATTTTAAAATTCAAACAACACACCAATTCAAAATCAACCAATCAAGCATCCAATTCTAAGCATGCAATTTCAACCAATTGTATTGTAAATGTGCACCTTTTTCCGAGTCAGTTTTTCTGAATTCGTCGGAGTTGTGAACTGCCGCAAAACACATATTTGAATTATCTTTCTTTTGATCATCATCGCTTGAGGACGAGTCTGAGTCATCTAGAGTAGAAGTAAATGCACTTTTTCATTTCTTTATGGAATCATTGATTATAGGAAGATTTTGCCAATCTGGATGCGGACGGTCTCTTTTGATATGGCCTGGTTCGTCACAGTTGAAACATTTGATATTGTTTGGCACTACATTCTAATTTCCAGAGTTCTTATAGTTGTTTCTCTTGAGATTATTCATCTTTCTGTATTTCAGGAATTTTTGAAAATTCTTGGTCATAAGGGCTATCTCTTCATCATTATCGTTGTTTGAGTCTGATCCATCGGTCAATGCATTGAACGCCATTGATTTCTTTTCAGATGCTTTGCTTTCTCTTCTCTCAATCATTTGGACTTCGAACAACATTAGATTTCCAATTAATTCTTCTATCGTTAAGGTACTGATGTCATTTGCCTCTTTGATTGCAACTGTCTTTTGATCTCATTTTGGAGTAAGAGAATTTAAGATTTTTCTGACTTGAACTTCTTTCGAAAATTCCTTTCCCAAGGATATTAGAGAATGCACAATGTTATGAAATCTACTATACATATCTGACACAGACTCATTAGAATTCATTTTAAATAATTGAAACTAATTTGTGAGCATGGAAATTTTGGTCTGTTTAACTGTGCTTGTTCCTTCGTAAGTAACTTACAAAGTTTTCCAGATGCAGACTTACAAACTGACACTCTATTTAATTCATTTCTATCAAGCGAACAAAACAGAATATTCATAGCTTTAGCGTTATTTTATGCAACAGTCTTTTGCTCAGTAGTCCACTGTGCAAAATCAGTTGTGGGTCCAGAATATTCAGTCTGTGTGACATTCCCAGTGTCTAGTTCTATAGACTGTAAATATATTTTCATCCTACATGCCCAGTATGCATAGTTACTGCCATTAAAAAGTGGTGGTCTGACGTAGACTGACCTTCTACAAATGAACTAGTGATAGGGATAATAGAACCAATGTTGGTAGTGTTAACAGTACCAGTGTCGGTAGCCATTTTGAAAATTTTTCAAAATTCAAATTATGAAACTTTGAAAACCTTGCTCCGATACCAAATGTGAGAAATGCGGATTACGAATTTTAAGGATAGAACTAACACTAGAGGGGGTGAATAGTGTTTTAAGGAATTACTAAATCTTTTTGAGTTTATGTTAATTTGAACACGAATGCATGCAATATTCAAACACAGATATGATCATAGAATCAAACACATATGCAAAAATAAAGCAAAAGCAATAAAGGAAAAAACATACCAGATTTTATACTGGTTCGGAATTACCCTATATCTAGTCCCGCACACAAGTACGGATTTCCTTTCAAAATTAATTGAACAATTACACCCTCGATTTCAAGGCCACGAGGTACACCACTCCAGATTCACAATCCTCTGGGTAGAGATACTTAATTTTACAGGCAACAAGTTCATCCAATTGATTTCACAGGCTATAATCACACCTTTTCTCGCTTGATTGATTTCACAGGATACAATCACACCTTTTCTCGTTTTGTTTATTATAAAAAAGCCTATAAATTTGAATAGCACTGAGATCTTGTTGAGATATTGATAGAGAATCAAACCAGAAATGATCTAGTTAGATTCAAAGGTGATTTCGACAGAGTAATGATAAAAATATATATAAAGAAATGTGGAAGAAGAAAAGGAGTGAAATCAGAGAAAATATGAATAACAATTCGTTTAAAACTGCCCCTATTTGTAGTAGAACAACAGCCATGTCCATTCGTGAAAGGATATGACGAATAGACACTTCTTTTGAAATTCAAAATTTTGAAATCAACCGCCACCTTATCGACAAGGGGTCCTAGGGGTTGTCGACAAGCCTAAGGAAATTTTGGTAATTTGTTTTTCTTTGAAAGTAACTTCTATCTTGTATTAAAACTATTTTTAAACTTCATAAATATACTTAACTATAGTTAAAATACATAAATAAATATAAAGAATAATATATCGATATACATAAAATTTTACTATAATTTTATATTTAAATCTAAGTATAAATATTAAAAGTTAAGTATATTATTATTGTTAAAAGATAGTTTAAAAGCAAGGATAATTTGATTTTGAAAATAAAGATTATGTATAGGCTAAAAATATTTAAAACTAGGATAGATGTTTTTTATTCTTTTAAAAGGAAGATTTTGAAATCATTTTGAAAACAAGATATAATTTTGTAAAAAACATTTGAATAAAAGTTAATGGATACAAAATAATGTCCCACTAGATTTTTCGTAGGTTCCATCCTACTTAGGGTTCCATCCTTTTAACAGGCTCGAAGTGGATTCCATTCCACGAATAAATTGGATTTTAAGATGCCAGTGTTTTTTAGGTGTTTTAACAAAAATCTAAATTAAATTACTTATTATTGAAATCTTGAACTCTTGATAATCTAGATACTCATGAGTCTTCAATCTTGATATCTTGAATCTCTATACTTTACAGTTTTTATTCTTGATACCTGCATGGTTAAATCATGCATATACATATATATCTAAACTATAATGTTAGTATATATTTTTTATAATCTTATTCTAAGGTTGTTGTCATCAAAACCATCATCTCAAGGACTAACAAAAAGGATAGCTCCAAAAGTAACCTTTCAAAACCATTAAAAAAAGTGGCTACAAGAACTCTTTCGAAAGTATTGGGAAGGCTGCTTTAATATTAATAAAAAGAAAGCCTAGTTAATCCTTGAGATGATGGTTTTGATGACAAAAACCTTAGAACTTGTTATAAAATATAAATACTAACATTATAGTTTAGATATATATGTATGTGTAGGATATAAACATACAAGTACCAAGAATGGAGACTGTATAGTATAGAGATTCAAGACTGAAGATATCAAGATTGAAGACTCATGAGTATCAAGATATCAAGAGTTCAAGATTTCAAGAGTACAAGATAAGTATTGAGTCTAGAATTATGTTAAAACTTCTTGAAAACACTTATATCTTTATTCGAAATTTATTCATGGAATGGAATCCACTTCGAGCCTGCTAAAGGGATGGAACCCTAGTGGGATGGAACCAACGACAATATCTAGTGGAACATATAGTGGTCCTATTTTGATATCCACTAATTTTATAAAAATACTTCTCAAAAATATATCTCTTGTTTTTAAAAATTGTTTTCAAAACTTTCTTTTCAAAAAGACATCTCTCTTGGTTTAAATACATTAGCCTCAAAACTACTTTTAACATTTTTAATATTTTGATTTCAAAATTGTCCTTGTTTTTAAACCATCTCTTGTTTTAAATATTTAGCTTTAAAATATGTATATACTCGGATTTTAAATCACTTTATAGATTAAGATTATATATATTAAAAGTTACTTTCTAAACTCTTTTATATGTTTAAACTATATTCAAATATATTTACAAAGTTTAGAAATTGTTTTGACAAATTATAGAAACCAATTTTAATAAGAAAATCAAAACATCATTTTTTCCTTGAGCATGTCGACATCCTTCAACCCCTAATGTCGACATGGTGTCCGTTAAATTCAAAATTTAAGTTTTCAAAAGAAGTGTCTATTCGTCGTAACCTTTCACGAAGAGATATGACAGTTGCTCTACTATATATACCTGTTGTTTTAAACGAATTTTAATCATAATTTTACTTGTTTTCTCTCCTCTTCATCTTCCACATTTATTCTAAAGAATCCTAAACTATACTCTGCCAAAATACCAAGTGAATCAAACTTAATTATCTCTTGTTTGATTCTCCGCCACTCTCTCCATAAGATCCCAATGCTATTCAGAGTTATAGAATCTTTTATAAATCAAACTGTTTAGTAAAAGGTGCGGTTGAGCCTTGAAATCAATTGGGTGTGATTGTAGCCCTGGAAATCAATTAGGTGATCTTGTAGCCTGGTTAAATCAAGAGAGTTTTCCCTGGACTCGAATATAGGAGGGTGTACCTCGTAGCCTTGAAACTGAGGGTGTAATGTAGGAGATTATTTTGATAAGAAATCTGTACGATTGTACGGGATTGGATGTAGGGTAACTCCGAACCAGTATAAAATCCTGGTGTGTTCTTTCCTTTACTGCTTTTATTTAGTATTTGCATCTGTGTCTAATTTTGTGATTATATCTATGTCTGTGAATTGATTTTGTTGGTGATTAAATTACATAAGTTTCAAAAAGATTTAGAAAATCCATAAAACACTATTCACCCTCCCCCTCCTCTAGTGTTATTCCAGCCTTAAGATCCGTAATCCGCATTTCTCACATTTGGTATCAGAGAATTGGTTTCCAATGTTTTCATAATCTGAATTTTGAAAAAGTTTTTAAAATGGCTATTTTTGAGAATTTTGTTAACATTAGTTTAAAACTGTTCAAATCATCATTGTCTCATAAGTCTCCATATAGTTATTATAGAAAATCAACTTATCTACTGAGTTTGTATTCTATGTAGAAAGAAAAATGTTATATGGCCTTTGAAAAATCAACTCTCAATGGACTAATTCTGCAAATCAAGAAAAATAAGTGGATACTTGATAGTGAATGTTCAAGACACATGACTGGTAATTCAGATATGCTGAATGATATTATCTATAAAGATGGAGGATTGGTTAATTTTGGAGACAACTCAAAAGGATATGTGATTGGCATCGGCAATTTCGGTAACTCTAAAACTCCTACTATTTCTAATGTTTTATTAGTTAAGAATCTGAAACACAATCTGCTTAGCTTTAGTCAACTTTGCGATAAAGGATACAAAATTAAATTTGACAAAGATAAGTGTCACATCGAAGATAATGATTCAAATATTATATTTGAAGGAATTAGGAAGAAAAATATTTATATTCTTAGTGTGAAAATCTCAAATGATAATCTATGTCTTTTGGCTAATACAAGTGACCCTTGGATTTGGCATAAAAGATTTGAGCATTTGAATTTTAAAATCTTATCTAGACTTTCAAAACTTGATCTAGTAAGAGGTCTCCCTAGAATGAATTTCAAAATAGATAGTATATGTGATGCTTATCAATTAGGAAAACTCGGGAAGAGTTCTTTCAAATTAAAAGATATGATTTCAACTTCAAAACCTCTTAAGTTACTTCATCTAGATTTGTTTGGTCCATCTCAAATTCAATCAATAAATCACAATAAATATGTCTTTGTAATTGTAGATGATTATTCTAGGTTTACATGGACAATTTTTTTGAAACATAAAAGTGATACTTTTGATTCATTTAAATTTTTTATAGAAAGACTTCAAAACCAACTTTCTTAAAAATTATAACTGTTCATAGTGATCACGGTGGGGAATTTGAAAATGAAAATTTTAAGAGATTCTGCAATAAAAAGGGAATAATTCATAATTTCTCTTTTCCAAGAACTCCACAACAAAACGGAGTGGTGGAACGTAAAAATAAGATGATTCAAGAGTGTGCTAGAATAATGCTTTCAGATAGTAATTTACCAAAACATTTTTGAGTTGAAGCAGTCGCTACAGCTTGCTAAATTTTGAATAGAATATTAATTAGACCGTTAACTGATAAAACACCTTAAGAACTTCTTTACAAGAAGAAACCAAAGGTATCTTATTTTAGAATCTTTGGAAGTAAAGTTTTATTCTAAATACAAAAGACAATTTGGATAAATTTGATCCTAAATCCGACAAAGGAATCTTTATCGGATATTCAAATAGAAGTAAAGCATATAGAGTTTTCAATTTAAAGACTAGTACCAGTGAAGAAAAAATGCATGTTTCGTTTGATAAAAATTTCTAAAATGTTGAACAAATTAATGATGAAGAAGATTTTGCTACCCTAAATAATGAATCAATTGAAACAAATAATGAACTTATTCATCCAAATAAAAAGGTTAAGCTTTTAAAAGATCATCCTATAGAAAATATACTAGGAGATATTGAATCTGTTGTTAGAACTAGAAATCAACTAAATAACATGAGTAATGTACCTTTTATATCATCTATTGAACCTAAAAATCCAAAGGAAGCATCGTCTGATGATTCATGGATTCTGGCTATGCAAGAATAACTGAATCAACTCACCAGAAATGATGTTTGGGAACTTGTTCCTAGACCCGAGGATAAAACTATAATATGAACTAAATGGGGTTATAAAAATAAAATGAATGAACTAGGTGAGGTCGTTAGAAATAAAGCTCGATTAGTCGCACAAGGTTATTGTCAAGAAGAAGGAATAGATTTTGATGAAACCTTTGCATCCGTAGCAAAATTAGAAGCCATTAGAATTCTACTTGCTTTCGCAAACTATAATAATTTCAAATTATTTCAAATGGATGTTAAAAGTGCTTTTCTAAATGGATTTGTGAAAGAGAAAGTTTATGTTGAACAACCTCTACTCTTTGAAGATGAAAATTTTCAAAACCATGTTTTCAAACTTAAGAAATCTCTATATGGTCTGAAACAAACTCCTAGAGCATGGTATGACAGACTAAGATCTTTTTCATTACAATCAAATTTTGAAATTGGTAAAGTAGATAATACTCTTTTCATTAAAAGAAATAAAAATGATATCCAACTAGTACAAGTTTATGTAGATGATATTATTTTTGGTTCAACTAAGCATGAAATGAATAAAGAATTTTATGAAATAATGACAAAAGAGTTTGAGATGAGTCATATGGGTGAACTTACTTTCTTCTTAGGTTTACAAATAAAACAATTAGATAATGGTTTTTTATTAGTTAAGAAAAATATGCTAGGGATCTAGTTAGTAAATTTGGTATGACTACTGCAAGTGGAAACCCACCCCCATGGCAACCAATGAAGCTTTAAATAAAGAAGATCTTTCAAAAGATTTAAATCAAAAACCATATAGGGGAATGATTGGATCACTACTCTATATATCACTGCGAGTAGACCTGATATCGTGCATAGTGTTTGTCTCTGTGCAAGATACCAATCTCAACCCTAAGAGACTCACTTAAAAGATGTGAAACATATCATAAGATATGTTAAACATACATTTGACTATGGTTTATTTTACCCTAAAAATGATTCATTTGATTTAATCTCTTATTTTGATGCTGACTATGCTGGTTGCAAATCTGACCGAAAAAGTACAAGTGGAACTTGTCACTTTTTGGGACATTCTCTGGTTTCCTGGTTTAGTAAAAAGCAAAACACCGTTTTTTACCAACAACTGAAGCAGAATATATCTCTACTGCTTTGGCTTGCTCTCAAGTCATTTATATGCAACAAACCCTAAAAGATTTTGGATTAACAATTTCAAAATCACCAACTTATTGTGATAATACTAGTGCATTAAATTTATCTAAAAATCCTACTCATCATGCTAGGACTAAACATATTGATATCAGACATCATTTTCTCATAGATAATATAAGTAAAGAGATTATTTCTCTTGAATTTATCATCTCTGATAATCAAATTGCTGATATTTTAACCAAACCCTTAAATCAACCTATATTTAATAAGTTAGAAGAGAACTAGGCATTTGTTCAATAACCGAGATATAGAATATAGATATAGTAACATATATTTTTAATGAACAGAGATACATAAGAAAATCAAATTTTTCATAGGGATGTCGACATACCCCTACCACCCATGTCGACATACAACGTTAAGATTTGAAATTTTGATTTTCCCTCTAAAATCAGTTTGGTAGTGATATAAACCTATGTATTTCGAATTTTTCTATCTTCTCGCTTCTCTTTCGTTGAAATAAACTTCTGAAAATTAAAATTAATGGCCTCCTCCACTAAATTAAACCAAAATGACACTATTTCTTTCCCTTCTCCTCATTCTGGTCCATTCCAACACACTACACTGGCACGTGTGATAAAGACTGAAGAACCTATGAAGGATGTCATGCAAATGTTGAGTGAACTTTAAGTTGCGCAAATTAGGATGGCAAAAGAACAAGAAAAGCAAGGCAAAATTCTTCGAAATTTGCAAAAATTCTAATAGATAATCATGCAAATCCTATTATGATTGAAGAAGATTCTCCCAACATTCAAGTGCATTACCCCTTAGAGCACAGCAAAGAAAAAGAGGAAGAATAAGAAGAGGAAGAAGCACCTATGGAAGATGACAACAACGTGGTCTGCGTAGGCAAAGTCTGTTTTGACAGAGATGGGAATTTGGTCGAACAACGTGGAAACTTTTGTTTTCATTATCCAAATTATTTGATTCACAAATCTCCAATTGTCAAAAACTCTCGCTAGTAGTGTTATTCTATAATTTATGCACTTAAATATATTTGTGTGTTTATGTTCCATATATATACAAATATAACATCGTATATAATAAATTTTTTGTTTCGCTTATTATACTTCCTTATTAGTATTTAGTTTGGACAGTATTAGAATAAGGGGGAGTTATATTAGTTTAGGATTAGTTTTTTATTGATGACAAAGGGGGAGAAATATAAAATAGAGTAGTTAGAGTAATTAGGCTTAGATTAAAGGGGAGTTATTAGTTTTAGGGAGAGTTATTTTGAAGGAGAAGTATATTTTATAAACATAGGTTGTCATCATCAAAAAGGAGGAGATTGTTAGTCCTTGAGATGATGGTTTTGATGAAAACAACCTTAGAACTTGTTATATAATATAAATACTAACATTATAGTTTAGATATATATGTATATGCAGGATATAAACATACAGGTACCAAGAATGAAGACCGTACAGTATAAAGATTCAAGACTGAAGATATCAAGATTGAAGACTCATGAGTATCAAGATATCAAGAGTTCAAGATTTCAAGAGTACAAGATAAGTATTGAGTCTAGAATTATGTTAAAACTTCTTGAAAGCACTTACATCTTTATTCGAAATTTATTCGTGGAATGAAATCCACTTCGAGCATGTTAAAGGGATGGAACCCTAGTGGGATGGAACCCACGACAATATCTAGTGAAACATATAGTGGTCCTATTTTGATATCCATTAATTTTATAAAAATGCTTTTCAAAAATATATCTCTTATATTTAAAAAATGTTTTCAAAACTACCTTTTTAAAAAGACATCTCTCTTGGTTTTAAATACTATAGCCTCAAAACTATTTTTATCATTGTTAATATTTTGATTTCAAAATTGTCTTTGTTTTTAAACCATCTCCTGTTTTAAATATTTAGCTTTAAAATATTTATATACTCGGATTTTAAATCACTTTATAGATTAAGATTATATATATTAAAAGTTACTTTCTAAACTCTTTTATATGTTTAAACTATATTCAAATATATTTACAAAGTTTAGAAATTGTTTTGACAAATTATAGAAACCAATTTTAATAAGAAAATCAAAACATTATTTTTGCCTTGAGCATGTTGACATCCCTCAACCCCCCACGTCGACATGGTGTCCGTTAAATTCAAAATTCAAGTTTTTAAAAGAAATGTCTATTCATCGTTAACCTTTCGCGAAGAGATATGACAGTCGCTCTACTACATATACCTGTTGTTTTGAACGAATTTTAATCATAATTTTACTTGTTTTCTCTCATCTTCATCTTCCACGTTTATTCTAAAAAATCTTAAACTATACTCTGCCGAAATACCAAGTGAATCAAACTTAATTATCTCTTGTTTGATTCTCTGTCACTCTCTCCATAAGATCTCAGTGTTTTTCAGAGTTATAGAATATTTTGTAAATCAAACTGTTAAGTAAAAGATGCGGTTGAGCCTTGAAATCAGTTGGTTGTGATTGTAGCCCCGGAAATCAATTAGGCGATCTTGTAGCTTGGTTAAATCAAGAGAGTTTGCCCTGGACTCGAATACAGGAGGGTGTATCTCGTAGCCTTGAAACCGAGGGTGTAATCTGGAAGATTATTTTGATAGGAAATCCATACGATTATATGGGACTGGATGTAGGGTAACTCCGAACCAGTATAAAATCCCGGTGTGTTCTTTCTTTTACTGCTTTTATTTAGTATTTGCATCTGTATCTGATTCTGTGATCATATCTGTGTCTGTGAATTGCATTTGTTGGTGATTAAATTACATAAGTTTCAAAAAGATTTAGAAAATCCATAATACACTATTCAACCCCCCTCTAGTGTTATTCCAGCCTTAAGATCCGTAATCCGCATTTCTCACAAGCCTTCCTTTTGAACTCATTGTTATAAGGCTATAAACATGGCCTTTAACCAATTCAAAGGTATGAAGGCGGTAGCTGGTTATCGCGTAGGTTCAAAATGCGACAACTCATATGAAAGCTTCTTTCTAAGAACAAAGGTAAGCGGCACTTTGAACAAAGGTAAGTTGATTGATTCGAAAGCTTCAACCCCTTTGAAAGCATCTTTTAAAAACAAAAACAAGTAATGTATTCGAAAGCTTACAAGAATGACTTCAACTCCTTCAAAAGCATACCTTCGACACAGTCCCTTCCACCTTTCTCCAGTCCACTATGTATCAATGGTGTGATACCATGTGTATTGGTTTTGAATGGGTTCATTAGCAGAAGTATGGTGACAAAACACAGCATGGGGAAGTGATGAAGTTGTAAAATGAAATAAAACCTTACTTTTCAAAGAAATTCTTTTTTACCAAACTTACCCAATTTGTCAAAATATAATTGGTTGCCAAATTTTTTATCAAAATCCATTTCTAAAAAGGCTGTCGAATTCAATAATTTATAATTGATATTATTTTAACAGATAAGCTATTCTCTTCAACAAAACATTTAAACGTTTAGGTCCTTCAACTTAAGTAATTTAATAAGCATATTAAAATACTTAGGAAAAATCCACTAAAATCACCATAATTCACTTTTAATATGCTTTCTAACATATATAAATTTCAGATCTGAAATCATTATATAATTGTGTTATACAATTTAAACCCAAAATTATTTATTTCTTCCATCCAAAATTCATAATAAATTATTTATAGCTTGAAATATTATGAAAATTTAAACCCATCTCAAAAATAATGTTTTACATAACATATTCAACCATCATGGCATTCGAAATCAATTTACATAATTTTAACCTTAAAATCGAGATATAACATTACACAAAAATCCTTGTTTAAATCAAAACATGGCATATAATCAAAGCATATCATCATTCGTCCTTCAAAACGGTTTTAAACCTTTAACCTAAAATTTAACTGTTCAAAAAGACATACATGAGATAGTTTAGATTATTATTCACCTTATTTGGATAAGAAACTCGAGATTCGCTCTTGCTTTAGTCTTCGTAGCTTGAATCTTAGATGTTAACTGATTTTAATCTCTTCTTCCCCTAGGTTAATGGCCGACTTTGATTCTCCTTTGCTTATGTTTTTTTATGAAAGTGTGAATAAGAATGAGGTAAGCGTTTAGAGGTTATGATATACAGCTATTCCCATATTTCCCTTGCCTTATTCTCTTAGGTATTTACTTATAAACCATTTTATAAATCCATTCAATTAAGACACGACCCTAATTAGTTTTCAAATCTCAATCCCCTTATCACTCTAGTCTTTACATTATTCTATTTAACTTACCTAATTAAATCTTCAGAATAATACTATTTAAAATTAGGCGTGTTACCAATCGACTCTAATGGCTAGTTATTGGTGACTGGAATTGCATGCTTAGATTTGAAGTTAGGAGTGGTGGCAGCCCATTGACACCTAGAGATTTAATTCCTTTCAATAATGTTATAATACATTTTGATCTTATTGAATGCCCTACAAATGGTCCTCTTTAAAATGGAATAACAAATCTCGAAGTGGAGTTAGAACAATGTCCAGATTTGGTAGAGCCTTTATCAATCAACAAGCACTATCCCTATGGCCTAGTATGCCAGTCAAATTCTCCTACCCAGCCTATTTGACCATTCCCCACTTATCTTATCCTTTGACGCAACTTGCCTTTAACCTCCATCTTCATTTATATATTTTTTATACCTGGAGTAAACACCCTGATTTCCCCAATGTTGTTGTCGAAACGTGGACCAAACCTGTTTACAGAAAACCCATGATTATGCTCCAGGCTAAGCTCAAACAAGCTAAGCAATCTCTAAAGGCATGAAGTAAAGGGATCTATGGCAAGGGGAACAAAGTCTCATCGCAATTAAAAATTCTTCTAGACCAAGTACAACTAAATATGCTTAACAACCCTGTCTCGGTTAACCTTTCAAGAAAGAACACGAAACTTCAAAAAAATTGCTAAAGTTTTGCATGATGAAGCTAACATGTTTAGGCAAAAATGTAATGATAAGTGAGACATACAAGGTGACAAAAACATATCTTTTTATCACACTTATTTGAAGCTCAAAATCATCCTTAGATCCAAAAAACTCACCCATGTAGGAGATTATCAACCTATAAGCTGTTGCAACACTATCTATAAATGTATAGCGAAGATTTAGGCGGTGTTCATATACATGAATGTGGTAGCATGTTACTTTCCAAGTATAACTGTCAGTCCCCTTAGAGAACTATAACGTTTACACGATAAAGTATCCGAGTGTTCCATATTGTCCGTAACTTAGGTGGAAGTTAATCGGTTGAAGTCTCGCCTGATTCCGAGTTAGAACGAAGGAGTTAATGCAGTCTGAGCAAAAAAAAATGCTTCTTCTGCACTAGGCGGAGTTCAATATGCAGATGTGGTAGGCTGTTATTTTCTAAGTACAACTTTCAGTCCCCTTGGAGAACTACAGTGTGCGTTCACACGATGAAGTATCCGAGTGTTCCATACTGTCCGTAATTTAGGTGGAAGTTAATCGGTCGAAGTCTTGCTCGATTCCGAGTTAGAACGAAGGAGTTATTGCAGTCCGAACAAAAAATATCTACTTCTGCACTAGGCGAAGTTCAAATATGGAGATGTGGAAGTCTGTTATTTTCTAAGTACAACTGTTAGTCCCTATGAAGAACTACGGTGTGCGTTCACACGATGAAGTATCCGAGTGTTCCATACTGTCCGTAATTTAGGTGGAAGTTAATCGATGAAAGTTTCGCTTGATTCTGAGTTAGAACGAAGGATTTATTGCAGTCCGGACAAAAAAATAGTGTCTTCTGCACTAGACGGAGTTCAAATATGGGGATATGGTAGTCTATTATTTTCTACGTACAACTGTCAGTCCCCTTGGAGAACTAGTGTGCGTTCATACGATGAAGCATTCGAGTGTTCCATACTGTCCGTAATTTAGGTTGGAGTTGATCGGTCGAAGTCTCCTGATTCCGAGTTAGAATGAAGAAGTTATTGTAGTATGAACAAAAAAAATAGCGGCTTCTGCACTAGACGGAATTCAAATATGAGGATGCGGTAGTCTGTTATTTTCTAAGTACAACTGTCAGTCTCCATGAAAAATTATAACGTAGATTCAAAATTCTTATTTTTCAAATTAAAATTAAAATTTAATGTTTTTAATAAATGAATAAATGGGTTACCCATTTATAACCCTTTTAAAAATGTATCAATCCAACCCATAACCCATTTAATAATATTCATAAATGGGTTGACCCAACCCATTTATAAGTAGGGTAAATGGGTTGGATTAATAGGTTAGATCAAATTTTGACAGGTCTAGTTAAACTAATGGAATAGTGCAGCCAATGTCATAAATCTAAACAATCTTTCTGCTAGGGATACAAGCAACCATTTTCAGTAGTTTTTCCCCTCTAAAAAAACAAGTTCCTCTAAAAAAACAAGTTCTTATCAAGTACTTACCCGTTCGTGACAGAAAACACTCACATCCGACGAGTGTCCATCTTTGATCACTTATTTTTCTATTTAAAAAAACAACACTTCCTACCCAACTTCATGTTCTAAGTATCTACTGGTGTTTATCCTGCGCCAAAATCAAACTCTATCCGAGATTCACAGTTGTCATTTATCAATTATTAACTATTACCAATCATTAAAAATTAAATATTAGTTCTTAATTATCAAATTTGAATCACTATTATTCAGTTAAGTTGTTAGTCATTAAATATAATATATCAATTACTAAATTCAAATTATTCATTATCTAAATTGTTGTAAAAAAATAAAGTTACTAACTATTAATTTAAATTGTTGTAAATGTTTTCCCCTATATGTCATGACATATAATCATACAAATCAGGTGAAATGACAGAAAATTCCAATACCCCGAGTAACAGCTGGAATAAGAGTGTCCTGATTGCACCTTTAAACGAAATCACTGATAATCAATCTCAGTATAGAAAAAAAGTTGAAAGAAAAGCAAAAAAAAAACAAGAACAAGAGAAAGAAGAAATCGCTGTAGGGCAGTGGATATCAAAAATTAACATTAAAATTTACAAGAGATATACCAGCAAAACGACTGCTTTATTCAATGTTACTACGACCGTTTGATCCAAACATACCTTGAGCGACATTGTGATCCAAACTGGTATAACGATCAAAATCATACTTAAAGCGTCTAGAATGATTTTGGAAAGAGATCCCTTTAGAATTTGAGTTTGTCAAAAATTATATGCAGAGAGGCTCTCTTATTGTACACCCTAGCTCATCCTAGTATTATATCCAAAGACGTCTGTTGCTGTTATCATAATCTTAACCGAATCCAAAGCCTTCATTTGCTTCATGGATTGCCAAAAGAAGCCTCTCCTGCAGTCGTTCTTTGGACGAATATTCTGGTAGGTCTAACTGATTGAAACTGGAAAATAAAGCAAAAATAAACAGAGTTAGGTATACCCATAACATGTCCTATTTTGTTCCATTTCATGCTTGCTTATAGAGATAATTCAGTAAATGACTTACAAAGTATGCCTAGGTATACATTAGTTGTTATTATTTAAAACCAAAGCCTACCCCAAAACCAGCTCCAAAACTCATCAATACTATAAAAAAAATTGAGATTGAAAAGAATTTCGTTTAGGAAACAAAAGCTTTACCAAGTGTGAGCAGAAGGGAGGTGATCAGAAGTTCCATAGGCTTTATGGATTTGAAATCTTTGTGTGCCAGATATCCCTTGTAGTGCGCTAAAGCCTTCCAAAGGAACCTGCAGTTACAGCATGAGACATTTGACAGGCCAAAAAAGATAAAAGATAAAACATCGCAACACGTGAGCAAGCTTGAAATTTTCATTCTCATCAAATTATGATAAGCAGTAGAGATAAAAGGTAGGTACACTTCTATAATCTCAGCCTCTCGGAGTGTTCTGGTATTATAATCATATTACCAGTATTATGAGATACAGAACGAGGACATACATTATCTCCTATAATGTAAAAAAAATGAAATCCACTGTATTCTGATGGAGGTCCGCTTGTAAATAAGCTGGTTATGATCATTTTAATTATTATGACATGTACTCTGAGAAAGAAAAGGTTGTTAACAGGAACTGGTAACTTGCACCAGGATAATTTCATTATTCCAAGAAATACCCCTATGCTATATTGATGCACTTGCATGTCAGAAAAAATTAAAAGGAGAAATACTGATACACAAATAAAATGGTCGATAAGATTAATAACAACATCTAGTTCCAAAAGAGAACAATAGATTTTTGTCTACTCTATTAATATGAATAGGGAGGTAAAAAAAAATTCAACGGAAAAGGTACCTTAGAGGTGCCTGTAACAAATTGAAGGAAACGAGCTTTGTCTTCTTTGCTGAAGTCATTAACCACCTCCCAGAACCATTGTATTACAGGAGACGCACTGGTATAACCAGAATATTCTGTGTTTGCTTTCAAGTCATCCACTGCAGTGTGATAACATAAAGTTAAGATCAAGCAATAATATTCTCAATCAAACAAAACAACCCAATATTTTTTAATAAATACTTGTAGCCTGACAAGTAAAAACTAAATTGATACGATTGTTCTCATTCATTTTACTTTGTTAGTACAACTCAAGAGGTTTTATCAGCATGACACAAACATCACACTGAAAGATACTTAAGTGACACATCATAATAAATTATTTTACAAGTACATTAAACTCACAGTCAATTTCAGGAAGTCCACTAATCAACAATTCCAACTCTTTATCATTGAATATGGAGATTAGGTCTTGAGAAATCATTTCATTAAACCCCTCCATAAATGAATTAATTTGAGGTCTAATGGCAGTTGTTAGGCGATGTTCAACAACACGATCCACGTATTCATGTTTATTTTCGTCTGTAACTTTAATATTCCTCCCGCCAGGAATGAGTTCACTATCGGTTACCTACATGAGATTCAATCAAAGAGATTAGCACAAAACATTCTTTATTTATGATGACTATATGCAGCGGAAAAAAAAAAGCGTCTCCACTATAATTGTTGTGTTTTGAATGTTTGAGCAGGACAGAGCATGTGAAAATTTGGCATAGATCAATGGCTGAGTGTCTCAGGTTGATTAAAGTGGGGATAGTTGGAATGAGACTAATAACATATCAGCAAAAACCTGGAACATGGGGATGATTAGATAATAGTGGAAATAGGATCTGCTCCTTATTTTCAAACTTTGCACCCAAAAAACTCCTTCTCAAAAACAGGTTTCATAAAACACCCTGCAATTATTTTCAGCGAAAATGTGCACTCTGTATTGCAAATATTTGCCATTAAAACAGCAAACATTTGTTGTACATAATACAAATTTTTGTAAAATAAATATTTATAGGGTAGACTACACATTTTCATTGAAAATAGTTACAGACATTTTCGTGGAACCTGTTTTTTGGACAGAAACGAATTTTGAAACTTATGAAGGGTGTTTAACAAAACGTCCTTAAATCTTTATTAATAGTTGGCTTGGAAGCGCAAACTTTTGGTCTGACCGCGAACTTCCAAAAATACCCTTGCATGCAAACAATCAAAAGGTCAAAAGTTCGAACCCCAATGAGTACATAAATTAACATCTATTTTTAAATGAAAACTTTGAAACATAAATAAGCTTACAAGTTCGTTCTAGCAAAAAAAAAATTAATACAATTTTATTCTTTATATTTTTCAATTTAATTTTCTGAAAAATACGTAGAAATTTTGAATTTAATACTTTTAAAAGTTTTTTCATATGCACATGCGCTGCATGTGCCATAAAATCTCGTAATAAATATGTCACATTGGAAATTCATTTTGTTGTTAAAGCGTTTGCAACCTCTTATGTGAAAGCTACGGATGCATGGATGAATCCAGCTGCATCAGCATATGATATACCAAGATCAAACTTGGCATCAAACTCATGACAACAACTTTAGAGTGGCATGACACTTAACAAGTTTTCAATCAGGAAAATTAAAACAGATGGGAATTAAGATGAAGATTATTAATGAATGTCTAACACCGATCAAAAGTGGGAGAGAATTGATTTGAATTAGTCCCACGTCAAGAAATAAGTTGCAACTTGAAGGGTATGAACACAAGTAGATATATAATATTGAAATTCTTGTTGTTACAACAGTGTGTGCTAGCTTTTATGCGATTACTTCAAGAACTGATGAGTCGATATGTCCCAACCGCATTGGTATGACATGCCAATCCAACAAATAATTTCTGACATAACATTGTACTCCATCAAAAATTTATGGATATTCAGTTTAAATTTTAAATGTCCCACAGAAAATGAACCGAAATTCTAAAGTTATCATCATCACCTCTGTTCTTTCGTATAATATCATCTTTTCCTCATCGGCATCCATGCTAAATGTGAGATCTAGAACATCAGTTATGTCATTCTGCAATTACAGAATCAAACATCATTATATGATTTAATTTTACTGAGTAAATTATCAATAAAAATAAGAAATTTCAAAAAACAAAAAATGATCAAACATATACCTCAAGCATCCACTTTAAGTTTTTGTAGAAATCAGGATCTATAGCCTCAATATCATGATAAGTAACTTTAACACCAAGAATATGCTTGTAAAATGATCTTGTAAAATGAACATCAAGCAGTTGACCATCAAATAGTGCTTTACCAACCTGACATATATATAGGTGCTATAAACATAGGAAAAACACAGTAGCATGATAGCAAAAATGAAAGGGAAAAAATGTAAAACACGTACCACTCTTCCAACAAACTTGAAGTAGGACAAGTGTTCTGTCTGATAAACAGAGTTGGGATTAGGTTGAAAAGTTGACTCATTGCCCACTGTAGTAAATAGCAGGGCGCCTTTATCAAATATAACACGAGATATCATTTGATACCATTCTCTAGTAAGCCCCCCTGCATCAATACCCTCTTCTTCTTCGAAATGTACATTAAGCCTTCCTTTTAAATCTTGGGGCGACCTCATTCTAAGCCGATTGTAAGAATCTTCTAAAATGTATGCCCTTCTCACAGAAATTCTAACTGGACTGTGATGATGGTCATGTTGATGCTTTATCTTTGATCGAAAATGAGCACGTTTATTATCAAAATCTATAAAACGAGGTACTTTAAGCATTATAGAGAATGACTTCTCAATCAACCCAGGGTTTTGTCGGATAAAAGCATTCAACAACTTCCTATGTTTTTCTGAGAATTTTATGAAAGCAGCATTCTTCTCTTCAATTTTAGCAAAACTGTCTGATATTGGTGCGGTACCAAGCTCCTGAGGCAATTCCAATTGTTCAGGGCATAGTTTCTCACAAGCAACAAAGAAAGACTCGATGTATGGCAAAATATTTTGAGTGCCAGCTGGAAGAGGGGGCATTGTGTTTCCTGCATTAGTGGATGCAGAGTCCTCAGACATAGCAGACAAATCTGGAACCAAGTTTGAAGCACTCTCAATGTTGCTTATTGATTTGCTCAATTCAACCCACAAGAATTCTAATGATGAATTTATTTTTGATACTTGAGACAAAGCATCTGTATATTCCTTTTCTTTAAGGACTTGTGGATCTTTCTTCTCATGTAATGTTGAAACAAGGGAGCTCAATGATTGCAAAACTCGCAAGACTGAAGTGCCACTAGAAGATGTTGTGAGAAGTGCACTTTCAGCATCCATATACAAGTACAATTCGTTCATTGCAGATGCAGTAAGATCATGCACTGAATTAGCTAGCTCTGTTATAAATAGATGGCAGTAGGTTGGTGCTATAGCCACTAGTTTCTTCAAGACCTCAGCCACGAGGACATACACATTTTCGGACAATCTGCGCTTGTAAATAAATCCCAGTCATTAGCACATTCTGACGGTATGCATGCATTAGTACAGATATACTAGTTATTTTTTGCAGACCATGTATAATATAAATTTGTGCAGGTGAAATAAAAGCGACTTTCAAAAAACAAAAAACATATTATTCTAGGACTAAAGGAGGATTAGAATTCAAATTTTACTGCATGGAGACAAGAATATTTGCTCGCAATGTTACTGTGTGACGGTTGATTTGTGCATGTAACATGTAAAGACTATGTCTCCATACATATGGCCATTAACAGTCATATTTAGTACAGCAAAGAGATGCCAATGTGTGTTTATGTATCTACATAGGGCAAAGATCGGCTACGTCTCATTTCTGCTACACCTCTATTCTCACCTGATTTCAACCACATGTTCGGACCATGTGGTTGAAATCAGGTGAGAATAGAGGAGTAGCATAAATGAGGCGTAGCCGATCCTTGCCCACATATATATATATATATATATATATATATGTATATACATAGACATATACATATATGTATATACATATACATATATGTATATGTATATACATATACATATATGTATATGTATATACATATACATATATGTATATGTATATACATATACATATATGTATATGTATATACATATACATATAGATATATGTATATACATATACATATAGATATATGTATGTATGTAGTATATATCTATATGTATGTATGTATATATATATATATATATATATATATATCTATATGTATGTATGTATGTCTGTATGTATATATATGCATATGTCTATGTATATGTATGTCTATGTATGGATGTATATGTATGTCTATGTATGGATGTATATGTATGTATTGTGTGTATGTATTGCGTGTGTATGTGTGTATGTATTGTGTGTGTGTGTATGTATTTTGTGTGTGTGTGTATACAGATTAGAGTATCATATAATTGTTAAGTAACAACAGTATACAAAAAGTGGATGAATCAAATAACAGCCGATCTCTCTACCAAATTAGAATAGCAAGCGTTCAAATACCATTACAGTCCATATAAGAAAAGAAAAGAAATTCAGAGAGTAGGGAATGCAGCTATTCATACCCTTTACGTGCTAGCAGCGAGCACAGAAGTTGAAGCTCCCCTGGTGGAAGTTGAAGTAACACAGAGCAAATACTGTTTTCTCTATATTTAGGTGCCGCAGTAGGACCAACCTTGCCATTAACTTCAGATAATTCAGAATCAACCGCATGCGGCTCACCATCAGTACATGCTGGTGCTGCGTCAACGTTCATCGGTACATCATGTGAACCAGGTGACTGTTGAGATGGTTCAGCGGATTCAGTTGACATTTCAGATTCACTAATGGAATTAACCACAATCACTTCAATCAGATTCAAGAGCTGACATAATGAATATGTATGAAAATCTTAAATTTGAAACAAGATATGATGATAGTAGTGAGCACAAATAAAGCAAATAATATTACTTGTTCAAGATGAGCTATACTCCTCATATACAAAGGTTGATTCAAAAGCCTTAGGAGTAATACAACAGCAAAATTGCCATTTTGATCTTCAGATTTGTTTTCTTCAATAACAATAGATTTACCTCGCCCATGAAAAGATCTGACACTGTTGCACGAAGCGGGATTTCGCAACTCATACTTTAGTAACAGTTTAACCACAAAAGGATGATTACGAGCCAAGTAAGTCAGAGTCTCAAGGATTCTTCTCGAGAGCAGAGGGGGTACTCCTATTAAATTAACAAACACGGCATCAGTGGTGGGTAAAGGAAAAAAAAAAAGTAAGTCCAATTGCATCAATGAAACAGTTAATGACTTAACGACATGGATATCAACGGCATAGATAGATGCAAAACCTTCTTGTAGCCTTGGCGTATAGTGTGGCAAAAGGTGCACGTCTTTAGATTTACTATGCTTGTACTAAACATTAACTAAGTATTAATATACAAAAAAATAATTAAACAAGACTAATATAATTTGTAATTTTTACTTATAGATGTGCAAAAAAAGGGTTTTTCTTTATATAATTTCCTAAAAACATCATTAAACATAGTAAGCATAGAATATCGTAATATTACATCATTCAATGTTTAACCATCCGTTCAGAATTTGAATTTCGAATTAAATAACTTATAGCTATTGTCTAACAATAAAATTTCAAATATAAACTTTTAGCTGGTGTTATGTATTATGCGAGAAAAAGGTAAGCAGATATGATATTTCATTATATTTCGCTTCGTGTAGTGTTATTTTGGTTAATTTATTTTGTTTCCACTTACTCTAAAACGTTTATTGTATGCTGCATTTTTACTTTATACTCTTTTAACAGTTATTCAGTAAATTTCAATAACATCGTACTATAAAGGTTTATAAATTGGATCTTGCTTCAATTTATCATATCGTCGTATGAATAAATATAATACATTCAAACATAAAGATTAGTTTGTTCATATGTATTCAATGTCATGATACAACTTGATTTCAGAAAATATTGCATAAAAAGTAGTTTTTATGCATCAATAATTACATGGGTTTGTCTTCAAGCAATGAAATTTAGGGGGGAAAATCAATCCTTTAGAATCAAAAACAATAATTTTGTTTAAAAAAAGGATCATGAAAAACGATTTTTTAAAAAAAAAAAAGAAACAGCAAAAAATAAAGCACGCCTTTTTGCGCCATGTGCGTGACTTTGCACCATTTCGCATGTCTTATCATGTGTGCCGTGCCATGAGGTCAAAATGCACAATCCTCGTGCCACGCCTTGCATTATGGCGTTTCGTTCATAACCATAACGATCTTGAAAGGAATCAACTGCTACAGTGTCTAATGTTTGTGTTTGCAATAATCAAACTGAAGGTTTTTAACGTCTAAAGTGGTAAACCGGTAAGGTTTTGATTTATAATAAGAAAATCTGATAATTTTAACAATCAAAAGATTACCATTCGAAAACTGAGGACGGGAATAAATAATATATTTTTGGCATCCATACAGTCGATAAGGTGATTCATAACTATCAGCCTTCCTATTGTCAGATCCCCACAAATCAAGCATAAGCATGTCCATTAAAATTTGCACAATTGACGTTCTGGTCTCGTTATGAGCACATAAGCTTAGCAAAAGCTTAAGGTATTGACCTTTATATAGGGGCTGCAATGTATGTGAAAATCGTTAGGCAAACGTGAACAAAATATGCAAGCGAAAGCACAAATATTTAAGCAAAAAATATACAAATTATCCAAGTATTCACCTGAACTATACAAAGGATCCTGAATATTGCTTTCAAGTCATCTGAACCAACAAGTGGAGTCCCAATGGTTTCTAGTACCTTGCCTCCTAAAGGTTTTCTGGTAGTAGTATCTACAGCAGTTCTGCCCAAACTAGATCCAGTTATATCACCTCGTCTTGAAGAATCGCCACGCCTATTTCTAGATTGTAAGCCAAAAATCGAACTGTTATGAAATCTATGTGCAAATCTTTCTCTTAACATGTTTGCCTCCGCAACAAGTGCAGGTGTTAGCGTAGACAGAAGAGTATCTGGTGAGGTTAAAAGCACCTAAGACATTGCAAAAAAAAATAGCATGAGAAAGTTGGCAATAATATATGAATAAAATTACTCTACATCCCCTACCATACCTCTTCCCGTATCTCTGAAGGAAATGTAGCAAGTATTGATACAGCATCCATTTCAACAGGTTGACCTTCCAACTCATGCAACTGAGTCTGCCTTCTTTGAGCACGCTGTTGCGCTAATACCTCCTCACGAATATCTGGTGGGAGTGCAGCAAGAAATTCGGGATCAATCTCTTCATCGGCTTGAGATTGTTCACCAGAAGGCTGCGCTGACTGTTGATTCTGTTGTGAATTAATGACTTCGGTTCGTAAATGTTCAGGAAGCGCTTCCAGAAATGCTGGATCGATCGATTCTGAATCATCATTTCTATTATGATTCTCTTCTGGATTTGAATTAGGCAATACTTCACTAACGCTTCCTAAATTTACATCACTACTGTTAACTGAAGTTATATTTATATCAGCACTTCCTGCATCTACATCTGAGTTATGTAATTCTTCTACAATTGCTCCAGATCCTCTACGTTCTTGGCTAACTTCTTCCACTTCTCTCTGTTCTTGTGTATTAACTTGATGCCTTTCTTGATTCACAGGTGATGGTACACCCGTATCACCATTAATTTCATTGTGCTCTGTTGGTGTTTCATCCCTAAGAGTAGCATCTGAATTTTGCAAATGACTTGGATTATCTTGTTCTTGAGGTGGGACCACCTGAACATCTTGGCCAGAAGACTGTCCAAGTGCTAAAGTAGGCCGCCTTAGCTGTGAAACAACCAACTCTTCGATGCCTTGAGGCACTGGAGGCGGATTAGGCACACTGCGTTGAGGAGTGTCATCTAACCAGACATTGAACCGATGACCACTTCTACCACTACCCAATGTACGGAACATAGCATCCAATCGTGCTGAGATAATCTCATGATGTCTATCAGAAAAGGCAATATCAACCATGCTTTCTGAAGGAGGAAACCAAGAACATCGTGAGTACCAAAAAAAACTATAAAAAAAAGAAGGAAAACGGTAGAACATTATATTACAATCATATGAGCCCTTCAGTTAGGAATATGGTCAGATTTAGTGACCAGGAATAGTCAACAAACAATTGACCATAATCCATATTGACGACATGACTCCAACAAGCAAGGACTCAGTCAACGCAAGGGCTTGCTTATACAAGTTGTATACTTCTACATCTACTGGTTGTGTTTATTTCATTCAGTTCCACTACAGCCGTCAATTCCTAATTTAACTAACTCTCAGGTGCAAAACACAACTGTCCCTTGATCTAATCAGAACACAAGGTTTTCTCAGGGTCAAGTTATAGCATGGCGTCCAAGGGCCTTGAGTCGTCTATAGAAATATTTAGATATAAATGTCAAAATTGATGTTTATATCATCATGGCTTTCTCCATTTTGTTTTTCAGCAATAAAACCCTGAAAAGATAATTTAATAATATATTATTGGGTTATCTTCTACTGGCCCTCCTAAATCAGAAAGAATTTTGAATATACTGCAAATTGGGAACATTTGATACAGATGTATGTAGCTATTCCAGTTAGAGGCCATGTATCTAATTTAAATAATGTCAAAATATTACAATCAATCAAAGGTAAAATTTATCTACAATTAGATAAGAAAAAAAATGGCACAATCAAAAGTTTGGTACAACTTTCTGTACACTGGTTTTTTGACCCAGAATTAAAAGACTGTTATTTGGTGTGCAGGTTAATTATGGAATTCTAGATGTTTCATTTTGCATGTAATACTAGCACATAGCAATTTAATATACCTAACAACAGAGTGTTACCTCCTAGAACAGATACTGTCAGTCATATCACATATATCATCCCTTATTTAAAAACATGGTTTAGAAATACTGCTGTTTAACGAACTTTCATGGGAAAAAAGGTACTGAAAAAGGTGAAGCTCACCTGACTCTGTCTGAATCAAGCGCCTGAATGAAGATGGTTCTTCCAAAAGTGGATGTTCATTATGGCCACCACGCTCACCAGCTTGTCCAAGAAGATTGTAGATAGAGGTAGTTCGATCTTGCCTTCTCGACCCAAAAATATCAAGAGGAATGACACGCATTGTTTCACTAGAATGATTATTTCTCCCACTAAAATTTTCAATCTGATCAAAATTTCTGTTAATCCTCTCCTCGAGCCGAAGAATCACCCCATCATCGTCTTCATCTTCTTCTTCCTCCTCCAATATATCTTCATCAAATTCCTCATCAATTTCATGATCATCTTGATCAGTGTCAGGATGAAGTATTTGATGAACTTCATCTTCCTCCAATTCATTGTTCCCTTCTTCATCATCATCTTCATCTCCATCCTCAGACATATCTTCATCATCGTTATTAGCACCGCCTAAATCTCCTCCCTGAGCATTCTGTCCAATGTCAAACCTTATTTCAACTGTTGCAATATTATTTTCCATGCTTCCGCCATCTTCTAAATTTTCATGCATAAAATCTACATCAGCCTCAGGAGCAAACCCTTCATCTATATCATGGTCATGAACCATGTCATCAACAGAATCTGTAGTGGTTAAATTCGGAGCAGGGTTGAGAGGATCAATGTTTTCATCGTGATCAGGCTGGGATGTGGTATCTAGCAGCTGAAATCTATTGCCATCGATATAAGATGAGTCAATTTGATTTTGTTGATCAATATTAGGTTTTGATAGGTTTCCTTCTTTCGCAGAATTACGGTCAGCAGATTGAACATGCTCTTTAGTAACCAAATCAAGAGCCCTTATAATGCCAGTAACAACCTTTGGTGAATCAGCGTAATCCAAATCAAGAACTTGCATAGTTCGAGTAAGCGACTTTACAAGCCCAACATCAATAAAAGTCACAGAAGCATCTGCTGAAATATACGAACCTGTAGTTGAGCGTGAAGACAGCACATCATTGAGCATATCAATAAAAGCATGCATGGTGGTATTAGGTGCTCTGCAGCCATTAGATAAGCTGACAAATTCATCAAAGGTGTTCTTAATTTCAGAAAATATCCTTTTCCGTGCTTCGGTTGAGCGAATGGATGATGCAACCAAGAATTGGTTAGCTCTTATTGCTAATTTATGGCTCCAATCATTCTCCAAAGTTTTTTTATCCTTCTTATAACTTCCTGAATAAGGAAGGAATTCGTGCAATATGTGCTGAAATATTCCACCTGTAAAGTTGGTAGACAAAGCCTTCTGAGAACTACCTCGGAAACTGCTGATCTCAACATCTCTGCGTAGGAGCACATAAATTGAAGGCGGGTATGTCAGGAGTATTTCAGTTAACAATTTCAAGATAAAAACAGTCTTAGCAGTAGAAATTGAAGATTCCACGCAAAAAGTATTGCTTTCTTCATCTGAAACAGCTTTTCCCTTCCCTTTAGATGAAGCGATGTTACTATCAACATCCATATCAACATGTGCAGGTTTTCCTTGGGCATCAGCACCATCAATCAAATTATCTACCCTTGGAGGGACAAAAGTAGCAATCATATCCAAGAGATGTTCAGTAACAGCTATGAAGCTCTGTGGTGATTTTCTATGAACCTTTGTTTTAGCATTTGAATCTATTACTTTTGCACAGCTGCCCTTAACAGGAGAAAATTGCCGATCTTTTTCAGTTGCTTTATCGTTTACCTTGCATTTTTCTTTGTCACGGTCTTTTAAAAGCACAACATAAGGTCGATCACTAACCATCTCAATTTCACAGACAGCTCGAGCGGCTTGCATAAATATAGCAGGATTCCTTTGGATAATAAAGGACATACTATGAACAAAAATTCTAGGTGAGACCCCCACATTTCCATTTCTATTTGTAGCTGTGACAAGACAATGACGTATTTCTAGCTCCATTACTTGTTGTAATGTATGAGCATCTTCTAGGATGTGACGAATTATTGTAGCAGCCAGTTTGTTAAAACCAGAAAACAGGCTACTAGTTGGTAAGCTAAGCATAGCAAGAAGGCCCCCTGCTTCGAAGAAACTAACTGCAACAGAGTGAACTTTGGTCAATGATGCACATAACTGAATCACAGCATGCAAAGTTTCAGAAGGCAGCTGGTTTTGTATACATCTACAAGATATCTCTATTAATCTCTTCTGATCATTTATATCAATAATTCCAGACATGGGCTCTAACTGTTTTGAATCCTTCTTCTGATTTATATCATCAATTACTACAGAAATTTTGGTACCCAAATCTTCCTTTTTTAACTGATCAAATTCAAACATTTCAGGAGTTAGCTTAGGGTCTACCTGCAACTGGCGATCAATCGAAAGAAAACATGCAGTTACCCAGTTAGGCACTTGAGATTTCTCACCATCTTGAATAAAGCTTTTGTCCCAATCAGAAAGCAATTTTACAGCAATTTTTACAAGATCAGCTTGGGAGACAATGTCTCTTGCTGATGAGTCATTGTGAAGAATTAAAGCAAGAACGTGAAAAAGAGACGACAGCGAAGTGTTGCTAGATGGATCAGATGCACTACAGCCCTTGATATTGTCAATGATAAACGTTAGAACTTTAGGTTGATGGTCTCCATCATTTTGAGAACCAATCATGACAAGCAAATCACGAACAGCAAAAGCTAGGGATTCCTTCACTTGTAATAGTTTGACGCATGCTGCTAAAATTTCATCAATGGGCGGAAGTTCAACAAGTTCCTCTTCCTGCAAAGAATTTTCAGTGCCGGAATCTTCAGCATCTTTTAAAGGTGTCCCTGAGTTTCGTAAAGACATGGCAAGCGCTCGAGCAAGTTCGTCTTCTTCTTGTGGCTCTTCGGGGTGTGAGAATAACCAATCAGTTGCAAGTTCAACACTATTTGCCCCAACGTGTCTCAAGGCTTCTTCAGCCCTAGCACGAGGAAATCCCATTTCAACAATCATCGATATAGAGGTCTCATCAGGAGGAGGACCGACACGAACATTACTAGTGTTTGCATTAACATTTCTAGTTTTAACTCCCGAATATATGTGTTTAATGATAGAGATTGTTCCAATAATGAATTCCAAGTTGTGGTCAACAAAATGTGGATTAGTCCATATAGGCAGAATTGCCTTCAAAACCTTGGACTGTAGTACCTTTACAAATAACTCAGCGTCCTGAGGTAATGGAACTACTGCATTTGGAAATGGTTGTTCAAGCAATTGTTTTGATGTGGAAGACAAGATGAATGATGATGTGACACAATGATCAAGAAGTGTACAATAGCTGCTTAATGGACCATAAATCCAAGAATTATCTGCTTCTCCGTTTCCTTGTTTTGAAATCATTTCATTTGTTTCCATAGGAGAAGAAGAAAATCCATTAACTGCAAAAAGTAATTGACTGGTGGCTTCAAATGTAGATAGAACGGACTGGATAACGCCGTAGCTATAAAAGCAATTCAGTAATATTGAATTACATGAATCCGGTTTGTCTAGTAGAACAGAGTCAATGAATTGAATAACCTTTCCAAGGTAACGACATTTTGTAGACATGGGGACCACAGACTGAGAAGAATCGGCATGGCCTCTAAAATTCAAATGTTCCAACGAAATGGAAGAAAGTGCAATGCACACAGAGGTAACAGACAAAGGCAATGAAGAAGCAGTTTCACGACGGGGAGAGAAAAGCATTGTTCTTCCCAACTCCATAAATAAATGGCTAATGTGAAATGAAAGTGATTTCATCATATCACGACAGGAAGAGTTGAACAATTTTTTTTTATATTCTTCAGTAGTTACAGGGCTAGTATTGCCATTAGCATCTGATGAGTTTGATTCAAGTGATAGATGACTTGATGCAAATCGAGAATTTAATAAGCTATCAGATCGAATTCTTTGAGGGCCACTGGTAGCTCGATCAAGATCTCTGTATACGCTTATTAGATCAGAAACTTGAGACTCTATACTCCGTCCAGAACTTCTTCGGCGAAGTAATGGATCAAGATACTGCCTAAAAGAAGAACTATATCTAAGCCCCTCGGATTCACTTGTTCCTGAATCTGACCTATGTGTCTCATTGACAAAAGTTGAGCTCTCACACTCGATTGTCTCAATTTTAGAATCTTCAAAAAGAGCTAATTGCCAAAGTACTTCCCGATGAATCCGTCCAATATCTTCTAAAACACCCTTGCTTGAATCAGCGAACTCTGTTAGCAAAGCGTTGATCCATCTATTGTCCTTAGAAGCAGCTAGAAATAGAAGGAACTCAATAACAAAAAGTGATGATATAATTCCACTATCTGGTGTTGCTCTAGTAGGTAATAAAGGTTCACTGGAAGATGAGCTAAATCCACCCAAAGCTTTGTCTAAATGGTCTTTAAGTGAGGAACAAAATGCCCGTGCTAAATGAGATGAATGGTGCTGAGTGAAACCCTTGAAAACTATAGTGCTGTGTAAAGCTATAGGCATTCCTTCTACTGATCGAGTAATACTAGGCCGCAACAACAGTTTTAGCAGGCCGTCTATTCCACCCTTCTCAACGAATAACCTGCACGTTTCAGTATTTTCCATTGTTCGATGTACCAATACCATGACATGGAATGCACATAGCTGGACAAACTGTTCATCATTAATGTCATCAGCGCTTGTAACCATATCATTCATCAAATCATGATCTTGACTTGCCTTTTCTTTTGTGTCTGTCTCCATGGAAATGCTATTCTCATCTGGTTTCATAGTTGTTTCATATTTTTCATCTCCAACAGATGATAGTTTATTTATAATTTCAACAATTATTTCCACACCAGTGCTTCTTAGAGAGGATACATGTCGAAGAAGCTCCTCTACAGCATTTGCTAGAAGTACAACTCCATCGTTCATTGCTTTCATATATTTTCTGGTTGTGAATGTCTCTATAAGAAATCTCAATGCAGAATTACTCTTAATTGCTTCCAATCCTTTATTATTAAGGCAGATCGCACCAAGACCACTTGGAATACATATCAGAGCTTTTGAAGAAGGGAGAATACCAGATTGTACAGAAGACAAGAAAGAATCAGGAAGGCCTGATTGGTCTAGAAGAGGATAGCATGTGGGATCTGTATGTATAATTTCACTCATAAAAGTCACTGCAGAATAATATATATCTCCTCCAAATATTGTGACATTCTGGAATATTAGTGACAAAGTAGCTGGCACATAGATGTCATCTGAATTTTGTGATCTTGAATTATTCCGTGGAGAATATTTTGCAGACCCCAGAGCTTTGAGTAAAGTTTTGATAAGCTGTTTTTGAGAATAAAGATGGTTATCTTCACATTTCAATCGTTCTGCTGATACAATTAAATCACTAGTACTCCCATCCGCTGCAGCAATAACTCTATGAACCTCAATCTGTAACCTCCTGGATAAAAGTTCAACTCCCCCAAGATCTTTAAATAGGGACGCAGATGGGCTACTGTATTCCATGAGCTTTTGAAGCGTCTTCACAGCTGAGGAAACAAGATGAATATGGGATGGTTCATTGTCTTGCAGGAGGGGCAGTAGAGGTTGGACCATTCCAGAACTTCTAACAGCACTACCAGAAGTTGAAGAAGACAGAACATGCAATTGAAAAAACTGCAAAAGAGCATCAACAAATAAAGGAGAAGAAGGATCATTCGGGATGCTAAGCGACAAAACTGCTTTTTGAAGGACACTCAGTAAAACCATACGATTTCCCCCTCCAGATATAACGCTTGAAGCACTAAGTATCCTAGCTCGCTCGTGAGATGATGCATATGCAGCCAACAGGGCACCCAATGCAAGCGTAGCAAATGCTCGTATATTGGCAGGGACAGATTCTTCTGATCGAATAACTCTTATGAGCTCAGTTGTATATTCCGGTTCATTTGCCAAAAACAACACTAGCTCATCATGGGCATCACTTGACTGCACTAAAATAGTAAAAGCAAGAATGCAGATTCTGCTATAAAGCCTGCATGTTTTCAGTGTGCCGAAGGCACGTGCATATCTAATCCTTGTCAATAGTGAAAATCTGTGTTCCATAGGTACTTCAAACTGATCAACGCACTGCTTAAAAATTACCAAATCATCATCCTTTCTAAGGTGCAGATCAGGAATATGAATTATCTTCAAGTTTGAAGATTTCCTTTTCTCGTTTGATTGATTATAAATATGTGAAGCTGAGGAGTTAAATTCAAAATGAAGAGTAGAACCTTGTCGATACTGAGCTTCATTGCTTTCATTGTTCACAGCTGATGGGAACAAAGAGAGACCTTCATGTTGGTTTCTCTCGTTTGCCACAACACATGAATATAACCCTAAACCTTCTTCTTTACTACCCCAACCTTGTGCCAAAGACAATAGATGGTTGTTTATAGAATCACAACCAATCATTTTCCCACTCACATGTAACTTGGAAGGATTTATTTTCACAAGTGCAGAAAGAGTCTCTAAAGTAGCTATCAGAATCTCAGGATCTGTTGATGCAAGTAGAAGCTTGAAATGCTGATAGGAGATAAATAGAAAATCAGAATATACAGAAAATCAACTTAGACATGAATTTCACGTGAACAAAATATAAGTTTTCACAGACATAAGAATGTTGTCAGTACCTCTAAGCCACTGAAAGAACTCTTATTGTGGCAATTTTCAAGAATTATTTGCATAACTCTTAAGATTTGCAAAACTGAGTTCTTAGGAAGTGATTCTTTTTCTGATATATCATCAGATAATAATAAATCTTTCCTACATGAAATGTGAGTCCTGAAGTATGTATCAAAATGCATAAATAATGGCCGCCAGTGATGGAAATTGCCCTGAAATTGTGATGAAGGTTAAAAGGAAAAAAAAACATATAAACGAATCGATTTGTGAAGTAAATATAGCATACCTTATTGTACTCCCAATGAAAGCCAGAAAGAGGTATTTCTATATCATTCAGAGGACAATTAATCACCCTATCAATAAAAGCCTTAACTTTTGGCGGCTGCAAGGATTAGTATAGCAGTTAGTTGGCACATTTTAAATAACACAGCAGATAGCGGTTATAAAAAAAAGACTTGACTAACATAGAATTGTAAAAAGGAGCAAAATCTAGTGCATTCTTCGGGTGAGGTGATGCATTTTACAAACATTGTATTAACATAAAAATCATACAGAAGCTCCTCATAAGGAAATCATTCATTATATTAACATAAAAGTCATACAGAAGCTCCTCGTAAGGAAATCACTTGTTTTCTGTCTCCTGAATGACACTTAATCCAATTTGACTTTGTTATCGTTTTTTCACATCAAACATGCATTTAAAAGAAATCAACAATGTCTTACACGCTTATTGAATGTCATTCTTTCCTTAAACTGTGTAATTGTTTGTTTGCTTCTTCCCTTTTAAGTATGTTTGAACGTTCATGTACTTGGTTTTGAGTATACAAAAAAAGATGATGATTCAAACATCTCAAACATATAGGAAAATGTGTATTGATAACATAAACAGGCGAGCATTCTAAATAAGATGCAAACTTGCTAACAAGTTTTCAAAATGAGATTCAATTCATAAATCGTAAGTTCAAACTTTAAGTCTAAACGAGATTTAAATCGTAAATCGCAGATTCAAAAGATCTATATTTCAAGGTTTGTACACACTTTGAAATTGATTTCGATGTTTGATCTTCTACATCTAAAAATAAAACTCACGTTTTTCTATGTTTCCATTTTTATTTTGTTAAGAAAACATTAGAATTAAAATTGAGGATCCAAATAAGTGTTAAATATATCAATTTGAATTGAATGATTTTTCTCAAATGCAGTTTTAACTAAGTTTGAATTGATACGTAAATCGTTTTGTAAAGAGAGAGATCTGATTTGAAACGGAGTTTAAATTGTAACATTTTAAGATTTTTGATAACAATGCTTAGTAATACTTTGAAACATATTTAAAGGTCATTGCGGCAAGGATTGTATATCTAATATAAGTAAATTACATCTATTTACAAAATTAGGCCAAAGCTCTAAGACGTAGCAAAACGTTGATGCTTATCCGCAGGAGTGGTGCAATGGAAAGGGGTGTTTAGGTCTGGTAACAAACCTAGGTTTGAGTCCTGCCTTACACACACTTCTCGAAAACAGTACATGCGGATTATATGTGCCATGAGTCGAAGCGGACATGCACAACTTTATTCCCCTCAGAAGTTTACCGGTCCGTCGGGTTCTCCTGAAGTATATATTCAATAATGAAAAATTGCTGCTTAGAAAATTTTCGACCAACTCCCAGGGAAGTTTCCCACGTAATGATGAACTTGGAGAGAATTTGAACCTCCGATTGAACTTTTTACAAATATGAGAAGCTTGAGTTCATGTTTTAGGCCAACGCAGAGATGAACTTCAAACGACATGAGCCCAATCAATACATGTCAATCTTATATTAAAAATTAACGTATATGTAGAGTTACTAGAAGCTTGTTACATAATAGGTTGTTTCGAGTGCTATCGTCCTTTCCAGCCTTAGAATAGAAGTTGAGCCATTTATTTACAATTTGGGTGGGTAAGGGTAGGGCTTACGGAAAATGGAAATGGTATGGGTATAGCAGATAGAATTGATTTAGAACTAATATCCAACTGAAACTAGGATTTGTTAGGATCCTTTTAAGTTCGTTAATTAATTATTACAAAGTTATATGTCTCAGAGTAAAATGAATTATCAAAGTTGTATATATGAACAAACATACACATCTTGGAAGACGAAATTAAACTTAAAGTTTGATGCTTTTGTTCTCTATAGTATCAAGTAAAGTTATAAATGATGTGATGCACTATTTTCAATATTTAAACAATTTCAATTTTTATATACGGAACTATTTTCTGAATCTAAACATGATAAATATTATCTGTTTGATCTTTAATTATGTATTTTTTTAGTACAATTAAAAGCAATCATGAAATGGATAAGTATGTTTATAATGCTGTTTAAAGGCAAAGATCAGTAGAAGGTGAGACCTGACAACAAATAAATAAATAAACCATAAGTTGAGAATTAATTTGTAACTTCAAAATAAAAATAGATGTCTCAAAAGCAAAAAATACATAAATTTTATATGCATTGTTTAATTTACTTATTTTGGCCAGATAATGATTGTGTATTTGCATCACAGAGTCGAACTAGCTCTTGTCCCCCTCCAAGATAAAAATACATCAAGTTTAGTAGTTTGTTCATGAAACCATATAAATGCAGTACATGTAACGCAATAGACCACTGATATAAATCATGTATACATAAGCTGAGTGCATGACTTTGACATGTTTACAACACAGAAACAAGGTTTTAAGTCTCAAACATCTCACATGAAACCTTATTTTTAAAATTGTACCATAAGAAACATATAATTGTGGGAAAAAAATAAAAGAAATGCTCGTATTAGTCTCACTCGAGAATCTAAATTCCAACTGAAATCTGGAGCCCAATATCATGATCCAAAACACACATCTTGTCATTAAGACCAAAAATGGTTATTTTACTCAATCCACCTATTAAAATTATATTTTCTGCAACTTGTAGGTTTACAAATTTAGATTGAACACTTCATATGTATTGATTAATATTGTTTACAGTTTATATTGTAAATATCAAATAGAATTTGAATTCTCAAATATTTTTCGTAAGTTATTTGAGATAGGCTTGAACCGAAACTTGAATTTCAATATTTATAAATGATACGCACACATACATGGATGAATACGCATTGTTGTTCATGACGGAGTGAAGAGCTAGACACCAAGAATAATCATGAAGTCTCGACATTGTCCGGATGTAGCCTTGATGGAAGTAACAGAAATTATGTAAATATATAAATATTATAGCGTAAATTATAATCAAATTTTTTATACCAAATAATCAAGAAACTCCAAAGTAAAAGGTATGGCAATATTGAACAACATATTGAACAATCAAAAAATATTGAAGTGCTAGAATTTGAAAACTAAGCATAAACAAATAGAAACGTGAGGACATCGTTAAAATTAAATTTTGAACTAGTGAGAATTCACAAAATACTTTTACTTCACCTTTATCTTGAATTATGGGGAGGACTACTTTTTAATTGATTGTCAATATAATTTGAAAATGCAATATCATAAGATGAAATATTTTAAAATGCTATTAGAACATGAAGAGCTCCAACAAATTGCTAGTAATTTGGTTTTTTTTTTTTTTTTTTTTTTGAAAACCATGCTGATTATGTCGATTTTTTTAGCATTCTAAAAGATTTAAGCTTAGACGCAAGGTTTAAAGGTTTCGACCAAAACACCGAGATTCTTATCATTTCGTTTAGGTTTTGGTATGGACCAAAACAAACCAAGTTGAAATTCCAATTCAACAAAAAATTATTGAACTCCAAATTTTGCAAAAAAAATTCTCAAAAATAAATTAAATTTGAGTTTAAATACATGAATATTCAAAATCCAATATTATAATTTAGGAAACATATAAATTCACAAAATATGCAAAAGGTGTATCTAAAAAAGTTGAAAACGAAATAATGAATAAACATTTCTTTTGTGTTATAAATATTTATACTTAATCTGTATTGTTCTTTTATACCTTATTTTTTATAAAAAAATTATAGATTATATGTCTTGTTTTAAAAAATTAAGCAAATATATGTGTAATTATATGAAAAATAAATAACGAGATTGGAAACCGAATCAAAATCGAAATTTCTGAAATTTACGAATTACATCGAAATTCCTAAAATTACAAAAGATCGAAACCGAGATCTCGAACCATGCAGTTAGATGGCATCCCGAATGCAAGGCAGAACAAAGCGCCAAAGTAAAAAGGTGGAGCGTTAATTTCAAAATAGCGCATTAATGTCATCTGATGCCAGGGCTGATAGCAAAGTACATTTTTTTAAATCTTGTCGACTACAAGATATTGCATGCAAAAATTATAATTTAGGACAAGATTGAGAATTGAGATTTAAAACCTTGCAAAGAAAACTCAATTTCTTAAAGTTAAAGCCAAGTTCTCCAAAAGTTTGCAAATCAATAGCAAGAAGGCATACATAATGTTACATCAGTATGTTATAGTTGTGAATTTAAAACACCCCATAAGTTGCACACCCAATTACATGTAGAGTTAAAGAATCAAGTGCAAATCATGTTAAGTTCATGTTCTAACAATACGGACGCTTTATATGACAAATAGAGTTTAATGCTTATTCCATACTTCTTATTGCATAAAAGGATTGGATTGGCATAACGGTAAGTTATACCAATGTGTTTTCACAAGTTGGGAGATTGCGGTTTGTGGTGTGAGTCTCGGACACAGTCTTTTGACTTATTTGTTTTAACCCAAGAGAAGGTTATTTCCCAATAAATCAACACATACATAAAGCAAAACGCTATGTGCATGGGTTCCATCTGCTTTACTCTTTGGGGCACAAGATGGTTAACTTGTTCAAACCTGATCCGAGAACCAGGCTATAATACCAAAAAAATGAAGGAAAAAACATACCAAGGAAAATGATGTGATAAGGATATGAAATGTTAAAAAACAGTTTCATTTCGCCCCAGCAATATCATATTAAAGCATACAACTTTCAAGTTATTACTTGAAATTTGGAATTCATCCTACAATAAAATTATTCCAAACATGTGGAGCACACCATGCTATAAAATAACATATTTGATGACATCTTTATACTTAGCATTTTCCAATTTATAGCAACATATATGAACACAAACTCTACAATCTAATTAAAAAAAATCCCAATCTACAAAACACACAATAATCAACAAACATCTCCATCTATTACCGGTTCTGAGTCTAATTTGAGTGAAGGCGACACTGATCTCCCGCTCGCTAACATCTGCTGAGATCTTAAAGAAAATCTCGATCGCTGATTCGCCATTACTATACTAACAAATAAATTAATACCAAAGTCAGTACTGAAAGCACAAAAACGTATTAAGTTTGAGGATCAGTGTGGTCAGAACCTGATTAGGGTTTTATGATGATAAAATAGGCTACGATTGTCAATAAATCGAGAAGCATGCACATCGAATTTTGATTATCAATAAATTGAGAGTCTATGATTGTCAATCAATATAAAAGAGTCTATGATTGACAATAAATCGAATAGAGAGATGAAAAGGTAGAGCAAGGGTTAGCCATTTGATAGTTTCAAATAGAAAAGGTATACATTATGATTAGCACGGATGTACATTTTGTATGCGTGCGTGTTACTGGATTTTCCTTTCTGACCCAAAGGGTTAAACAAAAAAATTGAAGTTTCAATTATTGAGTCCTTTTTCAATGAAGTTTTTTTTCAAAAAAAAAAAAAAATCAACTAAATGTAAATCCAATCGTTGAACATCACTGAGTTAATTTTCAAGGGTGTTAAGAAAATATAAATCCAATTATTGAGTCATTTTTGAAGGGTGTTACCATCTATATACATCCAAACTATCACTAACGTCACTTATACATGTATTAAATTTAATTTAGATAAAACATTGCAAATATCCACTTTGGTTGGCTATACAAAACCTAATGAAGAATTAGTTATTCGGTTTTGCATAACTGAATGATGCGAATGTAAAAAACCAAAACAAGCATCTTAATACCTGGTCAAAATTGGCCACCAATACCCAGTTGTGTAAAAGTATCAATATCCAATCCAATCACAGAAATATGGAGAGAAATAAATGAAGAACAAAATTGAAACAATCAGAAGGTAAGTAAAAAAGAGACAAGATTTATAGTGGTTCGGCTAACTCCGTCCTATGTTCACTCCCAAATAATCTTTTTTATTATACTGAAATTTGTTTATAGTTATAATCCGAAATCAAGAGTAAAATTGGCAGAGTGCAGCCTAAGCTGAAGATAAAGAGAAGCAGAAAGAAGATCCACTTTTATGACGTCGTGCCTGTTGTATTTATAGAGGAAGATGTGCATGGATCGGGCTGAAATTTCGACAGAAGGTTCGGAAGACCAAGTCGAGGCCACCCAAAAAATTCCAGGCCCATTGGGACCCACAATAGGGATCGATACCGATCCCTATTTTGGTGTCCAAATGGGATGCGATCCCTCTGTGGAGTTCTCCATGATGTTAGCTAATTGCCTTCCAAATTTCGTGCTATTTCGACTTACGTTTTGTGAGATATCGCATTTTTCGTGAAGTGATGTTGTTTAAATCTTGATTTCTGCCGATCCCTATGGAGGGATAGGTATCGATCCCTCCAACTTCTTCAAAATGTCATGCGATCCCTAGGGGAGCTTCTCCATGTTGAATTATGCTTAGCCTCCAAGTTTCATGCCAATTGGATTAATAGAACTCGAGTTATTGATCAATCTTTGTTGCAAATCCAACTAAACCAATTCTAAATAGAGCTAGGTGTTGATCTCTCTATCAAGGGAAGAGTGTCGATCCCTCGAACTCCTCCAAATGAGATGCAATCCCTATGGGTTGTTGCATATTTTGCAATTAGTTTGTGCTTCAAGTTTCACGTTAATTGGATTAGTAGAACTCGAGTTGTCGTTTGATCTTTGAATCGACGTGACTTAGATGCTGCCTTCTGCCGATCCCTCTTGAGGGTTGTATACCGATCCCTCCTACTTTGTCCATTTGATATGCGATCCCTATGGTAGGTTGCCTAGGGTCCATATACTTTGCTCTCCAAATTTCATATGTTTCGGACCTGTAGATCTCGAGATATTGATTATTTTCTTCAAGAATGCTCTTGTATTTCGTTTTTTGTCAATCCATCCTTCATGAAGTATGCTGATACCTCTCAATGAGCCAATCCACGCTGATCCCTTCCATCCATTGAGCCATGTTCCATACTTAAAGCATCCTACATTGTACATCCATCAAGTCCATTCAATCCTGACTTTATATTATTATCTGTACTTGATTTCTGAGCCCCACAATCATTACTCTGAACTCATTGGCTTTGAGAATCGGGAAGTCTATTGGATTAAATCCGTCTGTATACAACCTTGGTAAAAAGCGAGTTAACACTTTGCTCCCCAAAACATGTCTTGCGATAGGGAGGTGTGTTTTGAATTGCCATAAATCCAAAATCTGAAATCCATGATCCATTGATAGCTGTATTTTCCAATCCGGAATTCAATCTGTTGTCAATCCAAATCCGATCTCTTCGAATCGTTAGTGAAATCCATGTCTGAGTCGATATCCGATTCCGAATACATTCCAAATTCTTAGCCGAACCCATATCTATCCAAAGTCAATAGCCAAATCTGTGGTCTTATTGGATCATTTGCCAAATCCAAAGCCCCGATCTCACCGGATCCTTGCCAAACACAATCCATATTCAATGACCTGAATAGGCTGACCTACCGCGTTCGAGCAAAGCGTCCTACCCCTTTCCAAGCATAGTCCATACCTGATGATCTTGATCTCTTCATATCCGTACCGAGCACAATCTATACTCGACGACCTGAGTAGACCGATCCATCACGTTCGAACGAAGCGACCTACCTTTTGCTAGGCATAGTCCATACATGACGACCTTGATCTCTTCGGATCCTTGCCGAGCACAGTCCATACTCGATGACCTGAGTAGGTTGATCCATCGCGTTCGAGCGAAGCGACCTACCCCTTGCCAAGCATAAACCATACCTGACAACTTGTGTTATCTATTACATTGATCCAAATTTAAACATTCCTAAGTCCATTTGCCAAAATATAAAATAAGAGTCTGCACAACCAATAAAACAGAGTTCGAAGCAAACAAGAAAAGCAAACCTAATTTTACAAATCTGAGCACTACGGTTTATCATCATCTCATAGCATGCCTAAGGACTGTCCTTTATCCCATACATGTGTAAGTGACTTAGTCGTCCTATTGCGGAGTTTGTTACTTATTCCATACCATCCCGATCAATTAATGACAAGTCGGTGATGATGCCTTGATCCATTGCCATTTGCATTCGAGGTGGACGGTGGCTGCTCATGTTAAACCGCCACAACATAAGTCCTTATGTATTGTTGTAATTGACCATTCCTCACGTGTTCCGCAATGTTATCCTTTAAATGGCTGCAGTCATTTATATTGTGCTCATTTAGCTTGTGGAATAGGCAGTGTTTCCTAATGTTCGTCCGCGTTCGGAGGGTTCCCTCCTTGCCTGCCTTCGATATGAAGGCGCCCTCGAGTATCTAGATATATCCATTATAGGGTTTCATTTAATTCCATGTAAGAAGAGAATTTTGGTTCTCCCATTTACCACTTCGATCCATTGAAGCTATTATATGTTCCGTTTACCCTTGTCCTTTCTTGAGCTCTCGCCAGGCAGTTCTCTACCCCGTACTATATTAACTTATGTTCTCTCTTTATCAGCTTTCGCATCTTCTTGTCATAGAAACCTTTCTGCTTTATGGTAGAATTCCCCGAGATCCATCGGTGGATCCCGTATCAGTGGTATCTTAAAATCTGAATTATCTGCAGCTCCTCACACTACCGCCATCAAAACCATCGATGGATCAGTCGATCCACCGAAACAACTGCCGCATTGAAGCTGGTTAAGAAATTCTTGAGTGATTCTCCTGCCCACTCTTTTACTGATGTCAATGTCATCACACTCTTGGATCTTGTAATGTGAACCCAAAACTGCTTCATAAATATTTCGACTAACTCCACTCATGTGCTAATAGAACCGCTCTCCAACTATTTGAACCATAGCGCAACTACATCCGTTGAGTACAGGGGAAAGCATCGTGCCAGGACTTCTTCTAAAGCCTTTAGTACTTCCATTGTCGTATATACCTCATCCTATGCATAGTTAGATCCGACTTTTCGTCATAAGCTTCTAGTGTTGGTAGTTTGAATTCTGGTGGATTCCTAGCATTCTTGATATTAGAAGCGAATGGACTTCTATTTACATCCTCTGGATCCATGTTCACTAATCCTCCACGCATGGCTCTCTTGATCATGTTTGCAAACTTGTTATTGTCTTCAGTGGTAGTCTCCCATCATCATGCCCAAGCTGTTCCCCGAGTCTACGAGGGAATACAGGAACGTATTACCCGAACGAGCATCCAAATTTCGATTCGCACCAAGCTCCATAGGATTGACCGTAGATCCTCCAACATCACGACCAACCAAACCCAAGGGCATGTGCCGATCCCTCTAGGATGGCAGCGAACTACCCCCGGCTACTCTGTTCCATTCCTTTGTCTATTGGCTCCATTTCCATGATCTGGGTTCTGATTTCCAATGATTCCTGCTACTCCAACTCCTTGATTCTGTGCTTTAGCTTGTCCACTCTATTAGAGTAAATTCTGCATCATCTCCTCCTGTCTTTTCAGCATCATCTCCTGCATAGCATCTATCATCGTTTCCGTTTCATCCTTGGTGATGTAGATAGATGTTTGATTAGCTCCAGCTCCTGAGGAATCCTCTTGACTCCCATACGGTGGCTCCTTTCCAGTAGCACTCTCCTTGTTTATTTCTTATCCATTGCTTTCTGTATCCAAGTATCCAAGCTTTGAAATCCGCGGATGCAAGTCCTCTCAATGAAAGCACCAGGTTAAAATTGGCCACCAACACCCAGTTATTTAAAGTACCAATATTCAATCCAATCACAGAAATATGAAGAGAAATAAATGAAGAACATAATTAAAATAATTAAAAAGCAAATAAAAAGAGACAAGATTTATAGTGGTTCGGTCAACTCTGGCCTACGTTCACTTCCAAATAATCATTTTTATTATACTGAAGTTTGTTTACAGTTACAATCCAAAATCAACAACAAAATTAGCAGAGTGCAGCCTAGGTTGAAGATAAAGAGAAGCGGAAAGAAGATCCACTTTTCTGACATCTTGCCTGTTGTGTTTATAGAGGAAGACGTGCACGGATCGGGCTGAAATTTTGACAGAAGGTTCAGGAGACCAAGACGAGCCATCCAAAAATTTCCAAGCCCATTGGAGCCACAATAGGGATTGCTACTAATCTCTGTTTTGATGTCTAAATGGGCTGCGATCCCTTTGGGGGGTTCCCCGTGATATTTAGTTACGTGCCCTCCAAATTTCGTGTCAATTTGACTTACGGTTTGTGAGATATCGCATTTTCTATGTAGTGGTATTGTTCAAATCTCGATTTCTGCCGATCCCTATGGAGGGATAGGTACCGATTCCTCCAACTTCTTTCAAATGCCATGCGATCCCTAGGGGGGCTTCTCCATGTTTTATTATGCTTATCCTCCAAGTTTCATGCCAATTGGAGTAGTAGAACTTGAGTTATTGATCAATTTTTGTTGCAAATCCAACTAAACCAATTTTGAATAAGGCTAGGTGTCGATCCCTCCAAACTCCTCCAAATGACATGCAATCCTTATGGGGTGTTCTATATGTTGTAATTAGCTCATGCTCCAAGTTTCACATCAATTGGATTAGTAGAACTCAAGTTGTCACTTATCTTTGAGTCAACATGACTTGGATGCTGCCTTTTGTTGATCCTCTCGAGGGATGTATACCGATCCCTCCTAGTTTGTCCATTTGATATGTGATCCCTAGGGTAGGTTCCCTTGGGTCCATATACCTTGCTCTCCAAATTTCATATGCTTTGGACCTGTAGATCTCGAGATATTGATTGTTTTCTGCAAGAATACTCTTGTACCCTCCTTTACGGAGTATGTCGATCCCTCCTTCATGAAGTATGTCAATCCCTCTCAATGAGCCAATACATGCTGATCCCTTCCATCCATTGAGCCATATTCCATACTCTGAGCATCCTACATTGTACATCTATCAAGTCCATTCAATCCTGACTTTATATTATTATATGTACTTGATTTTTGGGCCCCATTATCATCACTTAGACTCATTGGCCTTAAGAATCATGAAGTCTGTTGGGTTAAATCAGCATGTATATTGCCTTGGCAAAAGGTGAGTTAATAGTACCATAAGTTCATTTCTTCTTTCGAAAAATTAAAATTTTATTTTATTCATATCAAATTAATTCTCAAATTGGCAGCAAACTAGAAGAAGCCTTCAAACTATGTGTTAATTTCGACCAAAAATGTTATAAATTATTTACATTATTTCCCTTTTTTCCTTTATTGTTATTCGTAGCTGTGATAATTGTAAACCCTAATTTTGGAAATTTATTTGGGTCCCTTTTATTTGAATTTATTTTAATGTTATAGGGTTTTAAAGAGTATGAGCAATTTCATCAGAAAATTTCTCCATCTATTTATTTGCTATTGAGTATATGAATGCAAAGTTGTATAAATTTGTTAGGAAATATTCTCATTGTACCATGAAAAGTTAATTTAGCTTCTTCTTCTTCAATACTATTTTTATTTATTTATTTTCTTCCCTTTATTCCTAATCAATTTTATGCGTCGGTCTAATTTTAGGCAGAATTTTTTTGAGGTAGGAAATTTAATTTTTAATGGATATCGTTTTCTCAAGAGAAGAGAAAACACACGTAGAAAAAAGAAAAATATAATTGGTGGGTCGGGATGGGTGGGTGGAGTAATGCGGTGGGTAAGGAGATAAATGGGTGAGAGATGTATGTTTGGTGTATGCAGATAGTAACACCATTTTTCAATTGTTTGTGGGTTCTCCACTGATTTTATATCTAACCAAGCAATAATTCAATCAATCTGGACTAAGAAATAGTGAAAAAATGGATCAAGTGGCTTATGTAATATCGTAATTAAAGAACTCAAAAGAAATGGTTAGGTGTAGAGAAAGTCATGTCGTTTGGTACCCAACGATCCAATAAAGATAAAGGGCCCACTCTACCATTGTGAAGAGTCAAAACTTAAAGATAAATAAAAATATAAGATTAAGGAAGTGACATGAGTCGGTACCAAACGATATTTTGGTTTGAAGATTTTTACCTTCTCAAGCTTGAAGGGTTATGCAACATTACTGTAAAAGATAAAGGAAAAGCCAAAGTTATGGGTCGGTATCGGTCCATATCGATGGTACCGAACCATATTAATTGTTGGACTTTGTATGTTTTGACATGTTCTTCACGCTATAACTTCGAATCTGGAGATATTCGCTCATTCAAATCAGATTAATGATGTCCGTACTTGAACTCATCTATATATAGAGAGCCTTTATCTACTATGAAAGGACTTTTGAATCTTTCCTCGGATTGAAAGGAAGACATGGCTTCGAAGAAGGCTACTAAATATGGAGCGATAATTGAAGGAGAGCATGAAAGGTCTTACCATAAAGATGAAACTGCTCAACCTGATAGAGTTAGAGGCATGTCTAACTCGATAACCAATCTTGTTTGAAATAAAAGGTGTTTTCTTTCTATTATATAATATGTTATATTAATTAAAAGTATATTTAATAGAAAATCTATAAATGGTATGTTTTGTGATAGTAGTTACAAAGTGTTGTAACTATGAATAATTTATCATAATAAAAACAAATATATACCATTTTAAATGTTCCTAGCCAAGATACATCGAGATTGTACATCGATGTGTTCGTTTTGACTAGAGTACATAAGGCTATCCAAATGTTGGATAGTGTATTACTCATGGCTATTGGAGGCACCTAGATATTAAGTGCCGACAGTTATTAGATAAATATAGAACAACTCACTCGATAGTTTTCTATTAGTTAATATTACTTAGGTCAAACAGAAAATATCAATATGACTGGTTTACACAGTTCTCTCGACTTGAGAATATTATGGATCTTCAGTATGAAAGCTCTACTTTGATTATAGATAAATCATGGCATGGTGTTCCATCGAGTGACTATAGTTGGGTCTAGTGGAAGTATTGGAAGTGAAGCACTATTCATGAGATGATTTTTCTCCTCACTTATATGTGGTTAGTATCACGGCCAACTCAAAGTTAAAGTCTCTCGCTAGAGCATTTCGTTTAATAATAATTGTTATTATTGAACTAAGGACTTTGTGTTTGGACTATAGAGTTGAATATGAATGATACTGGAATTTTGACCGTTACCAAATTCCGTAAGTCTAAAGTGATAAAGTTTTGACAAAGAGAATTGGTGCAAATAAATGTCACAACCGGATAACGCTTAATAAAATTAAATTGGGTTTTACCAAAACTAAGTAAGCGATAAATTTGGCCAAAATGTCACACCACTTGCTAAGTGACATGTGAACGTTAAAATTCAAATAGTTCGATGTTAATCGCTGACCGAATTTACACCTAATGAGTCACACAACTGGAATAATGAATTCTCCTTAGACCAAAGGATTTAAATAGTTATATTTGTTATAAATTAATTAAGTTAATAATATTTATGAAACATTAATTATAAATTTTAGAATTTGATTTGAGAAATAAATATTATTGTATATATTTATAATAGTTATAAATATATCGAGCAATATGCGATATCGATAAGCAATTAAATTAGATTTATTTACCCATGAAAGAGGTTGGAAATTTCGACCAAAATAGGGACAATATGAACCATAAGATGGTGCAACAGAGGGTTGGAGATGGAGGGCTAAGTTGGAAGATAATTGGTAAGAGATGATGTAGGATATTGATCATAAAATATCTTCAAGTTCTCTTCTATATAAGCATCTCTATCCTCAACCTTTAGAAGACTTTTTGGTTACCTCCTCTCTACATCTTGCTAGACAAATTATACCTCCTACGGCTCAAGATCAAATCTCAAATCAAATCATTTTAAATTTAACAGTTATTTGATAACAAAGGGTCTGCGGTCTAAGGACCGGCGATCTAATCGGATCGAGAATGTTTCAAAGGGAGGAGAACTCATCATTGCAAAGTGTACTTGAGGGCATTAGTCTTAGATAAGTGTTTAGCTTATATATGATGCATTATTCCCTATAATTGTTTATTGTTCATGTATAATTGTTTAAATTGAATTTAAAAATAGCCTTCCGAGGCGCAGTCTCGGAATTCGACGAAACTAGTTCCATTTGGTCCGTAATATTGAATTATTATCGGATTTCAAATTTCGTATTGATCGGAGTTGTCGTGTGATCGTACGGTAGATTAACGCGTTGTAGTTTATATCGAAATTTCAATTTTTTTTAACTAAGTATGCATAGATATTTATTTATTTTAGTCAGCATCAGCCAATTTTCCATCACATCGTAACTTTTTCGAAATCACTGTGGTTAGGCAAAGCTTCTCACGCAATCTTCCTCTTCATTTCTTTTAAGTGGCCGAACTCAGTTAGTGAATCTCGAAATCAATAAAACCCCCTCATTCTATTTTCTTCCCAGCACAAACAAGCTTATGGCCGCTTCTTTTCCCCTTTTCTTTTCTTCAATTGAATTCACGAATCTAACAAATCAAAAAATAAAATAAAAATAAATACTAAATCAATGCCAAGAGCGAATGGCAATTTCCTTCCCTAAAACTTTTCCAGTCGAATCGATCTATTGCTCGAACTAAGTCACTAGTTTTCTTCCCCAGCCGTGCAGATCATTGAGTCGAATTCGTTCCGGTCGAATTCAAAGCCGGTGGTCAAGCACGAACATCGGGGAGGGCATACATTTAAGCCGAGGATTCGATCGAAGCTAGGTCTATCCGATGGAGATGTCAGTGGGGGCCTCGTAGGCGATCTTGGAGATGAGTCGGCAACGTAGTCGCGATAGGCGTTTAGGGCATGGGCACGTGGCTCTCGAGTTCGGCTAGTAGAGGGGGATTCGATCTATCTAGGGTTGTGAGCTAGCGATGTGGTACGGCAGCAATAGGGAGGCGAGGTGCGTTCGAGCACGATGTCGGCGGGGTTGTGGAGTTGTGATGGGTTCGTTCTTGGTCAAATGGAAGTGAGGTATCTTGTTCTCTTTGATTTAATTGAATTAGTAGATCTTTATATATATACATAAAGAAGTTCTAAAATCATTTTTTATTTTATTTTATTTGTACAAATATACATATATATTAAATAGAAACAGTTTTACAGTGAGTAAACTGCAGTTTCGTTGATTTGAAAAGAAAATATAATAACTATTAAGGTGATCAATTTATTTAATTAGCTCATTTAAATTATTTTAGCCATTTAGAAATAATTTATTAAAGGGAGATTTTTCTTTGCATAGATAAAGTTTGGAAAAATCTATATAGATTATCTTGTAAGTATTTCCATACGTGGTCTCAAAGGAAAATAAATGTATATTTTAATTTATCAATATTAAGGAAATAATTTATTTAACCGGTTAATAAATTATTTGGTTACTAATGGTAATTTATTAAAGAAAATTTGTTTTAAACCAAACCATTTTGATAATTAAATTTACTAAATGGGAAATTTATTTTTCGATAGTTCAAATATTAATAAAATCCTATAATGTTTTTACAAGGTCAAAAATAATAAAAATTAAGCTGGATTGGGTCGGATTGCAAATTTAAGAGCAAAGGTGAGTTAATCTCACTCAGTTAATTTAAATTTAAATTTAAATGATTAAATCTAAATAATTGTTTGAATGGTTGAATTGATTGATGTGCTATAGTATGGTATATTATATTATGCTAACATCTGTGGATGCAGCGAAAACAGGTTGGAGGGATCCAACCGGACCCCTCAACATTTATTATTTAATATTCTCTGTTGTGATTACTTGATATTCTATAATGAATATATTGGAATATTGAATGTTATGGCTTGATTGGATGTATTTGAGTATAATGAATTACCAAAAATATATAAATTGGATTTTGGAAAGAAAATAAAGGAATTAAAGTTGTAAATGAAATAATCTTAGAAAATTTAATAAATTAAGAATGAATTGAAAAAGAATGAAAGTATGTCAAATACTAATAAAAACTTCGAGTATGAAAAGAAAAGGGTTGAATAAACAGTAATTAATGAATTGTAGAATTATGTGATATTAATTTAAATGGATAAAGAATTATTTTAAAACTTAAAGTTTTAAATTTATCTAAGGAATAAGAAGTAAATTGAGAAATCTAAATTGGTATTTCAATTAAAAGTATTTTAAATCATAATTAAGGAATAAAATCTAAAATTAAAAGATTTTTGAATAAATGAAGTAAATTGGAAATCAATTTGGAAATTGATTTAAGTGTTTGAAATTGGATATTTGGAAGAATAAATTCAAGGTAGGAATTTAATAAAGGAATGAGAAAAATTGTTTAAAAATAAATAGTGTTTTATTTTTAAAGGTTGTGAAGAGAAGTATATTTCTCTAGATAGCCAAGTACGTTTTCAAAGTAAGTTTTTAAAATAAAATAAAGGTTTTAATGTTGTTTTACAAAGTATGTTCTTGGAAATTTATTATTTCTGAATGTTTAAAATTCTAAAGTAATTTTTTTTTGAATCTATTATTGTAATAATTATTTAAAGGTGGCTTAGTATTTTGTTTTAAAAAGTGAAAACCTAGTTTTATATTTATAAAGTAACATTATTTTCAAATATGCACATAGTATATATTTTTAACAAATTATTGAAGCAGTTTTAACTTAAATATTTTAAAGTATATTTCAAAGTAAGCGCTTAAATTATTTTAAAAATCTTAAGTTTTGTGCTTGGTGATTCCAGTGGAAATAGGAATACTTGGAATTTATTCTGAGAAAGGAATATAGTTTTGAAAACTGTTTTTCAAAAGGGTTTGAAAAGTGAAAATATATCTTGTAAAGATATTTTGAGGTAAATAAATAATTTGAAAAATTATTTATTGGTTGATGGTTGTTTGTGAATATTAATTGATAGTTAAATCACCGACTATCAATATTGGACAAATACGTTGATCGTTTCGAAGAGACCGGCATCGAGATTAATTTCTCGAAAACCACTTTGATTCTGTTTGTACGTTTCGTGAAAACAAGTTTGGATTCGAAGATGGAGCAGTGAAGTGCAAGGGCTAGTTGCTACTAATCCTGAGGATATTTCCAAAATGGATGTAGTAGGAATAGTGCCTTCGGTTCCGTTCGAACCCGGGACGGACTTGTATGGATGAATGCTTGTGAAACATCGTCAGGTGGACGATGGGCATTCTAAGGGATATGTTCTAAAAGGTAACACTTAGACTCAAGCCTCATCAAATGGGAATGACTGAAAATCAGGGGTTATGCAGCAAGGCTAGGTGGGTAGTACCCAAGCAGGGTGAGGTCATTCCTGTTTAGATGTCCCTTTTTATTCGGCTTAGCGCACTACAAGAAAAACCATTTATAGTTGCAAAAATCAGTGGCGTTTTATTGTAAATGCAACGAAAAATAGATTACCAAATAATATAAACGTGGCAAAAAATAATTCACGTTTCCCGCTTCTAAAAAAAGAGTCCGCGCAAACTAAATAAACGTAACCTATCATTTTACTCTCGTGCTTAACAAAATTCTCGTCCCTAATTTGCTTTCTTCTTCAGAAAAAAATTTCCCCTTTTAATCGTGTTAAATTTTCATCGCACTCAAGTATCATTGTCAACTCCGTCGTTTCCCCCTTACTCAACATCGAGTTGCGGCAGCCAGCAGATCTAGGTATATTTAGGTATGAATCTTTTAAATCGATTAGGTATATTTAGGTATGAATCTTTTAAGTCGACTTTGTGATTCTATTTGGATTTTATATGAATTTGAATGCATCTTATTTTCGTATTTTTCCTAAACTATTACTGAAATGGTTGATTTAAACCTAATTGCAATGATCTGTTGCGATATCTGCTTTGATTTCTTTGAGTATATGAACGTTCTGTTGAAGTGGTTCAGTGAATCAATGGTTGCTTGCTGAGAGGAGGTTGAGGTTGCGTGTTTCGGGAATTTGGTGGGTTCAAGTAGCATTGATGGAGGTCGCGGGTCTGTTTGCGATTGGGTATAGGCTGGCTCGATGGTTGAGAGTGGTAAATGTTGGAACATAAATAGTCTTTTGTGGAGTGGCAGGCACTGGAAATATGTCAGTTGTGTGGATGTGAGGTAGTGAAGAGGAGGCAGTGAAGTTGACTGTTGGTTTGGTAAGAGGAAACTGTTGGTTTGTACATTCTGAGGCTTTGAATTTATATGCAGTAATTCTATAAGTTGCTAAACTTAGGCTTTGAATTCATGCATGGATTAATTATAAATACATGTAAATCTGAGGTTAAATGCAAAATATAAGTGTAAAATTTATATTTTTGGAAAAGTATTCTTTGCCTTTGTCTACTAAACCACCATGGTTATATGCAGTAGTGGTACAAGTATTTGTACTTCAACGTCTAGTTATTTTTTTGATTACAACAGATAACCAATTTATACGTCAAAGATTGGAAACTTATTTGCCTTCAAATGTCGATAATGGAAAAAGGCTGGGTTTTTTTAAACAGGTGATAAAATCATGATTAACTTAATATGTATTTTGAGAATTAGAACATATAATCTAATACTAAAGCTCACTTTTTTTTTTACTTTTTTCATAGAACTAGTATAGAATACCGACAAGGAGCAATGAATTTTGTGCATGCTGCAAAGAGGAATGTAAGAAGTGTAGAAAAAATTTTATGCCCTTGCAAGGATTGTCGGAATCTTAGTCGTCATGATGACCAAATCATCGTTGACCATTTAATTATAAAAGGAATGGATCCTAAATACATTGACGGTGTATGGTTTAACCATGGTGAAGAGATAAATGTAGAGAATAAAAAAATACGTTTGACGTATATGAACTATTCAAGATGATTCACTATGAAGATGAAGATTTTTTGAATCAAGATTTTTTTGATGATGATAAAGACGATGTTGATTCTCGAAGAAAAGAGGATGAGTTAGTCAAGAACTTGGAAGATGTAGAAACTCCATTATATCCTGGTTGCAGAGATCACACAAAATTATCTGCCATCACCGTCTTGTATAATCTTAAATGCGAGACTGGCTTGTCCGATAGTGGATTTGATAAGCTTTTAGCTGTGCAACATCTATTTCTGCCGAAGGATAACGTGCTTCCCAAAACCTTATATGAAGTTAAGAAATTTCTTAAAGCATTCGACATGGGTTTTGAAAAGATACATGCTTGTGAGAATGATTGTTGCCTTTTCAGAAAAGAATACAAAAATTTAGAAAGTTGTCCAAAAGGTGGTTCCTCGAGATGGAAGAAAAATCAAGATATTGAAGAGGTTATACAAGGTGTTCCTGTTAAAGTATTGAGATATTTCCCAATCATTCCAAGGTTTAGACGAATGTATAGATCTCAAAAGATGGCTGAAGAATTAAGATGGCATTTTAATAATAAAAGTAACGATGGAAAAATGTGTCATCCCGTGGATTCTATGACATGGAAAATGGTGGATGAAAAGTATAAATCTTTTTCATCTGATCCACGCAATCTTAGGCTTGGTCTTGCTACAGATGGATTCAATCCATTTTCCATGTTGAGTTCGAAATATAGTTGCTGGCCGGTAATGCTTGTGACATACAATCTCTCGCCTATGTTGTGTATGAAGAAAGAAAATATTATGTTAACTTTACTTATTCTAGGCCCGAAGCAACCCGGGAATGATATTGATGTATATTTGACGCCTTTGGTGGAAGACTTGCATCACTTGTGGTCTAATGGAGTTACTGCTTATGATGCATTTAGTAAAACTTTATTTAAACTGAATGCAATTTTGTTATGGACGATTAATGATTTTTCAGCTTATGGAAATCTTGCTGGATGTCGTGTGAAAGGGCAAAAAGCTTGCCCATTATGTGATGTCAATACCCATTCTCGTTGGTTGAAACATAGTCGAAAGTTCGCCTACATGGGTCATATAAGATTTCTACCTCCTTCAGATTCACGGAGGAAACAAAAGGCATTGTTTGATAATACCATAGAGACAGATGGTGCTCCTAGAATGCTTTCTGGGAGAAACATCTATGCATTATTGAAGGATTATCCAAATGATTTTGGAAAAGGAATAGAGGAGAAAAGTAAGAAGAGAAAGCATGTCTATGATAAAGAAGATGAATATGATGATACTAACAGTTCTACAGAAGTAGAGCTATCAAGGTGGAAAAAATGATCAATTTTCTTTGATTTGCCTTATTGGGAGGTTAGTGGTTAATTTATTTATTTTTCATTGTTTTAATACAAGAAAACCCCAATAATGCATTACTGTTTTGGTTTTCATAGGAACTTCTATTACGTCATAATTTAGATGTGATGCATGTGGAGAAGAACATTGGTGAAAGCCTATTGGGAACAATGTTGCATGGAAATAAATCCAAAGATGGAACCAACTGTAGAAAGGATTTAGAGGATTGGGGAATTTGAAGTGAGCTTCATACACAACCTCGTGGGAATAAAACATATCTTCCACCGGCTCCATATATGTTGTCAAAATACGAGAGAAAAATATTTTGCAAAAGACTGTATGATTTCAAAGGACCGGATGGCTACTGTTCAAATTTAAAAAATCGGATTTCGTCGTCGGATTGCAAAATTAGTGGATTGAAGTCACATGATTACCATGTATTAATGCAACATTTATTGCCAGTAGCATCGAGAGGGTTCATGGCAAAGAAGGCAAGAAAAGCGATAATTCGCTTATGTTCTTTTTTCAACAAATTATATCAACGTGTTCTTGATAGAGAGAAGGTAGAACAAATCAATGTTGAAATTATTGACGTTTTATGTGAGCTTGAATTTTTTTTCCACCATCTTTCTTTGATATAATGATACATTTATCCATTCATCTTGGAAAAGAAGCACAAATGTGTGGACCTATTCATTTTCGATGGATGTATCCATTCGAAAGATATATGAAGACACTCAAAGATTATGTCAAAAACTATGCACGACCAGAGGGATGTATTGCAGAATCATATCTTGCAGCAGAATGCATGTTGTTTTTCAATGAATTTTTGAAGAAATCAGGACATATAGAGGACAAAGGAGCTCGAAATGAAGATTATGAAAGTAGTAGAATATTAGAGGGACGTCTAATTTCAGTATCGAAGATAATTAAATTGCCAGTTAGCGAGAAAGAAAGTGCTCATTTAGCTGTGTTAATGAATATGGCCGTGGTGGAACCGTTTATAGAGTAAGTTTATGTTATATTGTTTTAAATATTTTGATGTGTTCGCAATGATATATATAACTTATAATCAGCTGTTCAATACTAGTTTGCATTTGGAGGAATTAGAAAATTCAGACCAAGCATGACAAAAAATGCGACCTTACTTTGGGAAACACATACAAAAAGTTTTGTCGATTGGATTAAAAGGAAGGTTAGATTTCAAATATATTCTCATTCAACTATCGATATTACTATATAAATTTACATGCTAAATGAAATTTGTTGTAGATACCTATTACCTCCAAGGATCATAATGACATGTTAAAATGGATTGCTTATGGTCCGAAGGATGATGCCATGTCTTTCAAAGGATATATCATCAACGAGCAATGTTTTCATGTAAAAGATTTAAGGAGAGAAACTCAGAATTGTGGGGTGACTTTTGATGCAACTACTATGTGTAGAGCAAGTGCTAAAGATATGTCCCAAGTGGTTGATGTGGTCACTTATTATGGAATATTGACAGATATAATTTTATTAGATTATCATTTGTTTTATATTCCAGTTTTCAAGTGTCGTTGGACGTATAAAGGAAATGGAGTAAAAGTTGATGATGATGGGTTCACTCTTGTTAATTTACATCAAGCATCATTTTCACGAGACCCATACATACTTGCATCTCAAGCAAAACAAGTATTTTATTCAAGAGAGAACGATGTTTCTAATTGGTACGTTGTAATGAAAGCACCATCAAGAAGTTTTAATGATATAGAGGAGCACGATTGCATCGAGGAAGATATTCAAGTGGTGGAAGATGAAATAACTGAAGCGGATGATGAAGATGTTTGCTATGTTAGAGAGGATTGTGAGGGCATAATTGAGTAGATTATATGTTCTACTTGAGCATAGTTGTTCATTTTCTTTAGTGATGGTTGAACTTATATATTAAATCCGGGCTATTTGGAAATTTCATTGAACTTGTATTGATTTTCTTTAGTGATTGTTGTTCATTTGCTGCACTAATGCTTTGTTTTTTTTAATGTTGCGAATGGCTGTTAGTTTGCACCATTTAATTTTCTAATCCATTGCAAATGCATGTACCATTCAATTTTTGTTCTTTGTGTTTTGATCTTTGTATACTTCCATAGACAAAGCATTATATGTTCTTATCAATTCTGTTTGCATATATTGCTTGATAATGAGTAGTGTTCTTATCAATTCTGTTTACATTACATGTACATTTTCTCATAAAATTACAAATCTGTTCATCATCTCAAGGCTTTTAGGCCTGCTTGTTTGGTTTGCAAACTGCCACATCTCTTTTCAGCTACATGTTGATGATATTTAAGTGTTGTTTGTTAATATTTATCGCTGCTTATTTTTTACATGTGCTTATTGGTTTATACCGTGTTTTCTGTCACTTGCAGAAAAATATGTCTACAACATCTGTACGTACCCGCTTGCAGAGAAAGGCTGAAGAACAAACAGTCAAAGCTAAGAACAAACAGTCAAAGCGAAAACGTAAAGTTCCAGCTAGTATAAATGAAATAGAAGAACAACCAGACAATGCTAAGAAGTAAGCCACTGTTCACAATGAAGAAGACGAACAACCACTAGATGATATCCCCTCTGACCCAAATGAAGGACTCCGCTCAGAAAATGAAACCCGTCCTGAACAAACTGCTGATGCCGAGCTGGAAATTGGGAAACAAAGTGAAGCTGAAATCGGAAGTACATCTCAGAAAAGAGGCGGTAGAGGTCCAACAAAAGCAAAAAGACTCCCGTCATGCAGTCAGGATCGAATTGAAGTTGAGTTCAATGATCTAGGTATACCAGTAGGGCAAGGGTCGGTATATTTGTCCTCTTTTCTTGGACCGCTTGTGCGGGAGCAGGTTCCATACACCATTGATGATTGGAGGAATATTAGTGATGACTTAAAAGAAGTTTTGTGGCAGTCGGTTCTGGTATGAAGCAGGCATCTATTATTTAACATTCTGACTCTAATATGTTTTGAAAATGACTTCTAATATTGCATGGTCTTGCCAATTATAAATTGAAATTGCCATCTAATAACTTCTGGATAAATTGAAAAATAGTTCTTGCCAATTATAAATTGAAATTGCCCTCTAATAACTTCAGAAAACCTTTCAGATTTAATTAAATCTGTCATATTTAAATTAAATAAATTTTACTAATATCATGTTTTGATGTGTTGTTGCAGATTAGATTTAAATTGGAAGAGGAATGGCAAAGAAAAGCTATATTTCAACAAATGGGAGAACTTTGGAGATCGTCAAAAAGCAAATTGGTTCGAAATTTACAAAAAGCGGAGAACGATGAGGAAAGACTTAAACTGAAACCTACGAACATAAAAAGCATAACCGATTGGAGGAAGTTTGTGAAGGCGAAAACAAGTCCGGAGTTTAAGGTAAATCATTCCTACTGAACTCGTCTGGCATGTTTCTGCAAATCCATCTACATAGTTAGCAACCGATAAATTTCTTTGGAAGTGAAGTCCAAGTGTTGGTGGATGCTGAGGGTTCCTGTTTAGGTATTAGCTGCAGGAACCTATGACAGTACAAAATACAAATGCGTTATGACAAGCACAGGAACATTTTAAATGAAGTAAAAAAACACTTTGCAAGTTAGTTCAATCTATAAATATTATTAGTAGATATGGAATGCTGTATATGTCACTGAGTTATCCAGCATTAATAATACCAAATAAGTATATGACCATGATGAATTGATTTTCAAATAAATTGCAATCCTCACCATACATATTTACCCTGCATTATAAATATTAGATAGTTTTTCTTTTTATGATTTTGGTTGTTAAATTCTAGCATCTTTCAATATTTTCAGCAAAAAAGTGAGAAATATTCAGCCCTTAGGTACACACAAATTCTGCATACAACCGGTCGTAGGGGAATGGCTAGAAAGATCGAAGACATGGTAAGTTAATTAACTATAGCATTATTTAACATTATTTTATACCTGTCAGTTTATTAATTTAATGTTATTCTATTTTTAGAAAAAAGAAAGTGTAGATCCATCGTCCATAAGTAGAGCTGATGTGTGGATTAGATCTCACATTAAAAAAATGGTGAACCAGTGAACATGGAAGCTACAAATACTATTGTAAAATTGTTTTTAATTTTATTGGTATATTTTTTTTTTGAAACTATGATATTTTTACCATTTTACATTATCTATGTGTATTTATTCATATAGGAGGAGATCAAAAAATATGGTAGCCTATCCCAAGCCGGCTCGACACAGACTGATATTGGAAAAGATGCTCTTGTACATGTACTGGGACAAGATAAACCGGGACGGTTAAGGGCATTGGGTAGGGGTTGCACTTTAACCAAGCTAGCTTTGGCCCGGTCCAAAGATAAGCAAGTGTCTCGGTGTCGAGAGGAAATAGCAGAATTGAAGGGAATGATACAGACTCTGATGGACCAGAAGGTAAATTTTTGGAAATTAATTTATATTCGTAAAATATTAATTTATATTCGTGCTTCGCTGCAGGGTAAAGAAAGTTCGAGAAGGAACTCACCTGATTCGGTAAAAATAATATTTATATTACTCAATAAATGAAATTTATATTTTAATTTTTTAATCCAGTAACTGATTTAATTTTCGGTTGATTAATTGTAGAGCGACGACGAAGTATGTTTGCTGTTGAATTGGGATGGAACCTCTAGAGTTGTTGCCCATGGGAGGCTGTTGTCCATGGACCCAGATGACGTTGTCAATGGCATTCGTCTTGGACCAAATGCTGGGAGCGTTGTTATAGATTCAGTGGATAAAGCAGATACTTATTTATGGAGGCCTACACCTGAAATGGCAGTCTTAGCAGACGCTAAGAATAAGGTAGTTGCTTGGCCATCAGTTTGCATCAAGGTCCCACTGCGAACACGGTTGAACTGTAGTGCAGCCAGTACGGTAATTTTTTTCACGTTAAGTATATTAGTGTAATATGCTGCGAGCTTATTGATGTCTAAAATGCAGCGAGCACACCCCCCATCTGAATAAAAATTTAACACATATTCGTTGTTTTTGTATAGCATACTAAAGTCTTGAATTTCACTTCTCATTTTTAGAGTACCAGCATCATCGAAGACACTTGCAAGATTTACGGTTGGACTGAGGGTGAAGGTGTAGTTGCCGAAGGAAGAATCCACGCCACTGATCCAAAATATACTGTTAATGGTATTCCACTCGGTCCGTCTGCTGTTGTGATTTGGGTGGACAAAGTAGTAAATAAAGATGCTTATTTGTGGCGACCCACTTCTGATATGTCGTGCATTGGAGATGCAGTTGGTAGGAAAGTAGCATGACCAAGATCAAAAGTAGAAGCTGATCAAGAAAAACTAGATGAGAGTCGTGATGATACTAAAAATGTTGTGAATTCTCCCATGAAATCCGCACATATGGTCATGAATAAATCGCAAAATGTAAGTATTGATTTTCAAATTTGAAGAAGTTAACTGTGTATGAAAGTTTATTTAATGTGCATGTATACATTGTGCATAATAATCTCTTTTCTTTCAGCCGATTGCAACCATGCAAAAGGATGCCAAATGCCAGTTGATCGATTTGGGTGGAGCAGATGTAGTGGCTGAAGGAAGTATTGCATCAACTGATCCGATAACAATGGTCCATTGTCGTCCATTGGGACGTAATGCTGTAAAAGTTTGGATTGAACTGGTGACAGTTCCAGATGCAGAGATATGGAGACCAACATCGGGTCTGACGTGCATGGATGATTGCTTTGGCATTCCCATAGCTTGGCCAATGGAAAAAATCATTATTAAGTCAAAATGAAAGGTATATAATTTTTTTTATATATACATTTGGAATGCTAGCAGCTAAAGTGCAGATAGATTTTTGGTAAATGATAAAAGTACATAAGTAGGGGTGTTATATTCGAATTGTGATTGAATGATTGTGATTGGTGGTTCAGGTTCAAGGGAGGGAAAATAATTGATGGTGAGGAGTTATGTATGGATTGTGGTGGAATGTTAGTGATGCAGTTTTAAGTTCAGGTTTTGTTTTCTCACTCTTTTGTTCTGTTCTTTGTTGACAGGTAGTTCAGGTTTTGAAGACATCAGCAATGACAGGTAGTTCAGGTTTTTATGGTGGTTCAGGTTTTGCTCGGTACTTTGGTTATTTCAGACGTTTATTTCAGATGTACATGTAAGGTTATGACACTTATGGTAGTTTGGTTATAACACTTATGGTAGTTTGGTTATGTATGTGTACGGGTAGCTTTTTGTCGACACCTATGTATGTGATGTATGAATGTCTATGTATCTTGTGGATCTTCAATGCGTATATGTATTTTGTAGTTGTTTAATATATTGTGTTCAAAAGTGTATGTGCTTGCGTATTCTGTTATTATATAATTGGATGCTAGATCAGGGGTAAATCTGGAGTAGCAGGTGGAGGGAAACAAACGCTACTGGATATTATTTATTTTGGTAGCGTTAAAATGTCGCTACAAAAGAGTGATTAAAAACTCAAGTACACTTATGCTGGCGTTTATTAAGCCCTACAAAAAACGTATATAACGCCATGAAAAGGTAACGTGGAGGAGAAAACCCTTTCGGTGGCGTTAAACAGGCGCTACAAAAAATTTAGATAACGCCATAAAAAAGTATCATGGAGGAGAAAACCTTTTCGGTGGCGGTAAATAGGCGCTACAAAAAAGGAATTCTATGGCGTTATAAAAACGCTATCAAAAAAACAAATTTGGTGGCGTTTAAAAAGTGCAACCAATACTCGAGGATTTTTAGTGGCATGTTTTTTCGTAACGATTATCGGAACGCCACTAAAAATACGTAGTGGCGGTTTTTGGGCGCTGCAAAAAACCAGTTTTCTTGTAGTGGTGGGCGGTTGTTGATCCCAACCGCGGGGTGATCTCACTCGAGATTATCCAGTAAGGAGTAGTCCCGGTCTTGTGTTGCCGGGGAGCGGGCGTACTCCTCAGTACGGTGATCTAGGCCCCGTACTGTGACAGGTGGTACCCCAGTGCCTAGTCATTAGTTGGAAATCCATTCTCCCTACGAGCCTTGTACGAGTTTTGTTTGTATTACCCACTTTGTGGCTAGTAGCTGGAATTTAATAATGTAACAATTTTGGCTATTTTATAATTATTTGCATATAGACCCTATTATAATATCAGAGGATTTCTATAAAAAAATGTTTTAGCTATCGTAAGGTAAAAACCCGACATGTTTATTTGTGGCGTGGTCTTACGAGATGCTTTTGTTTTCAAAGGATTTTTGAAACTTTAATAATCAATTGAGTGTGATTTTCTCATTTTGGTATTCCAGACTGACTCGGGTGTTATTTAACTGTAATACTCAGGTTAGACCGAGTATTATAGGATACAGGAGATGCTGTGGAGCTCAGGAGACGAGAAGGATGACGATACGTACTCCCGTATTTGTTTATGTATATATTCTGCTGTGTTGAGTTGTTGAGTATCCATTTGTATGTTATTGATGTTGAGTTGTGATTGATGTACTCTGATGATGTAATATGTAAACAGATGTATTTGCTTTTTGAGTAAAGTATATTTATTATCTATTATATTTTGTTCCGCTGCGATGGTTAGATTCTGATGTTGTTTTCTATTCTCTTCTTCTACCTCTTCTTCTTTAACCCAAATGGTTCGTATTTCTATGCAACTTGAGTTGATTGTTGTAGAATAGTGTTGACTCAAGGGGTACAGATCTGCAGGTCGTTACACTTGGTATCAGAGCCAGGTTGGTGATAACCTTGGCTCTGGTGGGAATTACTCATTGAAATAGAGTCGATAGTACTCTAGGATGAGTTCGAGCGTATTAATAGATATGAGCGCGTATTTGTTAGTGAATATAAAATGATTTTATATTGTGTTGATTGGTTTATTGAGTAGTTTATGGATTCTGGTCAATACGAGTAATTAACGTTATTGATAGGGATCTCTAAACACTTAAATAGAACAATTCGACACAGTATTATTTTAAAGTAGGGTAAATGAAATAATTTTACCCAAATTATTTTTGTATATAAAAGATATAATTTTTGTAAAGTATGATAGTATTGGGATGCTTGATCGTTAAGGAATGATAACATTAAATTATTAAAACTATTGTGTAGAAACTGAATAAGGAATTAAAAACTTATAACCAAAGTTGAAGAATAAATTTATATAACTAAATGGAATTTGCAATATAGATTATAAATGTAATTTAAAAATTGAAATAAACTTCATATACAAATGTGATTAATTGGAAATAGGATTCCAGAGAAATATTTGAAAATAAATCGATATGGATTTCGAATTTGGAATTTTGAGAGGTTTAAATTCCTTGGATTTGAAAGTGGTTTTCAAAGGTTTGGAGAAATAATAGTGGTATTATTTCGGAAATATTTCTGAATTGGAATTGAATAGGGGGAGATTTGGATTTAAAAATATTTGAAAAGGATTTTAAAGAGATAAAAGCATTTAATTCTCTTTCGTCGCTGGAAAACAATTCTAATGATGATCGCGACATCATCGGTGTTCATTTTCGAGTTTCCAAGAGAGGGATTGCTACCTGGATGATTTTGGATCAGAGTTTGTTTGCAAGATGTTGAATTTGGTTTGGAAATGCAAAGGATTTTGGATATAGTTGATTTCAAAAGTGATTTTGAAATTTTGGAGAATTGTTTAAACTCTGGAATCTTGTTTAAAATGTTATGGAATAATAAAAATATATTGGCTAAACAAAAGGTATAATTCCGAGTTAAAAAGTAAAATGTGAATGAGATTGATTGTAAGTAGATGAAATATGAATATAAATAAGTTGTGACTTTTAAAGTTTGGAAGTAAAATGAATAGGCCAAATAAAATTGTTTGTAATGATAATAAATATAATCCAAAATTTTAAAATATAAAATAGATTGAACTCAAGTAAAACGGTTAGAGTGATTTTTGAAATAAAAATCAAATATTGGGTAAATTTTAAGTAGACTGCTTGAGAAATTAATGGAATATGGAAATGGAACTCAAATTGGTTAATAAAAATTTGAGTTGTGAATAAATGATAGAATTTGAAAGTGAAGCTTGAGTTATTAATAGAAATTCAACTTAAGATTGTAAGTGAATTAAATTTGAGTTGAAGTTGAATGGAATTAAATTAACATAAAAATGATTTTATATTTCAAATAAAAATCTAAGAAGAGATAAATTGGAAATGGCCTCGTAATAAAATGAGAGGAATTCAGAAATAAACTATTAAATGTGAATTAGATTCATATTGATTCAATGAAATATATTAATTTAATTTAAACGAATGGAGCTGGCAATGAACTCAAATTAAACAAAATAGAGTTGAAATAGTGATGGTTTGAGTGGTAAATAAAATTCAAGTGAATAAAAATAAAATTAAAATGATTGCAAATGAATTAGAATGGAAAAAATTGACTATTAATTGAGTTAAAATCAAATTTAAGTGGTTACAAGCTTACGTAGTTATTTATTCACTTGCATATGGTCAAATTTCGTAGAAGTAAATTGTCATTTGACGAAAACGAGATTAAATAAATTCTATGAATTGATAGAAGTGAAACAAAACTGATTTTGAAATCAATTGAATTGAATATAAGCTTGTTTGGATTAAAAATAAAATGATTGTAAGAAACTGAATTGTAAACCATTGGGATTGAATGAAATGGCATCAAAATTTATTGGTAATTGAAATCAAATTTAGGATTTAAATTGGAAAGTGCTTATACAATATATATATAACTTGAGTTTAAAAGTTGAAATAACTTGACGAAAAAAATAAAATAACTTAAGTAATAATTGAGTAAAAGCTTGACTTAAGAAATTTGAGATATGGTGGTGTCGAGTTTTATGAAATGATATTAAATAAAACTTGTTTGGTAAATGAAATTAGAAATTGGGTTAATTAACTTAAGTTATATTAATGAGAACTTGACTTCGAATAAAAAAAATGGGAGTTAGATTGCTTTTGGAAATCAATTCAATTTCAATGAGTTTACTTGGACTTAAAATGAATTTAAGTTAAATAAGAGAGTTGTGAAATCATTTGAATCGAATAGGATGGTTTGAATATTGTTTAGAAGCATTCAAAATAAGTGTCGAAATATTTCTTATGTGCTTATGGAAGTATATAATATACATTGTTTATAGAATCCATGTTTTAGTTATTTATAATAAAGTGCAATGTTAATAAACTTTGTATATTTGACACTGACATGTTTAAATTGAGTGAGTACAGGTTTTTCGAAGCCGTTTGACTGGTTTTGACCGCACTAATTGCTTAAATAAATAGCTGCTTGCTTTAAAATGCTAAATAAGGTACGCCTACGCAATACAAATAGGAAATATGAACTGTTTTTCTGTTTTCCGACCGTGTGGGTCGATGTATATATATTTATATTTCTTGTCAAATTGCAAAAGCTCCTCCGTACAAAGGAAACTCTGCCAAAAATTTTCGAAAATTTTTGGAGTTCGAATTTTTTTTGAATCTTTTGAAAATTTTCACTAACGACAAATGAATCAAATTGTAAGCAAATAGAATTACAACTGTATAAGTAAAGTAAGATGAATTGAAGGAATGGTTTGAAAAAAAATAAAATAAAAAATAATTAAAGAAAGAAAAAGGTTTGTAAATAATTTTTTATTTAAGATTTTAAATAAATTAGTAAGTAAACTAATAAAAGGGTATTTAGATTTGGAATTTATTAGTAAATTGAAGCAAAGTGAAACTTATATAGAATTGAAATTCAACTTGAATATAAACTTCAGTAGTGAAGTAAAAATTAATGTAAGAAGTGTATAAATAATTTATTAAATTTAAGAAATGAATGGTGAGATTCTTAAGTAAATTGGTATTGAGGAAAATTGTTCCAAGTGAATAATTGAATGGAAATTTAACTGAAGATTGTGAAATGGGGATGGTTATGGATAAGTGAATATAAAACAAAATGAATGTGAATACGTAGGATGTACGTATATTATTTTATTCGCATAGCTATTTGATCCGGATTCGAGCACAGAATTTCGAGATAGTTATATCGATCCGAGTTAGGATTTTTCACTCGATTTTCAACGGCGAACCTGGATATGGAATTTTGATTGATCCTGGAAATTCTCTATCATAGTTATGACTATGCAAGGAGAATGACGGTTTCTAATCAAGAAACCAGATATGAGTCCGCACTAGGAAGTCAGGTGGACGATACTAGTTCCGAAGTGAAATTATGTGATCGAGTAGGCGATCGGATTTGGTATTGCATACAAATGATATAGGTACCTCGTACGGGCTTGAATGGAATGAACATTGAAATTTTGGAAAGAAGTCAAATAAAAGTTTTTGAATGTTGTGATTGGATATTATTGTTAAACAGGATATGCACGTATGAAAAAGGAAAAAAAAATGGTTTTGATTTCAGATAATAAATTAAAATTGCTTGACAAAAAGGTATGTGTTTAAATTTCTGTGAAATTTGATTGGATTTTTGGATCTAGCCACTTGGCTTTTTGTTTTCCTTTTGGATTTGGGAGGCCGCAGAGCCATTTTGTAGTTGTACCGAGCTAGTCGCGCAAAGGAGACGCTGGCAAAAATTTTCGGAAATTTAGAGAGTTAGAAAATTCTGTTAATTTTAAATTTGATTTAAAAATTAAATTTGAGTGATTGAGTAGGTAATATTGTTTGAAACTATGGGGAAATTGGGAAAGTTAGTAAGAATTGTAATGGGTCTTGTATAAAAAAAAAGATTGTTGGTTAGATGTTGAACAGTTTGGTTTTGGAAAAATAGTAACGGGTATTGGACCATTCCTCTTAACTGGTAATTTCGGGGACGAAATTCTTTTAAGGGGGGAGAAATGTGACGACCCGGAATTTTTTTTAAGCAATTTAAATTGGAATATTTAATTGATTTGAAATATTTAAAAGTAAAATTTTAACTTGAATTCAAATATCACTAATTATTGATAATTAAATTATTGAATTTAATAATTTGATATTGGATAAATTATTGAATCTTCAGTTTTAAGCCTATTAAAAATAATTTGAAGGCTTGTAAAATTTATATTGATAACACTGAAGATAATAGAAGTTGTAAAATTGAAATTAACAGTGGTTTGTTCAGTTTTAAAATTTTATAGTTTAAATTGAATTTAAAAATAGCCTTCCGAGGCGCAGTCTCGGAATTCGACGAAACCAGTTCCATTGGGTCCGTAATATTGAATTATTATCGGATTTCAAATTTCGTATTGATCGCAGTTGTCGTGTGATCGTACGGTAGATTAACGCGTTGTAGTTTATATCGAAATTTTAATTTTTTTTAACTAAGTATACATTGATATTTATTTATTTTAGTCAGCATCAGCCGATTTTCCATCACATCGTAACTTTTTCGAAATCACTGTGGCTAGGCAAAGCTTCTCACGCAATCTTCCTCTTCATTTCTTTTAAGTGGTCGAACTCAGTTAGGGAATCTCGAAATCAATAAACCCCCCTCATTCTCTTTTCTTCCCAGCACAAACAAACGTATGGCCGCTTCTTTTCCCCTTTTCTTTTCTTCAATTGAATTCACGAATCCAGCAAATCAAAAAATAAAAATAAAAATAAATACTAAATCAATGCCAAGAGCGAATGGCGATTTCCTTCCCTAAAACTTTTCTAGTCGAATCGATCTACTACTCGAACTAAGTCGCTAGTTTTCTTCCCCTGCCGTTCAGATCATGGAGTCGAATTCGTTCCGGTCGAATTCAAAGCCGGTGGTGAAGCACGAACATCGGGGAGGGCATACATTTAAGCCGAGGATTTGATCGAAGCTAGGTCTATCCGATGGAGATGTCAGTGGGGGCCTCGTAGGCGATCTTGGAGATGAGTCGGCGACGTAGTCACGATAGGGGTTTAGGGCATGGGCACGTGGCTCTCGAGTTCGGCTAGTAGAGGGGGATTCGATCTATCTAGGGTTATGAGCGAGCGACGTGGTACGGTAGCAATAGGGAGGCGAGGTGCGTTAGAGCACGATGTCGGCGGGGTTGTGGAGTTGTGATGGGTTCGTTCTTGGTCAAATGGCAGTGAGGTATCTTGTTCTGTTTGATTTAATTGAATTAGTAGATCTTTATATATAAACATAAAGAAGTTCTAAAATCATATTTTTTATATTATTTTATTTGTACAAATATACATATATATTAAATAGAAACAGTTTTACAGTGAGCAAACTGCTGTTTCGTTGATTTGAAAAGAAAATATAATAACTATTAAGGTGGTCAATCTATTTAATTAGCTCATTTAAATTATTTTAGCCATTTAGAAATAATTTATTAAAGGGAGATTTTTCTTTGCATAGATAAAGTTTGGAAAAATCTATATAGATTATCTTGTAAGTATTTACATACGTGGTCTCAAAGGAAAATAAATGTACATTTTAATTTATCAATATTAAGGAAATAATTTATTTAACCGGTTAATAAATTATTTGGTTACTAATGGTAATTTATTAAAGAAAATTTGTTTTAAACCAAACCATTTTGATAATTAAATTTACTAAATGGGAAATTTAATTTTCGATAGTTCAAATATTAATAAAATCCTATAATGTTTTTACAAGGTCAAAAATAATAAAATCAAGCTGGATTGGGTCGGATTGCAAATTTAAGAGCAAAGGTGAGTTAATCTCACTCAGTTAATTTAAATTTAAATTTAAATGATTAAATCTAAATAATTGTTTGAATGGTTGAATTGATTGATGTGCTATAGTATGGTATATTCTGGAATTGGTATATTATATTGTGCTAACATCCGTGGATGCATGGAAAACAGGTTGGAGGGATCCAACTGTACCCCTCAACATTTATTATTTAATATTCTCTGTTGTGATTACTTGATATTCTATGATGAATATATTGAAATATTTAATGTTATGGCTTGATTGGATATATTTGAGTATAATGAATTACTGAAAATATATAAATTGGATTTTGGAAAGAAAATAAAGGAAGTAAAGTTGTAAACGAAATAATCTTAGAAAATTTAATAAATTAGGAATGAATTGAAAAAGAATGAAAGTATGTCAAATACTAATAAAAATTTCGAGTATGAAAAGAAAAGGTTGAATAAACAGTAATTAATGAATTGTAGAATTATGTGATATTAATTTAAATGGATAAAGAATTATTTTAAAACTTAAAGTTTTAAATTTATCTAAGGAATAAGAAGTAAATTGAGAAATCTAAATTGGTATTTCAATTAAAAGTATTTTAAATCATAATTAAGGAATAAAATCTAAAATTAAAAGATTTTTGAATAAATGAAGTAAATTGGAAATCAATTTGGAAATTGATTTAAGCGTTTGAAATTGCATATTTGGAAGAATAAATTCAAGGTGGGAATTTAATAAAGGAATGAGAAAAATTGTTTAAAAATAAATAGTGATTTATTTTTAAAGGTTGTGAAGAGAAGTATATTTCTCTGGATAGCCAAGTACGTTTTCAAAGTAAGTTTTTAAAATAAAATAAAGGTTTTAATGTTGTTTTACAAAGTATGTTCTTGGAAATTTATTATTTCTGAATGTTTAAAATTCTAAAGTTTTTTTTTTCAAATCTATTATTGTAATAATTATTTAAAGGTGACTTAGTATTTTTTTTAAAAAGTGAAAACCTAGTTTTATATTTATAAAGTAACATTATTTTCAAATATGCACATAATATATATTTTTAACAAATTATTGAAGTAGTTTTAACTTAAATATTTCAAAGTAAGCGTTTAAATTATTTTAAAAATCTTAAGTTTTGTGCTTGGTGATTCCAGTGGAAATAGGAATACTTGGAATTTATTTTGAGAAAGGAATATAGTTTTGAAAACTGTTTTTCAAAAGGGTTTGAAAAGTGAAAATATATCTTGTAAAGATATTTTGAGGTAAATAAATAATTTGGAAAATTATTTATTGGTTGATGGTTGTTTGTGAATATTAATTGATAGTTAAATCACCGACTATCAATATTGGACAAATACGTTGATCGTTTCGAAGAGACCGGGATCGAGATTAATTTCTCGAAAACCACTTCGATCCGGTTTGTACGTTTCATGAAAATGAGTTTTGATTCGAAGATGGAGCAGTGAAGTGCAAGGGCTAGTCGCTACTAATCCTGAGGATATTTCCAAAATGGATGTAGTAGGAATAGTGCCTTCGGTTCCGTTCGAACTCGGGACGGACTTGTATGGATGAATGCTTGCGAAACATCGTCAGGTGGACGATGGGCATTCTAAGGGATATGTTCTAAAAGGTAACGCTTAGCCTCAAGCCTCATCAAATGGGAATGATTGAAAATCAGGGGTTATGCAGCAAGGCTAGGTGGGTAGCACCCAAGCAGGGTGAGGTCATTCCTGTCTAGATGTCCCTTTTTATTCGGCTTAGTGGGCGGTTGCTGATCCCAACCGCGGGGTGATCTCACTCGAGATTATCCAGTAAGGGGTAGTCCCGGTCTTGTGTTGCAGGGGAGCAGGCGTACTTCTCGGTACGGTGATCTAGGCCCCGTACTGTGACAGGTGGTACCCCAGTGCCTAGTCATTAGTTGGAAATCCATTCTCCTTACGAGCCTTGTACAAGTTTTGTTTGTATTACCCACTTTGTGGCTAGTAGCTGGAATTTAATAATGTAACAATTTCGGCTATTTTATAAGTATTTGTATATAGACCCTATTATAATATCAGAGGAATTCTATAAAAAAATGTTTTTTCTATCGTAAGGTAAAAACCCGACATGTTTATTTGTGGCGTGGTCTTACGAGATGCTTTTGTTTTCAAAGGATTTTTGAAACTTTAATAATCAATTGAGTGTGATTTTCTCACTCTGGTATTCCAGACTGACTCGGGTGTTATTTAACTGTAATGCTCGGGTCAGACCGAGTATTATAGGATACAGGAGATGCTGTGGAGCTCAGGAGACGAGCAGGATGACGATACGTACTCCCGTATTTGTTTATGTATATATTCCGTTGTGTTGAGTTGTTGAGTATCCATTTGTATGTTATTGATGTTGAGTTGTGATTGATGTACTATGATGATGTAATATGTAAACAGATGTATATTCTTTTTGAGTAAAGTATATTTATTATCTATTATATTTTGTTCCGCTGCGATGGTTAGATTCTGATGTTGTTTTCTATTCTCTTCTTCTTTAACCCAAATGGTTTGTATTTCTGTGCAACTTGAGTTGATTGTTGTAGAATAGTGTTGACTCAAGGGGTACGGATCTGCAGGTCGTTACACTATTCCATTGATTTTAAAATATTTTAAACATCTATTTTGATATATTGCTTGACCCAATTTCGTTCCGGAGTCAGAAAGGGCTTTTTGGGCCGTTTATCGTTCAACGTGTGAACCCATCGTATCCGTTCTTTCTATTCTCAACCCTACCTATATATATCCTATAATAAACCCTAGCAGCCTTTCTATTCCTCATTTCTGTACGTACAATTCCAGTTGCTCCTCTTTATTTCCAATGGCTAACAAAACAAAAATCTCCAATTGCAATTTCAAATCAAATTCAAAGCCAAAATTTCAAACTCCTCAAATACCATCAAATTATATATCGATCTGAAGCTCTCGACGAGCTTAACTCAGATCTACAATATGTTTCTTGATTCGAGCTATCATCTGATTAGAAGTTTGCCTTTTATTTTCGGCCGTTCATGGGTGTTCGATGATCGTTGCCCGATCGACGAATCAAGGGCATTGCTGTGTGGAGAATCGAGTGCGCTGTCCATCGGTGTGGTTGGTTTGGCATGTTAATGGATGGATCGTTGGCAATTGGTGGATTAGGGTTTCGGTAGCCATGTGTTTTGGCCACGGCGGCGAGCACATGGGGGGGACTGGAGGCCAGGCGGAGGTGCGCCTCGATCAGGCGAGTGTGACTGGGTGCGTGGTCGAAGCATTAGCGGCCTACGGTGGTGAGAATTCATGATCAAAGATGTGTTCAACGGCGTGTTCTGGAGAGGCGTTCGTTCCTGCGTGCGCGATCGTTGCCTAGGGACGGCGATAGGATGGGTGATGTGGCGGGGTATGATTTGTTTATTTTATTTTAGTTCGATTTCAACTCGTTTTAATGCAATAACTTTTACATACGATGTCCGATTTACGCGTAGTTTCTTTTGTTAGGATTGTATTGAAATTCCGGACAATATGACACTGGTTTGGATGAATTTTGAGACTATTCAAATTTTCGTTTTTAATTGGATTTAAATTCAATTTAAATTTAAAAGGTGAGTGTTTTAACCCACTCACAACTTCTAAAATTTCTTATGTATTAGAAATTTATTTATGACTGTTTGGCATATTTTTAATCACCATCCCAGTTAAATTGAATTTATTGAATTAAATTGTTATTTAATTTGTTATTGCGTATAAATTGCCAGTTAAATTGTTATTTAATTTATTATTGCATATAAACTGCCAGTTAAATTGTTATTTAATTTATTATTGTGTATAAACTGCCAGTAAATACCAGTTATTTATTATCTGTTCTATATTGATATTGTTGATTAAATTGGACGATGATTATGATAAATGTTTGATGATTGATATTGGATGAATGGATGTTGTATTTTATATTGTTATAAACTACAAGTTGTTATGGATTTTATTTCATTTGGGATTGCGGTTTGAAATGATATATAACCATAATTATATTTTAAATTACGGATTGAAATGATAAATATCTGTATCACTTGACCATATGATAGAAAATTATATACAGAAACCGCGGTCTATATGTAAAAATTCTTTGAAATGATTACCATGGTTTTGTAAAGAAATATATGGGTTACATAAATATTGATTTCAGATGTTATATAAATGTTATTTTATTACTGATTTTTAACTATGTGTAAATTTGTTTGGAAATATAAAATAAGCCAAATAATAAAGTTTGATTGTTTTTATATAATATGGTTAAGTATTTGTTTAAGTTATATTGTATATAGAGTTTATAATGACTTAAATAAAATTAAGGTTGGAAGACAAATATGAAATTGGTTTGAATTAAATTATTTAAAAATTATACTCGAATAAATTTGATTTGAAATCTAAATAAAATTGAGGCTTTAAAGGGTATGATTTTTATAACTTGATTTTGTTTTAGAGTGATTTAAATGAATATCAAGTTGATTTAAATGAATATATCCAATTAAATAAATTGAAGAACATAAAGTTTAAAAGTTTTACTTAAATGATATTGAATTTATTGAGTAAACATTTCAAATCTAAATAATAGTAATTGAATTTGATTTATATGGAATTATCAAGAATCTGTTTTGAAATGGTGGAATATTTAAACCTTTGAAATATATGGAAATCGACATGGTTTATTTGGGGTTCAAATCTGTATTTGTAATTGATTTGTGAAATTAAAGAAGCTATTTTATTTATAAAGTAATTTAATATTCAATCCATTTAAGTGGTGTAGTTATGTTTCAAAGTTACGAGTTTCAAAGTATTATGATTTGAAAGTGTTATACTTTAAGTGTTTTGATTTTGAAGTGTTATAACTTCGAAAGTGCTATGATTTTGGAAAAAGGATATATTTGAAAGAAAAATGATATCATATTGATTTGGGTTTTAAAATGGAAATGATATCGTATTTATATGGTTTTGAAATGGATATTATATTCCGGTTTTGAAGTATAATTATTTTGAAATGACCGCGGTGTTATAATAGCGTTTGGTGTTAAAGAGACCGGGATCGGAAGTTGTCATACTCTCTGCCAACTCCAAAAACCACTTTAACAACCGTGTACGCGGTGGAGATTCCAGAATGAAGTAGGATAGTGGCGACGTTTCCTTTGAGGTAAATACGTGGACCCGACTCCCATGAGTTGGCATAAGGTGGCTAAAACAGGAGCGATTGATAGGCTAAGAAGGTAGCACATTTTATCGGACACACTTCTTCGATACCATTCTATCACTTTATGATTGATTTGGGCCCTTTTGATTTTGAGGGTGTGGCTCGAGGTGGGCGGTAGTAGCTGCTACGCGTTACCACCGGTCCGGAAGCGTAATTGGTATATCTACCTTGGAATTGCCTAGTTGTGCCGTGTGACCTACCCTAGCGCGCCTTGTATGAGTTTGATTTGTGTTATACCTATGGAGTATCCTCTGGTAGCCTCTCGATCAGATCGTATTACGGTACTGTATAGACTGTTGGCACTATTACGTGTTAAGGGGAATATTGGGTCACTCCTTAACGCTATTTAAAAGTAAGTTTATTTTACTATAGACATTAGTAAATAGTTTAACGGATCCTTAGGAGATGTGAATGCCGAGCATCTCTTAAGTTAGTGCACTCATGTTAGACACTGGATATGAGATGTCAGATCCCGTAAACATCTCTGACGCCGTTCCACTCATATTTATTTTCTTTTGATTTAACTCAGATAAGATCTTTTAGTTCTGACTCGAGTGGTTTGTCTTTTCAATTCGCTCAGGTCAGCCTGAGCATTTCAGGATTTGAAGACCTTATTGCTGTAGAACGAAGACGATGACGAAGATTATATTATTCTACTACCTTCATACTATTCCGCTGCATTATTTATTATTCTCTGGTATGTGTAACTCTGATATGTGTTGTATAAGTATAATCAAATGTTTTGTAAAACAGCTTCATGAACTGTTATTTGATTATTATATTTTATCATTTCGCTGTGAGATTCTGTTTTGCTTTTCTTTCTTTGCTTTTTTTATTCACCCCAATAACAATCCGCCCTTCTGTATGGTTTGAATCTGACGTGTGTGGTTTATCGTCGATTTAAAGCGTACAAAAAGGCGGGATGTTACACGTGGTATCAGAGCTTTGGTTTAGCGATAAACCTTAGCTTTGTGGGGTCTGACTCTTTACTAATAGGGTAGTAATACCCTATGATGAGTCGTTGAGCATATATATACGAGAGAGCGTATTTGTTAGTGTTATAAAAGGTTTTGGTATTGTGTTAATTTGTTTCGTTTTGTATTTATAAATTCTGCTTGGTGCATAGGACGCTATGACATCAATAGGGATTTCTAAACACTTAATAGTACAGACTGACACAATATTTGTTTTTGAATATAGGTGAATGAAATAATTTTGCCTACTATATTTTCTATGTATAAAATAATTTTTTTATGAATGATGTTTATTTGGTTGTAATATAGTGGTTGTTAGGAACTGAAATTTATAAATATTGGTTGGAAATAAGATTTAAAATAAAAATAACTGAAATTGGAATTTAGAACTCAAGTTCCGGGGTATTTGAAAATTTCTTTCAAATGATTTTGGAATATAATAATAATATTAGTTAGAAGTGTTTTCTGATATAAATATTTCAATATGATTTGAAAGAATTTCTTTAAAGAAATTTGAAAAGAAATAAGTTCTGTGCTCCTCTCTCTATCACTGGAAAATAATTTCGGTGATGAGTGCATGCATCATCGACATTCATTTTCAAGTTTCAAAGTGGAAAGGCCACTGTAGTAGTTTTACTACGAATTTATTTTGATAACCAAATATAAATTTTTAATTGTTTTGAATATAATTGGATGTATAAGTTGTAAGTATATATTTATCTATTATTTTAAAATGATTTGAAATTGTAACGACCCAGAATTTTCGATCCCGAAAATTCCAGATAGTTAGATAAAAGAAGAAAAGAGATAGAAGAAGAACAGAAACACCAAAGCACAATCTCACATTCGCAGCGGATAAAATATAATATCAATAATATCAGTTTATAAAGGAAAATTGTACTTGTCAAATTACACTTTAATACATCAGAGTTACAACATTTACAAACATTGGACAGATTCAATCAACCTGTCCAAGACAAACTGTAACAACCCAGGATTTCGCAATTATTTAATTATCGTCAAATGACGATTAGATTGGTTTGTTAATTGCTAATTGAGTTTTAATCAGTTGAAATTCTTTTGAAAATTGGTTAAGTGTTGTTGAGCTTTGCAAATTTGAATCTCGGCCCATTTATTATTGGTGCCGTATTATTTCAAGTTAATACCCGATACCCCTCTCCTTTCATTCTCTTTGAAAACCCTAAGTAACGAACGAAAATAATAATGGAGGCTTTGTTCTTCTCGTTCGTTCCTCCTTTCAATTAGGGTTTTCAGAGCTTCGAAGATGGCAACTTTATAATGCTCAATTCGACTTGGTGCTTGCCGATCAATTGTTTGAGCTCGCCGTTGCTTCGACTAAGGTGAGTGGATTTTTTCACTCACATCTCCTTCAATTCGAACTTCGACAGTTTAATTTCGTGAATGTTGATCATTTTTGATGCTTTCAATACGCTCGGTTTTGAATAATTGATTGACTTTTGCTGCTTGATTATACAATGTTGATGTTGTTCGACTTTTTGAGTTTGACCTTGTTCGTATTTCTTAAGTATCACTATTTCGATTTAGATTTTTGTTGGCTTTAGTCATCATCATTGTTTTGATATTGAACTGTACTCTGTGGACTTCGGTCATTTGTTGGCTACGGCGTCGATTTTTTTGACTTGTTCGATTTTGATAAAACACTATATTGATTTCGAACTTGCGATTTCCCTGGTTATTGAAGTGTGACTTGATTTGGCAGCTCCGTGAAATTCTCCTTGTGCTTGTTGACAGTGATAATCTTTGACTTTGGCACTGATTTGTGCATTCACGGCTTCAACTTGTTTTGACATTACCAGATTTTAACTTGATTTTTATCACTGACTTCGAGTTTGGTAATTCAATTGCTTTTAGCTTCGATAAGTGTTTACTGACTTGTTCGACTCCATGTTGCCAGGCTAGTTCATTCATGTTGTATTTGGTATCTTCACTTGATTATGGAACTGTAATGTTCACTAGTTCAATTTGCCTCGAGTCTGGATTTGTGTTCTTTGTTGTTGTTTGTCGAGTCACTTGTACTGGAGTTTGCATCTCTGAGCATGTTGGCACTGGGTTGCTTATTGTTCGACCTCTGCCTTTATCATGTGCCCACTGCATTGTGTTTTGGGTCGAACAATATCTGTTTTTTTGTGGCAGTCCATGCCTTAACTTTAGTTCACTAGCATGATGCATGTTCATTTGCATAGTACAGTTGCCTTTCTGTCTGACCATGTTGCATCTCTAGTCAAGCTTAATACTGGTGCACTGCCTTGGTGGTTTCATCGAGTTGATCCTCATGTAGTCTGTCTGCACTTATATACTTCATCATTGTGGTTGCCACCGCCTTTTTCAATATGCTTGTGGTTTTGGGTTGTAGCATTGTTATATCCACTGTCCTAGTCGAGTGGCTTTGGGACAGTGATGTTCACTATTTTGGTCACCTGTGCATTATTTTGACTGTCTTGTTCAATCACTGATGCTTTGCATTGATGCATTGTAATCATTTGCATTTGGTCACTGTATTCCGACCGGTTCTATTGTCACTGTGTATTACTGTGCACTGTACATATCACTGTACTTGCTTCTCTGACATGTTCTTGTGTTTGTGCATGTCACTATTCATTTTGATTGCACCTGAGTTTCATATTGATTTTGGAATTACACCTGTGTTGAATCCAGCTTAAACGCTTGGGTTTGACCTTGTGCTCGTTGTGAACTTCCATTGAGCTTTTGTGTACAACATCACTGTAGTGGCAAGGCAGTGCACGCAAGCGTGTACTGCAGCCACAGGTATGGATTTTATTAATATTCTATTTTGTTTTGATTTATTGATCCTTTGCGTATTCCATATGCTGTAGTGGTGAGGCAGTGCACGCGTGTGTGTACTGCAGCCCTACCCGAGTTGATGTTTTAATTGATATTTCAATTGTTTGAACTGTTTCGTTTATTCAATTCAATATGTTTTGAATTGTATTTTGATTGGTTTAATTTGATGATTTTGTTGTTGTCTAATTATCAATTTTATAATTAGATTATGAGTTTCTAATTATTTATTTAATAATTAGATTTTGTGTTAATTGTCGTTTAGGCAATTCTGTTGTTTTCTAAATTATCTTCATTGATAACCTTTTTATTTATCTTCGTTGATAATTTGAATTTGTTGATTTGTTGTTTAACACTGTACGTGTTATATTTACCGTTATCCGATTTCCTTATTTAAGAATCGGATAGATAAATTTATTTTGACTGTCGTTTAATTGTTAATTAATTATTATTGTTTCTGTGCATTAATAACTGAGTTTGAATTAGACTGACCCGTGTATTATTTTCTTTTGAATGTAATAATCGGGTCAGACCGAGTTATTACAGGTTGTAGATATCTTGCTTTGGGTTGGTGCTAGAGCTATGAAGTCTTTTCATATCTTTTAGAGTAGTCATCGTCATTGTATAGTAGTCAGTGTACTTGTATAGGATGATATATATTCATGTATATTATTCACGTTAATGTACTTGTATATGTAACATCCTGTATCGACAGTTGTAGTTGTATCATATGTACTGTATCACATGTATTGTAACTGACATCAGTTATATATATATATATATATATATATATATATATATATATATATGAGATCTTGTTATCTGTGTTCCGCATTTAGTTTATCTGTGTTATAATTATATATATTGTCCTAAACTATTATGAACCATCGTAGTTCGTTTTATACTGGAATTGGGTACGTCGATGGGAGTAAATAAATAAGAGATGAAAAATAAAAATATAAACCACTCCTATCGAGGTAACCAATACTAGTATAAGGCCTAACTACGGATGGCTGCTCCTATCCGGCCTTATTCTCCGTGCTAGTTGACGGCATTACACCGTAGTGTCCTCGCCTAGCATGGGTATAGAGGTGGGGCGTCACAACATGGTATCAGAGCCTGGGGTTTATGGACATAATATAAAACATAACTTAGATGGAACATGTGTTACAACTATTTGTCGATGTTTTATCTCACATCTAAGTCTATGATTATCTTTGATTGTTGGGTATGAATTCCTAACACTTATTCATGTGCATTTGATTTTGATTTGGATTGGTTTTGTGAATATTCCAATTTTTAGTGTTTTGGATTCAAATCTTTAAAGATCCTAACTTTGATGTTCGAACATGTTTTTGGTGATGCATCGAGGAGCCAATAGGACCGGGTAGCCGATGGGCGTAATCCCCAAGCGTCCGTGATTGACCAGTTGCAAATTGAGTGAGAGATTGCGCTTTTATTAAATAGGGTAGGAATTACAGAATTTGCAGTCCGGTCAATCGACCTGCTCCTATTTCCCTGTTTGCCTATTTTGGCTCATTTTGCTTTGTTTTTCCAATTGTTAATTGATTCTTCTTCTCCAATTAGTTGTTATCACCTTTGTCAACTTTGATAACTTCTATTTTTGGAATTTTTGGGTATTTCCACTTTGATGGATTTGATATCGATTTCTTTGGAATTAATTCACGTCTTCGTATGTGAATTTTAGTGATTGATTGTTCCTACAATCATTTTTGTGATTTGTCACTTTAAAAATATAAAGGTTTCAATACTAGTAGTAAATATTAAAACTCTTTCATCAAAACGATTTCAACCCTATTTTATTACAAAGCTTGTTTCTTAAACCGCTTTCCAATCTACTAGTATATACAAACCTTTACCTCACTCGTACGAGAAATCTAATTAAACGGCTTAGTAAAATAAGTGGTATGAAATGCTTGCGTTTACTTCGCCGGTTAATTCTTGGACTTGTTCGATTGAATCTTTTGTGACAATTTTCGAGTGGAGATCTACAATTTGTTCGTAAATATTTAAGTTAAGCTAGTGGTTATGGGACACGAAGCTAAGCTTATATATTTAATAGCTTACTGTAATTGACACTTCTAAATGATCGTTGATGATCATTTTTGTGATTTAGACTAGCAAATGTGCGATGTCTCTTTGTCTACGAGGGAGACTAAACCCCGTTTCTGTGGAGCTTCAGCTCAATTTGATGGGGTAGCGACCCATGGTCTTCGGACCGTTTTGTGGAGCTTCGGCTAAAAATTAATGGTTAGCAACCATGGAATAGCGTTCCATTTTGTGATACACGTGTTGTTGAGTTTTCATGCTCCCGTTTTGTGATAGGCCTCCCCCTTTTTTGTGATTTAGACTAGCAAATGTGCGATGTCTCTTTGTCTACGAGGGAGACTAAACCCCGTTTCTGTGGAGCTTCGGCTCAATTTGGTGGGGTAGCGAACAATGGTCTTCGGGCCGTTTTGTGGAGCTTCGGCTCAAAATAAATGGTTAGCAGCCATGGAATAGCGTTCCGTTTTATGATACACGTGTTGGTGAGTTTTCATGCTCCCGTTTTGTGATAGGGCTCCCCCTTTTTGTGATTTCTGGATTTCCATTGATGATTTCTAGAATTTATGTTTCACCAATTTTCGTGATTTACATTGATATGTGTTATCAATATTTATGCATTGGTGAATTTGTGTGTCATTAACTTTTGTGATTGGCATTGATATTATTATCAATGTTCATGGTTTTGGTGAATGAAAATTCACTGGTATTATGTTTTGATGCCAATTATTTTGATGAGATTTTGACGTATAAAAAAATTACCGTCACTTTGACTTCAGTAACCGTCAAATTTTAAAGTGGATTTTCAAGCAGTTATCCCGCAATGCTGATTTTGTTGTCCATTTTTACGGTATTTTGAGAAGTGCAATTTCCTTGTCGAAGTTGCTACTGATGTTGCTGTTTTAATCACGTGTTTTAAAAATTGTTTCAAAATAAAAATTGGTTTCAAATTTTTTACAGTTTACACTTTCAAAAGACTGAGGAAGCGATTTAAATGTTTTAGAAAAATCAAGGACTATGACCCCTTTCTTTTACTGATTCGCTTAATTCCGGACTTGTCCGTTTGAGAATGTGAAATGTTATTTTTAGAATACACAATTTTGCACTTTCAAGGAAACGATGAAGAGAATTAAACGATTTAGTAAAACTCGTGGTTATGGGACATGTGCGTTTGCTATTTTGGTTAATTCCGGACTCGTTAATTGAAATATTTGCTGTTTTGATGATTTCGATGATTTTCGTGTACTTTCGAGCCACTATGTTGGATCTTCGGGGCATATGTTGGACCTTCGGGTCATTTGTTGGACCTTCGTGTCATTTATTGGGCGCCAAAATTATGTTGACAGTACTTGGTAGGCTTCGGCCATTTGTTGATGCACGTGCGGCGTAGCTTAAAAATTCGCCATCTGATGGGATCGATCCAACCTTTTATGTTGATTTTCTAGATCATCTTAATTGATTTCTAGATATTTGTTGTTTCCAATTATCTGCAGGTAATTGGATATTTGTTGATTCCGATTATCGTTTTTGATAATTAGATATTTGTTGATTCTGATTATCGTTTTTGATAATTAGATATTTGTTGATTCTGATTATCGATTATCATTTGTGATAATTAAATATTTGTTGATTTGAGATTTGATTATCGTTTGTGATAATTAAATATTTGTTGATTTGAGATTTGATTATCGTTTGTGATAATTAAATATTTGTTGATTTGAGATTTGATTATCGTTTGTGATAATTAAATATTTTTTGATTTGAGATTTGATTATCGTTTGTGATAATTAAATATTTATTGATTTGAGATTTGATTATCGTTTGTGATAATTAAATATTTGTTGATTTGAGATTTGATTATCGTTTGTGATAATTAAATATTTGTTGATTTGTGATTTGATTATCGTTTGTGATAATTAAATATTTGTTGATTTGAGATTTGATTATCGTTTGTGATAATTAGATATTTGTTGATTTTGATTATCGTTTTTGATAATTGGATATTTGTTGATTCTGATTATCGTTTTTGATAATTAGATATTTGTTGTTTCTGATTATCGTTTTTGATAATTAGATATTTGTTGATTTCTGATCATCGTTTTTGGTAATTAGATATTTGTTGATTTGGGATTTCTGATTATCGTTTTTGATGATTAGATAACTGCTAATTTTTGTTGATTATGAGATTTTCTAGTCCCTAATTGATTCTAGATTATGTTGATTATATTGAATTGTTGTTTTCTATCTATCTCTGTTGATAGTTAGAGTTTGCTGATTATGGAGTTCGTGTTTTTCTGATTTTCTGGTTGATAACTAGATGTTTGCGGTTTTGCGATTTGTGATTTGGTGTTTTCTAATTGTATTTGTTGATAATTAGATTTTGCTGTTTTCTAATTGTCGTATCGATAATTAGATATTACTGTTTTGTGATTTCTGTATTCTAATTATCTAATTGATAATTAGATATTGCTGATAATTACATTTATTCAGTTTTGTTGTTTTCTGATTATCTATTTGATAGTTAGATTTTGTTGAGAGTTTGTGAATTTCTTTTATGAAATTAAAAGATTTCTTTGGCATTTGTGTTATTGACCTTTATTTTTCTATCTTAACCAGTTTAGGTTAGAAATAATTGTTACCGACGCCTTTATTTATGAAAATTGCATCGACGCAATTTTTATAAAAAGGGGAGTCTGTAACAAACCGGGATTTCGCAATTATTTAATTATCGTCAAATGACGATTAGATTGGTTTGTTAATTGCTAATTGAGTTTTAATCAGTTGAAATTCTTTTGAAAATTGGTTAAGTGTTGTTGAGCCTTGCAAATTTGAATCTCGGCCCATTTATTATTGGTGCCGTATTATTTCAAGTTAATACCCAATACCCCTCTCCTTTATTCTCTTCGAAAACCCTAAGTAACGAATGAAAATAATAATGGCGGCTTTGTTCTTATCGTTCGTTCCTCCTTTCAATTAGGGTTTTCAGAGCTTCGAAGATGGCAACTTTATAACGCTCGATTCGACTTGGTGCTTGCCGATCAATTGTTTGAGCTCGCCGTTGCTTCGACTAAGGTGAGTGGACTTTTTCACTCACATCTCCTTCAACTCGCACTTCAACAGTTTAATTTCGTGAATGTTGATGATTTTTGATGCTTTCAATTCGCCCGGTTTTGAATAATTGATTGACTTTTGCTGCTTGATTATACAATGTTGATGTTGTTCGACTTTTTGAGTTTGACCTTGTTCGTATTTCTTGAGTATCACTGTTTCAATTTAGATTTTTGTTGGCTTCAGTCATCATTATTGTTTTGATATTGAACCGTACTCTGTGGACTTCGGTCATTTGTTGGCCACGACGTCGATTTTTTTGACTTGTTCGATTTTGATAAAACACTATATTGATTTCGAACTTGCGATTTCCCTGGTTATTGACGTGTGACTTGATTTGGCAGCTCCGTGAAATTCTCCTTGTGCTTGTTAACACTGATAATCTTTGACTTTGGCACTGATTTGTACATTCACGGCTTCAACTTGTTTTGACATTACCAGATTTTAACTTGATTTTTATCACTGACTTCGAGTTTGGTAATTCAATTGCTTTTAGCTTCGATGAGTCTTTACTGACTTGTTCGACTCCATGTTGCCAGGCTAGTTCATTCATGTTGTATTTGGTATCTTCACTTGATTATGGAACTGTAATGTTCACTAGTTCAATTTGCCTCGAGTCTGGATTTGTGTTCTTTGTTGTTGTTTGTCGAGTCACTTGTACTGGAGTCTGCATCTCTGAGCATGTTGGCACTGGGTTGCTTATTGTTCGACCTCTGCCTTTTTCATGTGCCCACTGTATTGTGTTTTGGGTCGAACAATATCTGTTTTTTTGTGGCAGTCCATGCCTTCACTTTAGTTCACTGGCATGATTCATGTTCATTTGCATAGTGCAGTTGCCTTTTTGTCTGACCATGTTGCATCTCTAGTCAAGCTTAGTACTGGTGCACTGCCTTGGTGGTTTCATCGAGTTGATCCTCATGTAGTCTGTCTGCACTTATATACTTCATCATTGTGGTTGCCACCGCCTATTTCAATATGCTTGTGGTTTTGGGTTGTAGCCTTGTTATATCCTCTGTTTTAGTCGAGTGGCTTTGGGACAGTGATGTTCACTGTTTTGGTCACCTGTGCAGTATTTTGACTGTCTTGTTCAATCACTGATGCTTTGCATTGATGCATTGTAATCATTTGCATTTGGCACTGTATTCTAACCGGTTCTGTTGTCACTATGTATTACTGTGCACTGTACATATCACTGTACTTGCTTCTCTGACATGTTCTTGTGTTTGTGCATGTCACTATTCGTTTTGATTGCACCTGAGTTTCATATTGATTTTGGAATTACACTTGTGTTGAATCCAGCTTAAACGCTTGGGTTTGACCTTGTGCTCATTGTGAACTTCCATTGAGCTTTTGTGTACAACATCACTGTAGTGGCAAGGCAGTGCACGCAAGCGTGTACTGCAGCCACACGGTATGGCTTTTATTGATATTCTATTTTGTTTTGATTTATTGATCCTTTGCGTATTCCATATGCTGTAGTGGCGAGGCAGTGCACGCGTGCGTGTACTGCAGCCCTACCTGAGTTGACGTTTTAATTGATATTTCAATTGTTTGAACTGTTTCGTTTATTCAATTCAATATGTTTTGAATTGTATTTTGATTGGTTTAATTTGATGATTTTGTTGTTGTTTAATTATCAATTTGATAATTGGATTATGATTTTCTAATTATTTATTTAATAATTAGATTTTGTGTTAATTGCCGTTTAGGCAATTCTGTTGTTTACTAAATTATCTTCATTGATAACCTTTTTATTTATCTTCGTTGATAATTTGAATTTGTTGATTTGTTGTTTAACACTGTACGTGTTATATTTACTGTTATCCGATTTCCTTATTTAAGAATCGGATAGGTAAATTTATTTTGACTGTCGTTTAATTGTTATTTAATTATTATTGTTTCTGTGCATTAATAACTGAGTTTGAATTAGACCGACCCGTGTATTATTTTCTTTTGAATGTAATACTCGGGTCAGACTGAGTTATTACAGGTTGTAGATATCTTGCTTTGGGTTGCAGCTAGAGCTATGAAGTCTTTTCATATCTTTTGGAGTAGTCGTCGTCATTGTATAGTAGTCAGTGTACTTGTATAGGATGATATATATTCATGTATATTATTCACGTTAATGTACTTGTATATGTAACATCTTGTATCGACAGTTGTAGTTGTATCATATGTACTGTATCACATGTATTGTAACTGACATTAGTTATATATATATGAGATTCTTGTTATCTGTGTTCCGTATTTAGTTTATCTGTGTCATAATCATATATATTGTCCTAAACTATTATGAACCATCGTAGTTCGTTTTATACTGGAATTGGGTATGTCGATGGGAGTAAATAATAAGAGATGAAAAATAAAAATATAAACCACTCCTATCGAGGTAACCAATACTAGTGTAAGGCCTAACTACGGATGACCGCTCCTATCCAGCCTTATTCTCCGTGCTAGTTGACGGCAATACACCGTAGTGTCCTTGGCTAGCACGGGTATAGAGGTGGGGCGTCACACAAACTACAATATCATAGCGATATACACTCCATACGTTTCTGCCATCTAGCTCGCCTCCTAAGCTCCAGATCGTCCATACCTGAAAAATTGTAATACTAGGTCTGACTTGAGCATTACATCAAAGCAACACCCGGGTCAGGTTGGAAACCAACGTGAGTAAACTCATATATCATGAAATATCCATGTATATAGCTATCAAGAGATATCCATGCATATAGACTATTTAAAACCCGGGTTAACTCATACTGCTTTACAAGTTCACAATTTGTTAGTCAATGCCTATTTCACAAATCAATCCCTAAGTTTCAAGGTCCATATTTTTCCATTCCAATATATTGATTTCACATATCAATCTATAAAGAATCATTGTAAGTTACAAATCGAAGTGGGTTCGGGTATTTACTGATACTCGACCCCGATCTCTACAAATTCAATACCATCTTTTAACCCAAGTTATTCAAGTGAGATACAATTCAACTTTATATGGAGGATGTCACTTTTATACACAACATTCATCAACGATAGATAACCATACTATCACTGTCCACCCAAACATATCATATCAGAAAACATTTCATATCAGAGATATCAACCGATTCAAGGCATTTTCATCATTCAATCATTCATAAGCAAGATTTGTCACTTCCAAAATTATTTAAATTTATCTCTAATCAAATTAATTTCTAACTTTAATCACTTAGATTACCTTTACTTAAAATTAATTAATTACAAACCAATTAATTAATCATCATTTAATTTTCCATCTTAATTAATAGCCCTTGACTAATTACCCATTAATTACAATAAGTAATTAATTCTTAATTAATTACGCAAATTAGTTAACCTTAACCATCACATTTGATAATCCTTTAATTACTCTTATAAAGTAATTAATAATGATTTATTTATGCTTAATTATTTATTCAAGTTAATTATCCTATAATCACTTACATTGATTAATTATCCTTTACCCATTAACTAACCAACCTTTGATTAGTTATCTTAATCAATAAATCCTTAGTTAATTATTCTAAGTAATTAATCCTTAATTACTTTTATTAAGTCATTTCCCTCAATTAATTACTTCATCAAGTAATTATCTCGTTGGTTAATTATACTTAATTAACCTTTAATTATTAATTAATTTAACCTTTAGTTAAATTAATTAACTCTTAATAATTTATCTTTTAATTACTTACATTGAGTAATTATCATTTAAGAAATTAATATCTATTTAATTTATCCTTAATGACGAATTAATTAATCTCTAATTAATTAACTCAAAATTTATTTAATTAACGGCCCTTTATCATTAATTAATTAAATAAATTAATTATTCTTTGATTACCTTATTAATTTAATTAATTCTTAATCATCCAAGGTCTTAATGAACCTTATGATAAACCATTTATCTCTTTTTTTCTTTTTTTATTACTTAATTATCATAATCATATTTAAAACATTTTATTTTTTTATCTTTAAAATTAACTTAATTAAATCATTTAATTTAAGTTTAAAATAACTTAAGTATTTAACAACTTGAGTTAACAAATCATACAACTTCTTAAATCAAATATTTTAAAACATTTATCGTATAACAGTTTTAAACTAAATTCATTTTAATGTTTTAAAACTTGTTTATATTTTAACTTAAAAAAAAACTGTTTAACATTAAACTTCGGTCCAACCCGTACAGTACTCGAGTCTTTACCCGAGAAAACACTTTACTTTTTTTCCTTCTAAACTTAGTTAAGTTTTAAAATTTAAATCCTAGAACAACACTCACAAAAAAAATCTCGAATTCATACTCGAGCAAAACAGCCGTAACTTATAGTATCACTTCGACAAAGCTTCCTTCCTGATCTCTCCTCTTCTTCTTCTTCCTGAAACCTGCTGCTTCATCTGATATCCAAGCACCGTGTGCACGTGCATACAAAACCAAGCCTCCTCCGACCCCTGCTCCGTCCATCCCCAAGTCGACCATCTTCCCCCAAGTCAACTCGACCACTCAGGTCGACGAACCACTACGTAAAACAAAATCGAGCAAAAGATCATTAACAGACTCAAGAACCCATTGCCAAAATCGCCCTCGCTTTGTCATCTTCGACCACTGGAGACTCTGGTCTCTTGCTATAATCTTCTCCTGGCCTCTACCTTCTTTTTCTTACACCATTTGTCCACCTTGATTCTGGCATGGCGTCGCAATCACCTATGAAACAACCCCGTCGCAAATGCAACAAAAAACCCCAAAATCATCTCATTCTGATGATTCATTGATTAGGAAAATCAAACATCAATTTTCCTGAGATCACCATCGTCCAAGCTTCCTTCCATGCTAATCACAAAGCTCGACCTGCCGCCGTTCGTCTCGAAATGACAAAAACCCCAATTCCGTTCAATACGAGAATTCACATGATTTTCAAAGTTAAAAATCATGGTTTTTACATCAAAATTCATCGTTTTAATATTCGAATCCATTCATAAAATTAGAACATAGAATCCAAATGTTGGATTTTAGACAAATTTTGATTTTATACCGTTATCCCTCATTCTTGAAATGAATTCACAATATAAAATCTTGAATTTATTTTCAACATTGATATTATACTGTTTCAATCACCTTTTCTTTAGAAATCCTTGCTCGAATCAGTACGAATTGGTAGATATAAATTTTATAATAAAATCTCAAGCTTGGAAAAACATAACAGAGATAATTGATATGTATAGATATATATCCAGTAATATATATATATATATATATATATATATATATTCATAGACATGCAGGCATATTTTATCATCTATTCAAACATTTCACAACAACTTTAAATTTTTGCCACAAACATCATGATTTAAACCAGATTCAAAATTTTAAAATAAGGTTCACTCACTTGTTCGTGGACAGAGACCTGAAACCTGAAAAACTGTTCTGGATTTTGAATTTAATCTTGATCTTAGTTTTGAAACTTGATGTTGACATATGCTTTGATTACTGAGTTGAATCTGAAGCTTTAAGTTGATAAGATTTAGCTTTGAATTAGGCTGAGGTTGTTTAGAGATTTTAATTTCCTGGTTTCTTTTTTTTTAAATGAAGATGAAGAATGAAGTTCTTAAGTCAAAATATCCTGGTTTCTTATTCATTTCCATTTGTATTTTTATTTTATCAAAATCCTGAAGAAATGGGGTTGCCACTTGTATTTCTATAATAAATCAACTAACACTTGTACTTATAAAATTTACACTTGGCATTATGATTTTGTAAATTGTTTACATTTGTAATTATAATTTATCTAATATGTTTTATGTATTTAATAATTTTTTTATTTATATGTATTTTTTTTAAATCTATATAATACCTTTATACATACATGTTTTAACCATATAGATTTATATTATAAATTTTTAATTTACTTTTATTAATGTCTTATGTATTTATATTTAAACTTTCTCTCCTATTTATCTATATAATTTTTTTAAAAGTAAATGATATAAAAATTTCAATTATTCACTTATAAATAGTTATACAATATACTAGTTTGATATATATTCTTTATGTATTTTTAAATGTTTTCATATTTTATATTAAATTTTCTATTTAGTAAATATTTTCTTCAATTATATAAATAAAATCTTTTTAAAGAGAATAATATAAAACAAATTACATACAAAAAAATCATATATATATATATGTACTTTTTAAATCCAAATTATTTTAAGATGTTTATTCTTTGAATTTCAAATTCAAATTCTATTTAAAATCAACTCATATATATATATATATATGTATGTATGTATATTTAAACAATCCATGTTTAGATTTGTTTGAAAATAATAATCTAGCTCATTTTAAATAATGTATAAAAGAATTCATCACATATTTATTTGCTTAAATTCTGGGATATCACATTCTTCCCCCCTTTGAATCTTTTCGTCCTCGAAAAGGAATGAAGCTAGCATCATTAAAATGCTTAATATTAGAAAAATTATTCTTTGATCACTTTTAAAACACTTTTAAAATCTACATAATAATATAAAATAGTTTTTATCAAAATACTTTTTATAACTCGATGTCCCAACCAGTCTATCTTTGTTCTCACAAAAATTCGGTCATACGTTGATCAGCGCACGACTGAAAATCTATAATTACTTAGCAGACCCATTTTCAACACCCAGTGAAAATACTTTGAAAAATAATTTTATTGAAAACCTTGTCAAAAAGTAGAAAACATTTTGAAAATAAAGGAAATATCTTTGGTGAGAATGCTCTGGAAATCATCACCCCCATCCACGGTCGCAGTTACATCCTGGGTTACGTTGCCATCACAGCAAATGTCCATGTAACTGTAGGCACTCCATGCCCCTCAATTACGCCATGGAACCTGCTACAGATCGCAGTTACATCCAGGGTTACGTTGTCATTGCTGCAAAAGTTCATGTAACTGTAGGCATCAGCGCCCTCGAATTTCGCTGCCAAAAGAATGAAACTTCTCCACTCCCACATAGGTCGCAGACTACATCAGTCAAGTCCCAATGTAGCCTTAGGCTCTCACAGCCTCTCAACTTTCGCTATGTCTTTATAGGTCGCAGTCTACCGATATAAAATCAAATGTAGACTGTTGGCTCTCAGCAGCACACACGACTTTTCGCTATATTACCATAGGTCGCAGTCTACCGATATAAAATCAAACATAGACTGTTGGCTCTCAGCAGCACACACGACTTTCGCTATGGTCTGCAGTAGATTGCAGTGACATTGAGCTATATTGTCGTCACAGCATAACCCAAATGCCTCTGTAGGCATCAGCGCCCTCGACTTTCGCTACACACTACACATGATCCTCAGGAACTAGTTTGTCCGGACTCCTCACAGGATCAACTTTAGAACCCCCCCTTAGGATTCAAGGAAGTACCACCCTGTAGCACTCCTGAGAAGTTCATTCCAAGGGAGCACTTTTTTTCCTAGAGCTAATCTCAAAACACTTTATACTGTACATATACAGTATCTTCCAAATCATACACCTAGTATGAATCTCATATAAATCTCCTTTCTCAAAATCGATTATTCCAAAATTGATAATTCTCAAATTAGGCTTCCCAAATTTTAATATTGATTTTTCCCAAAAATCAAAAGCCTTTCCAAAGTCCGTAGGTTCCAAAAACCTTTTCCCAAAATCCTCATAAGATCCTTTATATATATGTAGATATATAATTTTTAAAAACTTTGGATCATTTCAAACTTGTATAAAACTCCTTTTGTACTTCAAAATTTTTCAAAACCCTTTCTTCTAGTTATAGATTCAATAAGGGGAGTATTATCATGTATATAACAAAGATACATAACACTTTGTATTCCAAATCAAATATTCAAATTTGATTACACTTTTATAAAGTTGTTTACATCTTACTTATCATTATAGAAATATCCAACTTTCACTTTTATTCATGGTATATTTCACAAAATATACTTTCATTTCAAGAATCATTTCACATTTCTTATTCACAAATTTTTAATATCAATTTCATTCAAACACGTACGATGTACACATATCATCCGTACGCTATATTAATCTGATTGCTCACTCGATCACACAATTTCACTTCCGAACTAGTATTGTCCACCCGACTTCCTAGTGCGGACTCAGATCTGATTTCTTGATCAGAAACCGTCAACCTCCTTGCATAGCCACAACTATGATAGAGAATATCCAAAACCAATCAACAATCCATACCCAGGTTCGCCGTCGAATATCGAGTGAAAAATCCCAACTCGGTTTGATATAACTACCTCAAAATTCTATGCTCAAAATCTGGATCAAATCATTATGCGAATAAAATAATATACGTACATCCTACGTATTTATCCATATTGATCATTATCCAAATCAAACCCCTTTTCTATTCACATTCACTGTAATTTCTATTCACTTATTCACGGTTGTTTCAATCCCATTTGGATTAACACTTCAATTCTTATCTCAAATGGATATTTAATCATAAACAGTTTGAACTTTGTCCCGCTTAAATTTAGAAAATAGCTTGAAAAATTAAGAATAGATAAGTAGTTGAAAAATAATTATTAGTTTGTAAAATAGCTGTAAAATAGTTAAGTAATTGTAAAATAGTGGGAAAATAGTCAAATAGTTATAATTTTTTTTAAATAATTGCAAAATAGTAATTAGTTATAAAATAGCTGAAAGATAGTAATTAGTTTATAAAATAGTTGTAAAATAGTTAAATAGTTCCAAAATAATTATAAAATAAGTATAAGATAGTTTTAGGTTTAAAAAACAAAACAGTATAGTAAATAGTTTGGAAAAATAGATTTATATTAAAACAATTTATTTTAAAAATAGTCCAGAGTCAAACTGTTCAATTCCCAACCTCCGTTTCCAATCAATTCAATTTAAATTTTCACTTCCATTTAAATTGACTCAATTCCAATTTAAATAACTTCAATTTTCATTGAAATTAATTTAACCCCAATTCAAGTTGAATTAATCCTCAATTTCTTTCCAAATTCAAATCAAATTCCCTTTGATTTTAAACTTATTCAACTTTAACTGCAATTCCAAATTATTCAAATTAATTTGGACTAATTTCAAATTGAATCCACTTCAATTTCAAATCATTTCAATTTCTGTTTGAATTAATCCCAATTCCTATTTGAATTTGAAGTCATTCAACTTCAATTTCATTTCAAATTAATCCAATTCAAATTTTCCATTTGAATTTTTAAACTTATCCATCTTCAATCACAATTCCAATTAATTCAAATCAAATTCAATTTGAATTAATTTAATTCAAATTTCAAATTTAAACCATCCCGAATTATATAAATTCGAGTTAAATTTTCAAATGTTGATTTAATCCTTTAAATCAAATCAATTTATCTCTTTAAACCATTTAAATCCAAATTCCATTTTAACCTATCTCAAAGTTCAAATAATAATTCAAATCCTTTTTAAATAACTAAATGTTTGAAATTCAGTTTATCACCAAACTTAAATTTTGAAACCAAACCTTTGAAGTATTATCTTGAACATTCAAATCTTAAGTCCAAAATGATTCTATTTTATCTTAATAATGGATATATTATCACATCCCATTTCTTCATTCATTTAAACAAATCCAATTTCAGCTTAAAGATTATTAATAACAACAGGATGATATCATGAAATTACTTAAAACATCCATCCATTTTCAATTCAGGTTTAATTTTCCAAAAATTAAATTCACTTTTATTTAATCCAGACAACTTTACTCAATTTGAATTCCCATTCAAATTTTAAACTCCAGATTAATAATCTTCCCACTTAAGTTTAAAAACTTACTTCACTCTGGGTTCCACATTACATTCCAACGAAAATTCAAAACTCAACCTTAGAGTTTATTTCCTTTACACACCAAGTTACTTTAAATTCAAATTTAAACCACCCTTGGTTTTAATTCAAAACAAATTTCTTTAAATTTTCAAACTACTGTTGTTTGAATCAAGCTCTTTCATTTAAATAATATTACTTATTATTTCTTTTTAATAATTTGAAAACAAATTTCAAATGTTTTTAAATCTTAGGATTCAAACTTCACAATTTAAAACCCCTCTTCAATTTACAAGTCATACTTATCTAAAAGTTTACTTGCTTAACATATTTCATTTTGCTTTATCATTATTAGGAAACAAACATCGCAATATTTGATACAATAACCATTTTATTTTATTTTGGTTTGAATCCAAATTTAATTCTCCTTATTTGTATGGTTCATTCTATTCAATCCTTATTTGGAGAAATATTTACCACTTAAATTCTTATTTAATTTCAATATCCAACAACCATTTAAAATCATTATATAAGAAAATAACAAGTACGCTCACACACACACACACATTCAACTCATTCTATGGTACCACTGACCCTATCCTAATGAGTAATCCCACCAGAGCCAAGGTTCTCGCTTAACCTTCAGCTCTGATACCAAATGTAACGACCCGGAATTTTCGATCTCCAAAATTCCAAATAGTTAGAGAAAAGAAGAAAAGAGATAGAAGAAGAACAGAAACACCAAAGCACAATCTCACATTCGCAGCGGATAAAATATAATATCAATAATACTGGTTTACAAAGGAAAACTGTACTTGTCAAATTACACTTTAATACATCAGAGTTACAACATTTACAAACATTGGACAGATTCAGTCAACCTATCCCAGACAAACTACAATATCACAGCGGTATACACTCCATACGTTTCCGCCATCTGACTCGCCTCCTAAGCTCCAGATCGTCCTTACCTAAAAAACTGTAATACTCGGTCTGACCTGAGCATTACATCAAAGCAACACCCAGGTCAGGCTGGAAACCAGCGTGAGTAAAACTCATCTATCAAGAAATATCCATGCATATAGACTATTTAAAACCCGGGGTAACTCATACTACTTTACAAGTTCACAATTTGATAGTCAGTGCCTATTTCACAAATCAATCCCTAAGTTTCAAGGTCCATATTTTTCCATTCCAATCTATTGATTTCACGTATCAATCTTTAAAGAATAATTGTAAGTTACAAATCGAAGTGGGTTTGGGTATTTACTGATACCCGACCCTGGTCTCTTCGAATTCAATACCATCTTTTAACCCAAGTTATTCAAGTGAGATACAATTCAAATTTATATACAAGATGTCACTTTTATACACAACAATTCATCAACGATAGATAACCATACTATCACTGTCCACCCAAACATATCATATCAGGAAACATTTCATATCAGAGATATCAACTGATTCAAGGCATTTTCATCATTCAATCATTCATAAGCAAGATTTGTCACTTCCAAAATTATTTAAATTTATCTCTAATCAAATTAATTTCTAACTTTAATCACTTAGATTACCTTTACTTAACATTAATTAATTACAAACCAATTAATTAATCATCATTTAATTTTCCATGTTAATTAATCACCCTTGACTAATTACCCTTTAATTACAATAAGTAATTAATTCTTAATTAATTACACAAATTAATTAATCTTCACCATCACATTTAATAATCCTTTAATTACTCTTATAAAGTAATTAATAATGATTTATTTATGCTTAATCATTTATTCAAGCTAATTATCCTATAATCACTTACATTGATTAATTATCCTTTACCCATTAACTAACTAACCTTTGATTAGTTATCTTAATCAATCAATCCTTAGTTAATTATTCTAAGTAATTAATCCTTAATTACTTCTATTAAGTCATTTCCCTCAATTAATTACTGCATCAAGTAATTATCTCATTGGTTAATTATCCTTAATTAACCTTTAATTATTAATTAATTTAACCTTTAATTAAATTAATCAATTCTTAACAGTTTATCTTTTAATTACTTACATTGAGTAATTATCATTTAAGTAATTAATATCCAATTAATTTATCCTTAATGACGAATTAATTAATCTCTAATTAATTAACTCAAAATTTATTTAATTAACTCCCCTTTTATCATTAATTAATTAAATAAATTAATTACTCTTTGATTACCTTATTAATTTAATTAATTCTTAATCACCCAAGGTCTTAATGAACCTTAAGATAAACCATTTATCTCTCTTTTTTTCTTTTTTTATTACTTAATTATCATAATCATATTTAAAACATTTTATCTTTAAAACTAACTTAATTAAATCATTTAATTTAAGTTTAAAATAACTTAAGTATTTAACAACTTGAGTTAACAAATCATACAACTTCTTAAATCAAATATTTTAAAACATTTATCGTATAACAGTTTTAAACTAAATTCATTTTAATTTTTTAAAACTTGTTTATATTTTAACTTCAAAAAAAACTGTTTAAAATTAAACTTCGGTCCAACCCGTACAGTACTCAAGTCTTTACCCGAGAAAACACTTTACTTTTTTTTTTCCTTCTAAACTTTGTTAAGTTTTAAAAATTTAAATCCTGGAACAACACTCACAAAAAAATCTCAAATTCATACTCGAGCAAAACAGCCGTAACTTAGAGTATCACTTCGAGCAAAGCTTCCTTCCTGATCTCTCCTCCTCTTCTTCTTCTTCCTGAAACCTGCTGCTTCATCTGATATCCGAGCACCGTGTGCACATGCACACGAAACCAGGCCTCCTCCGACCCCTGCTCCGTCCATCCCCAAGTCGACGATCTGTCCCCAAGTCAACTCGTTCACTTAGGTCGACGAACCACTACATAAAACAAAATCGAGCAAAAGATCATCAACAGACTCAAGAACCCATTGCCAAAATCGACCTCGCTTTGTCATCTCCGACCACCGGAGACTCTATCCCAAACGCAACCAAAAACCCTAAATTCATCTCATTCTGATGATTCACCGATTAGGAAAATCAAACATCAATTTTCTTGAGATCACCATCGCCCAGGCTTCCTTCCATGCTAATCACAAAGCTCGACTTACCGCCGTTCGCCTCGAAATGACAAAAACCCCAATTCCGTTCAACGTGAGAATTCACATGATTTTCAAAGTTAAAAATCATGATTTTTACATCAAAATTCATCGTTTTAATATTCGAATCCATTCATAAAATTAGAACATATAATCCAGATGTTGGATTTTAGACAAATTTTGATTTTATAATGTTATCCCTTATTCTTGAAATTAATTCACAATATAAAATCTTGAATTTATTTTTAACATTGATATTATACTGTTTCAATCATCTTTTCTTCAGAAATCCTAGCTCGAATCTGTATAAATTGGTAGATATAAATTTTATAACAAAATCTCAAGCCTAGAAAAACATAACAGAGAGAATTGATATGTATAGATATATATCCAGTAATATATATATATATATATATATATATATTAATAGACACGTGGGCATATTTTATCATCTATTCAAACATTTCACAATAACTTCAAATTTTTGCCACAAACACCATGATTTAAACCAGATTCAGATTTTTAAAATAAGGTTCACTCACCTGTTCCTGGACAGAGACCTGAAACCTGGAAGACTATTCTGGATTTTGAATTTAATCTTGATCTTAGTTTTGAAACTTGATGTTGACATATGCTTTGATTACTGAGTTGAATCTGAAGCTTTAAGTTGAGATGATTTAGCTTTGAATCAGGCTGAGGTTGTTTAGAGATTTTGATTTCCTGTTTACTTCTTTTTGTTTTTTAAAAAAATGAAGATGAAGAATGAAGTTCTCAAGTCAAAAATGTCCTGGTTTCTTATTCATTTCCATTTTTATTTTTATTTTATCAAAATCCTAAATAAATGGGGTTGCCACTTGTATTTCTATAATAAATCAATTAACACTTGTACTTATAAAATTTACGCTTGGCATTATGGTTTTGTAAATTGTTTACATTTGTAATTATAATGTATCTAATATGTTTTATGTATTTCATAATTTTTTATTTATATTTTTTTAAATCTATATAATACCTTTACACATATATGTTTTAACCTTATAGATTTATATTATAAATTTTCAATTTACTTTTAATAATGTCTTATGTGTTTATATTTAAACTTTCTCTCCTATTTATCTATATAAATTTTTTAAAAGTAAATGATATAAAAATTTCAATTATTCACTTACAAATAGTTATACAATATACTAGTTTTATATATATTCTTTATTTATTTTTAAATGTTTTTCATAAAACTTTTATATTAAATTTTCTATTTCCTAAGTACTTTCTTTAATTATATAAATAAAATCTTTTTAAAGAGAATAATATATAACAAATTACATACAAAAAAAATCATATATGTATACTTTTTAAATCCAAATTATTTTAAGATGTTTATTCTTTGAATTTCGAATTCAATTCAAGTTCTATTTAAAACCAACTCATATATATATTTAAACAATCCATGTATAGATTTACTTGAAAATAATAATCTAGCTCATTTTAAATAATGTATAAAAGAATTCATCACATATTTATTTACTTGAAATTCTGGGATATCACAGAAATTAAACTTGGTATTTAGTTCTTAAGTTCCGTTAGCTAATAGTTTCAATTATCGTAGTGAAATGGAATGTAACTAATTAATAATTGGAACCTCTAAATGAAATAAGAGATTAAATGCTAGGTTACAAATGAAATAACAATAAAGTTGAAATTTGTAACCTATGAAAAAAACAAGAGATATGATTTTGAACATTAAATTAATTTAAAAGAAACGAGATAAACTTGTATAAATGTCAATTGCATTTAAAAAGAAAGCATATATATATAACTTACCAAAGGATTTAAAAGTTGAAATGTTAAAAGAAAATGTAATGGGAAATCTTACAAGTAATTTTGAAATAATGAAAGCATTCAATGAAATTCTTTAATAAATAAGAATTTGATGTTGTAATTGTTATAAACTTAAGTATGACTGAAAGGCCACTAATTAAATATGATATAAAGGTTATAACGAAACGATAGTAAACTTAAGTAAATGTTGAGGTTATTTATAAAAAATAAGTAGAAAGATGAACAGTGTAAATAAATGAAATTAAGTAGTGAATAAATGAAAATAGATGGAAACTGTAAGAAATAAAATGTAAATTTAAAAGATAGATTATTATATGAATGAAAAGGAAATCAAACAACAAATATTATAAAATAAAATTAGTAAGAATGAACTTGATCTATTGTTTGGGATTGTTGTTTGTTTGATTTATGGTTGTTTGGGCAAGGATACTTTAAAATTGTTTGATGAATGAAAATCTATTTCGTTTCATCTAAGACTATTGAGTAAATGGTGCACTTAGTAGTTTATTATCCATTCTATATAATTTAAAGTGTAAAGCCGAACAACTATTTGTTTTGTTTGCTATGGATATATGGATGGTTGATTTTATTGACTTCATATGATGGTTGTATGTTGTGATTGCAAGTGATTATTATTGATTTGTTTGTTGGTGGTTGAAACAAATTTAAATATTTTATTTTATATCACTATTAACCCTTTTTGGATTATATAAGTGAAATACAGGTTATGGAAGCAATTGCTACTGCTTTTGGTTCCATAAAATAAGCGTTAATTGCCCCACAAATAGGTATGTTTTCGGATTATGGTTTATAGCATTACTATATTATTTTTCCCGTGTTGGGATATATATTATTGAAATATTGTTGTATATTGTTATATTTGATATTATATTTTTTTTCGAGCCTCTCCGTACAAAGGAGACTCTGCCGAAATTTTCCATAAATTTTGGACTTAGAAAAAATTTAAAAATGTTTTCCAAACCTTACTAATTTGGGTATAAAAAAATTTATGGTTATAAATTGTTATATTTTATTTAGATTATTTAATTTTGTAAATTTATTTGTTTATAAAGTTAATATTTTAAATAAGATATTGTTTACTCAATTCTTTCCTTCCTTTTTCCTTTTTGGGGACGAAAAGTTTCGAGTGGGGGATAGTGTAACGACCCGTAATTTTCGATAATTAAATTTTGTTAATTTAATAAGTTTTGGTAATTTAATTCGGAAAGAAAATAAAAATTTGTAATTTAATATTAAAATCTCTAAAATAAAGTATTAATGCAAGTTAATAACTAATTTAGTGCAATCCCAATTAATTGAAACAATTGTAAGGTTCTAATTGATTGTATTTAGTAAATTGGAAAATAAATTTCAATAAATGTAACTAAATATTATGTTTTTTTGGCAAGGCCAGCCGGTTTTATAGTGGGCCGTCCACTTTTATTACGAACGTAATAAAATTTTGTAATACAGGAGTAAGGTAGAAGCACCTTAACTACTAAAAGAAAGAGGATAATACAGCACAGGAGTATGACAGAATGTCATAGCTACTAAAAATAGAAGCATGACTAATTCTCCTCCGAAGAGGAAGAAACACCTACGTTATCATCCACAAGGGTTGAAACCAAAGACCCATTCCCAAGAAGTACAAAATAGGGGCGAAATAGAACAGCAAGAGATGGATCATAAATTTCAGCATCAAAAGAGTAAATAAAAGATCGATCCCAGGCAGTATCAGCAAGAATTACAGAATTTTTCTCAGCATACAAACCCTCCAAATCGAGGAGCAAGGAATCACCAGAAATTCTATAATAAAGGCAACGAAGGTCCAATAGGTCATCAGAAACAAATTTAAAATAGTAATCATCCACAGGGCTGAATCTCATATCAAAACGACGATCAACCCAACAATGCTCAGACTCAGCCCAAACAGCGAGAGGCGGAGAGAGATCCGACACAACAATGGGAGCCACAGGACCAACACAATGGACAGGTGGCGGTTCTGGATCAGATAAAGGAACTGCAGGAGGTGATGCAACTTGAGAAACTTTGGGAACCCATTTCCTGAGCGGAGGCCGAGGAAACTTAAGAGCAGCAGCAGATACAACAGATTGCGAGCGGGCGGAAGCTAAATGGCCAAAAGAATGACAACAGGAACAAATGTTAGGGACCCATCCATAACGAACACGGACATCCACCACATGGCCAACAGCTAGCTGAACACGAATGGAGGATGGAAGAGGCTTAAGGGGGGTAATCTCAATGAAAGCCTTAGCGTAAACAAGCTTTTCACGCGCAACTGTACTTGAGTCAAAACATTTCAATTTGCCAATATTGCATGCAAGCCAATTCAACCCAATCAGCGGTTGAAGAGCAGAAGAGATTTGAGAGAAATAAACCCAAACAGGGATAGAAAATACTTGTTCACGAGCACTAGATACCGTTGAGACCAGGGAGTAATAATAAAAGGTTGACCATCAAAGAAGGAGGGCTCGGCCTCAAGAACATGACTACATTCCTCAGGGGAGGAGAACAACAGGTAGTACAAGGAGTCAACCAGCTTAACACGGAGGCCACCACGAAGACTCCAGGCCCTCCGACAAACAGCAGCCACATCATGAAGGCGATGTTTAGGGTCCAAAAAGAAGCCAACCACATATTCTGACCAAAATTCCATAGCAGCTTGCATAACAACAGGGGGAGGGATCATCACTCTATTTTCCTCAACAATTTCAAACTCAACAGGATCGTAAACACCCGCATTACGGGGCATGGTAGAAATAGTGAAGACCAAGTTTTGAGAGCAGATGGACAGGGAGCAGCTGGTCGACAATCCTCATCACCAATTGAGGCCACAGGAAAGGGGCATCGATCATCATCAACGGAAGAGTCAGCAAGCAAGGAAACACCAGAGCTTAAAACATTGAGGATTGGGACACCGTTGTCAACAGCATTTTGTCGAACAGATGATGTGCATCGTGCACTACTGGATTTATCAGCAACAATAGCAACTGAGTCAACTTCAAAACCAAGACTAGCAGCACAATTATCAGCTGCAACAACATTCAAATGCTCAGGACTACAATACACCACACCCACTAGAGTATTAACCAAATCCGAGCTCGAACTTTGGCAGACGACAGAAACAGGGTATTATCACATTTTTGGTCAAAACTGGAATATCAACAAATTGGCAAGGAATTATGGATATCAGGATTGGAGATCGGTTGGAATCGAGGCTACGATCGATATCGTCAAAATTTGATTGAACTCCGATCGGGACGAAACTAATTGGAAATGATGATAAGGACTGGGAAAGGCTATGTTTCAAATTTCAGGTTAATCGGAGTTCGTGTGAAGGAGTTATGATCGATTCAGGGTAGGAGAGGTATGCTGTTCGAATCCATCGAGGGGGTCAAGGTGGTGCTCGGTTCGAATCCATCGAATTCGAACCCATCAGGTCCGCATCAATCGAAGGCAAGGCACAGGAATGGCTTCGAATAGATAGCATTCGTATCAATCAATATGGACACGAACTCCGCGTTTGTATCGATCAGGTGGGAAAGGTCGATGGATCTTGGCTCGATGGCTGGATTTAAATAGAAAGGCGTATGGAGTTTACTACGAATCGATGAACTTCGCCTCGATGTAATATGACGGAATGGATGCGCGGATGTTCTTCGTATCGATCAGTATTGAATCGATACGAAAGGGAAGTGTTTGGATTCTAGCTGAGTGGTTCATACCAATCGTTTGTGAGTCAATGCAAGGAAAGCGTTCAGGAAGGATACGTTGGGAGTCGGCTTTGTGGATTCGAAGCAATGGACTCGAAGAAGAGGGATTCGAAGCAATGGATTCGAAGAAGAGGGATTCGAAGCAATGGGTTCGAAGAAGAGGGATTCGTAGCAATGGATTCGGAGGAGGTGGATTCGAAGCATGGGTTCGAACCAGGCAGAGCGCACGAAGCCTTGATCTCGAATCCATCATATCTTCCAGATCGCTGGTCCAAATGCAATGAATTTTTTACAGGAGCTTAAATACATGTTGAAGAATGTTCACACCAAATTTCAGCTCAATTGGATGGTTTCTTGATCGATTCAAACCTTACTTCGAATCGATCCCAAAGTGGGCCCGGATCTCCAGGTTTCGGCCGTGTGGGCCCCCTCACGTGCTAGAAGCGGTCTACTGGATTTTTAGGAGAAATATCAGCCTCCTACACCTATAAATAGATCCCCTGGTCATTCAGAAAAGGGGTCAGAGAATTTGGAGAGAGAAAGCACACTCGGACGCTGCCAGAATCATTCCATATCATCATTGCTGCTATTTATTTCAAGTTTTGGACTTTGTAACTGCTGTAATCATCTGTAATCATCAAGTATAGTCAATAAAAGGATAAAAAACTTTGGAGTGGACGTAGGCCGGAGATAGCCGAACTACTATAAAACTTGTGTCTCTTTCCTTTACTTTTGGATTGCTGTTTAATATTTGCTGAGATCCGAGATTTGTGTTTGAATATTATTGATTTATGTTCATACACCGGTGCTTTCACGGTATTCGGGGTTTAGTGACCAATTTTGGCGCAAACACTTTGGTGCTTTCACTGAGAAGGACTAGCACCCGCTACATCGGATTTGAAAGTTGGATTTGAAGATTTTAAAAGAGTTTGGATTCAAGGACAATGACTAGGCAAAATAGTAGAAGGCAAAGGGCTGAGAGAAGCCAACAGGAAGGAAGTCAACAAGCATCCTCCGGAGCCGGGGAAGGACATGCTTCAATCTACATAACCCGGGATGAAATGGAGGCTATGGCAAATTCTTTGCAAGAAAGATTGTTGAAGAACCAACATGAAATGATGCAGATTTTCTTTGAGCAAATGAGAGCTGCAGGGATGCAAAACTTAGGAACAGCTACAGCCGTTGTGGATGCAGGACAGGGGACTAGGGTCGTGGAACCCAATGGAGGACGAGATACGGTGCTAGAAGGCAATCATCAAGGGCTTGGGGGCAGGTCCATGGGATCCAATACAGGAGGACCTTTGGAAGGAATTCAACAGGCTAGAGCTAACGTTGCTTCTAATGAACTACACAAGGAATATGTGCCGGAGTTCCCTCGGGGGCATGGGGGGCAACCCCCAACAGACAATACCGGATTGTTAGAAATTATCAGAAGAACTGTGCGAGGTGGTTTGACCAACGGGGACTTGGAAGGAGTGAATAGGAGTCCGTTTGCTTGGGAAATAAGGATGGCTCAGAATCCACCTAAGTTTAAGCTACCTAGCGTGGAGGTATATGATGGTAAGGCAGACCCAACTGATCACTTAATGAGGTACACCAGGCACATGGAGGTGCTGGGAGCATCGGAGGAAGTGATGGTCTGATGCTTCCCTTTGTATCTGACGGACTTAGCTGCAATGTGGTTTGGGCAGCTGAGAGAAGGATCTATCAGGACTTGGAGAGAATTGGTGGAAAAGTTTTTGGGACAGTTTCAGGTTCACGTCAAGAGGCCGAAGAATGTGATGACATTGACATCGGTGAAGCAAAGGATGGATGAATCGCTTAGAGCTTTTCTAACTCGATTCAGTGCGGCAGTCGCTTCGGTGGATCGGCCTGATCCATCGATGGTTTTAATGGCAGCAGTATCAGGAGTCAGGGAGGACTCGGATTTCAAGGTATCTCTGATACGAGATCCCCCACAGGATCTCGACGAATTCTTTCACGAGGCAGAAAGGTTCCTTCGACAGGAAGATGCGAGTACGGATTTAAAGGTGAAAAGAGTTAATGCAACTCAGGATGTAGGACCATCCAGCAAAGGTTTGGATAATGACAAAGGGAAAAGGAAGTTAGATGATGATTCTGGAAATGCTAGGAAGCGATGGAAGGATCCAAAGTTTTCCACATACACAGGATTGAACGAGACTCTGGAGCATATATAACTGGATACTCGGAATCGCCTTCCTTACCGGAGGCCAGCTAGGAGAGAACCATCAGAACGGGAAAGGACATCTGGAAGGCACTGCCTTTTCCATGATTTAGATGGACATGATACCAACACCTGCAGGCACTTAAAGGATATAATCGAGGAGCATGTAAGGAATGGACAGTTACAGCAATATGTCGGAACTCGGAATGCAACGGTGGAGCAGGAGCAACCACCGACCACCTCACACCGTGATGATGTGAGGCCCAGGGATGATGGTCGATTGATCATCCATTGACCAGGGTAATATGGAATAAGTAACAAGCTACTAGCAAACGGCAAAGTCATTTACACATGTACGGGGACGGAGATAGCCCCTAGGCATGCTCTGAACGATGATAAACCGGGATGCTATGGTTTGTGAAATTTATTCTTCGCTTTTAATTGGACACTACTTTTCTTTCTGGATTTGGTTTTGGAGTTTGAATTGAACTTCTGATTTTGCTTGTTTTTTGGTTTGAATTTTCCTTTGGTTGATTGTTTTCGGTTTTGGATGCTGGTTTGGATTTCTGATTCTTTGGTATTGATTTGGATTTTTGGGATTTGGATTTTGGATTGGATTTTGATTTGAATTATTATCTGGTTTTTGATAAACGGTCGTCGGGTATGGATTATGCCTGGCAAGGGGTGAGTCACTTTGCCCGAACGTGGTAAATTGGCTCATTCAGGTCGTCAAGTATGGACTATGCTTGGCAAGGGTCCGGAGTGACCAGGATTCGGCCTAGGACTTAGGCCCTATATTATCAACCGTTATTTTCAGGTCATTGAGTATGGACTATGCTCAACAAGGGTCCGAAGAGACCAGGATTCGGCTTAGGACTTAAGCCATGGCTTCGCACAGCGTCCAGGGACACTGGACCAAGGTCGCCAAGTGTGGATTACGCCTAGCAAGAACCCGGAGAGGTTAGCTCAATGTCCAGGGACACTGGACCACAGTCGTCAAGTATGGATTGCGCTTGGCAAGAGCCCGGAGAGGTTACGGATTTGGATATCGACCCGGAGAGGTCTTGGATTCGGTTATTGGCTATTGGACAAGGATGGATTAGGACTCGGTTGTCGAGTTCGAATGGATATGGAAGTGGCTAAGGCTTTGGTTATTGGATCTGGAATTGGACGTCGACTCGGACTAATCAAAGATGATATACTCTGGCAATATGGCTACGGACTTCGGATATTGGATTCGGAACTATTCAAAACACGCCTTGTTTTCACCAGGCATGTTTTGGGGGGCAGAGTGTTATCCTATTTTTGGTCAAAACTGGAATATCAACAAATTGGCAAGGAATTATGGATATCAGGATTGGAGACCGATTGGAATCGAGGCTACGATCGATATCGTCAAAATTTGGTTAAACTCCGATCGGGACGAAACTAATTGGAAATGATGATAAGGACTGGGAAAGGCTATGTTTCAAATTTCAGGTTAATCGGAGTTCGTGTGAAGGAGTTATGATCGATTCAGGGTAGGAGAGGTATGCTGTTCGAATCCATCGAGGGGGTCAAGATGGTGCTCGGTTCGAATCCATCGGATTCGAACCCATCAGGTCCGCATCGATCGAGGGCAAGGCACAGGAATGGCTTCGAATAGATAGCTAGCATTCGTATCAATCAATATGGATACGAACTCCGCGTTCGTATCGATCAGGTGGGAAAGGTCGATGGATCTTGGCTCGATGGTTGGATTTAAATAGAAAGGCGTATGGAGTTTACTATGAATCGATGAACTTCGCCTCGATGTAATATGACGGAATGGATGCACGGATGTTCTTCGTATCGACCAGTATTGAATCGATACGAAAGGGAAGTGTTTGGATTCTAGCTAAGTGGTTCATACCAATCGTTTGTGAGTCAATGCAAGGAAAGCATTCAGGAAGGATACGTTGGGAGTCGGCTTTGTGGATTCGAAGCAATGGACTCGAAGAAGAGGGATTCGAAGCAATGGACTCGAAGAAGAGGGATTCGAAGCAATGGGTTCGAAGAAGAGGGATTCGAAGCAATGGATTCGGAGGAGGTGGATTCGAAGCATGGGTTCGAACCAGGCAGAGCGCACGAAGCCTTGATCTAGAATCCATCATATCTTCCAGACCGCTGGTCCAAATGCAATGAAATTTTTACAGGAGCTTACATACATGTTGAAGAACGTTCACACCAAATTTCAGCTCAATTGGATGGTTTCTTGATTGATTCGAACCTTACTTCGAATCGATCCCAAAGTGGGCCCGGATCTCCAGGTTTCGGCCGTGTGGGCCCCCTCACGTGCTAGAAAAGGTCTACCGGATTTTTAGGAGAAATATCAGCCTCCTACACCTATAAATAGAGCCCCTGGTCATTTAGAAAAGGGGTCGGAGAATTTGGAGAGAGAAAGCACGCCCGGACGCTGCCAGAATCATTCCATATCATCATTGCTGCTATTTATTTCAAGTTTTAGACTTTGTAACTGCTGTAATCATCTGTAATCATCAAGTATAGTCAATAAAAGGATAAAAAACTTTGGAGTGGACGTAGGCCGGAGATAGCCGAACCACTATAAAACTTGTGTCTCTGTCCTTTACTTTTGGATTGCTGTTTAATATTTGCTGAGATCCGAGATTTGTGTTTGAATATTATTGATTTATATTCATACACTGGTGCTTTCACGGTATTCGGGGTTTGTTACCAATTTTGGCGCAAACACAGGGGGCGGAAAATTATCAAAAGGCAATGGGGGATACTCAGCATCGTCGAGCATGGGCGGTATCAAAGTCACAGAAGAAGCGCCATTAAAGATCCTACCAGAACGCGTTAAAGACGGGGAATGGGAAGCGGGAAGGATTGGAGGGAGAGGGGGGGGGGAAGGCATGGGAGAGGCGAGAGAATAAGTAGGGTAAGAAACAGAAGAAGAAGAGCTATCGCCATGAACGCGTTGATCCAATTTATTCTTCTCTGCCAACGAACTAAATATTATGTTAATATAAATTAAGATAATCTTTGAAAATAATGTCAATTCCATTTATAATATATTGCAATTGGTTGATTCAAAGAATGAAAATCAGGATTATTAATTCATTTGAATTTAAATTACAGTAATTGGGTTTATTGCAAATAAATGGGATTAAATATTTAGATATTACGTTAATGGGAAATTAAGATGAAATTTGAAGATTTTAATGTAATAAATCATGAAACAATGTTAGTTGCCTCCTTATTGTGATAAAAGACTTGAATAACAAGGTTTAAAAGTTAATAAATGGATTTTGGAATTTTAAATTTATAAATTTATAAATTTAATGAAATTGAAATTAATTGAAATCAATTTGAAATAACTTGATTTTAGCATAACTTCTTCGTACGATGGAATTTGGACTTGAAACCTGTTCCATTGATTTTAAAATATTTTTAAACGTCTATTTTGATATATGGCTTGACCCAATTTCGTTCCGAAGTCAGAACGGGCTTTTCGGGCCGTTTATCGTTCAACGTGTGAACCCATCATATCCATTCTTTCTATTCTCAACCCTACACATATATCCAGTTATAAACCTAGCAGCCTTTCTATTCCTCATTTCTGTACGTACAATTCTAGTTGCTCCTCTTCATTTCCAATGGCAGGCAAAACAGAAATTTTCAATTGTAATTTCATATCAAATTCAAAGCCAAAATTTCAAACTCCTCAAATACTATAAAATTATATATTGATCTGAAGCTCTCGATGAGCGCAGCTTAGATCTGCAATCTGTTTCTCGATTCGAGCTATCATCTGATCAGAAATTTTCCTTTTATTTTCAGCCGTTCATGGGCGTTCGATGATCGTTGCCCGATCGACGAATCAAGGGCACTGCTGTATGGAGAATCGAGTGCGCTGTTCATCGGTGTGGTTGGTTTGGCATGTTAACGGCTGGATCATCGGCAATTGGTGGATTAGGGTTTCGGTAGCCTTGTGTTTTGGTGGCAGCGGCGAGCACGTGGGGGGGCCTGGAGGCCAGGCGGAGGTGCGCCTCGATCAGGCGAGTGCGACTTGGTGCGTGGCTGAAGCGTTAGCGGCCTACGGTGACAGGAATTCATGGTCAAAGATGTGGTCAACGACATGTTCTGGTGGGGCATTCGTTCTTGTGCACGCGATCATTGCCTGGGGACGGTGACAGGATGGGTTATGTAGCAGGGTATGATTCGTTTATTTTATTTTATTTTAATTCGATTTCAACTCATTTTAATGTAATAACTTTTACATATGATGTTCGATTTACGCATGGTTTCTTTTGTTAGGATCGTATTGAAATTTCGGACATTTCGGCACTGGTTTAGACGAATTCTGAGACTATTCAAATTTTGGGTTTAAATCGGATTTAAATTCAATTTAAATTCGAAAGGTGAGTGTTTTAAACCACTCACAACTTCTAAAATTTCTTATGTATGCTAAATTAATTTCTGATATGATTAGAAATTTATTTATGACTGTTTGGCATATTTTTAATCATCATCCCAGTTAAATTGAATTTATTGAATTAAATTGTTATTTAATTTATTATTGCATATAAACTGTCAGTTAAATTGTTATTTAATTTATTATTGCATATAAAATGCCAGTTAAATTGTTATTTAATTTATTATTGAATATAAACTGCCAGTAAATACCTGTTATTTATTATCTGTTCTATATTGATGTTATTGATTAAATTGAAGGATGATTGTGATAAATGTTTGATGATTGATATTGGATGAATGGTTGTTGTATTTTATATTGTTATAAACTGCAAGTTGTTATGGATTTTATTTCATTTAGGATTGCGGTTTGAAATGATATATAACCGTATTTATGTTTTAAACTACGGATTGAAATGATAAATATCCGTATCACTTGACCATAGGATAGAAAATTATATACAGACACTGCGGTCTATATATAAAAATATTTCGAAATGATTACCATGGTTTTGTAAAGAAATATATGGGTTACATAAATATTGATTTCAGATGTTATATAAATGTTGTTTTATTATTGATTTTTAGCTATGTGTAAATTTGTTTGGATACATAAAATAAGCCAAATAATAAAGTTTGATTGTTTTTATATAATATGGTTAAGTATCTATTTAAGTTATATTGTATATAGAGTTTATAATGACTTAAATAAAATTAAGGTTGAAAGATAAATATGAAATTGGGTTGAATTAAATTATTTAAAAATTATACTCGAATAAATTTGATTTGAAATTTAAATAAAGCAGAGGCTTTAAAGGGTATGATTTTTATAACTTGATTTTGGTTTAGAGTGATTTACATGAATATCAAGTTGATTTAAATGAACATATCAAGTTAAATAAATTGAAGAATATCCAGTTATTTGAAGTTTAAAAGTTTTACTTACATGATATTGGATTTATTGAGTAAACATTTCAAATCTAAATAATAGTAACTGAATTTGATATATATGGAATTATCAAAGAATTAGTTTTGAAATGGTGGAATATTTAAAGCTTTGAAATATATGGAAATTGAAATGGTTTATTTGGGGTTCAAATCTGTATTTGGAACTGATTTGTGAAATTGAAGAAGCTATTTTATATATAAATTAATTTAATATTCAAGCCATTTAAGTGGTGTAGTTATGTTTCAAAGTTATGAGTTTCAAATTATTATGATTTGAAAGTGTTATTCTTTGAGTGTTTTGATTTCGAAGTGTTATAACTTCGAAAGTGCTATGATTTTGGAAAAAGGATATATTTGAAAGAAAAATGATATCATATTGATTTGGGTTTTAAAACGGAAATGATATCGTATTTATATGGTTTTAAAATGGATATTATATTCTGGTTTTGAAGTATAATTATTTTGAAATGACCGCGGTGTTATAATAACATTTGGTTGTTAAAGAGACCAGGATCAGAAGTTGTCATACTCTCTGCCAACTTCGAAAACCGCTTTAACAACCGTGTACGCGTTGGAGATTCCAGAATGAAGTAGGATGGTGGCGGGGTTTCCTTGGAGGTAAGTACGTGGACCCGAATCCCATGAGTTGGCATAAGGTGGCTGAAATAGGAGCGTCTGACGGGCTAAGAAGGTAGCACCTTTTATCGGACACACTGCTTCGATACCATTCTATTACTTTGTGATTGATTTGGGCCCTTTTGATTTTGGGGATGTGGCTCGAGGTAGACGGTAGTAGCTGCTACGTGTTACCACCGTTCGAAAGCGTAATTGGTATATCTACCCTGGCATTGCCTAGTTATGCCATACCCTAGCACGCCTTGTACGAGGTTGATTTGTATCATACCTATGGAGTATCCTATGGTAGCCTCCCGATCGGGAGGTATTACGGTAATGTATAGACTATTGGCACTATTACGTGTTAAGAGGAATATTGGGTCACTCCTTATCGCTATATAAAAGTAAGTTTATTTTACTATAGACATTATTATAATAGCGAAATTTTACTACATAGTAAATAGTTTAACGGATTCTTAGGAGATGTGAATCCCGAGCATCTCTTAAGTTACTGCACTCACGTTAGACACTGGATATGAGATGTCAGATCCCGTAAACATCACTTATGCCGTTCTACTCATATTTATTTTCTGTTGATTTAACTCACATAAGATCTTTTAGTTCTGACTTGAGTGGTTTGTCTTTTCAATTCGCTCTTGTCAGCCTGAGCATTTCAGGATATAAAGACCTTATTGCTGGAGGACGAAGACGAAGATTTTATTATTATTTATTATATTATTCCACTAGCTTCATACTGTTCCGCTGCATTATTTATTATTCTCTAGTATGTGTTGTATAAGTATAATCAAATGTTTTGTAAAACAGCTTCATGAACTGTTATTTGATTATTATATTTTGTCATTCCGCTGTGAGATTCTGTTTTGTTTTTCTTTCTCTGCTTTTTCTCATTCACCCCAATAACAATCTGCCCTTCTGTATGGTTTGAATCTGACGTGTGTGGTTTATCGTCGATTTAAAGCGTACAAAAAGGTGGGATGTTACAAGAAACATCGGAAAGGAGAATCGTAATAATAATCGATACTTAACATTGGAATAAGTAATATGATTTCTATTCTGAAATCTACTTTCATATACAAAATTGTTTTCTATGAGATTTATTTCTTTGAGTTCAAGATATTTGATTAAAGAACTCTTCGTTGTAATATACTTATAGTACATGAAATAAATAAACTTATTAAGTGGATGATGGTCCTACGAATTTGGTATGCTATTATAGTAATGTCGGAAATAGTGGGAGCATGCCATATACAACTGATTGATTGCATTACATCACATTACGAAAATTGTTTTTGTTAAACATATCGAACATTATTGTGAAATAAAGACTATTTTTCGATATCGACTAACAAAATAAAAGTAACTATATTTCAATATGAATATTATGAATATTCGTTATGAAATAGAACTTAATGCGTTATTTGTTTTCATAAAAAAAGTGATGCATTAGAAAATAAGAAGCATCTAAAATTATTTGGAATTATGGACAAAAAGCCATAGTTTTGAAAAATAATTTTTACTATATGATTATAAATCATATGGTACTAGTTAATTATATCTTAAACAATTAGAGGCTATGCACCCATTTAGTGGGAACGTCATAGGAATTGATGAACTCTTCGAATTGATACATGTTGATATATGCAATCACAAGTCTATTAGTACCAAAATAGTTCCACATACTTTGTTATATCCACCGATGAATTATCATTGACATGGACATGTGTATTTGATATACATGTATTATGTCCATGGTAAACTCATATAGTACAAAATGGAAGTAAATAAAATAATATGCGATAGAAATGATTCGGTTTGATCGGATGGCTGAGTATATTGGAAAGAGTTCCGAGCGTACCTAAAAATGAATAAATATTCAATCTCAAAAGTCACTCCTCCATGTGATACATAATGATGTATTGGTATTGAGTAATCGAATTTTGTTGAACAGGGTACAGTTAATTGTGAGTGAAGTTGAGTCAATTTCTTTTTTAAGGGCATATACTTAAGAGTAGTACACAAGGTTATTATTATTTCATCTAAATAATAGTTTACAAAGTCATACAAGTTAAGAGTTTGTAAGAAACCCAACATATCCTAGGTCAAAGAGTTGGCAGGCTGTGCGAGTTGAAAGTCTGCACGTAATAATTGTTTGTGAGGGATCTTGTGTAAATGTCCCTAAAATAAGTTTGGGAAGGACTGTCATTAGATGACATACTTATGTATTGAACATTAGTTTTGTAAACTAAAACTAAATCAATTTTAAATAAAAAGGCAATTCATAAAGTTTTTATGAATACATGTTCCATTGCATTAAGAAACAATTATTGTTTCAAGAAATACCAACTTCATAGTGAAGGAATTTCTTTTAGAAATTATTGGTAGTAAAATGGAATTGAATATGATCCAACGATAAAACCGATTACCCGAGGTGCAATGAAATCAACTAACCTAAATGAACGCACTGCATTAGAGTGTCTAATAAGTATTCTCGCATATTGAAGAGAAATTGAGTTTCTTATCAATGTCGAAAATATATATTCCTCGGTCCTTTAAATAAACCATTAAGAATGTTGACTCTATAATATGGCATGATGTGAAGATCCTAAAATGAATTCCAAGTACATTATCAAAATATGATTTTGGTAGTCATAACCGAAGGGATGTGATCCATCGGCCGCAAGTGTGTCTTTACAAGCAAGACTAATGCAGTTGGAATTAAATGAGTAATGTTGTAACGATCCGGTATTTTCAACCATTCGCATCCTCACATGTCGGACTTGAATTGCTCAAAATATCAGATTGTTAATTTATATTTGGCAAAACTCAGCATATACAGTAAATAAATCAATCACAGAATCACAGACATAGAGTATTATAACAATAATGCAGCGGAATAGATAAATAGTAGTTTATGAAGCTACTATATAAACATCAAAGTTAGAAATAAAATACATCAGAATATCTCAAATACAGAAGTCTCCAGTATGAACAGATGGCCTCTATGAACAAATCAACTGGAAAAGTTGAAAGCTGAATCGATAGTTGGGTCTCCAAGTGAAGCTCCAAACTCCAAAGGTGAGTCTCAAATGCTGAATTATTCAGTCTGACCTGAGCGTAAAGCAAAATACAAAACACTCGAGTCAGGATTAACATTCTTTTATCAATAAATCCAACTCAAGTGAAATATCAACCGAAATACAAGTAACACAAGGGATGTTTTGGGATAACCATCCTCTAAGGATCCATGGAACTATCTACAATATAGAAATATACGCTATTAACAACCAAATGTCATTTCAACACCATGGTCATTTCAAAATAATTTACACTTTAAAACCGAAATATCATTTCCATTAAATATGTATATATATATATTTCCTCAATTTCAAAAATTGATTCAATCAACTCGAGTTCCAAATTCAAATTTACTTCAATCTAGATTTATCCATTTTAATCCAATTCAGTTTCTAAATAACAAATTCAAATTATATTGATTTCAAATACAGATCTGAATCACAAATAAACCATTTAAATTCAATATATTTCAAATCTTTGATATTCAACATTTTCAAAGTTCAATTTAACGGTTTCATTTAGATCTTGAATTAACCTCATTATTATTTAGTCTTGAAATATTCACTTAATAAATTCAGTATTATTTAAATAACCTTAAATTACATATAAACTAAATATTCCCTTCGATTTATTTAAACTTGAAATATCCATTTAATCATGTTAAATCAAAATCAAGTTATAAAATCAAATCTTAAATTTAAAATTCAATAGTTCAAATCGATTTAATTAAGTAGAATTCTTAATTGAATACAATTTCAATTAATTCAACTTTATCTTCCTTAACTTATACAAATCCTTGAAAATCTATTCAAAAATATAATACTTAGACATATCATATTAATTAAATCAAATTTTATTACATTAAAGTTTATTATTAAATCTAATTTATATTAAACTTATTTCTATATAAAATATTTCCAATATTAAATAAAACCATATATATATTCCCTTTCAAAACCATAGAAATCAATTTTAAAAATATTTATAGACCAAAGGTGTGCATATAGAATTTTATCATATGGTCAAGTGATATGGATATTTATCATTTCAATCCGTAATTTAAATATACATAGGTAGATATCATTTCAACCCGTAATCCCAAATCAATTCAAATGAAAATCGCTTGGGTTTACCATTTCAACCCATAACGATTTTCTCCTATTCTAAAGTCCGTTCGGGTATGTATCATTTCAACCCATAGTGAATTCTATACTAACAGGGAACTTGCAGAGTGATGGCAGATACGATAATAATAATAACAGGCATATATCATAAATAACAATATAATATAAACAATATGATATGGTGTCGTATCCCACAGGTGAACAGTTACAGATAATAGCATATATAACAATTTAAATAACTACGGCAGTATATTTCAATTGTCGTTTCAATTGAAATCAAATTTAATAAATACAAGAACATTAACCGTGAGTGATTGCTCACCTTTCGAGTCTATAGAGATAGACAATGAAGTTGAGTTACGAAATCCAAGCACGAGTCTCAAAGCAAAGTAAGATTGGCACGAATCGACAATCAAAGCTGATAAAAGAAATCGATAGGAAGGGATCCAATTAGATCGATAAAAAATTTAGGCGAGATGTATATTATATTATTATTCTCCTTAAACCCAATATTCCAATTAAAGTACATATACATTTTATATAAGTCTTAATTTAACTATATTCATTGAAATCAATCTTATAAAAATCAAAAAACTCACACACACACACACACACACACACATCTTAAAACCAAATTCACTCTATTTTATAGTATATACGTTATATTTGAAACATCAATATCTGAAACTAAATGTACATAACCAAATTAACATCCAAGGATATACATAACTGTAAATAACATAAATTTGAAGAAAATTAAATAGTTTAACCAAATGCAGATTTAAACTTTATCTACTAATATATATATAAATACGTACGACTCAATGTATCTAAACATACTATATCGATGCAGGCACTATAAAATATGAAACTACAATTATATGCACACACATGCTACAACATATGCAGACGACCATAGGCATACAAAATATATGCTCATACAACCAAAATATATGCAGACTTCCTTTACAAAATAATATACTGTAAACACTATTTTATTAAAATGCACAACAGTTCTTTATACTCGAAAATTAAATATATATACCCGTATTTGTGAACAAAAAAACCCATCTGTTTAATAATACAAAGCAGATAACATAAACCTATCTATACAAGTAAACAAGCATTTGCCAAAATCAACTATACTTATATTATATTGGACTCCTTTCAAAATGTTACATATGTTTCGTTTTATTTTATAGTAGAGGGGAAAATTTGCAACTCCAAAGCACATATATATCAACAAGTATATGCAGACTCACTATTATTTAATAAATGTATATTGTATATATCTAAACTATGACAACATGTAGATCACAAACTTGCAGAACAACTAAATATAAAGATGACATCATATCTATGCATCTAAAATATGTAAACAACGGCAAATTTGGACAAGCCGAACTTCACTTTATATAAACTATTATAATTTTATACACTAAACTCAACAGATCCATATAAACTAACATACATATATATATATATATATATATATATAAATCTTATATATTATAAAGCTTTAAAAAAAAATTTCTCCGTAAACAACAAGTGTAAACATAAAATTATAAACAAACTAATCTTTGAAATATTAAAACTGTAAATAACAAACTGTGAATAAACAAACTATAAAGAATAACTTGCAAAAACTGTAAACACTGTGTATAACTTTGTATTGTAACTATCAAATCAATCTATAACAATGGATATGCAACTGTATATGTGATAATATATAAACTAAACACATAACTTAATATATATACATACGAACATAGATAAGGTATTAGATATAAAAGTATACGCATGCCATAACATAAGATACGTATATATTTGTATATATTCAAATATAATTGCACATACCCTCAGGCGAGAGGTGGACCTAGATAAGCAAGAGGTGGAGCCGAGGGCAAAGACGTGGGCTAGAGGGAGGGGCAAAGGCTCGGCAGTTGTAGGGTGGCACGAGGTGATTCTCGGCCAGCTTGGTGAATGAAGGCGAGATCGGTGGGAACAAGTGGTGACTGAACTCGGCGAGCGGCGTAGGGATCACGGTGGTTGGAGGGAGGAGGTGGAGGCCGTGATGGTCGATGGGACCTGGTCGACGTGGGGTTGCAATTTGAGGCGAGGTCGGTGGGAGAAAGAAAGCGGAATGCTTTGGGTTGTAACAGAAAAAATGCAAAATTTCGAGCAAAATGAATTGGATCTGGGAAGGGAAGAAATATGTAGTAAAGAGGATAAGTTACAGAGAAGAAAGCAGAATGAAAGAAAAGAAATGTACCCAATAAAAATGAACAGCAATGGTCCCCTCAGATTGAGCTGAATAAATAAAGCAATACATATTTGTATGTGCAGCACGTTTCAAAACTTGAAACCGAAAGAAAAGCTAACGATCATGGTCAAAGGTGCCATTACAACAAATAGTTTATTGCTTCCGTCGAGTACCGGATCTCAAAATATTGAAATAAATATACCGCTGAGATCAGCACGACGAGGCAAACAGAGCGGTACATAGATATTAGTGGTACGATTATTCGATCAAAAGCCGATAATCGGTACCGAAAATGCTACTATTTTGTAGAAAATAAGATAAACGGAGCGATAGAAGCCCAAATTTGAAAAAACGAAAGATGTCCTCTTACTCAGAAGAGGACTCAGAAATTTTCTATAAAAAATATTCAGGTTTGGAAATAAATTTATTATCATCAATTATTAACTGATTTGAATTTAATAGAATTACACAATAAAATAAACTTCCATATAATTAATTGAAAATTTACCAATTGCTATGTTTTTAAATACGTATTCCAAATATAAAAATTTTATTTCCAAAATTTTAAAATTTAAAATTTTCACAAAATCCCCAGTTAAATATATTTTTAAACAAATAAAATTTTTAAAAATTTACGGGTTGTTGCAGTCTCCTCTACTCAAAACTTTTTGTCCCCGCAAAGGAACGAGGTAGGAGAATAGAACAACCAGAAGGAAAAATTAGATTTGGAAAACAATTTAAAACAATTAATTTAAAAAAACATATAAATTTCAATTTAAATTAATTAATATTTAATAGTTTGGTTAAACGCATTTTATTAAATCCATAAATAGTCATTCGATTCAAATTTGTTAGTTCAAAATGTCATAAAAACACTAATAATTTACTATCAAACCATATAGCATATAAATAAACAATATTTTAAACATTTTATATTTTTTTGAAAGAAAATGATCAAAATATCCTTTATATAATTCTTTGTCATAATGTTTTTATAACTCGATGTCGTAACAAGTTTATCCTCATTCTTGCAGACTCTGGCCGTGCGTTGATCAGGCGCAAAGCTAGAATTCTTCAAGTACTTAGTAGACCTGTTTCAACACCTAGTGAAAATACTTGAAAAACTTCAAAACCAATATGGAAAGTACAATCCAAACAAATCAACCGAATCATGGATCGCAGATACACAATGGTTACGCCTGGATCCCCCAGGAAACATCCGTACCTTTAAGCAATCAATGCCTTGAGAATTTTGCCATGATTACCAAAACTGTGGACCGCAGGATACGCAATGGTTATGCCTGGATCTCCTAGGAAAACATCCTTACCCTTTAAGCAATCTATGCCTTGCGGATTACGCCACGACAACAAAATCGGTAGACCGTGGATACACAATGGCTACACCTAAGTCCCCCAGGAAACATTTGTACCCTTTAAGCAATCCCGGTCTTGCAAATTACGCTACCACAACAAAACGACCATGGGTAACACCATGGAAGGACACTCGAGTATCACATCCAAAAAACCAAAATCAGAGAGAATAATATCGATAGAATGAATCCACAATGTGGTCACAAAGTGGATATTAAGCAGAAGGCACTTTCCATATCTTTACTTCGAAAATATGTATCATATAGTACCTTTCCAAACCAAACTTCAAATATCATACTTATATAAAGTCCATTATATATAAGATTTCATTTTCAAATCGAATACTTTCCAAAATTAATAGTATATCAAATCATACTTACAAAGAATTCGATTATATAAAATTTTGCTTTTCAAATTGAGTACCTTTCCAAACCAATAGTTTTCAAATCAACTTCATACTTACATAAATCAATTTTATATAAGTTCGATAACTCCAAATCAAGTATTTAGTAAAATAAGGTTCTCAATTTCAATTCGTTTCAATATCAGTTAAGTTTCAAAATCATATACGATTTCACCAAATTATTTCTTCCAAATTTAATATCATCAGTTTCAAAGTTTCCAAAATAATGGGCTTAGAAAATAATCCTAGCTTTAAAATCACATAATTAACGTCAAACAATTTCATTTCCAAAGTCATCATATAAATACTGGGTTTTGAATTTCAATCTATTTTCGAAACCATATATTTTTCTCAAAATTAATTATACCCAAAATGATTACCAAGTTTCTATCCATCCCTTTAAAACCTTTAAACTATTTAATTCTATTTGAAAATCGAATTTACCCTTTGCAAATTATTATTCTATATATATAGTTTTATAAAAGATATTCCTAAGTTAAACATTTAAAACTAAATTTTATTCAAAACATTTCAAAACTAAATTCCATATTAGTATAATTCAAAATAGTCTTATTCATTTAATAAACAAAACAGTTTCAAACTTATTTAAATCATATTACTTCATACTTAAACATACAAAACTAAACTTATATACTTTTCAAAATTGCTTAGCTTTGAAAATTAAATCTCGATTTGGAAGTATTCGAACATCAAAAACAGTAGGAGAAATTAAAATTCCAATTCAAGAGTTGGAAATCAACAACAAATCAGTAAATCAATTTCAATATATAGAGTTATACCAATTCAAATCAGAAACTCGAGGACTGAACACGGGGCTCGCTTCAAATCATTTTAAATATATATCTTTCGAATATCAAATCATACTTCGGAATTTGAAATCAAATTTTGTTTCAAAAAAGCAATTGTCTAGAAAAGCAACTAAGTGGCCTCTCCCCCACTCTGAAACTCGAAAATCAACGTCGATGATGCGTGCACTCATTACCGAAATTATTCTCCAGTGACATAATTGAGTTCTGGACTTCTATTTTCTTAAAACTTCTTTGAAATTTCTTCGAAATCATTGGAACTCATTTGAAGTCATTTGAAACATTTCTTCTTCGAAAAATACTTTCAAATCGTATTATTATATAATTTCAAAATCTTAAAACCAATTTCAAAATACCGAAGTTCAACTCCTCGAATTTCCAATTTAAAATCCTTCAGTTATAAATCATTTTTATATAAATCAAATTTCTTATAAAATTTTCAAAATTTCAATTCCTTTCGAAACTTCAAATCTTATTTTTAAAAGGTATATAATCCTTATCGAAAACCTTCTCACCTTAATATAGAATACAATCATTCTTCTCAAAATAATAATTTTGATATATAAAACAATTTCTAAAATACAACCAAACACGATTTTTCGAAGGATGATTCTAGAATGAATCACGGAACGAGATAAAGGTCGAAGTCAAATTCAAAGGGATCCTACTCAATGAGAATCCTAACCAAGATTTCGAGGTATATTAACCTATATCAATTCAGATGAATTTCTTTCATTAGTGGAAAAATCACAAATTCTCATCAAGCGAAATGCTAAAGCATAATTATATATCTCAAGTTCGACACATCGACTTCTACTAGGTAAAGGATATAATGGAGTTCCCTTAATACAACTTAACATATACTACTGATAACAAACAGATCCCACTGATCCTTACTTCTATAAGAACAATGCATCGGTATCAATTCTACCGATGGTGCTTCAATGGGTCTAGTACACTCCACATCAAGGTGCCCCCAACTATTACATTTCTTGAATGAGTACACTACTCTCCTGTCATGACCCTTCTTCCACTTTCCAGAAAGACACATCATGAATTAAGAAAGAAAGGGATAGAAAGAGAAGAAAGAAGAAACAACATCAGAATCTCAACAGCGGAATGAATAAATTATGTTAATAACATAAGTATTACATAGTATACAACCACTATCAGAGTTACACAGATTATACATCACATACTAGACAGTTATAAACACCTGCCTAGTTATTACAACTCAATACAATACAAGGAAACTACTCAGAGAAACCAACACAGCGGAACACTATAAATGTCTACAACGCAGATGCCCCCTGCTCCATTGCTCCTCCACAATTTGTCAAAGCTAACCTGAATCCCTTGGCTACTCGTAAAAATTTGAGTTCCCAAGAGTTTAAGAAAAACAGAAAATAAACTCTGGGTCAGACATGGGTCTGGTGTGAGTAACAGGTTAAAGTTGCTTAACTTTTGAAAAACCTTTAAAAGAAAGGTATCACGTAAGACTTCCCACACATAAACATGGAAAAGTTTTTACCTTACGCTAACCAAAACATTTGATAGGAAATTCGATGGTATTATTATAATGTCTAGGGTTTTCAAGTAAAATACAGAAATAGGTGGAATGCTTACATCTCACGTTCCAACATAGTTGGGCACAATCAATATGAACGGCACTTATTGGAGTTTGGATTCCATACAATGGCAAGGCTACCAAGGTACCGCCCGTCACAGTACGAGGCCTAGATCACCGTACCGAGGATCACTCTCAATCCCCTGCAACACATGGCCAGAACCATCCCTTACTGGACGGTCCCGAACAAGACAACCCCGGCAGTTGTCGCGAATCAACCGCCCCACACAGCCGAATATAAAGGGACTTCTAGATAGGGGAAAATCTCGTCCTACTTGGGCATGACTCACTTAGCCTTGCTGCACCTCCCCTGTTTTAGCCATTCGCGGTTGATGAGGCTTGAGGCTACGATTACCTTTAGAGAACACATCTTTTAGAATGCTCATCGTCCGCCTGACGATGTTCTGAAAGCATCCAATCCATACAAGTTCGTTCCGGGCTCGAACGAAATCGAAGGCATTATCTCGTTACACTCATTTTGGAATCACCCTCAGAGTTAACGACGATAACCCTTGCACTCAGAATCTTCATCTTCTCTTGAGACTCACCACCTATCGTTAATTTGGATCGATGTGGTTTTCGGATATCCAAATATGGAAACCCGATCCCGGTCTCATCGAAATCCAAAACGCCATCTTTTAGGTCCAAGTTGTTTTAAGTTTAAAACAATTCAATTTAATTATCTATATACACACAGATAGATAATTCACATCATCACAATAGATAATCAACATTATCATCATAAACATATAACCCATATTATCATCACAAATAGATAATCTATATCACCAATAGATAATTCATATTATCATCACAATGCAACCAAAGCATCCATATCATACAACATTATTTATCTCATGTCTGAGATTCAAACCATTCTAGGATATCTATATCATCCATATATAAACAAGGACTAATAATCACACCATATTTAATTAATTTAAAATGAATTAAATTAATCATTTCATCACTAATTAATTTAAAGTAAATTAAATTAATTACTTCATTCTATAAATCCTGCTTATATATCCCTTAATTAATTAAAAATCAATTAATTAATCATACTCTAATTAATCGCCTTAATTAATCATTCTTGATTAATTATCTATAAATTACATTCAAGTAATTCTCTTTAATTAATTTCACAAATTAATTATACTTAACCAAATACAGTAATTAGCCTTTAATTACTTCATTAACTAATTAACTGTAACTAATTACATTAATCCTTAATTAATTACATTAATTAATTACTTATTTATTTCTTATCATTGATTAATTAATCTTAATTAATCAACCTTAATTACATCATTAATTATATAAATTAATGATCCCTAATTACATTTTATAACTACATTAAGCAATTAACTTTATTAAACCATAATTATTAATCACTTTTGATTAATCATCTTCAATAATTAACCACTCTTAATTACTTCATTGAGTAAATTAATTACTCCTAAATTAATTATATTTAATAATTAATTATAGTTATTAATCATCCTTGATTAATCTTATTAGTAATTAATTACCCTTAATTAATTACATTTCTTAATTATTTTTCAAATGACTTAATCAATCAGTGCTTAAATTAATTACACTAAGTAATTAATTATTAATTACTTTTACTATGTAATTACCTTTCATATTAATTACACAAAGCAATTTATTCTAAAACTCTTCCATACTTCAATAAGTTACATTCAGTAATTACTCATATTAATTACTTCTCTAAGTAATTATCCTTCATTAATTACTTATCAACCATCCAATGATTATTCTAAATTAATTAAACTTAATTAATTAACTTAAACTAATCAAATTAATTAATTAATTACAATGAGTAATTAATAACTTTAATTACTTTCATAAGGTAATCATACTTAACCAAATTCTATAAATGATTATCTAAATTAATTAATCCAATTAATTATCAAAATTAACCACATTAATTAATTATTAAATAATCTTAAGTTAATGACCTTTATTAACTTATCAAAGATTCTTAAATTACCTTTCTTAAGTAATTAACTTAAATTAATTAATATTAATTACAAATTTAATTCATCTTAATTACTTAATTTATCCTTAATTAATTTATTCAAACCATTAATTAATTAAATAAATTGATTAATTATGTTATTTAAATTACCTTACTAATTTAATGAATCACAATTCATTAAATTCTTTGATTTACTTTAAAATAAAAAAATTTCTTATTAATGATTACATTATCATTAACAAAGTAATTTAAAACAATTCACTTTAAATTTGTTTCAAATTTCATTTTAAATTTTAGATTTAAAATGAAGTCAAACTTAACTTTAGCAAATTTTAAAAACATTTTAAAACCCTTTAAAACTTATGATAAAGAATTTCTTATTTTATAAAAGAAGTTTAAAGGAATTTAAACCCAAATTCATTTAAATACAAATCACAGGTCCAGTTGCCTCTTCTATTAAATGGCATAAAGTGATTTGGACTGATTTATCAAATGCCAGAGACAACTTAATGTTGTGGAAAGTCATAAACAATGCTCTCCTAACTAAAGATAAGTTAGTGACATATGGGATGGCAGTTGATCACATCTGTGTCATATGCAACATGCATGCTGAAACTGTGGAGCATCTGTTCTTTGATTGCAGTGAATTAAGGGGATTGTGGACTAGGCTTCTCAGTTTTACCAACCAAAACTACAATCAGGGGCCTACTAGTCTTGACTGGGATTTGATTGGTAAAGCAACCAAATGGAGAAAGAAGGATAGATTTGTGCACTTTTTCATGATCAAAAAATACTTGTCTCTAGTATGGGAAGAAAGAAATCAGAGAATATTTGAGAACAAACATAGAAATAGCCACCAGCTATGGAATGCATTGAAGGCCAGCATCATGATTGGTATGCGGGAGAGTAAATTTGATTTCAGTGGTTTCTACCCTTCTGACTGGTTATAGCTCCTTCTTTTTTTCTCTGTTTCATTGTGTTCTTCCTTTTTTTCCTGTCCTGTCTGTTGTATGTTCTTTCTTCTTGTGTTGTTTTACTCTGTGGCTTGTGTGTTTTTTTTTTTGTGACATGAGCTAGTTCATGTCTCCCCTTTGTTTGTACCATCTCTCTTTTTTCTATTTATCAATAATCTGGTAGGGGACCAGTTAACCCCGCTTGCCCTGCAAAAAAAAAAAAATACAAATCATATTTTAAATTACCTTAAACATTCAAAATTGTTTTAAAAAATTTAAATTTAAAAACTTCCTTTATTTCAAAACTATGATTCAAATTTGGATTTGAATCCAGATTTAAATTTAAGTTAGATCTCTACTTTAATTTTGAAGCTTTACTTTAAAATTAAACCATTTAAACCCTTTTAAAGTTGTTAAAAACATTTTAATTTATAAAATTTAAATTAAATTTTAAAGCTCGGATTCAAACTTAGTTTTGAATACATACTTAAAATTTAAGTTTAAATTCTGTTTTAAAAACTTGCTTCAGATTTTTAAACTGAATTTTTAATTTGGAAACAAACAGGTTTTCCCTGAGAAACCTGTAACCTATTAACATACCCGAATCCCTCTTCAATTTACTTCGAGAAAAACCCCTAACCACTTCGAGCAAAAACTCGAATTACTCGAGTAAAACTTGAGTCCAAAAAAAACAGCAACCCTAACCTTCACCTAACACAATTCATTGCGCCGTGCATATGCACGGTGGTCCTGACCACCTTCGGTCATCATCACCGCCATGAGCAAGTCGCCTAACATCCTTCGATCGAATATCGACCATCAGAACCACCCAAACACCACGAATTCAAAATCGAACACCTAAAACAGAAACTGGAAGCACCAGGCACACCCCCTTCAAAACCTATAAAACTCCTCATCCTCTCTCCTCCGGCCATCGGTGGTTTTGGAACTCCGTCCATCCCCTCTTCAACACCCAAGCTACCATCTCCCCAAAAATTGTAGCACTCGATCAACTAGAGCAACCATGCCGATCAATACTGCTGCACTATCCAAAAACTAGGTTTACAAATCAAATCCAACAATCACCATCACCACGGTGATCTTCCACCGCTTCCACCATTTTTCCTTAAATCACAGACCACTCCTCTTCCTCCAGAAAGAATTACGACCCCTAAGAACATCGAGTTCATCAGAATTTCATCAAATTCCAAATTCTGGTTTAACCATAAATGCTCTTGAATCCCATTATTAAACAATAATTTTTGTTTCAAAAATCAATTTTAAGCTTTAGTTTTTGATTCATATACCTGAATCAAAGAATCTTGACAATTTATTTTTGACTTAATTTTAAGTTTGCTGTTGTTATTAAATTTCCAGAGGAAATACAATTTAGTTTAACTTAACCAGATTTTAAAACTTAAAACTATGATACAATAACCATAATTCGTCCAATACTTAAGTCTTAAGAAAGGTTGAATCATAGCAAGTAAATTTTGATTTGTTCTTGACCCTGGAACAAGTACAACAGCATATTCATACCACTATACATTTATACAGAAATATGCACTTGGATATATTCACATAACAGACTCATTTCAGATAAAATCAAGCAACAGATTCAACTTGTAATTTTTTTTAAAGATATTGTTACTCACCTGAAAACAGTGATGAAGAAGAGCACCGATTTTCTGAAAGGCTTTTGTTTTGAATAAAAAAAACAGTGTGCCTTTTGCTTTTAAAACATCAACTTGAATGCCTTTAAAACTTTAGTGCTTGCTGTTTAAATTTGTATGCAGGTCCAAGATTCTAGATTGCAGAAGACGATCCCCAGATTTCATTTGAAAATGCTTTACTTTGAAAAACTTACAATTGCATGCTTTTGGATAAAAACTGAGTTGCAGATGTTCAAATTAAATCATGCAGACTTTTGATTTATTTTTGGTTTGAGGAGAAATTTCCAGATTTTGATTTTGAGGATGCTTTACAGATTTGCATATGAAAATTTGGAAAATGATTACAAGTTGAAGAATTTGAATTTAAAAAAAGGGGTTTGCAGATTACTTTCTGGTTTGAGGAGGAAACTTTCAGATTTTGAACATGATTCTTAGTTTTTGAGAGTTTGGAAACAAATTTGTTTTCAGCTGAATTTTTTTCTTAACTTTGAAAAATGAAGATTAAAAGAAAATGAGGAGATGAGGTATGTGTTTATATAAGATAAAATGATTTATTTAAAAATTAAAAGAAAAATTAAAAATAAATATGGAACTTGTACAAAATCTTTACATTTGTCAATTAATGTAGATTATTTATTTACATTTGTCTCATTAGCTACTTAAGATATTAACGCTTGTTATATTTTTATTTTACTAATTTCTTATTTAATTTAAAAGTAAATAAAACCCTTTTTAAAGTTTTTTTTGTTAAATACTTATATATATAAATTACTTTCATATGTAAATGTATATGTGCATTCTTTTTTAAACAAAATGAAATGAAACAAATTATATAGAAATGAAAGCTTACTCAAATAATTTAGATATGTTTATTCATTTTAATTCAAAATTAATTCAAATTCAAATCCAATCATACATTTAAAAAATACAATTTAAAACAAATGTATATTAACAAATTTAATTTAAAAATAATAATAATATTGTCCTTTAAAACCTATCTATATTCATACATTTTTAATATTGTTTGAAAATAACATATTTATCAAATTTAAATAATTTATAAAAGAAATTATAAATTACTTATCTTGTTTAACTTATTTAAATGCATTAATGTTTAATATATAAAGGGTATTTTAAATTCTCATATATAATTCCAAATTATATTTATTAAGCTATATTTAAAAAGGAGATAAAATAAACTTTTGTTTATCTTATTTAAAATTTAAACTATGCTTAAAATATATTTAAACAAACTAAAACATTTTCCTTAAGTATCTTAAAACCAAATAGTTACTTATTAAATAGTTTTGAATAGTTATATATTAAATAAAATAATAATTTCCAAATTATCAAAATGTATATTAAAATTTAAAAACTGGATTTATTTATTAAGTTCAAATCTTATCTATTCACAATATAAATAAATATATATACACACACACACACACATACATTATAAATAAGAAAACATTTTATTAGTTTTTAAAAGATAAAATTTACCAATTAAATATCTATTTAATTGGATTATTAAATCAAGTTAATTTTTATTAACATAATTTTTCAAATCAATTTAATTTTAAATACAGATTATTAAATTGACATTACCAAAATTTCTGGGATATCACATTCCTTACCCCTTAAAAGAATTTCGTCCTCGAAATTTAAAGGCAAAGGTAATTTAATAATCTTATTAAAGATTTTAATTTTAAATCACAAGCATATATTATCAACCATATGGTAACAATCATAGCAACCAATCATCCAAACAAACAAATCTAATTATCCAGAAATTTTTTGGATAGAATTTCCTCGAGTTTCCTTATATATATATATATATATATATATATATATATATATATATATATATAGGGATACTCGCTCTACAGAATCCAAATAATCAAAACTACGAAGCTACAGAGCTCCTACTCATCTAGATCTACAAAACTAAACAGGATATCAGACTACACTCAAGTCCGACTCAACCACCAAACCTTCCTGAACAGCTGGTTCCACAACCAGAGATAGCTCATACACGTACTCCCTCAGGGATACGTGAAACTCATTGAATCCAATTATCCAACTGGTAATTCAACTCTTGAAAACTACACACCAATCCAACCAAAACACAGAAGAGATTCAAAACACCTCGGAGCTAGCCTCCCAGACTTACCAAAACTTTACAGCTCTCTCGATCGGAGAAAACTTATCTAAATCAAATCTCCGACTCCGGAATCCAAATTCCTTCATCTCTTATCCACAAAACTCTTCTAACGATCCTAGGCTGTCTATAACCTTCCTGATCAGCTCAGCCTTAGATGAAGCCTCTAAAAAAAAGCTGGACCAAAAACAATCCAACACAACGATCTCCTCAAGATCAACCAAGACCAAGATCACCAACTCTACTCTTCAAACATCAGAAGAACAAACTCACTTCTTCTATCCGGGAAAAGACAAAACAGAAACACTCCCAAACTGCTTCCGCTGCACAACTCTGATCAGAAATAGAAGAAAAATGCTGGCGATGAACGCGAGCACAATCTGGACAACACATCCCAGAAATATGGTTCAACAGATCTATAAAGAAAACTCCGAAGTTTCACCAAAACCCGAGCTGCTTTACCAAACCTTATCTCAAGGAACCATCCTTCTACTAGCTGAACTACCGGTATCCATCCTAGAATCTTAGTCGATAAGAAAACTCAATCTCCATATGCGGACAAACCTCTGTCTTCCCAGAAGACATCCAGAAAAATCTTCAATAACTCAAAAGAACACTCAAACTATCGCAAATCTCTTTTGCGATCAACTAATTCTAATATCCAAAGAAAACTGTTCTCTCTTTACCAATCAGAACAGCTTACGCTTATCTAACCAATCCATCGAAGAAACGGATTCACTCTGCTGCTTCTGAACTCCACCTCCAGAAAAATTGCTCAGCCAGAAAACTTCCTTGCCGGCATACAGAACACTCCGAGCCGCGCTGCTGACACCGATGCCAAAGACTTCCTAATCCAAAGATCTTCGAGAAAATCGGACCTCAAATCCAACCACCACATCCTGCTGAACCCAGCCAGAACACCGGAGTAGACACACTTCCTAAAACTTGCTTCAAAAGAAAACATCTTCGGACACAATCCATAGTCACTGTATCTCATCACGCAGCTACTACTTCCTGAGGTATAAAGACACCATTACTCACTTCTGCCAACTAACAGATCCAAACTCTACTTATCCATCTTCAAAGATAGTCTTCGAACCTTAACAGGTTACCTTCAGAGATCGTTGAAATCCTTTCACCACAGCAAATGTGATATCCCGAAAATTTGGCAATATAAATTTAATAATCTGTGTTAAAAATTAATTTGATTTGATAAATTTTGATAATAAATTTTGAATTGATCTAATAATCTTCTTTTAATAAATATTTCAATTGGTAGATTTTATCTTTTTAAAGCTAATAAATTGTTTTTTGTTTGTAATATATATAATTGTATATATTGTAAATTGATAAACTTTGATTTGGAACTTAATAAATGAATCAATGTTCTAATTTTAGTTTATATTTGATAAGTTGGAAATTTGATTTAAATTTAACATTTAACTTTTCAAAGCAATTTAATAAATAATTATATGGTTTATATTTAGAGTAAATCTTATTTGTTTAAACTTATATATTAATTAACTTAAATATGAATTTAAGTTAGATTAACATCAAAACTTTGTTTTATTTTCTTTTTAAATATTGCTTGAAATTATATATAAGAATTTAAAATACAATTTACATATGATTTTAATATATTGAGTAATAGAGGAAATTCATAATCTCTTTTATAAATTATTTAATATTGTTTAATTTGTTATTTTTAAATAATAATGATAATACTTAGATTTTCACAAACATAAATAAATTTTTAGAAATAGATTGTTATTTTTAATTTTAATAAGAGTTATATATGCATACATATATAACTTGATTTTTAAAATTGGATTTGATAAATTAATTTTAAATTTGATGTTGTGAAATTTAAAAGAATAAATACTTAAAACTTTTAGAATAAGCTTATATTTATAGTTTGTTTGTTTTCATTTATTTTTAATTTAAAAAGAGATTTATTTATATACATAAGAATAAAATAAGATTTAAAAGTTTTTATTTACACTTTAAAATTTAAAAATTAAAATGCTCTTAAGACATGTGTAAGTTTATTAAGACTGAATTGACATGTGTTAAGGCCTAAAATAAACTAAGGTGACAAATGTTCAACTAAGAAAAAACAAATGTCTTATTTTTTTTCCTTTTCTTTTATTTTTAATTAAATCAATTTTTTTTCTTATATTAACACATCTCTCCTCATTTTATATTCTTTTCTATCCTTCTTTTTCAAAATTTATGATCTTCAGCCTAAGAGAAAATAAAAATCTTAAATCTAAACTACTTCTCCAAAACAGAAAACAAAATTTGTTTCAAATAAAAATCTGCCAATTTCTTCCTCAAAAAACTGTTTGAATCTTCTTCAAAACCAAAACTATCTTCAAAACTGAAATGCATGTGAACCTGAAATGAAAACCATCCTCAAAACTGTAGCTCTTCAATTTCATCAATCTGAAATCAATTTGCAACATTCTAGAACCTGCATGCAACTTCATCAAGCCTGCAATCTCCTTCTTTCTGTTTTAAATCATCAAAGTCCTGCATGCATTTTTTTTCTGGAAGCCCGCATTCTTTTCATCTGCAAACATGCATGCATCAAGGAGCAAAGCATTGTGCAAATACAAGATGAAGTTTTTAAAAGTAAACTGAAGTTTGAATTCATAAGTAAAACAAAGATGCAATCTGAAGCTTTCAAATGTAAAACACCATTCAAGTTCAGGCTTTTCAAAAACATGTGCTCTGCTCCTAAAATCGGTGAGTAACATTTTATAAACTTAATTATTAATTTAGTTGCTTGTTTTATTTCTGGAGGTAAGTGCGATGCATGATATATTTCAAGTTCATTTCTGGTATATTATGTATGTTTGTAGATGTGTATGTTTACTGTGAATTCATTTTTCAGTGCTTAGGTTCCAGATATAAGAAGTACTTAAGAATATCCATTTATTTGATGTGTTAGAGTTTAGGATTTAAACAAAGTATGTATGAAATATAAGTTAAAGTTCTAGTTTTATTTAATATGAAAAAAATATAAAAGGAAAAACAGTTATGTCTCTGGAAAACACTAAGCACAACAGAGCAATTTTTTTGAAAATAGGAATTCAATCATCCTGATTTATTGATTTAATATTATCAATAGATTACACGATCAAAAACTTGAATTTTAAAACTAAAATTAGAATTTTTAGTTTGTTTTTGATTGAGAATTTCTGGTTTAACCAGAAATGGTGTTTTGGGTTGAAATTGACAACCTAGGAGGTCGGGTGGCCACTGTTTCTCTGGTTAATGGTGTGATGGTCTAGTATTAAGGGAAAAATGGTAGTTGAAGGATTAATGCAGTGAGGCAGTAGAAATTTAGGATCAAAGTATTTAGCCCTAGTTTTGTTCATCTGAAAAGAAAAGTTATCACCGCAACCCCTAGGAATGACCGAGCTGTTCCAGATTTGTGTGGGTGATTGATAAGGTGTGGATGAAGAAGTGGCCGAAGGTGGAGCTTCCCTGGAGGTCAGAATTTGGTGATTGAGGTGAATTCCTGGTTGCGACATTACTCCTGTTCTTAAGCTCGTATGCTTGATTTTGAAATTGGGGTTTTGCAATTGATTTGAGGATCGGAGTCGAGTTAGGAGGTGACAGTCGACTTGCGCGAATGGTCGCGAGAGGTCGGAGTTGGATGAAGTGGTGGTGCAGGTGCACAAATTCTTGGTGTATCAGCTGTTTTGGGGAAGAAGGGTTTCTCGAGAGTGTTTTGGGTTGCATCGTGTTTTTGCTCGAAGCTATAGGGTTTGGAACTCGAAGTAAATTGTTGTGAGGCTCGGGTATACTGTTGTTTCAGGGATGAGTAAACCTGTCAGTGCCTATAAGTTTTTAATGTTTTTTTCAAAATGAAATGATACTCTAGTTACTCGAGTTGCTTGAGTCTTGCTCGAGCTAGTTTGTTGCAGTTTAGAATTTGTCATGTTTCAAAATTTTAAACTGAAATTTAAAAAAAAATACTAAGCAAAGATTTAAAATACGTTTTAAATCTAACATTAAATTATGAATTCGGGTTTTAATTTGAATCATAATTGGAAATAAATAAGTTATTAAATTCTAATTTGTTTAAACGACTTTAAAGGGTTTATTGTTTAAAAATGTATTTAAAGAAATTTGAACTTAAATTGGAATTTGAAATATAAAGGAATGTTTTTAAACAAAGTTTAAATTTGATTCAAATATGAATTTGAATCTTTGGTTTAAAATAAATTTAAGTTTTATAAATTTAAGTGTTTGAACAATTTTGAATGATAATGTAAATTTTAAATGTTTTAAATTTAAAAAGGGAATCTGATTAAAACTTTTCATAAATTTCTTTTATAAGAAAAGTATTACTTAAATTTAAAGGTTTTAAATTGATTTTAAAACTTGTTGAAGTTAAATTATAATTTAATATTTTGTTATGCATTTAATTATTAGGGTAATTAAATGGATAATTAATTTAATTAATGAAATGAATAATTACTTAAAGTAATTACGGGCTTAATCTTAAAATTTTAAGATTTAATTATTCTTAGAATAATTAACTTGTAATTTAAGATTCATTAATTAAATAAGATTAGTTTTTAATTAATGATTAATATTTAATTAATCAAGTAATAAAGGATTAATTAATTTATAATTAACACTTAATTAATTTAAATAATTAGGGGTTAATTAATGGATTATTAATAGTTAATTAATTTATAATTAATAATGATTAAAATAGTTAATTATTTTAGAAAAATAATTAATGAATTGTTTAATAGTTAATGAGGGTCATTAACTAAGGATTATTTAATAATTAATTAATGTGATTAATTTTAATTATTAATTAGATTAATTAATTTAAAGATAATCATTTTGTAAATTGTTAAGTATAATTACTTATGGAAGTAATTAAGGAATTAATTACTTATTTTAATTAATTGGGTTTAATTTGATTAGATTAAGTTAATTAATTCAGTTTAATTAATTTAAATTCATCATTTGATGATTGTGTGGTATAATTACTTAATTTAATTAAACGAAGAGAAATTACTTAGAGAAGTAATTAATGGGTAATTACTATATGTAATTAATTGAAAGTGATTTGATGATGAAGTAACTTGAGTATAATTACTTTGTGAATTAATCGAGGGATTAATTGGAGATAATTAATTAATGAGTAATTAATTTATTTGGTAAAGTAATTAAGGGTAGTTAATTACTGAATGGAGTTAATCAAGGGTGATTAACAATTATGGTTTGAATAAAGATTAATTACTTAATATAATTAATTTAAAAGAAATGTAATTAGAAGATCATTAATTATTATAATTAATGAAGTAATTAAGAATGGATTTAATTAGAAATAATTAATTAAAGAAGGGATTAATTAATGTAATTAATTAAGGATAAATGTAATTAATTATAGTTAATTAATTAAGGAAGTAATTAAAGATTAATTACTGTATTTGGTTAAGTATAATTAATTTGAGAAATTAATTGGTGAATAATTACTTGAATGTAACTAAAGGTTAATTAATCAGGGATAATTAATTAAAATGAATAATTGATTGATAATTAATCAATTTGTTGATAATTGATTAATTGATTGATAAATAATTAATAGTGATGTAGACAAGATTTATATTAATTTAATTCATTTTAAATTAATTAGAAAGATGTAATTAATTTAATTCATTTTAAATTAATTATATTTGGTGTGATTATTAATCATTGCTTATATAGATGGATGATGTTGTTTACTTTGGATGGTTTGAATCTCAGATACGAGATAAGAAATGTTGAGTGATATGGATGCATTGGTTGCATTATGATGTTGATATAGATTATCTTTGATAATGATAATATGGATTATTTGTTGTGATGATAATGTGATTATCTATTATGGTATGTGTATTATCTATCTGTGTAAATAGATAATTGAATTGTTTTAAACCTTTAAAACAACTTGGCCTTAAAAGATACGTTTTGGATTTCGATGAGACCGGGATCGGGTTTTCATATTTGGATATCCGAAAACCACATCGATCCAAATTAATGATAGGTCGTGTATCTTATGTGAAGAGTGAAGACTCGAGGTGTAAGGACTATTCGTCAGTATAACTCTAGGGGTGATTCCGTGATGAGTTTGACGGAAATAGTACTTACAGGCTCGAGATGGTGATTCAGAATGCAAGGATTATCGTCGTTAACTCTGAGGGTGATTCCAAAATGAGAGTAACGAGATAATACCTTCAGTTTCGTTCGAACCCGGAACGAACTTGTATGGATTGAATGCTTTCAGAACATCGTCAGGTGGACGATGAGCATTCTAAGTGATGTGTCCTATATAGGTAATCGTAGCCTCAAGCCTCATCAACCGGGAATGGCTAAAACAGTGAAGATGTAGCAAGGCTAAGTGGGTCATGCCCAAGTAGGACGAGATTTCCCCCTGTGTAGAGGTCCCTTTTTATTCGGCTGTGTGGGCGGTTGGAATTGCGCACCAATTGCGGGGTTGTCTTGTTCGGGACTGTCCAGTAAGGGATGGTTCCGTCCTTGTGTTGCAGGGGAGTGGGCGTACTCCTCGGTACGTTGATCTATGCCACGTACTGTGATGGGCGGTACCCCTGTAGCCCTGCCATTGTATGGAATCCAAAATCCAATAAGTGCCAACGGTTTTGATTATATTACCCACTTTTGTGGCTAGTAGTTGGAATTTAATCATGTAACAATTTCGGCTGTTTCATATTTACTTGAAAACCTTAGACCTATTATAATATCACTGGATTTCCTATCAAATGTTTTGGTTAGCGTAAGGTAAAAACTTTTCCATGTTTATGTGTGGGAAGTCTTACGTGATACCTTTGAAAGTTAAGCAACTTTAACCTGTTACTCACACCAGACCCATGTCTGACCCAGAGTTTATCCTTTGTTTTCTTAAACTCTTGGGTACTCAAATTTTTACGAGTAGCCAAGGGATTCAGGTTAGCTTTGACGAATTATGGAGGGGCAATGGAGCAGGAGGCTTCTGCATTAGATATATAGTATTCCGCTGTGTTTGGTATCTCTGTGATGACTGTTGAGTTGGATTGAGTTGTAATAACTAGATAGGTGTTTATAACTGTCTAAAATGTGTTGTATTATCTGTGTACACTGATAATTGTGTTGTACTATGTAATATTTTATGTTATTAATATAATTTATTCGTTCCGCTGTTTAGATTCTGATGTGTTGTTTCTTCTTTCTTCTCTTTCTTTCTCTTTTCTATCTCTTTCTTTCTTATTAATGATGCGTCATTCTGTGGAGATGAATGGCGGGTCGTTACAACAAAGCTCACTTGAGACGGTATTGGGTCTACAGTCTTGACAGTTACACTTACAACCTCAAACATTCAAACTCCAACCAATGGTAGTAGTCGTGTTACACACACCACTACCTTATCTACCTTTATAACCTATATTGGAAAAACCTGAACGGGTAACCCAACAAATAGGTAGAATAGATAAATATAATATATATATATCAAAATTACAAATACGCTCTCTCAAGAAGAAAACACTCCAAAGCCTAGGTATTCACTCAACCCAGCGCTCTGATACCAACTGTCACAACCCGTCTTCCATTTTCCAGAAAGACGCATCATGAATTAAGAAAGAAAGGGATAGAAAGAGAAAAGACAGAGAATAAAGAAGAAACAACATCAGAATCTCAACGACGGAATGAATAAATTATATTAATAACATAAGTATTACATAGTATACAACCACTATCAGAGTTACACAGATTATACATCACATACTAGACAGTTATAAACACATGCCTAGTTATTACAACTCAATACAATACAAGGAAACTACTCAGAGAAACCAACACAGCGGAACACTATAAATATCTACAACGCAGAAGCCTCCTGCTCCATTGCTCCACCAAAATTTGTCAAAGCTAACATGAATCCCTTGGCTACTCGTAAAAATTTGAGTACCCAAGAGTTTAAGAAAAACAGAAAATAAACTCTGGGTCAGACATGGGTCTGGTGTGAGTAACAGGTTAAAGTTGCTTAACTTTTGAAAAACCTTTAAAAGAAAGGTATCACGTAAGACTTCCCACACATAAACATGGAAAAGTTTTTACCTTACGCTAACCAAAACATTTGATAGGAAATCCGGTGATATTATTATAGTGTCTAGGGTTTTCAAGTAAAATACAGAAATAGCTGGAATGCTTACATCTCACGTTCCAACATTGTTGGGCACAATCAATACGTATGACACTTATTGGAGTTTGGATTCCATACAATGGCAGGGCTACCGGGCTACCGCCCGTCACAGTACGGGGCCTAGACCACCGTACCGAGGATCACTCCCAATCCCCTACGACACAAGGCCGGAGCCATCCGTTACAGGACAGTCCCGAACAAGACAACCCCGACAGTTGTCGCGAATCAACCGCCCCACACAGCCGAATATAAAGGGACTTCTAGACAGGGGAAAATCTCGTCCTACTTGGGCATGACCCACTTAGCCTTGCTGCACCTCCCCTGTTTTAGCCATTCCCGATTGATGAGGTTTGAGGCTACGATTACCTTTAGAGAACACATCTCTTAGAATGCTCATCGTCCGCCTGACGATGTTCTGAAAGCATTCAATCCATATAAGTTCGTTCCGGGTTCGAATGAAACCGAAGGCATTATCTCGTTACATTCATTTTGGAATCACCCTCAGAATTAACGACGATAACCCTTGCACTCCGAATCTTCATCTTCTCTTGAGATTCACGACCTATCCTTAATTTAGATCGATGTGGTTTTCGGATATCCAAATATGGAAACCCGATCTCGGTCTCATCGAAATCCAAAACGCCATCTTTTAGGTCCAAGTTGTTTTAAGTTTAAAATAATTCAATATAATTATCTATATACACACAGATAGATAATTCACATTATCACAATAGATAATCAACGTTATCATCATAAACAGATAACCCATATTATCATCACAAATAGATAATCTATATCACCAATAGATAATTTATATTATCATCACAATGCAACCAAAGCATCCATATCACACAACATTATTTATCTCATGTCTGAGATTCAAACCATTCCAAGATATCTATATCATCCATATATAAACAAAGATTAATAATCACGCCATATATAATTAATTTAAAATGAATTAAATTAATCATTTCATCACTAATTAATTTAAAGTAAATTAAATTAATTACTTCATTCTATAAATCCTGCTTATATATCCCTTAATTAATTACAAATCAATTAATTAATCATCCTCTAATTAATCACCTTAATTAATCACCCTTGATTAATTATCCACAAATTACATTCAAGTAAATCTCTTTAATTAATTTCACAAATTAATTATACTTAAGCAAATACAGTAATTAACCTTTAATTACTTCATTAATTAATTACTATAATTAATTACATTAATCCTTAATTAATTACATTAATTAATTACTTCATTTATTTCTTATCATTGATTAATTAATCATAATTAATAAACCTTAATTACATCATTAATTATATAAATTAATGATCCATAATTACATTTTAATTAATTAACTACGTTAAGTAATTAACTTTAATTAAACCATAATTATTAATCACTTTTGATTAATCATCTTCAATAATTAACTACTCTTAATTACTTCATTGAGTAAATTAATTACTCCTAAATTAATTATATTTAATAATTAATTATATTTATTAATCATCCTTGATTAATCTTATTAGTAATTAATTACCCTTAATTAATTACATTTCTTAATTATTTTTCAAACGACTTAATCAATCAATGCTTAAATTAATTACACCAAGTAATTAATTATTAATTACTTTTATTAAGTAATTACCTTTCATATTAATTACACAAAGCAATTTATTCTAAAACTCTTCCATACTTCAATAAGTTACATTCAGTAATTACCCATGTTAGTTACTTCTCTAAGTAATTATCCTTCATTAATTACTTATCAACCCATCCAATGATTATTCTAAATTAATTAAACTTAATTAATTTACTTAAACTAATCAAATTAATTAATTACAATGAGTAATTAATAATTGTAATTACCTTCATAAGGTAATCATACTTAACCAAATTCCATAAAAGATTATCTAAATTAATTAATCCAATTAATTATCAAAATTAATCACATTAATTAATTATTAAATAATCTTAAGTTAATGACCTTTATTAACTTATCAAAAATTCTTAAATTACCTTTCTTAAGTAATTAACTTAAATTAATTAATATTAATTACAAATTTAATTCATCTTAATTACTTAATTTATCCTTAATTAATTTATTCAAACCCTTAATTAATTAAATAAATAAATTTATTATCTTATTTAAATTACCTTACTAATTTAATGAATCATAATTCATTAAATTCTTTGATTTACTTTAAAATAAAAACATTTCTTATTAATGATTACATTATCATTAACAAAGTAATTTAAAACAATTCACTTTAAATTTGTTTCAAATTTCATTTTAAATTTTGGATTTGAAATGAAGTCAAACTTAACTTTAACAAATTTAAAAACATTTTAAAACCCTTTAAAACTTATGATAAAGAATTTCTTATTTTATAAAAGAAGTTTAAAGGAATTTAAACCCATTCATTTAAAATACAAATCATATTTTAAATTACCTTAAACATTCAAAATTGTTTTAAAACAATTTAAATTTAAAAACTTCCTTTATTTCAAAACTATGATTCAAATTTGGATTTGAATCCAGATTTAAATTTAAGTTAAATCTCTACTTTAATTTTAAAGCTTTACTTTAAAATTAAACCATTTAAGCCCTTTTAAAGTTGTTTAAAACATTTAAATTTATAAAATTTAAATTAATTTTTAAAACTAGGATTCAAACTTAGTTTTGAATCCATACTTAAAATTTAAGTTTAAATTCTGTTTTAAAAACTTGCTTCAGATTTTTAAACTGAATTTTTAATTTGGAAACAAACAGGTTTTCCCTGTGAAACCTGTAACCTATTAACATACCCGAACCCCTCTTCAATTTACTTCGAGAAAAACCCCTAACCACTTCGAGCAAAAACTCGAATTACTCGAGTAAAACTTGAGTCCAAAAAAATCTGCAACCCTAACCTTCACCTAACACAATTCATTGCACCGTGCATATGCACGGTGGTCCTGACCACCTTCGGTCATCATCACCGCCATGAGCAAGTCGCCGAACATCCTTCGATCGAATATCGACCATCAGAACCACCCAAACACCACGAATTCAAAATCGAACACCTAAAACAGAAACTGGAAGCACCAGGCACATCCCCTTCAAAACCTATAAAACTCCTCATCCTCTCTCCTCCGGTCATCGGTGGTTTTGGAACTCCGTCCATCCCTTCTTCAACAACCAAGCTACCATCTCCCTAAAAATTGTTGCACTCGATCAACTAGAGAAACCATGCCGATCAATACTGCTGCACTATCCAAAAACTAGGTTTACAAATCAAATCCAACAATCACCATCACCACGGTGATCTTCCACCGCCTCCACCATTTTTCCTTAAATCACAGACCACTCCTCTTCCTCCAGAAAGAATTACGACCCCTAAGAACATCGAGTTCATCAAAATTTCATCAAATTCAAAATTCTGGTTAAACCAGAAATGCTCTTGAATCCCATTATTAAAAATTGTAATTTTTGTTTCAAAAATCAATTTTAAGCTTTAGCTTTTGATTCATATACCTGAATCAAAGAATCTTGACAATTTATTTTTGACTTATGTTTAAATTTGCTGTTGTTATTAAATTTCCAGAGGAAATACAATTTAGTTTAACTTAACCAGATTTTAAAACTTAAAACTATGATACAATAACCATAATTCGTCCAATACTTAAGTCTTAACAAAGGTTGAATTCATAGCAAGTAAATTTTGATTTGTTCTTGACCCTGGAACAAGTACAACAGCATATTCATACCACTATACATTTATACAGAAATATGCACTTGGATATATTCACATAACAGACTCATTTCAGATAAAATCAAGCAATAGATTCAACTTGTAATTTTTTTTAAAGATGTTGTTACTCACCTGAAAACAGTGATGAAGCAGAGCATCAGATTTTCTGAAATGCTTTTGTTTTGAATTAAAAAAACAGAGTGCCTTTTGCTTTAAAAACTTCAACTTGAATGCCTTAAAAACTTTAGTGCTTGCTGTTTAAATTTGTATGCAGGTCCAAGATTCCGGATTGCAGAAGATAATCCCCAGATTTCATTTGAAAATGCTTTACTTTGAAAAACTTGCAGTTGCATGCTTTTGGAATTTTAAAAACTGAATTGCAGATGTTCAAATTAAATCATGCAGACTTTTGATTTATTTTTGGTTTGAGGAGCAATTTCGAGATTTTGATTTTGAGGATGCTTTACAGATTTGCATATGAAAGTTTGAAAAATGATTACAAGTTGAAGGATTTGAATTTAGAAAAAGGGGTTTGCAGATTACTTTCTGATTTGAGGAGGAAACTTTCAGATTTTTAACATGATTCTTAGTTTTTGAGAGTTTGGAAACAAATTTGTTTTTAGCTAAATTTTTCTTCTTAACTTTGAAAAATGAAGATTAAAAGAAAATGAGGAGATGAGGTATGTGTTTATATAAGATAAAAAGATTTATTTAAAAATTAAAAGAAAAATAAAAAATAAATATGACACTTGTACAAAATCTTTACATTTGTCAATTAGAGTAGATTATTAATTTACATTTGTCTCATTAGATACTTAACATATTAACACTAGTTATATTTTTATTTTACTAATTTCTTATTTAATTTAAAAGTAAATAAAACCCTTTTTAAAGTTTTATTTATTTATTTGTTAAATACTTATATATATAAATTACTTTCATATGTAAATGTATATGTGCATTCCTTTTTTTTAAAATGAAATGAAACAAATTATACAAAAATGAAAGCTTACTCACATAATTTAGATATGTTTATTCATTTGAATTCAAAATTAATTCAAATTCAAATCCAATCATACATTTAAAAAATCCAATTTAAAACAAATTTATATTAACATATTTAATTTAAAATTAATAATAATATTGTCCTTTAAAACCTATCTATATTCATACATTTTTAATATTGTTTGAAAATAACATATTTATCAAATTTAAATAATATATAAAAGAAATTATAAATTACTTATCTTGTTTAACTTATTTAAATGCATTAATGTTAAATATATAAAGGGTATTTTAAATTCTCATATATAATTCCAAATTATATTTATTAAGCTATATTTAGAAAGGAGATTAAATAAACTTTTGTTTATCTTATTTAAAGTTTAAACCATGCTTAAAATATATTTAAACAAATTAAAGCATTTTCCTTAAGTATCTTAAAACCAAATAGTTACTTATTAAATAGTTTTGAATAGTTATATATTAAATAAAATAATAATTTCCAAATTATCAAAATGTATATTAAAATTTAAAAACTGGATTTATTTATTAAATTCAAATCTTATCTATTCATAATATATATATATACAAATATATATATATATATATACACAAATATATATATATATATATGTATACGTATACATTATAATAGGAAAACATTTTATTAGTTTTTAAAAGATAAAATTTACCAATTAAATATCTATTTAATTAGATTATTAAATCAAGTTAATTTTTTATTAACAAAATTTATCAAATCAATTTAATTTTAAATACAGTTTTTTAAATTGATATTGCCAAAATTTCTGGGATATCACATCTCCCATCTTCCCTAATGAACTTTGGGAAGGCATCAGCTCGAGCAGGATGCAACACAGCTTGCCTTCCGTGTTGTCTCTCAGAACAATCTCTGACTATATGTCCATTCTGCCTACAGTTGTAGTAAGTGGTTGACTAGTTGATTGATGTAGTGAGTGCCGATTTCACCTTCTTCACCTTCAAGCAACGACTTGGGAAATGTCCCTTCTCATGACACTTAAAATAGAAAATCTCGGATCAAAAGCGCTTGCCCTCCATCTTCTTTCCTTTGTGTCTATTTCCGCACATGGCTGCATAGTGTCCCTTTTCTTGACACTGATAACAAATGACATGGTCATAAGGACCAGGTTCTGCCCTTTCTCTCCACAGTCTCTCTTGCTCCTTGAGTGCCTCCTCCCTTTCCTTACGGGCCAGTGCTCTTCGTGCTCGACGGGCTGCTTTCTGCTCTTTCGATTTTGCCATTTACAAAATAGTTTGCTATCGTTCAATGGGTCCAAAATCAAACAAGATAGAAGTTCAAAATTTAAGGGGAAACTTAATCCAAGGGAGTTTCAAAACAAAGGGAAAGGACTCTAACGAAGATGAGATAATTAAAATTCAGAATAGAAGATGGGTATACTTATATAAGAACATAAATAGGGATAGGCAAGAACGAATTTCAGAACAAAGATAGAGATCTCAAATTAGAGGAACTCTAATCAATTAGAATTCTGATTCGAAGATAGGCTTGAACGAAAGTGATTCCGCAAATGAATTTACTATATATGCTAAGTTTGCTTAGAGCCCGACTCTGATACCAACTGTAACGACCCGGTATTTTCAACCATTCGCATCCACACATGCCGTACTTGAATTGCTCAAAATATCAGATTGTCAATTTATATTTGTTAAAACTCAGCATATACAGTGAAAAATCAATCACAGAATCACAGACACAGAGTAATATAACAATAATGCAGTGGAATAGATAAATAGCAGTTCATGAAGCTATTATATAAACATCAGAGTTAGAAATAAAATACATCAGAATATCTCAAATATAGTGAAGTCTATAGTACGAACAGATGACCTTTCTGAACAAATCAACTGGAAAAGCTGAAAGCGGAATCAATAGTTGGGTCTCCAAGTGAAACTCCAGACTCCAAAGGTGAGTCTCAAATGCTGAATTACTCAGTCTGACCCGAGCGTAAAGCAAAACACAAAGCACTTGAGTCAGGATTAACATTCATATATCAATAAATCTAACTCAAGAGAAATATCAACCGAAATACAAGTAACTCAAAGGATGTTTTGGGATAACCATCCTCTAAGGATCCGTGGAACTATCTACAGTGTAGAAATATACGCTATTAACAACCAAACATCATTTCAACACCGTGGTCATTTCAAAATAATTTATACTTTAAAACCGAAATATCATTTCCATTAAATATATATATCCTCAATTTCACAAATTGATTCCAATCAACTCGAGTTCTAAATTCAAATTTAATTCAATCTAGATTTATCCATTTTAATTCAATTCAGTTTCTAAATAACAAGTTCAAATTATATTGATTTCAAATATAGATCTGAATCATGAATAAATCTTTTTAATTCAATATATTTCAAAGCTTTGATATTCAACATTTTCAAAGTTCAATTTAACAGTTTCATATAGATCTTGATTTAACCTCATTATTATTTAGTCTTGAAATATTCACTTAATAAATTCTGTTTTATTTAAATAACCTTAAATTACATTTAAAACAAATATTCCCTTTGATTTATTTGAACTTGAAATATCCATTTAATCACTTTAAATCAAAAATCAAGTTATAAAATCAAATCTTAAATTTCAAATTCAATAGTTCAAATCGATTTAATTAAGTAGAATTCTTAGTTAAATACAGCTTCAATTAATTCAACTTTATCTTCCTTAACTTATACAAATCCTTGAAAATTTATTTAAAAATATAATATTTAGACATATTATATTAATTAAATCAAAATTTATTACATTAAAATTTATTATTAAATCTACTTTATATTAAACTTATTTCTATATAAAATACTTCCAATATTAAATAAAACCATATGTATATTCCCTTTCAAAACCATAGAAATCATTTTTAAAAATATTTATAGGTATATAGACCAACGATGTGCATATAGAATTTTATCATATAGTCAAGTGATACGGATATTTTTCATTTCAATCTGTAGTTTAAATATATACGGGTAGATATCATTTCAACCCGTAATCCCAATTCAATTCAAATGAAAATCGCTTGGGTCTATCATTTCAACCCATAACGATTTTCTCCTATTCTGAAGTCCGTTCGGGTATGTATCATTTCAACCTATAGTGAATTCTATACTAAAAGGGAACTTGTAGAGTGATGACAGATACGATAATAATTATAACATGCATATATCATAAATAACAATATAATATAAACAACATGATATGGTGTCATATCCCACAAGTGGACAGTTACAGATAATAGCATATATAACAATTTAAGTAACTACGGCAGCATATCTCAATTGTCGTTTCAATTGGAATAAAATTTAATAAATATAGGAACGTTAATCATGAGTGATTGCTCACCTTTCGAGGGTATAAAGATAGACAATGAAGTTGAGTTACAAAATCCAAGCACGAATCTCAAAGAAAAGTAAGATTGGCATGAATCGGCGATCAAAGCCGATAAAAGAAATCGATGGGAACGGATCCAATTAACTCGATAAAAATTTTAGGCGAGATGTATATTATATTGCTATCCTCCTTAAACCCAATATTCCAATTTAAGTACATATACATTTTATATAAAAGTCTTAATTTAAATACATTCATTGAAATCAAACTTATAAAAATCAAAATCTACACACACACACACACACACACATCTTAAAACCAAATTCACTCTATTTTATAGTATATACGTTATATTTGAAACATCAATATCTAAAACTAAATGTACATAACCAAATTAACATCCAAGAATATACATAACTGTAAATAATATAAATTTAAAGAAAATTAAATAGTTTAACCAAATGCAGACTCGAACTTTATCTACTAATATATATATATATATATATATATATAAGTATGACTCAATGTATCTAAACATGCTATATAGATGCAGGCACTATAAAATATGAAACTACAATTATATGCACACACGCATGCTACAACATATGTAGACGACCATAGGCAGACAAAATATATGCTCATACAACCAAAACATATGCAGACTTCCTTTACAAAATAATATACTGTAAACACTATTTCATTAAAATGCACTTCAGTTCTTTATACTTGAAAATTAAATATATATATATATATACCCATATTTGTGAACAAAAAAACCCATCTGTTTAATAATACAAAGCAGGTAATATAAACCTATCTATGCAAGTGAACAAGCATTTGTCAAAATCAATTATACTTATATTATATTTGACTCCTTTCAAAATGTTATATATATGTTTCGTTTTATTTTATAGCAGGGGGGAAATTTTGCAATTCCAAAGCACATATATATCAAAAAGTATATGCAGACTCAGTATTATTTAATAAATGTGTATTGTATATATTTAAACTATGACAACATTCAGATCACAAACTTGCACAATAACCAGATATAAAGATGACATCATATCTATGCATATAAAATATGTAAACAGCAGCAAATTTGGACATGCCGAACTTCACTTTATATAACTATTATAATTTTATACACTAAGCTCAACAGATCCATATAAACCAACATATATATAAATCTTATATATTATAAAGCTTTAAACAAAAATTTCTCTGTAAACAATAACTGTAAACATAAAATTATAAACAAACTAATCTTTTAAATATTAAAACTGTAAATAGCAAGTGAATAAACAAACTATAAACAATAACTTGTAAAAACCGTAAACACTGTGTATAACTTCGTATTGTAACTGTCAAATCAATTTATAACAATGGATATGCAACTGTATATGTGATAATATATAAACTAAACACATAACTTAATATATATACTAACTAACGTAGATAAGATAATAGATATAAAAGTATACACACGCCATAACATAAGATACATATACATTTATATATATTCAAATATAATTGCACATACCATCAGGCGAGAGGTGGACCGAGATAAGCAAGAGGTGGAGCCGAGGGAAAAGATGTAGGCCAGACGGAGGGGCGAAGGCTCGGCAATTGTAGGGTGGCATGAGGCGATGCTCGGCCAGCTTGGTGAATGAAGGCGAGATCGAAGGGAACAGGTGGTGACTTAACTCTACGAGTGGCACACGCATCTTCGCGGTTGGAGGGAGGAGGTGGAGGCCGTGATGGTCGGTGGGACCTGGGTGACGTGGGGTTGCAATTTAAGGCGAGATCGGTGGGAGAAAGAAAGCGAAGTGCTTGGGGTTGTAACAGAAAAAATGCAAAATTTTGAGCAAAATGAAATGGATCTGAGAAGGGAAGAAATATATAGGAAAGAGGATAAGTTACAGAGAAGAAAGCAGAATGAAAGAAAAGAAACGTACCCAATAAAAATGAACAACAACGGCCCCCTCAGATTGAGCTGAATAATTAAAGCAATAAATATTTGTGTGTGCAGCACGTTTCAAAATTTGAAACCGAAGGAAAGCTAACGGTCACAGTTAAAGGTGCCGTTACAACGAACAGTGTATTGCTTCCGTCGAGTACCGGATCTCAAAATACAGAAATAAATATACCGCTGAGAATAGCACGATGAGGCGAACAGAACGGTATACAGATATTAGTGGTACGATCATCCGATCAAAAGTCGATAATCGGCACCGAAAATGCTGCTATTTTGCAGAAAATAAGATAAACGGAGCAATAAAAGCCCAAATTTGGAAAAATAAAAGATGACGTCTTACTCAAAAGAGGATTTAGAAATTTTTTATAGAAAAATATTCAGGTTTGGAAATAAATTTATTATCATCAATTATTAACTGATTTGAATTTAATAGAATCACACAATAAAATAAACTTCCATATAATTAATTGAAAATTTACCATTTGTTATGTTTTTAAATACGTATTCCAAATATAAATTTTTATTGCCAAATTTTAAATTTTAAATTTTTCACAAAATCCCCTGTTAAATATATTTTTAAACAAATGAAATTTTTAAAAATTACGGGTCGTTACAAATGTTGATAAGAATAATTTCATCAATTTTAATTGTTGAAGTTAGCATAATAGATTCTTTATTCAACATATTCGAGTTAATTCAGATTTACACACAAAATTATCGCTTAGTATGACCTTAGGTTTTGGTATATATGCGTTGAAACAGAAAGTTCTAAATATTGATTTAGACTAGACTGTTTGCACATAACAACCAAAGTGTCTTGAAGTCAATGGGAGTGATACTGAGTTTGTGGGATTTTGGACAGGAGCCAAGAAATCATAGAAAGTATCATTTTATAAGCATTAGAATTGAACAAATATTTTGATCGAAATATCAAGTAGTTAGATTATCAATCAAAATGCAGAGGAAGCGTGCGCTCATAAGAAGGAATGTTAAAAAGGTACATAGATATTTCTAAATCATAAGTAAACAACACACTGCTAATTATTAACGATGTAATTGTGTTAAAAATTAGTTTTAGTTGCTTTTGATACTCGATGTTGGATTTGTAAATGGTGTCTTTTATGAAAGTATAGAAGATATAGGGAATGTCCCAAAACGACATGCATGGACACCTTATTAAAAAGTTTAATAGGGAGCATGTAAGATGGATTCCTTATGCAATAGGAATGTAGCACCCCAAATTTTTAATAACCTTATTCAGGAGATTTAATTAGATAAATTAAATAGAATAATGAAAATGTTAAGTGATAAGGGGATTGAGATTTGAATAAATTTTAAACGGTCGTGCTTAGTCAATTACTTAATGGACTTAAGAATGGTTTATAGAATAATTAATCTACACATGGGCATATTGGGTGTTTGACATGCTTAATCTACTCTTATATATATAGACTTTCCTCTTAGGCCATTCATGTTTATATCTCATTTTTCACAAAAATAAAATATAAATGGGAGCAGGTCATTAACAAGAAAAGAAAGGAGAAATTCAAAGAAAAGTTAAAGAAAGTAAAGAAGGGGATCAATTTCAAACTCAATCCACTTTTCTTATCATAATCAAGGTGAATAATAATTCCATCTCTATTTTATGAATATATGTTTCGAATTTAAGATTAAATTCGTATATATGATGTTTGGATGATAATATGCTTGAATTAAAGTTTGTTTAATTTAAACAAGATTGTTGAAATTAAGATTTATACGGCATTAGATCAAAACTGATAGAAATTGATGTTTAAATTCCATGGAAAAATTATATGTTATGAAAAAACATGATTTTAGTGTTGGATTTTAATTTTGATAATTTTCCAAGCTATGGCAGAATTAATATGAATTTTCGAATGAAAATATGGTTAGTTGCGTTTTTAGAAATTTATTTCAGAAATTATATAAAGAATTTGGGTCTAAAATTTTGATATGTTAGATAGCATGATTAATATGAATTTCTGTAATTTTTTGAGGATTTTTCTTAAGTGATTTACTATACGAATTAAATTATTTTGAGAGGAGGACTATAACGACCCGTAAAATTTTAATGGTATTATTAACGTATTTAATTGAAGTTTGGAGAATTTTAAATAATAAAATTTGCAATTAAAATTTTATATTTGGAATACGTATATTTAAATATAGAAGATGGTAAATTTTCATCTGATTTATGAAAATTTATTTCATTGTGAAATCCTATTAAATTCAAGTCAGTTAATAATTGTTGATAATAAAATATTTTCCAAACCTGAATATTTTTACATAGAAAAATTCTAAATCATCTTCTGACTGAGATGTCATTTTTCGTTTTTCCAAATTCGGACTTCTTTAGCTCCGTCGATCTTATTTTTCTGCGTTTTTGCTGCATTTTTCGCTAGTATAAAATTCGAATTTTTATAATTTAATCGTACTACTGATATCTGTATACCGTTTTGATCGTCTCGTCGTGCTAATCTTGGCGGTATATTCAATTTTGAATTATGAAGTCCGATACACAGCTGAATCCGTGAAAGATGATTTCGTATCGGTACCGGTTTTAAAATCTATTGGTTTCCGTGTGCCTACCTGTCCAAATTGAACAACCACAACCTTTAATGTTTCAGTGTTCACGCATAAATTCATTTCTCTTCGTCTCTTGCCTTTTCATTTATTTCGAAACCAAAATCCCTCCAGCCCGTCTCTTTACTTTCCCAAGGCAAAAGTAAATTAATAAAGCTACGAAGCCACAGTTGAGCATCCTCTCCACTTTCCTGAGATCCACTCCATATCTTCCAGAGAAAAAAAAATGTTTGCAACCAAAGTTATATTTGCAGTGCCTTTTCTCTTTGCCTCCCCTCTCTCTATCAATACTCCAAGCTTGCATCCGTCCTCACCAGACTTTCGCGCCCCTCCGTCCATCACAGCCACGCCACCACAACCAAAAGCCTTCCACTGCCGTGAGTTTCCCAGCACCCTCGGCCTTTCGTCCTTCTCCCACTCGCCATCTCAAGTTCGGCCATCCGTAGGTGCAGCTTCCCGCCCTGCCTCCCTCGACCTACACAACACCACAGCGGCGGCCGAGTCTCCCTCTCCTCTTCATCTTCCCGCTCTCTCTCTTTCCCGCGAGCACCTCACGAACCAGCTCCGCGCCTTCAGCTCGTTCCTCACCAAAGCACAACGTCCCTAGCTCATATACCCACAACATAGCTGCTGCTATTCCTCCATCTCTCGGGTATACGTAGTGGCGTTTATTCATGTGTTGATGCGTTGGATGTTGAAGGTAATATTTTTTATAAATATTTTTTTTACTATAGATATACATATATAGTTATGTGTGAAGCTATATGTATTGTTTTATATTCGTATGTATAATATTGTTATTCCAGTTCGTGTAAGTATATTTTTACAAACGCATATAATAATATTGTTATTCCAATTCGTGTTAATATGTTTTGCAAATGTATGCTTTCCTTTTGAATTTACAGGTAATACATATGTTATGTATATATAGGTTTAGAAATTTTATCTCTGTTAGTAGTCACATATAGTTGTTGGTATGTTATATACTACCAGTTTAACTTTAGATACAAATTTATACATTTCGTTTTACTATATTTTATTATATTGTTATGTTAGCATACAATATAAGTGTACAACTTTTTTTAGATGTTATAAGTTTATATAAGTTGTGCTTATAAATTTTATATTATATGTATATATATGTAAAAAAAATTAAACACAGAGCTGTATGCGCATGCTTGATTGATTAGTAACCATATATATGTATCTATTTAAAGTTTCATGCGATGTGTCCAAAGAATTTACTTAAAAACTATGATTTATTGTAAGATTTTGAAGTAATTTATATTTTCATATTATTGTAAGCTGTTGATTTTAAATATGTGTATTTTAAGTAACTTGTTTGTATGAGTTTACGTTGGCTTCACATATTTACATATAATTGGTATATACTATATTTTATATTGATAGTTTGATTCAATATATATAGAATTTAGATATATATGATCGGTCTGCATATATTTTAGGTCATAGGTTGTATATGATCAATCACCACATAAGTTTATATAAGCATTTATTTTATATATTATATATATGCTAGGCGTTTTTAATTTGAATAATATTACATATATATTCAATATGGAATGTGTTTGAATTTAAAATATGATTATATACATATAGTTATATATAAGTTCACTTATACCCTTTATTTTCATCGATCCAGTTCTGATTTGATTTGTCAATTTCTATTTGTTAGATTTGATCATCAAACTCGTATTCATCGTGCTTTTCTTCAAAATTCACGATTGGGTTCGTGACTCATCTTCATCCCTCTGGCCTCGAAAGGTGAGCAATCACTCACGATTAATGTTCTTTTATTTATTAAATTTGATTTCAATTGAAACGACAATTGAAATATGCTGCTATTAGTTATTTACACTGTTATATATATGCTATTACCTATATCAGTTCACCTGTGACATCTGACACCATTATCTATTATTTGTATTAATGATATATGTCTGTTATATTATTATCATATCTGTTATCAATCTGCAAGTTCCCTATTAGTATAGAATTTACCATGGGTTGAAATGATACATACTCGAACGGACTTTAGAATAGGAGAAAATCGTTATGGGTTGAAGTGATAAACCCAAGCGATTTTCATTTACATTGAATTTGGGATTACGGGTTGAAATGATATATATACCCATATATATTTAAATTACGGATTGAAATGATAAATATCCGTATCGCTTGACCATAAGAGAGAAAATTATATACAGACACCGTTGGTCTATATATAAATAATTTGAAATGATTACTATGGTTTGGAAGGAAATATATGATTTTATATAAACATTGAATTTAGATATTATATAAATGTTATTTTATATATAGTTAAATTATTCAATTTAAGCCATGAATAAATTTGTTTTAGTATAAAATAAGCTTAATAATAAAGTTTGATTTTATTAAAATATAATATGGTTAAGTAAGTATTTAAATTACATTTTAATACAGAGTGTATAATGATTTAATAAATTAAGGTTGAGATGATAGATTTGAAATTGATTTGAAATTGTATTTAATTAAGAAATATATTTAATTAGAAATCGATATGAAACTTATGGTATTTGAGATTTGAAAGGATATGATTTTTGTAACTTGATTTGGTCTAAGGTGATTTAACGAATATTTCAAGTTTGAATGAATTAAAGGAACATTTAGTCAATTGAAATTTTGGGTTTTATTTGAATGATAATGTATTTAGTAAGTAAATATTTCAAAATAAATAATAGTAAAGTGAATTTTATATATATATGGAATTATCAAATCTAGTTTTGAAATGTTTGAATATTTAAAGCTTTGAAAATATTGAAATTGAAATGGTTCATTTTGTGGTTAAAAATCTATATTTGAAATCGATATAATTTAAAATGGTTTATTGAGAAACTGAAATAAATCAAAGTTAATGATTTGAGATTTGATTAAATTTGAATTTTTGAATTTGAGCTGATTTGAATCGATTTGTGAAATCTGAGGAAGCTATTTTATTATATAAAGTATTTAAGATTTTATTTAAAGCTATTTATATATGTTACTCTATAAATTTATTTCATATAAACTATTTTAATATAAATTATTTTCAATACAAACTATTTTAAATTCTAACTATTTTATATAAACTATTTAAATTATAAACTATTTTATTATACATACTATTATTTATATTTAAACAGTTAAGTGGGAAGTGTTATGATTCCAAAGCATTATGATTTCTAAATTTTGATTTCCAAAGTATTATGATTTCCAAAGTGGTTGATTTAGAAAGTGTTATAACGTTGAAGTATTAAGACTTCGTAAATGGATATATATTAAAAATGGAAATGATATCGTATTTGGTTTTGAAATAGAAGTGATATCGTATCGATAGGTTTTGAAATGGCAATGATATTTTGGTTTTGAAATATAAATTTTTTTGAAAGTTTATTAAATGACAAATCGGTGTAATAATTACGTAGTTATTAAAGAGTGCGGGATCAGTTAGGGATATACTCTCTGTCTAAACCGATAACCACTTTAATAACTATTATACGCGGAGTGTGATCCAGAATGAAGTTGTTGGAATGGTGACGTTGCTGGATTTAAAAAAAGAGAACGATAATGGATTGCCTTCACACTTGTGTCAAATTTGAAATGACTAAAAACAGGAGCCATGCCGTGCCAATGAGGTTAGCCACCTCTAAGCGAACACACTTCTTCGTAATCTACTCATTACTTGTTTTGATTGGTGCGCACCCTTTAATTGGAGTGTTGTTTCGCGGTGTTGCGATCGTTGCGGCGATGCGTTCTCACCAGTCCGGATCAGGCAAACGGTAGTTTCACTACCTTGGGTATTGCCTCATGTGCTTTCTCATACTTGTATCCCTATGCACGACCACTACGATTTTTTTTGTGTTATACCTATGGAGTACTTCCCGATAGCCCACTAGTTTACGGTGGAGTTTACAGTGCTGTATAGACTATGACGCTTATGTAAAATGTGTTAAGGGGGATAATGGTAAGTCTTAACGCTATTTTGATACTTTATATTACTGATAGGCATTATCCGCTTATCGTACATAAATAGTTAATGAATCCTTAGAGGATGGTTATCCCAAACATCTTTTGAGTTACTTGTATTTTAGTTGTTATTTCACTTGAGTTGGATTTATTAATATATGAATGTTAATCCTGACTCGAGTGTTTTGTGTTTTGCTTTACGCTCGGGTCAGACCGAGTGTACCAGTATTCGAGACTCACCTTTGGAGTTGGGGCTTCGCTTGGAGATCCAGCTATCTATTCAGCTTTTAGATATTCAGTTGATTCTAGTGATGTATTATAATCTTGTATTTGATTATTGTATTTGAAACTTCTATTGTATCTTATTTAACTCTGATATATATAGTAGCTTCATAAACTACTATTCATTTGTTTCCACTGCATATTATTATATTACTCTGTGTATGTGATTCCGTGACTATTTATTTACTGTATATGCTGATTTTTGCCAAACATAAACTTACAATCTGGTATTTTGAGCTATTCAATTTCGGCATGTTCGGATGCGAATGGTTGAAAATAGCAGGTCGTTACAAGGACCTAAATGATTTAATTGTATTTTTAATGGAAGGGTTTATTTGCAAAAATAAATCTTGACACTTATCCAAAAATAAGGAGGCGGTAATTTTTGTAAAGCATGCAAAAAGTTGAGGCAACCAATCATGTATATACATGTAGGCAGGTAAGTTAGAAACAATTCGTTTTGACAAGCTTTAAACAGATTATCCCTAGAAAAAAAAGATTTCGCCTCCATTAGAGGTACCTTTCGACTCTTACCTTTCGCCTTTGATCAAGTCAAAACCCCACTAAGCTAAAACCAATACATAAGGTATCACCTAGATGGTACGTAGTGGATTTGAGGAAAGGCAGAAGGTATGGCGTCGAAATCATTACTTCCGTTGGGGTCGATACTTTAGTTTGTTTCAAAAAGTTAGGCGCCTACCTTTGTTCTACTAAAGCTTTCGACATAGCTGAAACATATGTTTTCGAAGGTAGTTTTCTAATAGCTTTTGAAGGAGTTGCCATTTTCTATTTTACTTTCGACTAAGTCCCTTAAGTTGTAAATTAATGCTTTCGAAAGAAGGGGTTCCAACCTAGTCGAAGCCTTGCTACCGTTCTTTTTCCTTTCGAGTGTATTGAAGTTATCAATGCTTTCGAAGGGTAATGTTTATTTTAAAGATGTATTAAGTCACTTCATAAATGATTTTGAAAGGGTTCAAGGGTTTCAAAGGTAATGGCTTCAAAAGGGGGTTTTGATGCTATCCTTCAGTATTTTATTTAAATAATTTAAAGCTTTCAAAGGGGATGGTGCCGACGCCATCAAGTTTCTCCAATGCTTTTATATAATAAAGAAAGCTTTCAAAAAAGATACTTTCATTTGAATTCGCTTTGCCCCAAATGATATTTTTAAATATAAACCCAATGGTTTTGAAAGGGGTACTTTCAATTGGTTTTGAAGCTATGCTTCTAAAGTTAAATGCTAATACTTTAATACATTCGAAAGGTTTCGAAAGAAAGGTTTTAAAGTGTTAGAAAGGTAGAAGCCTAATGTTTTGAAAATATATTTACATGCTTTTGAAGGAGGTCATCCAGTAAGGTTGAAAGCAAGGTTTCGAAAGGCTTTATTCTACAAACAGATAAACCAATCACATTTTTAAAGAAAACAATGACATAAATAAAGTGTTTTGAAAAGGAGTTTTTGAAAAAGTTTTCTTTGATTAAAAGGTTAAAAGGACTAACCAAGTTAATGTATTTACTTCTTCATATATGTATATATTCACATTGAAGTAGACCCATAATTGCATTTTGGGGAAGGACAAAATAACCAACTTGGTTGACTCAGTAGTGAATATAAATTAAGTTAACTTCTGAATGAGTAGAGTTGCATCCAGGAGGTCAGGAAGACCAAAATATTGGATGCTAAAATAATAAAGAAAGTTGTTGGCAGGAGCTAATAAGTTTCCAGTAAGCCCATGGAAACTGTGTGTAGGAAAAGATATTAGCAGAGGACAATAGATTCATAGTTGTCCTATGAAAACTATGTATAAAAGAAGATGTCAGAAAGAAAGGTTCACAGTAAGACCTTGAAAAGTATGATTTGATACAGGCAGGGGCCGGTAGGTTTATTGTTAGCCCATGAAAACCATATCCGAACTAACATATTGACAGGTGTCAATAGGTTCTTAGTAAGCCCATAAAAACTAGGATAAGAAGAAAATATATTGGAGTTACCAATAGGTCTCTAGTTAACCATGAAAACTAGGATAAGTGTAAAGATATTGGAGTTACCAATAGGTTCATAGTGGTCCCATGAAAACTATGTAATTGGACAGGGAGTCCTTAAACATTTAACCGGTTATTAGTTAGCCGATGAAAACTATTAGGTTAATAGTGATCTTAGAAACTATAACCGTGAAAGATGGTCAAAATGAACGGGGATGGGTAATCCTATTTTTTTACTTGCTTTGCATATCATAGTATTTTGAGAGGTATTAACCATTGCGGTTGCAGGGGCATGGTATATTTTAACGACCCTGACTCGACCTTCGAAAATCGACACTGAAATACTTCACTCGTATCTGAATGCCGTAGATTCAAACGTTGAATCTGGTTCGCCGGAGCTTATAACACATTAAGTACAAAACATAGTGGAAGAAAAATGAATATATCACATATATCCAATGAATTACATCATCCCTGCAACAATTTATCCAACATCAGAGTAAATATACAAATGCCACGGCGGAACACAACAGCGGAAACATAACTTCAACTTGCTTGGACTACCAAAATAGCTCCATATATTGCATCCCATCTCCAAAGCTCCAAAGCAAAACCCAATCCAAAAGCTCAAAATCCTATCATGCTGAACTTAAGCAAGTCCGGTCCGCATGCGATTGCCAAAATCCAAAGACTTTGAAGATTTCCAAAAGCTACACCTACTATCTGACTATCTGAAAATCTGACTCTAGGCTGCCTGTAACGACCCGAAATTTTCTAACCCGAAAATTCCAGATAGTTATAAAAAAGAAGAAAGAGATAGAAGAAGAAGAACAGAAACACCAAACATCTCACAATCGCAGCAGATAAAACATAATAAATAATAACAGTTTACTAAAGAATATTATAACTGTCGGTTACATTTAATATACATCAGAGTTTCACATAATATACAGTCACTGAATATTTAAAATTATCATGACTCAGATTAACAATAATATAAATACAGCGGATATACTCTATACGATATTGCCACCAGCTCGCCTCCTGAGCTCCAGAACGTCCTAACATGAAAATCTGTAATACTCGGTCTGACCCGAGCATTACACCAAAGTAACACCCGAGTCAGGCTGGAAACCAGCGTGAGTAAACCCAACTAACATGGAATACCAATGCAATCATCTTATATAAACCTGGGGTAACTTATATCAATTTAACCAGTTCATAATTTGCTATAGACAACCCTTATTTCACATATCAATTTCTAGGTACCAAACTTAGATAAAATAATCCAATTCACTTAATCGTTTTATTCCAGTCTATTGATTTCTCACATCAATTTATAAAAATTCGAAGTGGTTTCGGGTATTTCCTAATACCCGATCCCGGTCTCTTCGAGTCTCATGCCATCCTATTCCAAAATATCCAAATGAAAACACAACATTTGATATCAGAGATATCAACTCATCCAAAGCATCCAATACCATTCAGTCATCCATAAGCAATGCTTAATCACATACAAATTTTTTCAATTGATTATAATTTGAATTTCTAACCACATTCATTTAGATTCCTTCATTCAATCTTAATCAATTCCAAACAATTTAATTAGTCAACCCTTCACTATTCATCATAATTAATCACCCTAGATCAATTATTTTTCAATTTCATTCAAGTAGTTATCTCAAATTAACTTCACGATATTAATTGCACTTAACCAAAATCAATAAGTAATCTTATTGATTAACTATTTAAATTCCATTAATTCTTAATTACTTATATTAACTAACTCCTCTTAAGTCACTTATTCCTGATTAATTCATCTTAATTAATCTATCTTTAATTATATCTTTGATTATATAAATTAATGATTTCCAATTATATTTCACTTTATCCTAATCCACATTAGTTACTTTATTCAACCACAATATTGATCTTCCTTGAATTATCTCAACCTATATTTAGTTATCCATTTAATTACTTCATTAAATAAATCAATTTCTCTTTAATTAATCGTCTTAATTAATCTCTTGATTAATTACACAAGTAATCATCTTTTATTAATTACATTAAGTATTCGCTTATCGAACCATCCATTTTATTTTGGATTTATTAAACTTAATAGATTTAACTTAACTTTAATTAATTAATTAATTCAGACCTTTAATAACTAAATTAATCGCCCAATTATTAATTTACTGAATTAATTTATTATCCATTTTAAATTACGCTACAAATTTAATGGATCACAAACCCTTAAGCCTTTAGTAACTTTTAATACGGAAACATTTTCTTATTTATGATTAAGTTTAAAACAACTTAAAATTCCCAATACTTAGAGTTAAGCAACAATTAACACGAGAACCATCCAAAACCGAAACGACCAGATCATCAATTCACAGTGCATATCAAATCAATCAAATCATTCAACCAAATATTTAAATTTAACCATTTAAATTTAAATAAAAATCCAGAAACATGAGGTTTACTCACCTTATTCCATTTGCAATCCAATTCCATCTCGATCATTACCTCTTAATTTGAACCTTGTAAAAATATTTATACAATTTATCAACATTTGAGATAATCGAACCATTAAATTTCCATTGATAAATTTTAAATTACCCAGTGAATTTATTTTTAACCTAATCTATCTCCAACATATGTTATTTTAAAAATAAACTAGTAAATGAAATATGTATGTATATATTTGTAAAAATAATCTACATAGATTTTTTAAAATCTAATATTTCATTTAAATTTTCTATATCCCAAATCTAAAACGATTTCAGTTTATCTGCATATATATACACTTCATAAATCTAAAATTTTAAAGAAAACAACCCATTGTTATACATATATATAGTATTCTTATACTTTACTTTGAAACTAAATTAAAGCAAATGCTTAGCTTCAACAAAAAAAAAACCTTATTGCCGACTCTACTACCCCTCACGCGGCCTCAACACCACCGCGACCCTGCCTCGTTTCCAACGCAACCCCAACAGCCCGCTGCCCACTTTGATGAACCCTAGCCCAGACCTGCTTTATCTTCCACTCTCGACTGCAAATGTCCCCCTCTCTGCCTCGATCGTTCGCAAGTCCCAAACCCTAGTTCGAATCCCCAAATTTGAGTCGCCGCTCCCCTACCCCAGTACGCCGCCTCACCCTCGCAGCATCGCGATAATCGAGTCGCCTCCCCATCGCACGCGAGCTACGGCTTCGTGTTTATCGCGACTTCGCCCTCGTCGAACCACCTGCCTCACGCCCTGCTTGCTGAAAACAAGGTTATCGAACACGAGCAAAAGAAATGATCTTCGATTGAACGAGATTCGAATTCATTACAGGCCGGCTTCGGCCATTTTTATATTTATTTTTTTCGTGAATTCTTGCTTTCGGTTTGAAAATTAGAGAGGGGGTTAAGGTATAGGATTAGAAAAGCTTCCTGCGTACGCTGTTATAAAAAAAAATCTCTGACCAAATGTACTTTTAATTTTATTATATTATAAAACTTACAAACGTCTCGTTAAACATAACGCGAAATTCCGAACCCCGTATCCGACATGCCGACAGGTGTTTATAAGGTTTTACCCGCATTCCGAACACAATGAAACGTGTTTCGGAAGCTGAGTTGAACGTATGTGCGAGTTACGGAATTAAACGATCGATATTAAATTAAATCGATCAAAACAAATCTAAGCGTTTCGAGATGCCAGGGTCGAATGACAACTCCGATTGCTACGTAAATTGAAATCCGATAATAACTAACTATTACGGATCCAATGGAACCGGTTTCGTCGAATTCCGAGACTGTGTCTCAGAAGGCTATTTTTAAATTCAATTTGAACGATATACTATTAAAAACCTTTAAATTAAATTTCAACCATTCTATTATCTTCAGTATCATCATTATAGATTTAATAAGCCTTCATATTATTTTGAACAGGCTTAGAAATTTATGATTCAACAATTTACCCATTTCAATTTATTAAATTCAATATTTTAAACTATATAATTCAATGATTTAATAATCCAGTAAATATTAATATCTTGAATACAAGTTAAAATTCACGTTTAAATATTTTAAAATCAATTAACTATTCAAATTTAAATTGCTAGAAATTCCGGGTCGTCACATTCCTTCCCCCTTAAAAGAATTTCGTCCTAAAAATTACTAGTTAGGAAGAATGGCCCAATACCCGTTTACTTTTTTTTCAAAACTCACAATTCAACATCCTACTAACTATCCTTTATTAAAGACCCACTATCACCTTAAGCAACTTCCAAAACCTTCTATAGTTTCAAACAATACCCCTATGCTCAATCATCTAAATCTCAATTTAAAACCAAATTTTGAATTATCAAAATTTTCTCAAAATTTTTCTAACTCTCTAAATTTCCGAAAATTTTTGCGAGCGTCTCCTTTGCGCGGCTAGCTCGGTACAACTACAAAAGGCCACTACGGGCTCCCAAATTCCAAAAGAAAACAAAAGCCAAGTGGCTACATCAAAAACCCAATCCAATTTCATTCAGAAATTTTAAATACATACCTTTTTGTCGAGCAATTCAAATTTATCTTCTGATATCAAATCCAATTTCCTTTTCCTTATAATCCCTGCATATCTTATTTAACAAAAATATCAAATCATAGCCCTTTCAAATCCTTACATACTTATCCTTACAGAAGTTTTCATATCCTTTCCTATTCACACTAGTTTTCCCCACTTCATACGAATTCAATTTACTTTAAATCTTGAATGTTGAATTTTATCTTTCAAGTATATCTGATTCATATTAGTTTCATATACTAATTTACTTTAATTCCCAATTTGAAATCGTTTTGTCGTTAACAAAAATTTTCCCAAAAATTTCCAAAAATTTTCTAACTCCCAAAATTTTCGAAATTTTTTGGCAGAGTCTCCTTTATACGGAGGAGCTTTTACAATTTTACAGGAGATATAAATATATATACATCGACCCACCCGGTCCGAAAAAAAAACAGTTCATATTTCCTATTTTTATTGCGTAGGCGTACCTTATTTAGCATTTAAGCAAGCAGCTTATTTATTTTAGCATTTAGTGCAATCCAAATCCAGCCAAACGGCCTTCAGGTACCTGTACTTACTCAATTTAAATATGTAAGTGCCATATATAGAGAATTCATTAGCATTCCACTTACTTCCAATAGCTAAACATATATATATATATATATATATATATATATATATATATCATAAACAACAAGCACCAAACGTTTACCCTAAGCGATTTACATGATTTAAAGCTATTCCAATTGCTTCCAACTAGATTTATATGCCATTTCATTCGATTTTAATGGTTTACAATTCAAATGCTTACATTCAATTTATTTTTAATCCAAACAAGCTCATATTCACTCCTCTTAATTTCAAAATCATGTTATTCAATTTTCATCAACTCATAGAATTTAATTATATTCATTTACGTCAAATGACAATCCATACTATGCAAGTTTGATGATATCAATATAACTAAACAATTACTTAAGTTTTATTACCAATTTAAATTGATTTCAACTTAAGTTATATTTAATTCTTTCTATTTTAATTTATTCACAACCATACCCAAATTCATCAATTCTAAGCTTTTATTGAAATATACAACTTTACCCTTTCAAACTAATATGCCTCATAACTTGAGTTCACTTTAACAACCCTATTCCAATTAAAACTTTGATTTAATCTTTGTTCAATCGGACTTCATCCATTTATTTCTTAAATCAATTAACCCATTTATTTACTCATTTTAATTTTTGAATTCATCTACTTAATTCACTTTCAAATTCGTTATATTATACAAAACCATTCTCAATTTATTATTACCCATCTGGGTTTTGGTTGCAACTCAAACTATTTCTATTATTATTCACTTCCCTTTCATATGACTGCACTTCTCTTATATCCAATTTACTTGCAAACTTCATTAAATATTATTCAAATCACACTTGAATTATATTCATAATTCAATCCATCACATTTTCAATCCAACTCAAATTTTATTTTTCCAACATCTCTTCTTATTTAATTCATTATCAAATCTAGGTCGAATTCCATTCACAATTCGAATTCATTTCCAAACTCCATTATTAACTTACAATTTATTTATTTCAACCGAATTAATTTTTTTTTATTAATATGTTCCATCGAATAATTATTTAGCTAATTAGCTTATTCCTAATTTTTAAATCAATATTCGATTTTTATTTTAAAAACCACTTCATTAAATTTTCCCGAGTTCCAACTTTATTTTATAATTTCCGTTTGGGTTTCCCTTGATTTTCCAAAATTCCAACCTTTTATTTTAAAATTTTAGAAAAACCTTTAAATTCAGATAATACAATTAAAATAGCTTTTTATATAAATATATCTTATAACTCGATGTCTCAACCAGTCCATCCTTGTTCTCACAGAAATTCAGTCATCCGTTGATCAGGCGTAGGACTGAAAATCTACAAGTACTTAGTACCCGTTTTCAACACCCAGTGAAAATACTTGGAAAATAATTTTATCGAAATATAGAAAACAGTTTTTTTTTGAAATTAGAGGAAATATCTTTGGTGAGGATGCTCTGGAAATCATCACCCCCATCCATGGTCACAGTTACATTCCAGGGTTACGTTGCCATCACAGCAAAAGTCCATGTAACTACAGGCTCTCCGCGGCCTCTCGATTACGCCATGGATCCCACACAACAGATCACAGTTACATCCAGGATTACGTTGCCATCATAGCAGAAGTCCATGTAACTGAATGCTCTCAGCGGCCTCTGATTTGCGCTGTCGAAATGAAACTTCTCCACTCCTACATAGGTCGCAGTCTGCCGATATAAAATCAAACGCAGACTGTTGGCTCTCAGCGGCACACACGACTTCCGCTATGTTATACACTACTCATAATTCTCAGGAACTAGTTTTGTCCGGACTCCTCACAGGATCAACTTTAGAACCCCCCCCTTGGGGCTCAAGGCAGAACCACCCAGTGGCACTCCTGAGAAGTTCATTTCAAGGGAGCGCCTTTTTCCCCAGAGCCATCATCAAAATATTTTATACTATACACATATAGTATCTGCAAATCATACACTTAGTATGATATCGTACAAAGCTCCTTTACAAAAAATCGATTATCCCAAAATCGATAATTCTCAAACTAGGCTTTCCAAATTCAATATTGATTTGACCCAAAATCAAAAGCCTTTCCAAATCCAAAGGTTCTCAAAACCTTTTCCAAAATCCTCATAAGATCCTTTATATATATATACAGATATATATATATTTTAAAACTTTGGATCTTTTCAAACTTGTATGAAACTCCTTTTATACTTCAAACACCTTCAAAAATCCTTTCCTTCCGGCAATAGATTTAACAAGGAAAGATTTATCTTATATAACAAAGATACATAACTTTGTTTATTCAAAATCAAGTATTCAAATTTGATTACTCTTTCCAATATCAATTCCATTCAAATCCGTACGATGTACACATAACATCCGTACGCTATACCAATCTGACCGCTCACTCGATCACTCAATTTCACTTCCGAACTAGTATTGTCTACCCGACTTCCTAGTGCGGACTCAGATCCGGTTTCTTGATCAGAAACCGTCATTCTCCTTGCATAGTCATAACTATGATAGAGAATATCCAGAACCAATCAACAATCCATATCCAGGTTCGCCGTCAAAAATCGAGTGAAAAATCCCAACCCGGATCGATATAATTATCTCGAAATTCTGTGCTCGAATCTGGATCAAACCACTATGCGAATAGAATAATATATGTACATCCTACGTATTTAACTTCATTGATTTTTAGCCAAATCAATTTCTCTTTCTATTCACATTTCCTTTAAATTCTATCCACTTACTCACATTTGCTTTAATCCTCATTTGATTATTCCATCAATTCTTATCTCAGTCGGGTATTTAACCAATAACAGTTTAGACTCCGACCAAATTATATTTAGAAAATAGCATGGAAGTTTTTTTTTTAAAATAAATAAAAATAAATAAATAAGTAGTTGAAAAATAATTATTAGTTTGCAAAATAGCTATAAAATAGTTAACTAATTATAGAATAGTTGAAAATAGTTAAATAGTTTCAGAAATTTCAAATAATTGCAAAATAGTTGTAAAATAGAAATTAGTTTGTGAAATAGTTGAAAAATAGCAATTAGTTAAAAAAAAACAGTTGAAAAATAATTATAGCCCAAAAATAATTGTAAAACAAGTATAAAATAATTTGGCTTTAAGAAAGAAAAGTTGTATATATTAAAGAGTCTAGAAAAATAAGTTTACATCAAAACAATTTATATTGAAAATAGTCAAGAGCCAACTGTTCACTTCCCCAACAATTCAATGTACACTTCCATTAATTGACTCAATTCTAACTTGAATAACTTCAATTTCTGTTGAAATTTATTCCCAATTCCAGTTGAATTAATCTTGATTCCTTTCCCAATTTAAATCAAATTCTAGTTGATTTTAATCCTGTTCGATTTTAATTTTAATTTCATATTATTCCAATCAATTTGAATTATTATCAATTGAACCCATTTCAAATTAAAATCATTTCAATATAATCCGATTTAATTTCCCATTAATTTTTTTAAAGTTATACATCTTCAATCACCAATCCACTTAATTCAAACCAAATTCAATTTCAATCTTGAATTTAAACCATCTCGAATTATATAAATTCGAGTTGAATTCACAAGGGTTGGTTTACCTTTTTAAACCAAATTAACTTTTATTCAAAGTTTTTATTCAATTTAATTTCTGAGTCCAATTCTCACAATTCCATTTTAAATTATCTTTACTTATGTATTTCAAGGTTCAAATTAGAATTCAATACAATTTTTTTTTAATTTTTTTTTAATTTATTACTCAATTTTATCCTCCAGTTTGAAGCCAGTTCTTAAACAAGTTTATTTTACAATTCAATTATTCAAATTTATTTTATTAACAATAGGATGATATCATCCAATTTATTTTAAAACGTCCATCCATCTTCAATCTTTAAATCTCAAACCCGTTTTGAGATCACACAAATTCCCAATTCAAATCAACCATTTAAGTTCCCAAGTTAAATTCCAATTTCATCTTGCAATTTCCAATTCAGGTTGCTTTTTCTACATTTATTTAACTTTCCCAAAGTCAAATTCCAATTTACTTAATCCAATCAACCTCATTCAATCCTTAAATTTCACAATAATAATCTTCCCACTTACAAACTTGTATCACTTTGGGTTTTTACATCACACTTCAGGGAAAAATCAAAACTCAACCTCTTAGAGTTTATTTCAAATTATCTTTGATATCATGTATATCCATACATATATGCATATTTATTTCTTGGCCCTTCCAGCCATGGTTTACAATTTTAAACCACCCTTGGTTTTAAATTCAAGTCAAATTTCAAAAAACCCATTGTTTCCAACAAGTCCCATTTCCCTTTTATATTATTCTTATTTCTATAATTTCAAGATTAAATTTCAGTTTGAATCCCATTTCAAACTTACATTTATTTAAAGCTTTCAATTAATTTAATTCCTGAATTCTAATTTTAGAATTTCATTTTCAATTAATTAAATTTCGATTTGGTTGTATTATATTACTTCTAAATTTTAATTCCAATAATTAACAACCAATCACCTTTATATTTATTAGAAGGAAATATTGCTTTATATATCAAAATATACTTTTATATAAATTCATTTAAAACCTTTATATAAGAAAATAACAAGTACGCACTCATATATATATATATATATATATATATATATATACACACACTCAACTCATTCTAGAGTACTACAGACTCTATTAAATAAGTAATTCCCACCAGAGCCAAGGTTCTCGCTTAACCTGGCTCTGATACCAAATGTAACGACCCAAAATTTTCTAACCCGAAAATTCCAGATAGTTATAAAAAAGAAGAAAGAGATAGAAGAAGTAGAACAGAAACACCAAACATCTCACAATCGCAGCGGATAAAATATAATAAATAATAACAGTTTACAAAAGAATATTATAACTGTCGGTTACATTTAATATACATCAAAGTTTCACATAATATACAGTCACTGAATATTTCCAATTACCATGACCCAGATTAACAATAATATAAATACAGCGAATATACTCTATACGATATTGCCACCAGCTCACCTCTTGAGCTCCAGAATGTCCTAACCAGAAAATGTGTAATACTCGGTCTGACCCGAGCATTACACCAAAGTAACACCCGGGTCAGGCTAGAAACCAGCGTGAGTAAACCCAACTAACATGGAATACCAATGCAATCATCTTATATAAACCCGGGGTAACTTATAACAATTTAACCAGTTCATAATTTGCTATAGACAACACTTATTTCACATATCAATTTCTAGGTACCAAACTTAGATAAAATAATCCAATTCACTTAATCGTTTTATTCCAGTCTATTGATTTCTCACATCAATTTATAAAAATTCTAAGTGGTTTCGGGTATTTCCTAATATGCGATCCCGGTCTCTTCGAGTCTCATGCCATCCTATTCCAAAATATCCAAATGAAAACACAACATTTGATATCAGAGATATCAACTCATCCAAAGCATCCAATACCATTCAGTCATCCATAAGCAATGCTTAATCACATACAAATTATTTCAATTGATTCTAATTTGAATTTCTAACCACATTCATTTAGATTCCTTCATTCAATCTTAATCAATTCCAAACCAATTAATTAGTCAACCCTTCACTATTCATCTTAATTAATCACCCTGTATTAATTATTTTTCAATTTCATTCAAGTAATTATCTCAAATTAACTTCACGATATTAATTGCACTTAACCAAAATCAATAAGTAATCTTATTGATTAACTATTTAAATTCCATTAATTCTTAATTACTTATATTAATTAACTCCTCTTAAGTCACTTATTCCTGATTAATTCATCTTAATTAATCTATCTTTAATTATATCTTTGATTATATAAATTAATGATTTCCAATTATATTTCACTTTATCCTAATCCACATTAATTACTTCATTCAACCACAATATTGATCTTCCTTGAATTATCTCAACCTTTAATTAGTTATCCATTTAATTACTTCATTAAATAAATCAATTTCTCTTTAATTAATCGTCTTAATTAATCTCTTGATTAATTACACAAGTAATCATCTTTTATTAATTACATTAAGTATTCGCTTATCGAACCATCCATTTTATTTTGGATTTATTAAACTTAATAGATTTGACTTAACTTTAATTAATTAATTAATTCAAACCTTTAATAACTGAATTAATCGCCCAATTATTAATTTACTGAATTAATTTATTATCCATTTTAAATTACCCTACAAATTTAATGGATCACAAACCCTTAAGCCTTTAGTAACTTTTAATACGGAAACATTTTCTTATTTATGATTAAGTTTAAAACAACTTAAAATTCCCAATACTTCGAGTTAAGCAACAATTAACACGAGAACCATCCAAAACTGAAACCACTAGATCATCAATTCATAGTGCATATCAAATCAATCAAATCATTCAACCAAATATTTAAATTTAACCATTTAAATTAAAATTAAAATCCAGAAACGTGAGGTTTACTCACCTTATTCCATTTGCAATCCAATTCCATCTCGAACATTACCTCTTAATTTGAACCTTGTAAAAATATTTATACAATTTATCAGCATTTGAGATAATCGAACCATTAAATTTCCATTGATAAATTTTAAATTACCTAGTGAATTTATTTTTAACCTAATCTATCTCCAACATATGTTATTTTAAAAATAAACTAGTAAATGAAATATGTATGTATATACTTGTAAAAATAATCTACATAGATTTTTAAAAATCTAATATTTCATTTAAATTTTCTATATCCCAAATCTAAAAACGATTTCAGTTTATCTGCATATATATACACTTCATAAATCTAAAATTTTAAAGAAAACAACCTATTGTTATACATATATATAGTATTCTTATACTTTACTTTGAAACTAAATCAAATCAAATTCTTAGCTTCAACAAAAAAAATACCTTATTGCCGACTCTACTACCCCACACGCGGCCTCAACCCCACGGCGACCCTGCCTCGTTTCCAACGCAACCCCAACAACCCGCTGCCCACTTCGATGAACCCTAGCCCAGACCTGCTATATCTTCCACTCTCGACTACAAATGTCCCCCTCTCTGCCTCGATCGTTCCCAAGTCCCAAACCCTAGTTCGAATCCCCAAATCTGAGTCGTCGCTCCCCTACCCCAGTACGCCGCCTCACCCTCGCGACATCGTGACAATCGAGTCGCCTCCTCGTCGCACGCGAGCTACAGCTTCGTGTTCATCGCGACTTCGCCCTCGTCGAACCACCTGCCTCACGCCCTGCTTGCTGAAAACGAGGGTATCGAACTCGAGCAAAAGAAATGTTCTTCGATTGAACGAGATTCGAATTCATTAGAGGCCGGCTTCGGCCATTTTTATATTTTTTTTGGTGAATTCTTGCTTTCGGTTTGAAAATTAGAGAGGGGGTTAAGGTATAGGGTTAGAAAAGCTTCCTGCGTACGCTGTTATAAAAATAAATCTCTGACCAAATGTACTTTTAATTTTATTATATTATAAAACTTACAAACGTCTCGTTAAACATAACGCGAAACTCCGAACACCGTATCCGACATGCCGACAGGTGTTTATAAGGTTTTACCCGCATTTCGAACACAATGAAACGTGTTTCGGAAGCTGAGTTGAACATATGTGCGAGTTACGGAATTAAACGATCGATATTAAATTAAATCGATCAAAATAAATCTAAGATTTTCGAGCTGCCAGGGTCGAATGACAACTCCGATTGCTACGAATATTGAAATCCGATAATAACTAACTATTACGGATACAATGGAACCGGTTTTGTCAAATTCCGAGACTGTGCCTCGGAAGGCTATTTTTAAATTCAATTTGAATGATATATTATTAAAATTGAACAAATTACCTTTAAATTAAATTTCAACCATTCTATTATCTTCAGTATCATCATTATAGATTTTATAAGCCTTCATATTATTTTAAACAGGCTTAGAAATTTATGATTCAACAATTTACCCAATTTCAATTTATTAAATTCAATATTTTAAACTATATAATTCAATGATTTAATAATTCAGTAAATATTAATATCTTGAATACAAGTTAAAATTCACGTTTAAATATTTTAAAATCAATTAACTATTCAAATTTAAATTGCTAGAAATTCCGGGTCGTCACACTGCCCATGTGGAAAATTGTGGACACCTAGAGTTTAGAAAGGGAACAATAAACTCTAGGTCAGTGATGGGACTGGTGTGAGCAAATAAAAATAGTTTTATTTTTGAAACAAGAAAACAACAAAGAAGTAAGAAGAAATTTGCAATGCTTTTTGGAAAATGAAACTACCATAAGGCTTCCCGCCACACACGCAATGCAAACACACAATTGGAGGAGATTTCTCCTTATGATATTCAAACATGTTTGATATGCAAAATCCTTTTGATATTATTATTAGTTCATAGTGCAAAAAAAACATTTGCAAGTATAATATTAATCTTAGCCATCATACGTACCATTATAGTATGTCTACTATAGCTACCATGTTAAATGGCAGGTTCTACGACTAAAACCGTACAAGGAGCGTATTGGATGATTGGATTTCCAACAAATGGTCAGGCTAAGGAACTTCCTCACCACATGGGTACGCCTCTGGAGGGACGCCCCGAGAACCTAACCGACTCTCTGCCAACACAAGACCGAGTTACCTCTGTAACTAGGTAACTACCAACACGAGTATACCATTCCCTGGTCATTACCGACCTTTATCCGAGGATCGTCAACACCAAAAAATTCCAACAACCACAAAGGTTAAATATCTGGGCTCCATACCATGATACCACCTTTTTTCAGAAGGAAATGGACATACCCTAAAGGGCACGACCCTCATAACCTTGCTTCCTGTTTCGACCATTTCTGGGTTGTGAGGTTCGACAAAGTCTCGTCCACAAAGCTACGCTTTTCACAAAAGCTATGCTTTGATAAACAAATGATCAGCAGCACTTAGTTTGCCACATTACCAAATTGGGAATATATCACTAGTAACCATCAACTACATAACCTCTGAGCTCGTACGTCTTAGAGAAGAGTGTTAAGCTAAGAGAATAAATTTTATGCCACCAAACAGAAATGTATTTCATAGAAACCAGCTAAACATCTCAAAGTGTAACGTCAGACATACATCCATACAAGTCCGTTCCGGGTTCGAATGGAACCAAAGGCACTTCGAAGAAGCCCTTGCAAATCCAGATAATCCCTTATCACGTCCAGACTCCCCATCACATAGGGTGATCAAATCTCTATACCGAGGCCATTCGGTGCAGGGACATTCGACAGGTAATCCTTTCGCTTTCGAAAATACCCAGTCTTCACCACCGTCTTCAAATGCAATCCATTACGTTGTATCATTAATCGGAATGGGTTTTATGACATAAAGTCCTCTCTCGGCTAAACCGAATAATGAGCGCTTGATTTTAAAAACATATGGATATAATGAGATCTTAGTTAAGTCGCAATTTTTGGCCCAAAATCTTTCCTTTGAATGGTTTAAACAGATTTCCACTTTAATCTTTTAAAACAAAAGATTCACCCTTTTATGATCCTCTTCAACTTAAAACAAAGTTCACTAATCTTTCACAAATATTCATTCATAGCTTTCAAAACTATTTCCATTTTGATGCACCCATAACTTAAAAATCTTTTCAATAACAGCTGGAAATCCTTTCCTTCTATAAAGGCAATTATCATTTGAAAACAAAGGTTTTTTCGTTTCGAAAAAATCCGATCAAATATACACAAGTTATAGCCTTTAATGGTATAAACCATAATCAGCGAACTGCCGTATCATCAGCAAGTTCTATTTGAATTAAATTCAAATTCCCAAAATAATTTGTTGTATAACTTATATAACCCTTTCAAACCATAAGTTTCAAAATAATTTCAAAACTTTGACAAGATATAGTATATTCAAACTAAATTTCAAACTTCATTTCCAAAAGCTTTTCATATTCAACTCAATTTCATTTCCAAGCCAATTAGATTCAAAATTCAATTTTTAAAACAAAATAATATTTAAAATATCTGTGACTTAACCAATTTCCTCATGCAACCCATATTTTTGTGCGTGTGGTATAGTCCAGGAGTTTTACACACAACAATAACATATCACAATCATCATCAATTCCAACACAACAACAACGATAAGCGGTATAATCCTATAACGCTTAACTTCATTCACAGATTTATAGATAAATATGTAAATTTATCACAGATAAATAAATCACAGATCACGGCTCAAGAGAACATCACACGGTAGAGGTACCAACAATTTAAAGCATTCAATAGAATCTAATCATTCATAAGCAAGATAAATAAATCACATGATTATAATTCATTCAATTAATTCAAATAGATAAATTACTTATGAATTAATCACCTAACATTGATTAATTAACATTAATTACAAACCACTTTAATTAATTATCCTTTAATCATTTATTAATTAACTGTTCGACGACGGATTTTCTATCGGTTTAGAAAACCGTCGAACGAATTTTAAATTTAAAAATAACCGCCAGCGCACGGTGTACGAATGTAGCACATGGCGAATACGGGTCGATCCATAGGGAATTGATGATTTAAATTTCCTACTCAATCAAATTAACCCAAAGTTGAGAGTGTGTTTAGCTAGAAAATGAGAAAATGAACTAACTAACAAAAGGAAAAGAAATGCAAATATGAGAGTTAAATGACAATTTAGAGAATAAATCCACTCTCTAAATCATGTAGTTCAACACATGAAATCATGATCTCTCTTTTATGGTCATTAGTGTTTTATTTGATGTGTTTATCATAAGTATGGCATATTTGAGCTATTGATTAGCCAACATAAGCCATCAAACTATAACACACCCCTTAAAAAACTTACTAACGTTCATAAAATTGATAAAGAAAATAAGAATGAAATCTATTTTAAGTATGGCCTATTAACTATTGATTAGAAACATAGACCATCAAATTTTAATTTCAAATCACTTTCTTATGCCATAATCATATATTGACGAAGAGGCATTTGTGTTAGTGATTGTTTAAGCATAGCCTATTTTGTGTCAACAATATAGACTATCAAATTCAAAGCAAAAACAACATATAAAACCACTTCTATCATCATCATTAAGCACAAAAAGAGAGCATGAATTAACAAAATGTTGAAGCTACATTAATTAGAGAGCTTCATTACCCCTAAATTGAAGGGTTTTAGCTTCTCATATTTGTCATTTTATTAACAAATGTAGCTAACAACAAGAAAGCAAAATGAAGAGGAAAAAGAGAGCAAAATGAAAAGATAAGCGAACTAACTTGCATAAAAGAAAAGAGATCTACACTACAACATTAAAAAGAGGCATGTAAAAGGAAAGAGCATGTATTAATAACATAAAAAAAGGAAAATTACATGAAAATAAAAATGGCTAAGTAGCCATGAAAGAGAAAGAGAGCTTTCTTTTATTTGATCTAAACTAATGAAGAGGAAGAGGAAGAGAGGAGGCCTAAGAGAGACTAAGAGAGAGATGAGGATTACATGAAACATATGGGTATTTATACATGTATGAAACCCTAATTCAAATTTTTGGGGAATGCCCAAAATGCCCATAAGGTAGTGTGTCCACCAAGTAATCATTAGCATGTCATAATTCCCATTTAAGTGTACATGAAGCCATTAATTCCATAAGCATGTGCATTAGCCTTTAATTTGTACATCAAGGTAGGTGGGTAGGTGGGGTCCTCCATGATCTTTACTTTGAATTATTTCCATCTTCATTCCTTTATATCCATTTTGTTCATGCATGTTTCTTCATGAACCCACTAATATGAGAAGCTAAATTCCTACAAAATATTATAGAAATTTCCAATTAAATTCTCTCAAATTAATATACGCGCACAAATGGCCATTTTTCCCTTATTGAAGATGAATATGTGAAAATTTGGAATTAATATGAATTTTGGTTAAAACAAGTTAAAATACCCAATATGATCATTTATTTAATTTAAATAGAATAAATATGGTGGTAAAAATATGCACATTTACGTGCACATCAAATACCCCCACACTTATCTTTTTATTCGTCCTCGAATAAACTAAAACTAAGATAAATCCGTTTTCGTAGGAAGCACGATTGCATTGAGCGTATGCAACAAGCCGTTAAACCTCTGGGTGTCCCCAGTAGGACGATGTAGTCTCGTGAGGGTTTTCAGCGGATACTACCCCCAAAATCCAAATGCAAAATAAAAAATAAGTGAAAATATTTACAAAAATGCAAGATTTATTTAAAAAGAGATGAAAGCGAGTTTTTGAAAATATTTACAAATAAAGGATTCACTTTTAAATCGACATTGATAAGTTAAATATAGGTTTTGGTTATTATCTTAAAAATTTATGTCATTTACTCATCAAAATTTTCAACAAAAATCAAGTTATCATAATAAATAGACAATAGTTTAACTCGTTGTTTCAGTTGATAACAAAGTGTATCTATGAAATGGATCCGTAGTTGACTATCAAAGTTTATCAAAGTGGTATTTTCATTTCTTTTCAATAACAATTCAAATCAAATAAGTAAAAGTAGTGCTATGATTTCAATTGCTTGCTCTCTCATTATTTGTAAGAAAAATTACACACCTAGCTCAGGTAAACTGAGGCCAGATATACCACCCATGCACTGCCTTTCGGGCTTATGTGAGGGGAGTACAGAGCATGGCGAGCGCACACACTTTCGTGCATACACCTATCGACCGTAGGTGGTTTTTTTAAGTCTATTTTTTTTTGACATGTGTTCCATACATGCATAACCGTGAGGACTTTTAAATGAGTATGAAAGCACATAATCAAAGATTCCAAGTAATTCACCCATGCATAATCGTGAGGACTTTTAAATGAGAATGAATACTTTGGATGTTATTATTTTTTATTTTTTATATTTTTTTAAGAGAGAGAGAGTTTTGCAAAATCATCTTAGCACCATTTAACTTAGAAGACAAAAAAGTGTTATATCCTTTACTTTAAATTCAACCACTTTTTAAAACAAAGATTTTCAATTAGGATGTACTTCATAATTAACACGTATGAATCTTCCTATATACTAGTTAAACCATTATTATTTGTAATCAAACTTCATTTTTATTTTTGTTAAGACAAATAGATTTTCAAAATTTTCAATTTAATAAACCAAAACCATATATTTATCTTAGTGTTTCTTTTAAAAAAATAAATCAAAAGAAAATTTGTTTTTGTGATTTTTTTTTGAAATTATAAAGCAAAAATAAACCATGAAACATAAAAAAAATTTGAAGATGAGTCTCCCCCCACACTTGATTTTGACTGTGTCCCCACAGTCAACCCAAGTGGAAGGAGAAAAATAAAATAAAAATCCTATATTTACATGAAAGACTATTATTTACAAGAGATGAGAAAGTATACAGTCAAAAAGTAAATGAAACAGTCTTCTAAAGACCGATTCATTTGTCTCGTCAAATGTGTGAGACACAACTTAAGCACCAAAAACCAAATCGTAAAAGATTTCGAAGTTGAATGTGGATTTGAAAAAACGAAAGTCGTTTTATTGAAAATCGTACGAGTTGTTTTATTTTCGATGATTTTTGGGGTAAATAGCAAAATTGGTTGAAGTTCAATTTCTTCCAAAATACCGATTTCAAAATCAAAATGGTGATCGAAAATTTCCCCTTCAGAATTCAACAACTCGTTTTCAAAAAGTCCATAAAACTCATGTTCGTTAAATTCGACTTCCTTTGTTGGATTATCAACAACTTCATCGTGTAAATCGAGTTTAAAGTTCAAAGTTGTCGTATTCAAATTTTTAGAAAAAGGGAGATCGAAGTTTAAATCGAGTTTCGCACCTTCAAAAGAATTGAAATCCAACTTAATTACCGTATTTTCAACAACTTGATTAAGATCGTCATTATCAATTTCAAAAGTTGTTATTTGAAAATCATCGATTTGGGTAAAAGATGGATTATCGTTTGACTCGTCACATATTGAAATTTGATTTAGTTTTTCAAGTTGTTTCATATATGTTTCAATCAACAAATCCGTGTGATCATCATAAATTTCATTCATTTGCTCAACAAAATCCAATTTATAGTTATTCACTTGAAAATTCTCGATTTGGATTTGTTGAGAACAAAAACTATCAATTGCATTGAAATTGAGATTATTTCCATTACCAAAATTATTTGAAAAGTTATTTCCACTTTCGTTTTGATTTTGAAATTCATTTTGAAGTTCGAAATTGAGTTGGCATGGGTTATAATCGAAATCGTTTGAATTTTGAATTGTATTCAAATTTTAAAATCCTTGACTCGAGTTATTACACAAATATGAATTACACAAATCATTTATCTTTTGATTTTGTTGTGTAGAGAGTTCAAGTAAAGATGAAACGTTATTTTCAAGAGTCGAGGGTTGGTGATCGTTTTGAAAATTTTGTCGTTCGAAATTTGAATTATTTACACAAAAGTTGTTGTTAAAATATCCATACGAATTTGGAGTGAACTCATATGGATTATATTGATTTTCACAGTTAAATTCAAGCGAGTAAAAAAAAGGAAACTCGGACATTTTCAAGATTGTTTTTTTTTGTTGTTTTTTTATAAAGAAAAATATTTACAAGTAGAATTTATTTTTCAAAATTGAAAATTGATTTTTGGATTTTCAAATTCTTTTGGCTTTTTTTTAAAAAAATTATATAATTTTTGGATTTTTGTTTTTCTAAATTTTTTTGGGTTTTTTAAATTTCAAAGGAAAATGATTTAAAAAGTTCAAAGAAAAATAAAAGGAATATTTACATTTTTTTTTAGTTTTGAATTTTTGAAGTTTTTTTAAGTATGCATGAACTAATGCACCTAAATGAATGCAGCGATTAATTACAAATGATTTATCCTAAGTTAACCCAAATTATATAATCATAAATTGTCTTAAATCAACAAAATAGTTCTCAGCCAGGTAACAGACAGGATTTATCGGTGCACCACGAATCACCGTAGCAATGCAGCCGAAGGTTTAAGTACCTTCAGAGGAACAACCACTATAATATTTATGAATCACCGTAATATTTATAAATGGTTATTACTCTGTCATAGCCTAGACACCAAGAAATTAAATTGTTCAAAGAAGACAACTTGTCAATATACAATTAACTGTAATCGATGTCTAACCGTTATTATTAATCAAATTCTAAGATGAAATGCAAAGCAGAAATTAAACGTGTATTAACAATGCAACTACGAATGGAATTTGTTTTTTGTTTTTTTTTTAATTTTTTTTATATAAAATGCGAATGCAAACAACAATGCAAAGCAAATAAAAACAAGAGATAGAGCAAGCAAGCGGTTTTTTTTTTGGCAAGCACTTTTTTTTTTGATATTCCGCTTTTGCAACCTTTTTTGCTTTGGCAACCTGAAATTAAAAACAAAATATATACAATTTTTTTTAAAAAGAAAAGACTAAAACAAATGAAAAAAAAACAAGTGAAACTAAAAACTTAAAACTGGTTGTTTGTTTGTTTAAAAAAAAAAAGAGATGAGAAAGCAAAAAAAAAACTTAAAACTTAAAACAAATGAAAAAAAAAGAAAGGAAAAAAAAGACAAAACTAAGAAAAAAGAAGAAGTAAGAAACCAAATACCACAAACTCAACCCAATATGTAAAGTAATAGTTTCACCACTTCAGTAATCACTTCGAAATTCAAAACAATGAATTATTTATCTCACAAATCCATCTCGCAATTTACTTCGCAAATTTGATTTCCTTACAAATCCAGCAAGATTCCCCAAACCAATTCGCAAATTCAAAACCAAATTAAATGACTTTGTTGTGGTCTCGGTTAGAGGCGGCTTGAAGAGGCATGAAGGTATTTAGTTACAGCGGGTTTAGGGTTATGAAATCAGGTGGTAGATTTGGGAAATTCTCGATTTGGGTAGCAGAATTTGGGTAAGGGTAATTGCTATTTTAGGTTGAATGTGGAGTTGTCTGGGTGAAGGCGGTTCGATTTACTGAGGTGGTTCGGGAGTTTGAGGCAATGTTCGGTTCGTGGGATTTTGCTTGAATCTGCTAAAATGTAAGTATTTTGTTTCTGTGAATGTCAAGGATGGTATATTGTGAATGTCAAGGCAGTTTGGTGCTTTTTCCTTTTTATGAATGTCAGTGAAGTATAGCAAGGTAGAGGGGTTGTTGAAGGCTATGTGAATTGCTCTGGTTAGTGCCAGTCAAAGTGATGTTATTCAGTGAAGTATAGGTGGCAGAGGAGGGTGATGTAGGGGTCTGAAGTTGGATGCAAGAGTGAACAGAGGTGATAGTTTGAGATGGATGATGTGTGGAGAACTGTAGGAGCTGAAGGTAGATGCTTGAGTGGGGGTTACAGCAGTGGGAATGAATGGGGGTGACAGAGCAGCAATTGGGTGAACGGGTAGCGGGGGGGGGGGGGGGGGAGGGTGGGGGAGGGGGGGAGTTGAGTACGTTGCACAACAGTTTGATGAATGGAAGTGGCATGTGAATTTGGTGATGGTGGTTGGATGTTTGAATGGTGGAGCAGTGGAGCCGACTTGCTTTTGGTTGAGTAAGTAGTGGTTTAACAGGTTGGTATGGGTGTAGAAGATTGAAGTATGTTAGGGAAGGGTGAATGATTGTTGTTTGGATGGGTTGTAGAGGAGTATGGATGATGTAAGACACTGGCACGGTGAGGTTGTATATGAGATGGTGGAGTATGGTCAGAGTGGAGTATTGAGGAGATGATTGATATGGTTCTGTGATGAAGATGCTTGACAGCAGTCTTGGTTGATGTGGGAAGGTTGTAGTGTGACAATGTATATGAGCAAGGCAGTAGAAGTTTCAAGTTACTGTTGAAGGTCACTGATGATAGTTTGGTAGAGGAAAAACAGTGAGAAAGGGATGAAAGGGGGATTGTGGCCAGAGAAGGCTGGTGACAGTGATGCCTGGAAGTTAGTAACTGCAGTGGGTATCGGAGTTTGTGGCTGGTGGAAAGGTATGAATGATGGATGAGAGAAGTAGTGTTATTGTTGCAAGTAGTAGTAGTTGCAAGATGGTAATTGAGTGGAAGCAAGTAGTAGTTGCAAGATGGTGAAATTGGGTTGATTGAAGCGACATTGATGGTAAGGGTTGATGGTTGTTGGGGATGTTAAGGCAGTGAACAGAAAGAGTTAAATGGCTGAAGTGTTGGTTTTTGAAGAATGCAACAGTGCGGTTTGATGGGTTGTATGTAATGGTTTGAGGATGTGTGTAAATGTGGAGTGAAGAAGGAGATGATTGAGTGGAAGTATGCAAGTTGAACGTTGTCAGGTGTAGTTGCAAGTATGGTGTGTTGATCGATGTCGAGTGATGGTCAGTATGATGATGTAGCAGTGATGGAAGTATTGTGATGTTGTGGACTAATGTAGTGGTGCAACTTGTTGGAGGAGGAAGTGAATGTCTAGATGTAAGAGTGAGGCACCGGACTGTGGCAGTTTGTTTGAGGGGATGGACAGAGCACTGGTGGGTGGTCTGAAGGGGGAATTGCTGGTTAGCAGTGCAAGTAGAGGTGATAATGATATGGGTTCTGAAGTGGAAGTAGAGTGGTTGCTCAAGGATGGGATGACAGTTTGTATTTGAGAAATGCAGTTGTATGGGAGGGGAATGTTTGTGTGGTGGTGATGGTTATGCACAGTTTTGATGCACAGTCAGGAGCTTGGTGGAAATGTAGGAGGATGAGGCAGGTTGAAACTATGTTGATGGAAGTTTTGTATTGGTGGAGTTGTGGGGTAATGAAAATATGTTGCAGACAGCAAGCAATGATTCAGGTAAGTATTTGAACTGTTGTAGTTTGATGAATGTATGGCTTGAAGCAGCAGAATTGCAATGGATTTTCTGGTGGGATTGTAGGGTTGTTTGATGATGAAGTTGTGGATGGTTTGGATGGGAAGAAGGTGATATATGGACGCTGTTGTTGTGGTGGAGAGGGTTGGTATAAGCAATTGAGGTAAGAAGTTTGGTGATATGTCAAAAGTTTGTTGCTGTTGTATTGTGCAGGGAAGAAATGTAGACAGTGGCGAGGTGGTTACATCAATGATGTGTAATTGAAAAACTTGCAATCCAAATGTAAACAAAATAGAAGTGAAATGAAATGCAAAGTTCCTCTTTTTTTTAAAATAAAAATAAAAATATGATATGCAATGAAAATAGCCGATTAACAAGCAGCAAACAAATTAAATGAACGAACAAATCACACAAGCAACAATTTTTTTTTTTTAATTGCAAACACACAAAAACTAAAAACACACAAAAATCAAAGAAAAATAATTCGAAGAATAGAAAATCAAAATCAAAACAAGTCCATGGCAACGGCGCCAAAAACTTGTTCGACGATGGATTTTCTATCGGTTTAGAAAACCGTCGAACGAATTTTAAATTTAAAAATAACCGCAAGCGCACGGTGTACGAATGTAGCACGTGGCGAATACGGGTCGATCCATAGGGAATTGATGATTTAAATTTCCTACTCAATCAAATTAACCCAAAGTTGAGAGTGTGTTTAGCTAGAAAATGAGAAAATGAACTAATAACAAAAAGAAAAGAAATGCAAATATGAGAGTTAAATGACAATTTAGAGAATAAATCCACTCTCTAGATCATGTAGTTCAACACATGAAATCATGATCTCTCTTTTATGGTCATTAGTGTTTTATTTGATGTGTTTATCATAAGTATGGCATATTTGAGCTATTGATTAGCCAACATAAGCCATTAAATTATAACACACCCCTTAAAACACTTACTAACTTTCATGAAAATTGATAAAGGAAATGAGAATGAAATCTATTTTAAGTATGACCTATTAACTATTGATTAGAAACATAGACCATCAAATTTTAATTTCAAACCACTTTCTTATGCCATAATCATATATTGACGAAGAGGCATTTGTGTTAGTGATTGTTTAAGCATAGCCTATTTTGTGTCAACAATATAGACTATCAAATTCAAAGCAAAAACAACATATAAAACCACTTCTATCATCATCATTAAGCACAAAAAGAGAGCATGAATTAACAAAATGTTGAAGCTACATTAATTAGAGAGCTTCATTACCCCTAAATTGAAGGGGTTTAGCTTCTCATATTTGTCATTTTATTAACAAATGTATCTAACAACATGAAAGCAAAATGAAGAGGAAAAAGAGAGCAAAATGAAAAGATAAGCTAACTAACTTGCATAAAAGAAAAGAGATCTACACTACAACATAAAAAAGAGGCATGTAAAAGGAAAGAGCATGTATTAATAACATAAAAAAGGAAAATTACATGAAAATAAAAATGGCTAAGTAGCCATGAAAAGAGAAAGAGAGCTTTCTTTTATTTGATCTAAACTAATGAAGAGGAAGAGGAAGAGAGGAGGCCTAAGAGAGACTAAGAGAGAGATGGGGATTACATGAAACATATGGGTATTTATACATGTATGAAACCCTAATTCATATTTTTGGGGAATGCCCAAAATGCCCATGAGGTAGTGTGGCCACCAAGTAATCATTAGCATGTCATAATTCCCATTTAAGTGTACATGAAGCCATTAATTCCATAAGCATATGCATTAGCCTTTAATTTGTACATCAAGGTAGGTGGGTAGGTGGGGTCCTCCATGATCTTCACTTTGAATTATTTCCATCTTCATTCCTTTATATCCATTTTGTGCATGCATGTTTCTTCATAAACCCACTAATATGAGAAGCTAAATTCCTACAAAATATTATAGAAATTTCCAATTAAATTCTCTCAAATTAATATACGCGCACAAATGGCCATTTTGCCCTTATTGAAGATGAATATGTGAAAATTGGAATTAATATGAATTTTGGTTAAAACAAGTTAAAATACCCAATATGATCATTTATTTAATTTAAATAGAATAAATATGGTGGTAAAAATATGCACATTTACGTGCACATCATTAACCTTCAATAATAAATTAATTAACCTATAATTATTAATTAATCAGCCTTACTTAATAAATCAATCAACCTTTAATCATTAAATAATTAACCTTTAATTATTTAATTATTCTTCAATTAATTATCCTTAATTAATTACGTTAAGTATTATCCTTTAATCACTTGATTAATTATCCTTAATTATTAATTTTTCCTAATTACTTTCATTAATTAATTAACCATTAATTAATTTATTATCCTAAAATTAATTACCTTAATTAATTAATCACATAAATTTAATTATCCTTTAATTTAATTATTCTTTATTCACTTGATTAGTCAACCTTTAATCATTAATTAATTATACTTAATTATTTTTATTATATAATTATCTTTAAGTAATTAACTACCCTTAATTACTTACATTAATAAATCTTAATTAATTATCCTTTAATATAATTACACAAAGTAATTACCCCTTAATTACATTAAGTAATAATCTTTTTAATTACTCACCTTAATTTTTTTCACCTTTAATTAATTGATAATCATATGATTAAGTACATTAATTAATTAATCCTTTACAAATTAATTAAGCTTAATTTCTTACTTAATTAAACTTTAATTAAGTAATTAAATTACAAATTTATAATCCTTCATTCTTAAGATAATCCAATTATCTTAATTAATTTCATAATCTTATTTTAAGTAGCCTTTGACATAAATTATCATTAACATCTAATTTAACTTAAAAGCTTTAAGTAAATCAAAGACATTTAATTTTCTTAATTAAATTCTTAGTTATACTCTTACATTTATCAAAATAGATTTAAGAATACATACACACACACACATATATAAACACTTCAAGTTTTATTAATTAAAATAATTTATAAACCCTAAATTAATTCCAAAACTAAAAATAAACATTTATTACCTTTCAAGAATAAATGGAGAAAAAGTTTTAAACTTGATTTAAATGAAAAACTTCTTTTATTTGAAATTTCAAATTCCATACAACATGAACCTGAGGCTGCTTCAGATTTTCACCCGAGCTAATACATGAATCACCCGAGCCTTGCATCAAGCTTCCCCTTTTCTTTTATTTTTAACTTAGTTATATTTTAAAAATTTTAAACTGTTAAACATACCGTCTTTACGCAAATAACCCGGTAGCGATCTCGAGCCAACAACCCAAAACCCCGAGCATGACTTCGAGTTACACCCTTCTCCCCAAACATCAACCATCACCCAGATATAATCGTGCACAAGTGCACATGCACAGATCATCCAACGCATTTCGACCAACTTCGATACTTCCGACAAGTCGCTGGTGACCACCTCACCCAAAACAACCACCCAGATCAACGATCTCTTCCAGAATTCAAAATCAAGCCAATCGATTTTTCTTGGAACCCAACCTATCGACCTAAAATCAACTCGCTCCGACGAACTCGTCCATCGGAACCCACGCCGACCAACCCACAGCTGCCTCACGTCTCCATGCTCCGATCCCTCCATATGCGATCGCCTCAAGCTAATCTAGGACGATGCAGCAATTCAAGTTCCAACCATGACCAAAACTGGGCTAAAACCCTAAATCTATGTCGCACGCCGCCTTGATGATCGGAGAACTCTCCGATCATTTTTCCCAACCTCCTCGACCTCCTAGCTACCTTTAGCCATGATCCTGACCACTCTTCTAACTTCGATTACCAGAAATCAAGCATAAACCCTTCTCAGTTCAACTCGAAGATTCACAAAAACTACTAACTTAAAAATCGGAATTTCATTATCAAAATTCACCATTTTTTAAAATTAATCAGATTATATAATTGAGATAATCAATTATTGAAGTCGAATTTTTGGACCTGCCTTGGGTTTTACCATATATTTTAATTTCTAAAAAACCTTAGACCAATTATACTTAGAAATAAATTTTAAAATTAAGATCTTACTGATTTAAACATTTTGTGTTTGAACAATGTCTAAAACGAATTAGAGGATGAGATTTTGATTTTTGAATAGGTTTTAACGCTGTAAAACCATCAGAGATCCGTGTGTGTGTGTGTGTATACACAGACATGCACATTCAAACACTCATATTCGTATGCATGCAAGCATCATCCATGTAAACATCTATCACAACCTCACTACAAATATCATTCACAAACATTAAGATTTAAACTAAATTTAAGTTTTTCTTAAAAGGTTGGTCTGCTCACCTGGAACAGAGAACAAAGAGGTCTTTGATTTTGAAAACTGGAATCGGTTGATCTTGATTTTATATTGAGTGAACTTGAAGCTTGATTTAGTTTAACCTTCATTGATGTCAGGTTGCAATTTGAATCTACATGCTTGAAACTTGCTTTTGTTTTCCAGGTTTGCTTTTGAATTTTGCTTTAGGCTTTTAGATTTTGAAAGATTGTTTTCTGTTCCCAGGTTCTTGAATTTGTTTCAGGTTTGAAATCTTTTTTTGATTTTCCTTTCTCTTTTCTCTATTTGATTTTATTTTCAGGTTTTGATTGCTTCAGATTTCAATCTTTGGTTTTACTTTTGATTTTCTTTTGCTTGAATGCATGAAACAAAATGAGAAGAGAGGGAGAAAGATGAATATATAGCTTATTTTCTCTTCAATTTATTAAACTTTTAAAATGAAAAGAAAAATAGAAACAGGACACTTGTTAATATGGTATGTTAAAATAGCTACATTTGTTAAATGCATTTTAAAATCTTTACACTTTTCATTTTCATTCATGCATTAATATTTAAAAATGATAATAAACCTTTATACTACATTTACCTTGTGTTAATATAATTTATATATCATATTTTCCTATTTAGTTCTATATATATACAAGGTTTATGCATTTTCTATTATAAAATTAATGCATTTTCTTTTTATAAATGTTTATAATTTTAAAGAAATTAATTTTAAAATTAATTAAGCACTAATAAATAAATATATAAATATGTATATATTTGAATTTAACTCTTTAAATAGCTTATGGAAAATTTATTATATCAAATTAAAAAAATCATTTTCCAAATCACAATGTGTATATATATACATATTATAATTACAAAACAGATTTTTTCTATTATTTTTAAAATATAAAATTTTAAATCCTATTTATTTTCTAAGATATTCTTGAATTTCAAATTCAAAATTCAATTAAAAATCAATTTTATACATATATATAAATAAACAACATATATTATTTATTTTGGAAAATTTCAAATTCAAATTTTCAAATTACAATCTATTTATATAAATAAACAGACACATATCTTATTTAATTTGAAAAATTCAAATTAATTCACAATTTAAATCCAAAATTTTATATTAATTACCAATTAAAATTTGGCTTAAAACCGGGATCGTTACAGATTGCCCCCTTAAGATAATTTCGTCTTCGAAATTTGCTAGACAGGGAGACAACAAAGAATAGACAAACACACAGAGAAATAGCTTTCCAGATCAAGCTGAAATATTTATTATGCATTTGGCTAACCAAATCAGAATATCATCAATAATTATGAGATCAACTTATTCAACACTTTATGAAATACTCGGCTCATCAAGTCTACGAAATATGTAGGGGAATTGGTTAGTCCGAAGTTAAAACAAAAAACTGATAGGTAACTGATGAAGAGAATACGGAATAGGAATCTTTTTACAATGATTCGCAGGGCCACCACCAGACCAAAGCTTCTTCTTGTAGCTTCTAGGAAACCGCCAAAGAATTGAAATTGGAAGATGACCAAAAGAGATCGATAGAGAAAGTTGTTCCTTGTTGTTATAGGCTATTGACCATTTACAGTGGTACTCCCCTGTCCCCTACCTCGTCCTCTTCTTGCTCTCATACTCACCATCAGTGAATAGTAAGAGAATTTACTGAGGCATACGGACGGATATCTTAGGGATATACTCATTTTAGGGCATTTTTAACCTTTTCTCTAATGAGCCACCTAATGTGTTATACTCCTGAGCTAAAGTTCTCACTCACCCTTCAGCTCTGATACCAAATTTAACGATCCTGACTCGATCTTCGAAAATCGACACCCAAATACTTCACCCATATTTGAATGCTGCAGATTCAAACGTTGAATCTGGCTCGCCGAAGCTTATAACACATTAAGTACAACAACACAGCGGAAGAAAAATGGATATACCACATATATCCAATGAATTACATCATCTCTATAACAATTTATCCAACATCAGAGCAAATATACAAATGCCACAGCAGAACACAATAACGGAAACATAACTTCAACTTGCTTGGACTACCAAAACAGCTCCATAGATTGCATCCCGTCTCCAAAGCTCCAAAGAAAAAACCCAATCCAAAAGCTCAAAATCCTATCATGCTGAACTTAAGCAAGTCCGGTCCGCAATGCGATTGCTAAAATCCAAAGACTTTGAAGATTACCAAAAGCTACACCTACTATCTGACTATTTAAAATTCTGACTCTAGGTTGCCCATCTGGAAAAGTGTGGGCACCAAGTGTTTAGAAAGAGAACAATAAACTCCAGGTCAATCATGGGACTGGTGTGAGCAAACAAAAACATTTTTATTTTTGAAACAAGTAAACAACAAAGAAGTAAGAAGAAATCGGCAATGCTTTTTGGAAAATGAAACTACCATAATGCCTCCCGCCACACACACGCACAATGCAAATGCACAATTGGAGAAGATTTCTCCTTATGATAGTCAAACATGCTTGATACGCAAAAACCTTTTGATATTATTATTAGTTCATAGTGCAAAAAAACATTTGCAAGTACAATATTAATCTTAGCCAGCATACTTACCATTATAGTATGCCAATTATAGCTACCATGTTAAATGGCAGGTTCTACAAGTAAGTTCTACAATTAAAACCGTACAAGGCGCGTATTGGATGATTGGATTTCCAACAAATGGTCACGCTAAGGAACTTCCCCACCACATGGGTACGCCTCTGGAAGGATGCCTCGAGAACCTAACCGGCTCTCTGCCAACACAAGGTCGGGTTGCCTCTGTAACTAGGTAACTACTGACACAAGTATGCCATTCCCTGGTCGTTACCGAGCTTTATCCGAGGATCTCAACACCAACAAATTCCAACAACCACATAGGTTAAATATCTAGGCTCCATACCATGATACCACCTTTTTCCAAAAGGAAATGGACATACCCTAAAGGGCGCGACCCTCATAACCTTGCTGCATTCTTCTTGTTTCGACCATTTCCGGGTTGTGAGGTTTGACGAAGTCTCATCCATAAAGCTACAATTTTCACAAAAGGCATGCTTTGGTAAACAAATGATTAGCAACACTTAATATTCCACATTACCAAATTGGGAATATATCACTAGTAACCATTAACTACATAACCTCTTAGCTCGTACGTCTCAGAGAAGGGTGTTAAGCTAAGAGAATAAATTCTCCGCCACCAAACAGAAATGTATTTGATAGAAACCAGCTTTACATCTCAACGTGTAACGTCAGACATACATCCATACAAGTCCGTTCCGGGTTCGAATGGAACCGAAGGCACTTCAAAGAAGCCCTTGCAAATCTGGATAATCCCTAATCACGTCCGGACTCCCCATCACATAGGGTGATCCAATCTCTATACCGGGACCATTCGGTGCAGACACATTCGACAGGTAATCCTTTCGCTTTTGAAAATATCCGGTCTTCACCACCGTCTTAAAATGCAATCCATTATGTCATATCATTATTCGGAATGAGTTTTATGACATAAAGTTCTCTCCTTGCTAAACCGAATAATGAGCGCTTGATTTTAAAAACATATGGATATATCGGGTTCTTAGTCAAGTCACGATTTTTAGCCCAAAACCATTCCTTTGAATGGTTTAAACAAATTTCCACTTTAATCTTTCAAAACAAAAGATTCACCCTTTTAATATCCTCTTCAACTTAAAACAAAGTTCACCAATCTTTCACGAAGATTCATTTATAGCTTTCAAAACTATTTCCATTTTGATTCACCCATAACTTGAAAATCTTTTCAACAACAACTAGAATTCCTCTCCTTATATAAAGGCAATTATCATTTGAAAACAAAGGTTTTTTTCATTTTGGAAAAATCTGATCAAATATACACAAGTTATAGCCTTTAGAGGTATAAACCAGAAAATCAGCAAATTGTCGTATCATCGGCAAGTTCTATTTGAATTAAATTCAAATTCCCAAAACAATTTATTGTATAACTTATATAACCCTTTCAAACCAAAAGTTTCAAAATAATTTCAAAACTTTAACAAGATATAACATATTCAAACTAAATTTCAAACTTCCCTACCAAAAGCTTTTCATATTCAACTCAATTTCACTTCCAAACCAATTAGATTCAAAGTTCAACTTTTAAAACAAAATAATAGTTAAAATATCCATGACTTAACCAATTTCCTCGTGCAACCCATATTTGCGTGTGTGTGGTGTAGTCCAGGGGTTTTACACACAACAATAACATATCACAGTCATCATCAATTCAAACACAATAATATCGATAAGCGGTATAATCCTATAATGCTTATCTTCATTCACAGATTCATAGATAAATATGTAAATTTATCATAGATAAATAAATCAAAGATCAAAGCTCAAGAGAACATCACACAACAGAGATATCAAACAATTTAAAGCATTCAATAGAATTCAATCATTCATAAGCAAGATAAATAAATCACATGATTATAATTAATTCAATTAATTCAAATAGATAAATTACTTATGAATTAATCACCTAACATTGATTAATTAACATTAATTATAAACCACTTTAATTAATTATCCTTTAATCATTTATTAATTAACCTTTAATAATAAATTAATTAACCTTTAATTATTAATTAATCAACCTTAATAATAAATCAATCAACCTTTAATCATTAAATAATTAACCTTTAATTATTTAAGTATTCTTTAATTAATTATCCTTAATTAATTACATTAAGTAATTATCCTTTAATCACTTGATTAATTATCCTTAATTATTAATTTTTCCTACTTACTTTCATTAATTAATTAACCATTAATTAATTAATTATCCTAAAATTAATTACCTTAATTAATTAATCACATAAATTTAATTATCCTTTAATTTAATTATTCTTTATTCACTTGATTAATCAACCTTTAATCATTAATTAATTATCCTTAATTACTTTTATTAAATAATTATCTTAAAGTAATTAACTATCCTTAATTACTTACATTAATAAATCTTAATTAATTATCCTTTAATATAATTACACAAAGTAATTACCCCTTAATTACATTAAGTAATAGTCCTTTTAATTACTCACCTTAATTTATTTCACCTTTAATTAATTGATAATCATATGATTAAGTACATTATTTAATTAATCCTTTACAAATTAATTAATCTTAATTTCTTACTTAGTTAACCTTTAATTAGGTAATTAAATTACAAATTTATAATCCTTTATTCTTAAGATAACCCAATTATCTTAATTAATTTCATAATCTTATTTTAAATAACCTTTGACATAAATTATCATTAACATCTAACTTAACTTAAAACCTTTAAGTAAATCAAAGACATTTAATTTTTTAAATTAAATTCTTAGTTATACTATTACATTTATCAAAATAGATTTAAGAATAAATAAAGGATATATATATATATATATATATATATATATATATATAAAACCACTTCAAGTTTGATTAATTAAAATAATTTAAAAACCCTTAATCGATTCCAAAACTAAAAGTAAACATTTATTATCTTTCAAGAATAAATCGAGAAAAAGTTTTAAACTTGATTTAAATGAAAAACTTATTTTATTAAAAATTTCAAAATCCATACAACATGAACCTGAGGCTGCTTCGGGTTTTCACCCAAGCTAATACGTGAATCACCCGAGCCTTGCATCGAGCTGCCCCCTTTATATTAGTTTTAACTTTGTTATATTTTAAAAATTTTAAACTGTTAAACATACTGTCTTTACGCAAACAACTCGGTAGCAATCTCGAGCCAACAACCCAAAACCCCAAGCATGACTTCGAGTTACACCCTTCTCCCTAAACATCAACCATCACCCAGATATAATCGTGCACAGGTGCACATGCACGATTCATCCAACGCCTTTCGACAAACTTCAATTCTTCCGACAAGTCGTCGGTGACCCCCTCACCCTAAACAACCACCCAGATCAACGATCTCTTCCAGAATTCAAAATCGAGCCAATCGATTTTTCTTGGAACCCAACCTATTCAACATTTTTTTGAAAACTTATTTTATTTGAATAAATTTTAAACTCAATCATGCTTTTTTTAAACTGGTTATAAAACTTTAAAACCTGGAATCATATTTTCTTTTCAAAGTTTAAAACCTGTACTCAATCTAAAACAACTCGAGCCCAAACGAAATTTTCCCGAGCAACTACTCGAGTTCAAACTCGAGTAACATTCATCTCCCCAAATCGATCAACCACCCAGACACCCAAATGTGCGCGTGCACGTGCACGACCATCCTGACCATCTTCGGTCACTGCCGCAACCACCCACACCACGACGATCACCTAGTCAAACGTTTTGACATTCCAGTAACTCAAAAAATACCTCTAACTCAAAATCAAGCAACTTGATTTCATACTGGAACTCAACTGATTGCCTAAAATCAACTCACGACGTCGATTCCGACCATCTGCCACCTCACTATTTCGACCATAGCTGCATCATTGACCCACGAAACTTTTCCCTCTGGCCCGATCCTCTCCGGTGCCTCGACGGCGTCGCATAAACCCGAGGAACAACGTCGACCCAACCTAATCCTTAAGCCCTATTTCATTGTTGTTCAACCCCTCTGATGATCGAGAAATGCTTCGAGCATTTTTCCCGTGATCCACAGACATTCAGCCTTCTTCACCAATAATCATGACACCCATCTCTCTGCCGATCATCAGAATTCGACAAAAATGTCTTTTCCGTTCAACTCAAGATCTCTCAATGATTATAGACTTAAAAATCATGATTTTAGCATCAAAAACTATTATTTTCAAGCACGAATCAAAACATATAAATGAAACTTGGAATTATAATACTTGATTTTTCTGATTTAAAATGTTCATTCCTGTAATTTCCAAATTTTAAAATATTTATTCAATAAATATACTTGAAACCATTCTTAAAACAAATATCTTGTTAATTCAAGCATTTTTAATTTATACATCTAAGCTTATTTTTTTAGAAAATGTATGATCCTCTATAAAATAGAGGAGAGCACACATGCAAAAATATATATAACATAACAGTAAGGTGCTGCCAACATGCCTGGCAGGTAACAAAACTAAATACGAGTAACAAAGAAAAAAACAGGCACCCCTAAGATGAGTTCCGGCAAAGCCACCACCCATCACACCCCGATATTGGATTCCGACATAGCCACCACCCAATACTAAGGTGTTAGGAGTACCTAGAAATAGAAGAGAATGATGCTCTAAAACATCACAGTAGCTCTATAAAAAAAACAAAGAAGAAAAACTCTATGCATCTGGATCGGAATGATGCTCCATGCATCTCGGAAGCTCTATGCAACACAAAACAAAGAAGAAAAACTCCATGCATCTGGATCAGAAGGAATGAAGAAGCCTCGACTTTGAAGTGAAAATAAATGTTATGCTGGATAGGATAATCTGCACTGGAAACTCTGAACAAGGGAAGAAATGCTAAGTTGTAGCATGGATCCTGCTGAAGATAATACTCCATAATAGAGAAGAAAAAATCCAACATCCATGGAGAAACTGAAAGAAATCCTGAGTGGAAAACTCTACTCTGAAAGCCTCTCAACAAACCGTATCCTGCAATCTGAAGATATGGGAACCTGCAAGAAGAACTAGTATCCTTTCACCCATACCTGAATTTGAAGGGTGACTAAGGAAAAAGTAAGAATTATACATATATATGTATATTTATATAATTAATATACATATATATGTATATATAAAGAAGGAATTAAAACTTAAAGGAGACAAAACTAGTAACAATAGAATTAAGATATGTCTAAACTAATAAACCAAAAAAGAACAAAAAATTAAAAAGAAAACCATGAATCTTTAATCATATGTAAGTTATGATTAACAGATAGATCATCATATGAATTAGAAAAAATATTCATATTAATACTGATGTCGTTAAAAAAACAATTGTTGTGTTTAAAAAAGTTAATATTATAGCTAACCTTATTAAGATACCCTTTAAAAAAATTATTCTTAGCTAATTTATATTTGGGATTAGAAATCCAATTAGAACAAAATGAAGAAACTGTATGAATCAATTTATTAAAATGATTATTATTATTAAAAATTCTTTGATTTCTTTCAAACCATATATACCAACTAATAATAATGAGTAAAGAATCAAGTAGAAATCTAATATTCTTTTAAACCCAAATCTAAAACTATTCCAATAAAAGTCACAATCCAAAATTTTAGTTATAATATTATAATTGAAAATTTTGAGAATATTATTAAGAATGTAATAAGAATCCATGCAATCATAGTATATATGCTTAATGTTTTCAAAATGCAGATTACAAAAATAATATTTATTATCATTATGAATATTCTTTCTTTTTAAGTATTCAATTGTATTAAGTTTACCATGCAATATTAACCACATGTGTATTTTAGATTTAGGAGGAGCATTTGATTTCCAAATAAATTTGAACGAATTGTTTATAGTACCCTAAAAATTAATAAATCTATAAAAAGAGCTTGAAGTATATTTCTTACTTCTATCGCTTTCCCAACAAAAAATATCATTATCATTATCAATATTATAAAGATTTAATCTTGCATAAAGCAAATGAAGAAGCCTAAGAGTTGAACCTACTAAAATTCTGTTAAAACTAAAATTCCAAGGAGGATCATTATCAGGAGAATAAACTTCATTAATTAGAGCAAACTTAAAATTACAGATATCATAAAGCTCTTTAAATTCCAGTTTAAGAGGTAAGACCGAAATCCAACGGTCATGCCAAAAGGAAATACGGTTACCGGAATGAACTATAGTATTTATTCCTAAGTTAAAAATCTCAAGACATTTTAAAATGTTTTTCCAAAAATTTGAAATATTATGAGTGGCTGTAGAAACGATTTGATATGAATTACTATTTCCATTATAGTAATATTTAGAAATAATCTCTTGCATTATCATTAATATCTTTAAACTTCCATAACCATTTACCTAGCAAGGACAAATTCATATTTCGTAAAGTAATAACCACTAAACCACCTTCCTTCTTGGCTTTACAAACAGTTTCCCAATTAACTAGACATTATATTATCATTAGAATTTTCCCCACTCCAAAGGAAGTCTCTTCTAATTTTGTTAATTTTATCAATAACCCAATCTGGAAACAAATGCATGGACATCCAATTAATCGGAAGGGCTGATAAAACCGAATTAATTAAAATTAGTCTTCCTGCTCTAGATAAATATCTCCCATTCCAGTTAGAAATCTTATTTTTGATTTTATCAATAATAATAAACCAATCGTCATGCTTGAATTTAGGGGGTCTAATCACAAAACCAAGATAGTCAAAAGGAAAGCTCATAGTTTTGCAATTTAGAGTATTAGCAACTAAATTTTCAACTTTTTCAAAATAATTTAAGACTAACACTAAACTTTTTTCAAAATTTATTTTTAAACCTGATAAAAGTTCAAAACTGTAAAGAATAAACTTGAGAGTTATAATGTGTCTAGGAAGATGGGAAGAAAAAAGTAAGGTATCATCGGCAAATTGGAGAATCGATATACCATTACGCGAAATATCATTGCCAACACTACCTAGAGATCCATTATCCATTGCTCTTTTAATAATTTTAGCAAAAACATCAGCAGCTAAATTAAATAATAAAAGCGATAAAGGATCTCCTTGCCTTAATCCTCTCTTAGATTGAATTTTATTAACTAATGTACCGTTAACCTTAATACTAGAGTTTCCGGTTCTAAGCAAAGTCATAATCCAATTGATCCATCTAAGACCAAAACCTCTAGCATGAAAAATATCAACAATAAAATTCCAATCTACTGAATCAAAAGCCTTAGCTAAATCAAGTTTTAAAATAGCACAGGTAATGTTATTCTTGCAACAGAAATTAATATATTCTTGAACAACTGCCACTCCATCAGTGATATTTCTACCTTTAATAAAAGCTGATTGTGAACAATCAATTAATTAATTCATTTTTTTACTAAGTCTATTAGCTAAAACTTTAGAAAAGATTTTAACTGAGCAGTTAATCAAAGAAACAGGCCTAAAATCTTTTAAGTTATTAGCTCCTACTTTTTTATGTAGTAAAATAACATTTGCAAAATTAAATCTCCCTAATTGCAAATTACCATTATAAAAATCGTTGAACATATTAACTAAATCAAAATTTAAAACATCCCAAAAAGTATTATAAAATAAAATTGCAAAACCATCTAGTCCCGGCGATTTATCACTAGGCATGTCATTAATAGCTTTTCTAATTTCATCTTCAGAAAAAGGGTAATCTAACTCTGATAAATCAACAATGGAATCAGGTGGATACAGATCCGACCATCTTACATTGATTCTATTGTTAATTTTAAAACCAAATATATCCTTATAATAGTATGTAAAAGCCTTGTTAAGATCCCTTTATCAACTAGTTCTATATTATTAACAAAAATAGAGTTAATTGTATTACTACATTTCCTACCATTGACTATATTATGAAAAACTTAGTATTGTTATCACCTTCATTGATCCATTGAATTCTGGATCGCTGTTTCCACATAACCTCCTCCTTTTCTAAAATAGAATTTAACTCCTCTTTTAAATTAGAAAGAATATTACGTTCACCTAGATTTAGAGGTCTAGATTCTTCTATCTTATTAATTTTAAGCATTTCATTAAGAATATTATCTTTTTTTATTTTTAAATTGCCAAAATCATTTTTGTTCCAATTTTTAAGGAAAATCCTAAGGTCTCTAAGCTTAGAAACAAAAGCTTTTGCGGAGTTATCCATATTTCTGATATTATGGAAACTCAAAGAAACCCATTTACCTTTAACTAGATTCACAAAGTTATTCTCCAAAAGCCACATCTTTTCAAACTAAAATTCTTTAAAATAACTCTATGATACTCACATGTAAGTATAATAAGACAATGATCCGATAAGGTAAAAGGAAAACCAATTACTTTACAAATTAGAAATTTGTCCTCGATTTCATCACTAACAAAAAATCTATCAAGAAGAGTCATGGATGGGAACTCTCTAGCGTTACTCTAAGTAAACTCTCTATTAGAAAGAGGAATTTCAATCAAATTAGAATTAATAATAAATTGATCGAATTCCTCCATAGCAGAGTAGTCCCCTTCCCTAGGATATCTCTCACCAATGGAACGCGTAACATTAAAATCATCCTCCAAAATCCAAGACCTTGGGGCAAAGGATCTAAATTCTATGCATTCATTCTATAAATTTCTCCTATTAATTTTAGAATTAGGCCCGTAAACATTTGAAATATTTAAAAAGGAATTATCAAAAAGATTGATAAGAATAACATGAAGAGAATGCTGTTTAACAATACATTGAAGCAATTTAAAGTAATTATCACGCCAACCTATCACTAAGCCCCCTGAAGAACCCACAGAAGGTTAAAAAACCCATGTCCTAAAGTGATGACCACCTAATCTTCTAAAAAAACGAATGTCAGGGCAATTAATTTTGGTTTCTTGAATAAGAGCAATGTCAATAGAATAGTCTTTAAAGAACAATCTAACCTTATCTCATTTATTCAAATCGTTTAAACCTCTAATGTTCCAACTAACGATCCTCATAAACTAACTGTGCTAGCCCACACTACTTCCTTATGTCTAATATACTCCCTATCTATCTCTACATCAGAAAAAAATAAAAGAAGTGTCTCTGGCTAACTGACTAAACTCAGCAGAAGAAAGACTGCCTAATGCATAAATAGAGAACGTACTACCTAAAAAGGTACTCATACCTGAGTCTGAGTTCGTAGTGCTAATCACAGCACTCAAACCAGGTGACTCACCCAATGACTACAACTGACAGCTACGAATCCTGGCACTCCGACGAACGGATCCACTTTAAGCTACTGATTTCCTGCCCTTAGCTTTCTTCGACAAAGAGACCGAATCCTTAACAAAATTACTCTTTACTACCGCACAAGTGCTCGAAGAAAAATCACATACACCTGAAGCCAAGACTGGATCCACACTAAATCATCTGTCAGCTACAATCTCATTCAATTGCATAGGTTGATAATACTAAATATCTTCACCAAAAAACCTCTTTAGAACCAGTAACGTGCACACCCTCTGATGTGTACATATCAACTAAACCAGTATCACTATCCACCGGAAACTTATCAAAATGAACAATAGCCTCTAACTCGAAATCAATATCAGTAATATCAGAATCGTTTAACCATTCCAGCAAATTAAAGTCAGAAGAAGATTTTGAATTGCACAGGCAATTATTATACAACTCCGAGAAACTCACTGATAAAAGATCTTCCTGAAAGATCTCTGAATCATATATCAACACAGGAAATTGTAACTCGCAAAAAATTAAGGAATCTAACAAATTGTCGAAGTAGGATAACTCATCATAGCTCGAATATGCACCAGAGCTCATTATTCCAGAATTCAACTTGTCACCAGAATTGTTGCAACTAGTTATCAATGAATCCAGATCCAAAATTTCAAAAACTACAGATTTATGACCAAATTACCAATCCATCTTTAATATACTCGAGAGGCTACTGTCAGTTGAGTTTACTTCAATACTTCTATCATCAACTGAAATACAAGTATTCGAAGTATTCTGATGTTCATGAACATATTGATTAGCAATAACCATCGAACAACCATCTAGAACTTCTAAATTAAGGTCATCATTTGAATTCGAAGAAAGACAATCAAAACTATTGAATGTAGACAACTCAAATTTATCTTTCACTGTATATTGGATTTATGATTTTTTCTATGATAAGAAATGAATTCATGATTATGAACTTCAACATTTTCACATCTATTCAAATCAGATATAAGACAAGATGATTCCATGCAAGAATTAACATCAGGATCTAATAGAATGGGAACAAAACCCAAGAATATATCTTTAACAACAGAACAGAGAGATTATCTGAATATACTATAGTGGCTTTCGAAGATTCAGATGTATTGCTCGAGACATCAGACTTGCCAGAGACTTCAATAGAAATTTCATGGTATCCTATGCCAATATTCGGCTCGTTAATGATATCCAAATGATAAAAAAAATCATCGAGATAACTGATACCTACTGCTTTATCAAACCAAAGATAGTCAATCAATAATCCCCTCATAATCAAATATTTCAGAGTGAATTGCAATCCATGATTAACCAGAGATGGCATATAGTATCCCTGTTCTCAATGGTCTGAATTTCTAGCATCAATCTGTTTCTTGAATACACCAGAACTTGCCTTGCCAAAAAATTCTTCAGGATTTCCAAATCTATCCCTATACCCTTTTCCAATTTTTGGATCATTAATATTGTTAAAATGATAAAGTAACTCATCAAGATATCTGATATCTTCATCTTCCCTAAACCAGTGCTTATCAAGTAAAACTCCCCTCAGCTTCAAGAATTTCAAAACGAATTGGAATCCATGATTGATCGGGATTGAACTAGTATCAGAAAGCGAAATCGAATTATTGACCGAAACCAAATTCTTCCTGCACCCTTTACTTTTATGCCCAAAAGAACCATATGCGAAGCATCTTACTGAGTCACGACATGAGTTAGTGAGATGATTTAGATCGCCACATCTGAAACAAAATTTCTTACCCTTCCTTGAATTTATCCAGAACGAATTTGGTTTACGTTCTTGAATTCGATTGGGAAGATGACTCTTAACAGCTTGAGCATAAGTATATGGAGTGGGATTTCTATTTGATAGACCAGAGAAACCAGAATGTAATAAAAAATTCAGATGAAGATCTTGATAGATCGACGATGTTTTCGGACGATGAGATAACGAGGATGCCATTACGGGCACCAGATTGGATGAGATCCTATTTTTATGTTTAAGTAATAGATCTCTTAAACCAAAAACTATAACAAGACGTTCTGATTATTTCGAAGTGCTGATGTTATAAGCAAAACTATTATGAATCCATTTGCCACTATTTAGGGTTCGAAGTGCTGATTATTTCTAAGCTCATAAATGAATGATCGAGGAGATTTTGATTCTTTTTTTTAACCTGTAAACATAAGAACAAGTGTATATGCCAGTATAACAGACATGCATAGATATGTATACACATATCTGTATATATACAACATATTTACATATATCCAAACATTCTTCCACAGCTTCATTTCACAAATAATCAATTACAGACCAGTAAAAAGGAGTTTTCTCACCTGAGCTAGGAAACAGAGATCAGGTTTTCATAAAAACCTGGAAGTAGTGTTTAAATCTGGTCTGTCTTTGATTTTTTTGTTTTGATCTGGAGATGATCTTGATGTTGAATCTTTGCTTGTTTTTCAACGTTGAATCTTGAATTTTATTTTGCTGATTTGAACTAGGTTGAAGCTGAGAACTGTTTGATTCAAGTTTTGATTGCTTCAGGTTGAGTTGGTTTTGATTCATCTTTTGTTTTCTTTTGTTTGCTTTTCCTTTTGATCTGGTTTTGTTTTGCTTCACAGGTTTGTAAATTTGAAAAAAAGTTGATTGTTGTTTTATTTTCTGGTTTATATTTTCTTAGGTTTTGGTTTTGATTTGAAAATGAAGATAGAAAGAAAATTGATAAAACCTGGTTTCTTCCTCTTATAACATGTTATTTAATTTCATAATTAAAATAAAATATACATTTTCCACTTGTAATTGTTAAAATAACACATGTAAATTAAGTAAACACTTGTTATATGCATGTTCTTATTGTTTTACAAATGTTAAAAGTATCAAATTTATGTTTAAGTCCTTATTTTAAATTAATTTATAAATTGTGTTTTAAATCTTTTCATTTTATAATTTGTGAATTAATTTATCTCTTATGTTTTAAAGGTTTATATATAAGTTCAATTTATCTCATATGTATTTTAAATTTTTAAACTTATGTTAAAATATCCTTATTTATGTACAAACCATTTTTATTCCAAAAGATATATATGTATGTTAAAGCTTTCACTTATTCGTTTCTTACATTTGCATTCATACATTATATTTTATACTTTTATAATTTTTTAAATAACCTTAAGAAAAAAAGATTTTAAAACTAATTATACATTAATAAGTAAACACACATATATCATATATGTACATAAGTTTTAAAATATAGAATTTACCTTAATTGGCTTTTGAAAATTATTTATATCAAATTCAAAATATAACTTTCAAAATATATATACATATGTATATAATAATTCCAAGACAAATTTTTATTAGTTTTAAATTATAGAGTTTTCAAATTCGAATTATTTCTCAAAATATTTATTTTAGAATTTCAATTTCAAAATTCTATTTATAATAAATTTATATAAACATATATATATAAATAAACAAACAAATATCTTATTTAAGTTGGAAAAGTTCAAATTTATTCCTATTTACTTCAAAAATTTATTTTAATTACCAATTTAAATTTGACTCAAAATCGGGATCGTTACACCTCACCTTAAACAACCACCCAGATCAACGGTCTCTTCCAGAATTCAAAATCGAGCCAATCGATTTTTCTTGGAACCCAAATTTAACGACCTTGACTCGACCTTCGAAAATCGACACCCAAATACTTCACCCGTATTTGAATGCCGCAGATTCAAACATTGAGTCTAGTTCGCCGAAGCTTATAACACATTAAGAAACAACACAGCGGAAGAAAAATGAATATATCATATATATCCAATGAATTACATCATCTCTACAACAATTTATCCAACATCAGAGCAAATATACAAATGCCACAACGAAACATAACAGCGGAAACATAACTTCAACTTGCTTGGACTACCAAAACAGCTCTATAGATTGCATCCCATCTCCAAAGCTCCAAAGAAAAAATCCAATCCAAAAGCTCAAAATCCTATCATGCTGAACTTAAGCAAGTCCGGTCCCTAGTGAGATTGCCAAAATCCAAAGACTTCAAAGATTGCCAAAAGCTACACCCTTCTTCCCAAACATCAACCATCACCCAAATATAATCGTGCACAGGTGCACATGCACAGATCATCCAACACCTTTTGACAAAGTTCAATACTTCCGAAAAGTCACCGGTGACCACCTCACCTTAAACAACCACCTAGATCAACGATCTCTTCCAGAATTCAAAATCGAGCCAATCGATTTTTCTTGGAACCCAACCTATCGACCTAAAATCAACTCGCTCCATCGAACCCATCCACCGGAACCCACGTCGACCAACCTACAGCTGCCTCACGCCTCCATGCTCCAATCCCCCTATATGCGATCACCTCGAGCTAGTCCACGACGATGCAGCAATTCAAATTCCGACCATGACCAAAAATGGGCTAAAACCCTAAATCTATGTCGCACCGCCGCCTCGATGATCAGAGAACTCTCCGATCATTTTTCCCGACCTCGTCGACCTCCTAGCTACCTTTAGCCATGATCTTGATCACCCTTCTAACTTCGATTACCAGAAATCAAGCGAAAACCCTTCTTTGTTCAACTCGAAGATTATCAAAAACTACTAACTTAAAAATCAGAATTTTATAATCAAAATTCACCATTTTTAAAAACTAATCAGATTACATAATTGAGATAATCAATTATTGAAGTCGAATTTTTGGATTTGCCTTAGGTTTTACTGTATATTTTAATTTCCAGAAAACCTTAGACTAATTATACTTAGAAATAAATTTTAAAATTAAGATCTTACTAATTTAAACATTTTGTGTCTGAACAACAATGTCCAAAACGAATTAGAGGTTGAGATTTTGATTTTTGAATAGGTTTTTACCCTATAAAACCATCAGAGATCCGTATGTGTGTATGTATGTATATGTGTACATATATATACACAGACACGCACATTCAAACATTCATATTCATATACATGCAAGCGTCATCCATGTAAACATCTATCACAACCTTACTACAAATATCATTCACAAACATCAAGACTTAAACTAAATTTAAGTTTATTTTAAAAGGTTGGTTTGCTCACCTGGAACAGAGAACAGAGAAGTCTTTGATTTTGAAAACTGGAATCTGTTGATCTTGATTTTATATTGAGCGAACTTGAAGCCTGATTTAGTTTGACCTCAGAACTTGATCGATGTTAGGTTGCAATTTGAATCTACATGCTTGAAACTTGCTTTTGTTTTCCAGGTTTGCTTTTGAACTTTGCTTCAAGCTTTTAGATTTTGAAAGATTGTTTTCTGTTCCCAGGTTCTTGAATTTGTTTCAGGTTTGAAATCTTTGTTATGATTTTCCTTTTTCTTTTCTATGTTTGATTTTATTTTCAGGTTTTGATTATTGTTTTGATTGCTTCAGATTTTAATCTTTGGTTTTACTTTTGATTTTCTTTTGCTTTGAATGCATGAAACAAAACGAGAAGAGAGGGTGATAGATGAATATATAGCTTATTTTCTCTTTAATTTGTTAAACTTTTAAAATGAAAAGAAAACTAGAAATAGGACACCTGTTAATATGATATGTTAAAATAGCTACATTTGTTAATTGCATTTTAAAATCTTTACACTTGTCATTTTCCTTCATGTATTAATATTTAAATATGATAATAAACCTTTATATTACATTTACCTTATGTTAATATAATTTATATATCATATTTTCCAATTTAGTTTTACATATACATGGTTTATACATTTTCTATTATAAATTAGTGCATTTTCTTTTTATAAATGTTTATAATTTTTAAGAAATTGATTTTAAAATTGATTAAACACTAATAAATAAATTTATAAATATGTATATATTTGAATTTAACTCTTTAAATAGCTTTTGGAAAATTTATTATATCAAATTAAAAATATCATTTTCCAAATCACAATGTGTATATATACATATTATAATTACAAAATAGATTTTTTTCTATTATTTTAAAATATAAAGTTTTAAATCCAATTTATTTTCTAAGATATTTATTCTTGAATTTCAAATTCAAAATTCAATTTAAAATCAATTTTATACATATATATAAATAAACAACATATATTATTTATTTTGGAAAATTTCAAATTCAAATTTTCAAATTACAATCTATTTATATAAATAAACAGGCATATATTTTATTTAATTTGAATATTCAAATTAATTCACAATTTAAATCCAAAATTTTATATTAATTACGAAATTAAATTTGGCTTAAAACTGGGATCGTTACATATATGGTCTTATATAAAGGTTTTAGGATATTGGAGGGAAAACCCGTTCTGCTAAGCGACGTGGTCTCACTAGATATCTAAATGATTTGAGATGGTAGATTATTATTCATGCCAGGATTTATGTCTGACTCCAAGTTTATGTTTTTCCCTTAAACTCCTAGGTACTCAATTGATTTTGAATAGTTTGAGAGTTGATTTTTTCTGGTACCGCATTAGACGAATAAGGCTTGCGGAGACATGTAGGAGGCATGATACACACACATACACACATATACACAAACATGCACACACACATATATATACACATACATACACACATATATACACACACACATATACATACATATAAATATATATATATATATATATATATATATATTTATCTTTTATTTGATTCCACCGTGTTGTTTGTAATGGAAAAGTTGTTAAATTGCCTTTATTCACACTGATCATTAAAGGTAGCATCTTCATATGTCGCTCTTGGCGTATGTTGTAATAAATGTGTCTTCTCTGAATGTGTTTAGTGATGGTGGGATTATGTAATGAATTTGGAAATGTTTTGAAATGAAATATGATCTGGTTTGATATTTTAATTTTTTCCATATTCATGTGTTTCTATGTATCAATGTACCTAACATCGCCGTATTTGGTCGCCGAGAAGTAATAACTGTAGAATCCATAGCCGTTAGTTTTGGGCCTACAAGTAGGGGGATGTTACAAGTTGGTATTTGAGCATAGGTTTGATAAAGCTTAAGCTATTTAAACCTAAAAGCTTTTTTGAAACATAATCTAATGAATCAGAGATATGATTGGTGTTTGGGTTAACGCTATTATAACATACTTGTATTTGATATATATATATATATATAAGTATGTGTGTATGTGTATCTAAGTGCGCATTCCCCACTCTCTTGGACCATTCTTCTGTATCTTACTAAGGCTCGTATGCAGATTTATGAGGAAGAAGGTATGGAAGCAGGCAACGGAAGAGGAAATCTGGGTAGAGGAAGTACCATAACCAATGGAAATGCTAGGCCTAACACCTGGAGGAACCAAGGTCGAAAAGCTAACGCTAATCAAAATGTGGAAGCCAATGTTGGTGTTGGAAATTTTCCAATAGATGCGGGGATGATGTATCAGTGCTTTGCTAATTTGATGCAAGCTGGAGCTGTAACTGTTGTTGCTGGAAATATTGGAGGAGCTAATCCTGTGACTCCAGTTGTAAATAATTATGCTAAGCTAAGCTGAGACTACACCAATTTGGGTGGAAAGCCATTTATTGGAATGGAGGATGCTATCAAAGTTGAGAATTGGCTGTTGCACTGCTAAAGAATATTTGCTGATCTGGGTTTAAAAGATAAGCAAAAGAGAAGGTTGGCCTCTAGGCAGTGGCAAGGGTTAGCACTTCACAAGTGGAATAATGTGACTGCCGGAGTCTGGGGGAAGAGTTGACTTTGGCGGATTTTCGAAGGAGATTTGAACAGAGATTTATTTCTGAGGTTACTAAGTAAGCATTGATGTGGAGGTTTTGAATTTGGTTCAGGGAGATATGTCAGTTATCGAGTATGCTAATAAGTTTGATGAGCTATCTCGATATGGATACACTACTGTAGACACTGACAAACGAAGGAATGAAAGGTTCATTCGAGGACTAAGGCCCGAGCTTTCTAGGGCAACTCTAACATATATCCAAGATCCTAGCAATGTAGTGGTGGAGATGGCAATCCACCATGAAGAGATGCTTGTTGTTTGTGGTAGAGAAAAGCCACTTGAATCCCAAAGTCCTCAAGGAAAGGAGAGGAAGCTCTTCAAAAAGAAAGAAGCCCAGAAGGGAGATACAGCCAAGAAAACCAAAGATGATTTAGTCTGCTACAAATGTAACATGAAGGGTCATTTTGCAAATGAATGCCAGTCAGGCAGGGTGAAGAAGACTGCAGATAAGAAGCATGTTATGTGCTACAACTGCGATCAAGTTGGGCATTACAAGAATCAGTGTCCAGAACTAGTTGGGATGGATAAGGGAATTTTTTTTCTTCTGTTGGACCGTCAAGCCAACTATAGCTGATAGAGGGAAGACTATAATGGAAGGTATGTTTTTGATTCAGAATATCCTAGTTAGGATACTATTTGATTCCAGTGCATCACATTCATTTATATCTCAGAATCTGGTTGATAGGTTATGCTTAGAACCCACCTAACTTGTTTTTTCCTTAAGGGTTGTGGGATATGCAACTCTAGGGATGAGATGTGACCAGTTAAAACTTGATTTGGTAGGTTATATGTTTGCTTGCAGTCTATACGTATATGATTTCGTAGGTTTCGAAAATCATTTTGGGAATGGATTGGTTGGGTAGATATAAGGCTAGGATATTTTGCTAGGATGGGGAAATATCAGTAAGGCTCCTAAATAGTCATAATCGAATCATCTTCTCAGTGGAGAATTCCGACCGTAGTGTTTGTGCTTTGTTAAGTGCTATAGAAGTGGGCGAAGAGCTAAGTCAGGTTCGAGTTGCAAGAGAGTTTGCAGATGTTTTTAAGCCGGTCACCGGACTACCTCCAAAATGAGCTGTTGAGTTTCAGATAGATCTTGTGCTAGGAGCTGAACCTGTCAGTAGACCACCTAGCAGGATGACTCCGACTGAGATGAAAGAATTAAAGGTGAAGCTAGTGGATACATAAAGAAGAAATTTTATTAGACCAAGTGTATCGCCTTAGGGAGCGACCGTGGTTTTCGTGAAGAAACTAAATGGGTCATGAAGAATGTACATCGACTATCATAAGCTGAACGAAAGGACGATCGAGAATAAGTATCTTTTGCTGAGAATAGATGATTTGTCCGATCAGTTGAGTGGAGGTAGAGTGTTTTCCCAATTGGATTTGGCAACGAGGTTCCATCATTTGAGAGTGGCAAATGACAGTATTCCTTTGACTGTATTTCAAACTAGGTATGGTTCGTATGAATGGTTAGTGATGCCATTTGGGTTGACGAATGCACCTGCTTTCTTCGTGGATTTGATGAATCGAGTTTTCCGAGAGCATTTGGATAGGTTTGTATTGGTACTCATAGATGACATTTTGATGTACTCAAAAGATGAAAGGGAACACAAAGATAATCTGAGAGTAGTGCTTGATACGCTGATGTAGCATCAGCAAAAGGCACCAGTGTTGGTTGTTCCAGAAGGAAACCATGGGTTGTGGGGTACACTAATGCACGTGGAATGGGATTGAGAGCTGTATTGATGTAAAATGGTAAAGTTATTTCCTACGATTCTCGACAGTTTAGACCGCATGAGGTGAGATACCCTACTTATGATTTGTAATTAGCTGTGGTGATCTTCGCGTTGAGGATTTGAAGACATGATCTCCTAAGGGAGAGATTTGAGCTATACACGGATCATAAGTCTTTAAGATACTTATTCTCTTAGAAGGAGTTGAATATGCGATAGCAAAGATGGCTGGAGTTTTTGGCTGCTTATGATTTTGGTATAGAATATACTCCTGGGAAAGGAAATAAGGTAGTGGATGCTCTTAGCAGGAAACATCAGAATGTGGTGTTGGTTATGGCGGCGGAATGGAAAGATTTGGAAGCTTTGACTACTTATAGTATAAAGTCAAGATCGATTGCTGGTTCTAGTCAGAGTGTCGCCATCTTAGCCTATTTAGAAGTGCGACTAGTGTTGATCGAAAGGATAGCTTCTAAGTAGAAAGAGGATCCAGTATTAGCCGAGACAATTAGAAGGCTTGAGGTGGGATAAAGATCGATGATTTAAAAAATTTTGGTATCGACCCGAGATGATGGTTAATGAAGAAGGGACGCTTATGTGTTTCGAATATAGAGAACTTGAGAAGAGAAGTTCTAGAAGAGTGTTATCGATCCAAGTTTACAATTCATCCTCGGGGGACCAAGATATACCAGGATATGAAGAAGATCTTCTATTGGAAAGGCATGAAGAGGGATGTTGGCTTATGGGTTGGGAAGTGTGCTAACTATCAACAAGTGAAAACCGAACACCAGAAGCTGAGTGGGTTGCTTCAGCCTTTAGAGATTCCTGTGTGGAAGTGGGATTCTATATCCTTGGATTTTATTAACGAGTTGCCAAGGTTGAATAGGGGAAATGGAAGCATATGGGTTATAGTGGATGGGTTAACCAAGAGTTCCCATTTCATTCCAGTCAAGTTAACCAGGACGGCACCTGTTTTGGCAATGTTGTTCGTGAAGAACATAGTTAGACTTCATGGAATTCCTAGTAGCATAATCAGTGACAGGTGCATTATTCACTAGAAAATTTTGGAAAAGTCTACAAAGAGTATTAGGTAACATGCTCAAGATGAATACAGCACATCATCCACAGATGGATGGGTAGACTGAGAGAGTCAATAAAGTACTCGAAGGTTTGTTGAGAGCTTGTGTATTGGACTTTTATGGATTTTGGAAAGATCACCTACATTTGATTGAGTTTTCCTATAATAATAGTTATTAAACTAGTATAGGAATAGCGCCTTTTGAAGCTTTATATGGAAGGCTATGCAAGTTACCATCATGTTAGTTAGAGATTGGAGACAGATTGGTCGTAGGTCTAGAGATGATTAGAGAGGCATCAGAGAAGATTGAGTTCATCCGAGAATGGATGAAGGAAGCTCAATCCAAACAAAAGGGTTATGCAGATAAAAGGCATATCTCAATTGGAGAGAGGATTTTTATTAATGTGTCACTGATGAAGGGTGTGATACAATTTGGAAAGTCAGGGAAGCTGGTACTGAGATATGTTGGACCATTCCAGATTGTAAAAAGGATTGGTAAGCTCGTATACAGAGTAGAGTTGCGGAGCAATATGGAAGGTGTCCATAATGTAATTCATGTGTCTCATCTTTGCAAGTATGTGCATGATTCAGAGACTGCCATTCCTCCAATAGAGTTGGAAAATTTGGTAGTGACAATTGTTAGACAACCAGTGCGGCTTATGGCGAGAGATGAGAAAAGATTGAGATCCAAAACAGTCAAGTTGGTGAAAGTACAATGGAGCGATAACGAGAAGGACTGTACTTGAGAGACAGAAGACAGGATTTGAGATACTTATCCTGATTTTCTTTGAGGGTATGTCTGTATTAGATTCATATAGATAATCACTAGTCAGGTAGACTAGTATGGTTGTTAGGAGTTGTTACAGATGATTGCTATATTTAGTATTTAGTCCTTGTTGAATTTTGAGGATGAAATTCTTTAAGGAGGGGAGCCTTTAACACCCCTAATTTTTAATAACATTATTCAAGAGATTTAATCAGATAAATTAAATAGAATAATGAAAATGTTAAGTGATAAGGGGATCGAGATTCGAATAAATATTAAATGGCCATTCTTAGTAAGTTACTTAATGGACTTAAGAATGGTTAATATAATAATTAATCTATACAAGGGTAATTAGGTATTTGACATGCATAATCTTTACTCTTATATATATATATATTTTCCTCCTAGGCCATTCACATTCATATCTCTTTTTTCATAAAATAAAACGTAAAGGGGAGCAGGCCATTAACAAGAAAAGAAAGAAGAAATTCAAAGAAAGGTTATAGAAATCAAATAAGTGGAATCAGTCTCAAACTCAATCCACTTTCCTAATCATAATAAAGGTGAATGATAATTCCATCTCTATTTTATGAATATACGTTTTGGATTTAAGATTAAATTTGTATATATGATGTTTGGATGATGATATGCTGAATTAACATTTGTTTAATTTAAACAAGATTGTTTAAATTAAGATTTATACGGTTTTAGATCATAACCGATGGAAATTGGCGTTTAAATGCTAAAAATTATATGTTATGAAAAACATGATTTTAGAGTTGGGTTTTAATTTTGATAATTTTCCAAGCTATGGAAAGATTAGTATGAATTTTAAGAAAAATATCGTCAGTTAGGTTTATAAATATATTTCAGAAATTATATAAAGAATTTGGGTCTGAAATTTTGATATGTTAGATAGCATGATCAAAGTGATTTTCTGTAATTTTTTGGGGATTTTTCTTAAGTGATTTACTGTACGGATTAAATTGTTTTGAGAGGAGGATCTAGATGATTTAGTTGTATTTTTAATGGAAGGGCTTATCTGGAAAAATAAATCATGATACTTAAGCTGCGACGCCCCACCCCGAGGCCCACATTTGCAAAGAGTATTACTAGGTAATATTGTCTGCAAATGCGGGGAATATGGCTAGTTAAGAGAGACCATCTATAACTTTGTCTTAAACATCTATTAAATACATCGATTAATGCGCTAATTTTTTTCTCAAGTGGATCGACATATTCAATAAATGCTTAACACAAAACTATAGTGGCTAACGGATCTATCAGAACAAAATACAACAACAAAATGTACATCACATCAAAGAACGGCAAAGGGACACATGCACACACACATATATACATATACACCGATAAAATATAATTTAAGTTATAAAAATATTTATGTGAATAACCTAAAAATTAAGAGGCGGTAATTTTTGTAAAGCATGCAAAAAGTTAAGGCAACTAATCATGTATTTACACGTAGGCAAGTTAATTAGGAACAATTTGTTTTAATTGGCTTTAAAAAGATTATACATAGAAAAACAGGTTTCCCCTCCATTAGAGGTACCTTTCGACTCTTACCTTTCGCCTTCGATCAAGTTGACATTCTACTAAGCTGAAATCAATACACAAGGAATCACCTAAATGGTACGTAGTGGATTGGAGGAAAGGCGGAAGGTATGTTGTCGAAAGCATTACTTCCGATAGGGTCGATACCTTGTTTGTTTTAAAAAATTAAGTGCCTACCTTTGTTCTACTAAAGCTTTCGACATAATTGAAACATATGTTTTCGAAGGTATTTTTCTAATAGCTTTCGAAGGAGTTGCCATTTTCTGTTTCAAAAATAAGGGCTTTCGAATGAGTCCCTTAAGTTGTAAATTAATGCTTTCAAAAGAAGGGGTCCCGACCTGGTTGAAGCCCTGCTACCGTTCTTTTGCCTTTTGAGTGTATTGAAGTTATCAATGCTTTCAAAGGGTAGTGTTTGTTTTAAAGATGTATTAAGTCACTTCCTAAATGCTTTTGAAAGGGTTTAAGGATTTCGAAGGCAATGGCTTCGAAAAGGGGTTTCGATGCTCTCCTTCAGTATTTTATTTAAATAATTTGATGCTTTCGAAGGGGATGGTGCCGTCGCCATCAAGTTTCCCCAATGCTTTCATATAATAAAAAAGCTTTCGAAAGAGATACTTTCATTTGAATTCACTTTGACCCAAATGATATTTTTAAGTATAGACCCAATGGTTACGAAAGGTGTACTTTCAATTAGTCTTGAAGCTATGCTTCTAAAGTTAAATGCTAATGCTTTAATACATTCGAAAGGTTTCGAAAGAAGGGTTTTATAGTGTTCAAAAGGCAAGAGCCTAATGTTTTGAAAATAGATTTATATGCTTTCGAAGGAAGTCATCCGGTGAGGTGGAAATCAAGGTTTCGAAAGGCTTTATTCTTTAAAAAAAACCTAATCTCATTTTTAAAGGAAACCATGGCATAAATAAATAAAGTGTTTTGAAAAGGAGTTTTTGATGGAGTTTTCTTTGATTAAAAGGTTAAAAGTATTAACTAAGTTAATGTATTTACTTTTTCATATATGTATATATTCACATTGTAGTAAACCCATAATTGTATTTTGGGAATGGGCAGAATAACCATCTAGGTTGACTCAGTAGTGAATATAAATTAAGTTAACTCCTGAATGAGTATAGTTGCATCCAGGATGTCTGGAAGATCAGAATATAGGATGCTAAAATAGTAAAGAAAGATACTTGCAGAGGCTAATAGGTTCTTAGTAATCCCATGAAAACTGTGTATAGGAAAAGATATTGGCAGAGGCCAAGTAGGTTCATAGCTAGCCAATGAAAACTATGTATAAACGAAGATTTCGAAAAGATAGGTTCATATTAAGCCCATGAAAACTATGATTTGATACTGGCAGAGGCCAGTAGGTTTATAGTAAGCCCATGAAAACTATATCCGTATTAAGGTAATGACAGGTGTCAATAGGTTCCTAGTCATCCCATAAAAATTAGGATAAGAAGAAAAGATATTGGAGTTACCAATAGGTTCCTAGTTAACCCTTGAGTCCTTAAACATTTAACCATTTGTTAGTCAGCCGATGAAAACTATTAGGTTAAAGGTAATCCTAGAAACTGTAACTGTGATAGATGGTCAAAATGAATGGGGATGGGTAATCCTGAATTTATTTACTTGTTTTGCATATCATCATATCATAGTATTTTGAGATGCATTAACTACTGTGGTTACAGGAGCACAATATATCGTCTTATAAAAAGGTTTTAGGATATGTGAGGGGAAATCTATTCCACCAAGTGGCGTGGTCTCACTAGATATCTAAATGATTTGAGATGGTAGATTATTATTCATACCAAGATTTGTGTCTAACTCGAAGTTTATGTTTTCCCCTTAAACTCTCGGGTACTCAATTGATTTTGAGTAGTTTGAGAGTTGAGTTTTCCAGGTACCTCATTAGACGAATAAAGATTTTGAAGATATGCATGAGGCATGATATATATATATATATATTTCTCTTTTATTTTATTTCACTGTGTTGTTTGTAATGGCAAAGTTGTTAAATTTCCTTTATATACTCTGATCATCAAAGGGAGCATCTTCATATGTCGCTCTTGGCCTATGTTGTAATAAACATATCCTCTTTGAACGTGGTCAACGTTGTTGGGATTATGTAATGAATTTGGAAATGTTTTGAAATGAAATGTGATCTTGTTTGACATATTAATTTTTTTCCATATTCATGTGTTTTTGTGTATCAATGTACCTAACACCGCCGTATTTGGTCGTCAAGGAGTAATAACTGTGGATGCCTGCAGCATCCATTGCCGTTAGTTTTGGGCCTTCAAGTAGTGGTATGTTACAAGTTTGGTATCAGAGCACAGGTTTGTGAAAACTTAAGCAATTTAAACCTAAAATGTTTTTTAAAACATAATCCAATGAATCAGAGATATGATCGGGGTTTGGGTTAATGCTATCGTAACGTACTTGTATTTGATATATATATGAGTGTGTGCATATATATATATATATATATATATATATATATATATATAAGTACTTATTCCCTTCTCTCTTAGACCGTTCTTCTGTATCTTACTAAGGCTCATATGCAGATTTACGAGAAAGAAGACATAGAAGCAGGAAACGGAAGCGAAAATCTGGGTGGAGGAAGCACCATAACCGATGGAAATTCTCGACCTAACACTCGAAGGAACCAAGGTCGACAGGCTAACGCTAATCAAAATGCGGAAGCCGGTGCAGGTGTTGGAAATCCGCCAATAGATGTGGGGATGATGTATCAGTTCTTTGATAATTTAATGCAAGTTGGATCTGTTACTGGTGTTGCTGGAAATATTGGATAACTATGAGACGACCCACTCGATAGTTTTCTATTGGTTAATATAACTAAGATCAAACAGAAAATATCGATGTGATTGACTTACATAGTTTTCTCAACTTGAGAATACCGTGGATCTTCAATTTGAAAGCTCCGCTTTGATTATAGTCCAATCATGGCATATCGTTCCTTCGAGTGACTATAGTTGGATTGAGTGGAAGTATTGAAATTGAAGCACTATTTAAGAGAGGATTCGTCTCCTCAGTTGTATGAGGTTTGTATCACGGTCAACTCAAGCCAACTCAGAGTCAAAGTCTCTGGTCAGAGCATTTGAATTATTAATAATTGTTATTATAACCAAGGACTTTGTGTTTGGATATAGAGTTGAATATGGATGATACTGGAATTTTGGCTGTTATCAAATCCTTACATCCAAAGTGATATAGTTCTGACAACGAGAGTTGATGTGAATAAATTCCACAACCGAGTAACGCTTAATAAAGTGAGATTGTATTTTATCAAAACTAAGTAAGTAATAAATTTGGCCAAAATGTCACATGACCTGCCAAGCGAAGTGTGAACGGTAACATTGGAATAGTTCGATGTTAATCATTGGCCGAATTTATGAGTCACACAACTGTAATGGTGAATTCACTTTAGACAAAACGATTTAATTAGTTTAAAATTGTTATAAATTAATGAATGTTTATGAAATATTAATTATGAAATTTTGAACATGATTTGAAGAATAAATATTATTGCATATATTCATAATAGTCATAAATGTATCGAGCGATATGTGATATCGATAAGTAATTAAATTAGATTTAGTTAATAATATTTATTTTTGCTTAGATTGGGTTTAAAGCCCATGAAAGGGGATGGAAATTTCAACCAAAATGAGAGCAATTTAAACCACAAGGTGGTGCAATAAAGGTTTGGAGATGGAGGACTAAGATGGAAGAGAATCGATAAGAGATGATGTAGGATATTGCTCCTAAAATATCTTCAACTTTTCCTCTATATAAACATCTCCATCCTCAACCTTTAGAAGAATTTTTGGCTACCTCCTCTCTCCATCATGCTGGTTGAATTCCTCCCAAGGCTCAAAATCAAATCTCATAACAAATCATTTTAAATCAATAGCTATTTGATAGCAAAGGGTCCGCGGTTCAAGGACTAGCAATCTATCGAATTAAGAATGTTTTAGAAGGAGGAGAACTCTTCATTGCAAAGTGTACTTAAGGGAATTAGTCTTAGATAAGTGTTTAGCTTATATATGATGAATTATTCCTGTATAATTGTATATTGTTCATGTATACGTACATACATACGTACATACATACATACATACATACATACATACATACATACATATATATATTGTTATTCTTATATAGTTAGTTAGGTGAGATTCCTATGGGTATTGATGTTGTCACATAATGATTTATTATGTGTATATGTTTATCAAATAAAAAATAAAAAAATTTCATCAAGGATCTGATATATGCAGCCGATATCATTATATCTTAATTATTTATATTTTATTAATTAATATATACATAGATTAATGTATTAACTAAATTGTTTTCCAGTTTTAAACCCAGCAGGACCTAATAGAAAATAGAGCAATTTCGTGACATCAGAATGACTTAGAACTTAACTAAAGAGGTTAACGCAAGGAGTTAACGAGAGCCAAGCCATACTACGAAAGCAATGACTTAGTTCGACTAAACCAAGAGACCAGCATTAGTTCAGCCCAATCAGCAGTCAAAGCACAACCAGCTAGTACATCGTCATCAAGATGGAGCAACATGCAACGAGACTACGCAAACAACAACGATACGAGGCCATGGAAACATCCTAAACTCCAAAATCCAAAAATGGCCTAAGTGCTTTGATCGCCAGCGATCCATACCCTATGGATCGCTAGCGATCCATGCAAGATGATGGGTGGCTATGGTGCATGGAAGAATAGAAGGAAAGTAGAAAAATTGGGAAAATATGCTAAGTGTATGGATCGCCAGCGATCCATACTTGTCCATGCGTCTTCAATGAGCTAACTTGGTGAGACAATGGAAAGGAGAGCTAAGTAATTAGCTCGCGAGCAAGCCAAGTCTACGGATCGCTAGCAATCCATGGTTTTAGCTCGGATCGCGAGCTAAACTCCCTTAGGTCGTCCTGTGTCCATTTGTAAGCAATCGACAAAGTGGCCTAGCCCAGAAGCTCTCTAATCTCTATAAATGTCATCATCTGTGCGATATAAACTGGATCTTCTATGGACTGGTTACTAAAGCTCTGCTGGAAACCTTCTTCATTCTATATCTCTCTCACATCAATCTCCAAAGGAATTCACTTGATTCTCCAATGGATTTCAACCGTAGAGATTCAATCTAGCTAAGGATAATCAAAAGCCTTGTAATCAAACACTGCTAGTAACAACAATTAGTCATAATAAAACTATAAAGTGGATGAAGGCTTCATTAACAGCCGAACCACTATAAAAATTCCTTGTCTTCTTTCTTTTACCATCTTTTTCTACACCTTTAACTGTATTTTTGCTCTGTAAGAACATGGCTGGTGCTTTCACACTCAAACTAGGGTGTTGATCCATTTTTTGGGTTGACATTTTGGTGATTTCAGTGAGAACAAGTTAGGATCCAGATTTAGCTCTCTACTTTGGATCCCATAGGTCTAGAAGTTAGATTCTCAGTCTTTGCTTGAAGAATCCATTGTTTGGAATCAATGGCCCCTGGAAAAATAATAACTACTTCTGGAAGATCCATAGGGGCAGTAATAGCTGGAGAAGATGTTAATCCCCAACAAACTGAAGTAAATGGTGCTAGCCTAGGAAATCAGGCGCCAGCATCCTCCAGTCAGCATGAAGTTGTCACCGGGGATGAGTTGAATAAAATGGTTGATGAGATTAACCAAAAAAATGGAAAGTAGCCAAAAGGCTCTAATGGATAAACTTAATGCTCGCCTAAACCTACAGTCAAACCCTCAGGACTACCGGACATCAGAGGCATACATAGTGGATATGGTTAAATGATTAATGAAGGAGAATAAAAATAGAAGAGATGATGAATGAGGATCTGCACAAAGTCGGACTCCCTTTACCGATGAAATTTTGAATGACAAATATCCAGAAAAATTCACAATACCAACTATTCCGTCCTATGACAGGACGAAAAACCCAAAACATCACTTGTACAAATACAGTTGGTATATGGACGGAGCTAATGCCTTTGAAGCCGTTCGATGCAGCTGTTTTCCTATCTTTCTCGAAGGAGTTCCGTCAATGTGGTTCATTTGGCTTCCACCAAGAGCTATCTCTACTTTTGACCAACTAGCGACAAGGTTCCTTGATCAATTCAGACTCCATACTGCGCAGCCAAAAGACGTCATGTCCCTATCCAGATTGTTCCAAGGGCGCAATGAATCACTGAAATGTTTCATGAACAGGTTTAACACCACAGTAATGGAAGTAAGAAACCCCAACGAAAACATGGTTTTTATGGCATTAGTCCGTGGCATTCACTTATAAACTAAATTCAAAAAGTGGATTAAGATGAAGCAACCTAACACCAGGAAAGATTTCAATCGTAAAGCAAGTCAGTACCTGAGGTTAGAAGAAGCATAGGAATCGGAAAGAAGTCTACTAGTGTGCAATCGATGAACGTTGGGCAAAGTGATGCAGCAATGAATCAAAATGCACACACTTCTCGGACTGTTGAAGGAATTATTGGGAAAGATGGAAATTCAAAGAGAAAAAGTCAAAACTACAATAAAAAGAATGGTAATGGCAACAATAAAAAGCTCAAAGGGTTTAGGTCCAAAGGCTACACTCAACTAAACGACACATCAGAAAATAATTTTCTCGTAACCCAAGGGACCGAGGAATACAAAAAGCCCCCCAAAAAGGAAACAACAGAGCAGTAGAAGCGTTAGGGAAAATTTTGCCTCTTCCACGAGGCACACGGCCACAATACAAATGAATGCCGCCATCTAAAGAATCTCATTGAGGAGTGCATCTAGTACAATAAGGTCTAGCAGCACGTAAGAAAGCCTTAAAATATCAATTAACCCATAGCTCCTCGGCCTCCTACGAAGGAATCAAGCGGGAACTAATGAAGAAGGGTCGAAACGAACTGACCAATGGCTTATTATTGGAACAATATCTGGGGGACCACACCCTTTACAAAGAATTTAGGGGGGAAATGGAGTGATATGCAAGTTTGTTGAAGCACGCTTCGAAGATACCATGTTTAGCTATAGAAGATGAAATTCCAGCCAAGCTACAAAGGGTTTTGAATGATGATATAGTATTCTGAAATTGGGACACTTAAGGGATTGAAGCTCCAGCTCTCGATTCAACGGTGGTGATGGTAGGAATCATACCTGTTGTAGTTTGATGGGTGTTGGTTGATAATGGCAGCGCCATTAACATACTTTTCAAACATACTTTCGATCAAATGAAGATTGGCATGAAAAGCATATCTGTGTGCCAAATAAAGATTCATGGGTTTACCAGTGAGCCCAAACAACTGGTAGGAATGATTTACCTACCTATGGAGCTTAGAGAGGGTAAGCGAAGGGTCACCCTCATTCAGACATTTGTGATCATGGATGAAATATCAGCATACAATGCCTTTTTGGGATGGCCCGCATTAGCCGACTTCAGAATAGCATTGGCCCAGTGGTGCCTTACAATGAAGTTCCTTACAGAGCACGGAGTTGAAATTGTGAAAGGAGACCAAAGAGCTTCCTGGGAATGCTACATCACAGAATTGCGTTAGTCAAGAAGAAAGGAAAAAAGAAAGGATGCGGGAAAAACTCTCCACGTTTGTGAGCCCGCCGAATAGCAATTACAGAGCCGCCCCTGGCTCGTGGACCATAGCCGATTCAACAAGGCTTTGGACCCTAGAAAAAAGAGTTCAAGGAAGGATCAGGCAACATTGGCAGAGTTGATGGTGTTTGTCCCAGTCTGTATGGACGACTCAACACGAGTCTTGAAAATCGGATCGTAGCTTGGAAACAGGATATGGTTAGAATTAACTAAATTCCTCCATGCCAATTTGGATGTATTTGCTTGGACACACTCCAATATGTGTAGGGTGTCACCTGAAATTGCCTGCCACGTGCTCAATATTGATCCCACATTCACACCGCGAAAGCAAAAAAGGGGTAGCTTGGGCCCTGAATGGTTCAAGGCACTGAGAGAGGAGGTGGATAAACTGATGGCTAAGGGCTTCATCCGAGATGCAATTTAACCTAATGGGTATCAAACCCAGTCTGAGTCAAGAAGTCTAATGGAAAATGGAGAACTTGTATTGACTCTCGGATCTAAATAAAGCTTGCCCGAAAGATAGCTTCCTACTCCCCATAATCAATCAGCTTGTAGATGGAACGACGGGGCATGAATTGCTTTCATTTATGGATGCATACTCGGGCGACAACCAGATCCTAGTGCATGAGCCAGCAAGAGAACACCAGCTTCATCACTGATTTGGGACTGTACTGCGACAGAGTTATGCCATTCGGTTTAAAAAACACCGGAGCAACATACCAAAGGCTAGTGAATACTATGTTCAAACACCAAATCGGAAAGACTATGGAATTTTACGTGGATGACATGTTGGTTAAATCTCGAGTATTTGCTAACCATCTAGAAATTCTCGCTGAAATGTTCGAAATACTTCGGAAGTATGGAATGAAGCCCAATACACTCAAATGTCACTTCGGAGTAGCCTCTGGCAAATTCTTGGGGTTCATAGTAAGTGCCCGAGGCATCGAAGCAAATCTAGAATAAATAATGGTGCTACGAGAAGTCCAAGCCTCGAAAAATAAGAAGGTACTTCATGGCTTGAATGGAAAAGTCGCAGCATTAAGCCGATTTATCTCAAAATCTACAAACAAGTGCATACCGTTCTTCGATGCACCAAAGAAGGGAAAGAAAAACTTCGGATGGAGTGAAGTTTGTTAAACGACTTTCAAAGAACAGTTATGACACATGGAAGCTTCTCCAATCTTGTCTATGACGGTGGATGGAGAAGACTTATTCGTTTACTTGGCAGTCTCATTGCATGCACTAAGCGCTGCTCTCCTACGGGAAAAGCAAACATCCAGCGACCCGCGTATTACATTAGCAAGTGGTTCACCGGAGCCAAGAAGTATTATCCAAAATTGGAAAAGCTAGCGTATTGCCTCTTGATTGCGTCCCAAAAATTAAGACCATACTTTTAGGCACATCCAATCAAAGTATTAATTGACCAGCCCATGAAACAAGTGTTGTACCGACCGGAAACTTTCGGGTGACTCCTCAAATGGAACATAGAGCTATGTCAATATGATATCGCATACCATCATAGGAAAGCCATAGATGGACAAGCATTAGCAGACTTCATCGCTGAGTTCACCATATGGGACGAGGAAGAAGAAGCATCGCTGGAGGTGGAGATTCAATGGAAACTCTTTGTAGATGGTGCATCTAACAATCTCTGTTCCATGGCAGGGATAGTGCTTGAAACCCCCGAAAGGATAGCCATTTGCTACGCCTTACACCTGGATTCCCTGCAACGAATAATGAAGAGAAATACGAGGCGCTTATTGCAGGACTAAAGATAGTGAAAGAACTTAAGATGAAATCCATTCACATCTACAGCGACTCTCAGTTGGTCGTCCGTCAAGTAAAGGGGGAATACCAGGCTCGAGGAGAGAATTTTTCCCTGTACCTGTTTAAAGTGCAAGAACTGCTAAGCGCCATCGAACATTGTACCATAGCCCACATTCCACGAGAACAAAACACTAAGGAGGAAATTTTTTCTAAACTAGCAAGCTCTGGGGAAGCTCAATCATTGGGGTTCATCCCAGTCGAAACTTTGGCCATATCGAGCATAGATGAAATGAACATCGATTGGATTCTCAAGACAACCATCGAGCCGGAGACATGGATGACATTGATAAATGACTATCTACTAGCGGGAACCCTTCCAACTAACCAGAATCAACGGAAAAAGCTTCTCCAATAGGCACCACGGTTGATGATATAGGATGGAATACTCTATCGAAGGGGATTCTCGACCCCCATCTTAGTTATGTGACCAATAATGAAGCCGATGAATCCTAAAGGATGTACATGAAGGCGAATGCAGGGACCACATTGAGGGGCATACCCTTGCAAAGAAAGTCCTTTGGTATGGATATTTATGGCCAATAGTAAACCACGACGCTGCAGACTACACTAGAAGATGCGACCACCATCAAAGATTCAGCAAAATTAAGAGAACTCCTTCAACGGATCTAATGTAGATGGTCAGCCAGTGGCCGTTTGCAATATGGGGAATTGACTTGATTGGCGCCCTGCCAATAGCAAAAGGAGGGGCCAAACTACTATAGTTTCCGTAGACTATTTCACAAAATGGGCCGAAGCGGAACCTCTGGCCACTGTAACCACAAAGAAAGTCATTAATTTCATTACTAAAAACATTATTTGCAGGTTTGGTGTGCCATAAAAATTCATCATGGACCATGGAATTTAATTCGAATGTGCCGAGTTCAAAGACTTCTTCAAGTGCTTCCGAATTGAAAAGAGCTTTTCCACGGTGGCTCATCCACAGGAAAATAGACAGGCGAACGCGATAAACAAGATCATCAAGTCCACTATCAAATAGCGACTAACAAAAGCAAAAGGAAACTAGGTTGATGGACTTCTACTCGCACCATGGGCTTACAGAACTACCCACAAAGCGGCAACCGGCCACACTCCGTTTGCCTTGGTATATGGTTCAGAAGCAATGATTCCCATTGAACAAGAAGTTCCCTTGCACCGAAGGAAAACCTTCAATCAAAAGCAACAAGCAGCTCCTACTTGAATCACTAGATATGATTGATGAAAAAAGAGAAGAATTAGAGTTGAGAACCGCCGCCCACCAAAAAAGGGTCGAATGGTACTTCAACTCCAAAGTTCACAACCAAACCTTCGAAGTGGGAGATCTTATGCTCAAGTGAGTTTACCCTATTCCGGGGTCCTTTGGACCAAACAGGGAAGGATCGTGTGTCATCAATCAAAAGCTAAGAGATGGGACTTTCAAGCTAACAACCATCGACAGAACTCAAGTTCCCAAGGCATGGAATAGCGAATCGCTCCATCGTTACTTTGTCAGAAAGCTACCTTATGTACTTTTTACTTTCCAGCAAATAAGCCACCCCAGGATGCTGGAGGAATTGTACATAGGTAAAAACTGCCCTGCTTTCCTTAATAAAATTTGCTTTTTGAACCAACAAAACTGTGTTCATAATAACTTCTTGTCAGGTCGATGGAAGCAAATCAACTCAAACTGTTAGATCGGCGGAACCCCATCATGGTCTTCTAAAAACCAATGTTGCTTCGGCAACATCGGAAAGGCTAAAACATACGCTCTTCATGTTGCCCAAAGATAGGCAACATTGAGGAGAACGAAAAGCCGTGCATTAACTCCTAAAACATATGCTCCTCACGTTGCCCGAAGATAGGCAACACCGAGGAGCACGAAAAGCCACGCATTAACTCCCAAAACATTCGCTCCTCACGTTGCCCGAAGATAGGTAACATCGAGGAGCACGAAAAGCCGTGCAATAACTTCCAAAACATACGCTCCTCACATTGCCCGAAGATAGGCAATACCGAGGAACATAAAAAGCCGTGCACTAACTTCCAAAACATACGCTCCTCTTGTTTCCCGAAGATAGGCAATACCGAGGAGCACGAAAAGCCGCACATTTCATAAGCCATGCACTAACTTCCAAAATATATGCTCCTCACGTTGTCCGAAGATAGGCAACGTCGAGGAGCCTGAAAAGCCATGCATTTCGTATGCCGCGCACTAACCTCCAAAATGCCAACTCCTCGCGTTGCCCAAAGATAGGCAACACCGAGGAGGACTAGAAGCCGCACATCACATAAGCTATACCAAAACACACACCCCTCATTATGCCCGAATATAGGCAACACCATGGAGTATCAAAAGTAGTGCAATACGTAAGCCGCACAATAAATTCCAAAACACTAGTTCCTCACATTGCCTAAAGATAGGCAACACCGAGGAACACGAAAAATCATGCACTAATTCTTAAAACTTAAACTTTTCACCCTGCTCGAAGATCAATAGCATTAGGAAGCACTAAAACACACGCTCCTCGTATGGCTCGAAGATAGAAAACGCCGAGGAGCACCAAAAACTATGCATCTTATAACCAGCACCAACTGCTTCTATAATCAGGAATAATGAGCACAACTCCAACAAAATTGGAATGCTACGAAAGAATAGAAATGTTTTAACTAAGGACACTTAATGATTAAAAATGACCTTAGTTAACCCATGCAATATGCACCTCTCAAACATGCATATATTGCATACTTGCTGGAATATTACAAGAAACTTGTATTACATGCTAAAGTTGCAAAACTTCCGAAAAAAGGAAAATCATGCTATGACTTAACCAAATTTCAAGTTTATTATGAGAATTATCTAAACCCTAAGTTACCGATCAGTTGAAAATTGTTTGAAGTAAATAGCCCTGTGAACTGGGGGGCATACACCGGTATTTGAATAAAAACATGTGAAAATAATAAGTTCACAAGTACTGTCACTCCAAACAATGAATTTTTAAACAAAGAATTTTTAAGTTCTGTTACTTCAAACGAAGGATTTTAGTAGTAACATAGTACTTGATAAGTATAAAATAAAACAAGCACAAGTGCATAGAACATATATGAGCAGACAGATGAGAATACAGTCAAAATATCAATACACTGCTTATAATTTTCTTTATAAAGGGTCAAAATGTGAGGGCCGTACCTGCATAACATCGGCTCGATTGGGACTAATTACCGTATTCCACCTGTGAAGTGGTAGGAGAAAGAGCGATGGATGACGACTCGGCTGCAGAAAGGGCCGGACTTCCTCCACTCAATTTACGGCGTGAAGATGGGTGCTTCATTCTAAAATAACAAAACCCACATTCAAAACGGTCAGGTGATTCACTTGAATTCCAGAGAAATATCAGTTCATGCCCATGCACCAAACTTCAAGTGTGTACCGGGGCAAGTGTAGCATGCTGTCTATAGGAGATGAGCTCGGCATCTGAAACACTACAAACTCTTTATTCCATTTAGATAGTCCGCTCGTAGTGGAAATGGACAAGAATTTCCCACATCGCCCCCATTTATTTTTACTTCTTGTACGCTTATCTGTTATCGATCAACGGATCTGTTGTCCAAAGCGATGCGGAAAACTCTTCTCACTACAGGGACACCGAGCGTGCAAAAAGTAAGCAAGATAACTCCAAATATTTTGGAAGAGTTAGGACCGACTAGAGAACTGTCGTGCAGTATTAGCTACGGAACTCAGCACAAGTCAGTTCTGGCCTAATGGACGATGATAGGAAAACATGTCAAGCACTAGACCAAGACCCGAGTGTTGCAAGAAAAACTCAAGACTCAATTTACTATCTTCCTCCATTAGACCACAATCAATACGAACTTCTCACAATCAACATCGCAAATTCAAACTCATCGCCAAGAAAACACTACGATCAGCAAACCCACCTCAGATTGAACACTAAAACAGGGGAATGATCGTAGACTTAGAATTAGCAAGCTGAGGATTTATCGGTGGCGAGCTAAAGGATTTATCGACAACGACCTAGGGCAGTGGCAAGCTAGGGTTTCAATGAGGAACGATATGAGATTCACTAAGGAGAATCACATCAAAACACTGGAAGGGATCACAGCTAAGTGAAAGGATCAGATCGCTGGAAGCAATAGGGTTTGGTGCATGGAGGCTCAGGTTACATGAAGAGATTGAATCGGATCGGCTCGAATAATTAATTAGGTCGGCCCGAGTAAATATATATATATGTAGAAATAAAAGAACAAAGCAAAAATTAGCTAAGTAATTGGGTCGCGTGTGATCCATCATGGATCGCTCGCGACCCATCTTTTCGAAGCCAAACTTTTCAAGTGGTCAGGTCGCTAGCGATCCATCGTACATGGATCGCTAGGACCCATAAGGTTGGGGGCAGATTTTTATCGAACTCGAGCTTCAATATCTACCCATCATTTCGAAGCATACCAGGAAGCTATAAGAAGAAATTTGATTGGTTATGACAAGCAATGCTGTCGAGACCAGAGCTAGGTGATCGACAGCATGACCTACCACATATCCGCAAAACTCTAACGTGAACACTTGGAACTCAATGAACAAATATTGAAAGCAATAACTTCCAGAGCACGCCTTGTTTACAACGAAGACATACTCTGGGAGGCAAATGTTATCCGGGTTTTTAACCCAGAAGGACCCGTAGGAAACAGAGCAATTTCATGACATCAGAATGTCTTCGAACTTAACCAAAAAGGCTAAGGTAAGGAGTTAACGAGAGCCAAGCTATATTACTAAAGCAACGACTGTGTTCGACAAAACCAAGAGACCAACATCCGTTCATCCCAATCATCAGTCAAAGCACAACCAGCTAGTAGATCGTCATCAATAAAGAGCAATATGCAATGAGACTATGCAAACAACGACAATACAAGGCCATGGAAACATCCCAAACTCCAAACTTCAAAAATAGCCTAAGTGCTTGGATCGCCAGCGATCCACACCCTTTGGATCGCTAGCGATCCATGCAAGATGATGGGTCGCTATGGTGCATGGAAGAAAAGAAGGAAAGCAGAAAGATTGGGAAAATATGCTAAGTTAATGGATCGCTAGTAATCCATACACCATGGATCACCAGCGATCCATACTTGTCCATGGGTCTTCAACGAGCTAACTAGACGAGACAATGGAAATGAGAGCTAATTCATTAGCTCGACGGATCGCTAGCGATCCATGGTTTTGGCTTGGATCATGAGCTAAACTCCCTTAGGTCGTCCTGTGTCTATGTGCAAGCAATTGACGAAGTGGCCAGGCCCAGAAGCTCTCCAATCTCTATAAATACCATCCTGCCTACAATATAAACTGGATCTTCTGCGGACTGGTTGTTGAAGCTCTACTAGAAACTTTCTTTATTATCTATCTCTCTCATAACAATCTCTAAAGGGATTCAGTGTGATTCTCCAGTGGATTCCAACTTTGGAGATTCAATCTAGCTAAGGATAATCAAAAGCATTGTAACCAAAAACTTCTTGTAACAACAATCAGTCATAATAATACTATAAAGTGGACGTAGGCTTCATTAACAGCCGAACCGCTATAAAATTCCTTGTCTTCTTTCTTTTACTTTCTTTTTCTACCTTTTATCTGTATTATTGCTCTATAAGAACAGGGTTGGTGCTTTCGCACTCAAACCAGGGTGTTGATCCATTTTTTGGGTTAACATAATTTATTTATATGACTTGTATTAAACAGTATAATTATATTACATAAATAATTTATCTAATAATTTTCAAATGTATATTTATATTAATTATAATTATAAGTACTGAAAATAAAATTTTGGAAATCATTTATATTTTAACATTATTTAATCAATGCATATATTAATCAATTCATATAAAATAATTTTTTTAAAAATTAAATTTGTTATCATATATGCTCTTGGTCAAAATATCAAAATTTTTAAACCATTTTTTATTTTTTTAAATCATTTAAAATTCGACTTAAAAGAATTTAATTAATAAATAAATATTATTTTGACTTTAAAATTCTAAAAATATTTCGCAACCTATGTGATGTTATATCTAATTTTCTAATGGTTAAAATTCGAAATATGTAACATATAAATAGTTTCTACTATTTACTTATTATTATTTAACTACTTAATTTATAATATAGATATATATAAATTAATACAATAAAATTATATTTATACCCTGATTTGCTATGTATATGATCTGTAATGTTTTATAGAAAATATAATAATAATAATATTTATTTTGATTTTATAATTTATATAAGTTTCTAACTCCTATTCACATTTTAATTATTATATTTATATTTATATATACATACATACAATCATATATATATATAAAATCATATTACTTTAATACATTTATATGTAAATAATTAAAAAAATTAAAACTCATATCATATATATACATGTTTTATATGTATTTTTATTTAATATTTAGTACTAGAGTATTTTATGTTCATATATATATATATATATATATATATATATAATATTTTCCCATAATATAATTTTTTTTTCACTTGGATATATATATATATATATAATAACTATATATATACACATATTTGGACAACATACAATACATATAGAATGAGCTAACATGTCCGTTGCAATGCAAATCCAAACATTTATATACAGGTATGTTATACCTTGCATAGATTATTGTGTTACACTTGCACACGCACACATGTATATGATACATATGTGTACTATTATATTTAATTTAAAGCAAATTAAGTTAAATTCATTAATTATAAATTTAAATGAAATAAAGATTTTATTTGAATTAAATTTAGAAACATTTAAATTAAATTTAGAAATGGTCTAAATTAATTAGACTTCATAGGTCCAATAAAGATCCGATAGGGTTAAAAAAATTGAAATTCACCAACAACTCCGCTGTGGGCTGGTACATTTCCAACACAACCAACTCATGTAGAAACTTCGAATGCACCGAATGTGGTAACGAAGGTTGAATTGGACCCCATGATGGCAGAGAGGAATATGAAAATGATGAAAATTTAGTTGTCTATCGTGGAAGAGATTGTTGTCCCAGCCCCAGAATCCAAAAGAGACTCAGAAGCATGGAAAGAACAAAAGAGATACTTATCTTCAGATTCAGATGAAAAGAGTTCATCTTCATTGGCGCAGTCACATGGAAGGAATATAGAAGATGTGTAAGGAGGATGTTGGGGGTGAAGAAGTAACAAAATTTGAAACAATGGTGATAATCTCAATTGAGGTGTCGATCTGTACCGATCGATCCGAAAGGGTCGGTACCGGTCAATCCCAATATGGATTGAACTTATCTGACTCTAAGGTTGAATTGAAAAATGTTGATGTAGGAGGTACTGAAGGGAACACTACTGAGCTTGTAAGAAGAGGGTGTAATATGCATCACCTCGCCAGAGAAATGTGCGAATAGATTTCCCAAAGACTGGGATACCTATGGTGATCGTCGCTCAGGGTGAAACATTGGCAACGGCAAGTTATTAACTGAAACCTTTAAGATATTTTTACAACAGAATCGGCAGCAACAAGATGACATATTGGTTCCATGGCCAGTAGGAGCTCATTCACTAAAGAGATTAGAGCAGCTCTATATCCGAAGAAGATGATTATGCCAACGATGTAGTGCTACAGCACTTTGACTAACCCTATGCAATATCTAATGAAGTAGGGGTGGCATATGGATGGTGCATGTTCAACGGGTGTTATGAGATGTAAGTATTTTTCCTACTCTCTCTCTTAATGGACGTACTATGAAGTGGTTCTGTCGGCTTGAGCCAAGATCTTTATCACTCTTTAATCAACTTACTAAGAAGTTTCTAGAGCAACTCAACGCGCATTTCGTATAGCCGAAGGACATGATGTTCCTATAATTTTTTTACCAAAGGTCTAGGGAGACCTTGAAAAGTTTTTTAAAAAGGTTCAACGCTGTCATGATGGGGGTAAAGAAGCTAAGAGAGGAGATTGTGATGCTTTGTTAGAGGAAGCCAATAGCCAAACTAACTTTGGAAAGTGGCTTAGGATGAAGAAGCCAGCTTCATTGAATGATTTATGTAGAAAGGAAAATCAGTTTCTATACTTGGGAGAGATAGAAATTGAAGAAAGATTGGTGCTGGTGGTTAAGCTAGACCAAGTAGAGTGATACGGAGTAATGTGACTGTCAAGAAGGATGGATGACGTTGGAAATAATAATTTAGGAATGGAACCAAGCGAAAAAACTTCAATAATGCTTGTGAAAAAAGGAAGATACAAAGAAGTGTTCAAGGTACTTTCGTGATGGGAATTACAAAAATTAACATATTTTGTTTAGAACATTTACCTTACTATGCAAGGTACAAAGAAGTACAAGAAGCCATCCCGAGGGAGGTCGAGGAGAAGCACTCTGCCAAGCATTGTCACTTCCATGGGACTCAAGGGCACAATATGAAAGAATGCAGACATCTCTGCGTCTCTGCGACGTAATTAAAGATTGTATTAGAAAAAAGAAACTATAACAATATGTTAGGAACTCGTAGGAGGGAGGACAATGGAATGACAACCTCAAATGTAGACTCGAGGAAATGCAGCCGGACCCAATGATGTAGGGTTTAGGAAACCAGCTAGCGATATTATGTTTAATATTATTTAAGAAGTACTCCACAGAGGGTAGGGAAAAATTAGAATGAAATGGAGCACTATGAGGATTATTCGAGGCACACACCTCAAGAGATGTGCTATACCATAAAAGGGGGAACTCCAACGAAATAATAAAAAAGGATTAACGATGATATAGCCTTTTGAAACATAGATATGGGCACCAATGCTCGATCAAATGGTGATTAAGTCATGATTGGTTCAACTACAGGGCACGGAGCCCTTATTGACAGTGGGAGCTCGGTAGATATGTTATTTAAATAGATTTCTGATAAGATGCGACTGAATAAGAAAGATCTATAGCCATAAGGATTTACCGGACATGCCAAAGATCTGATTGTATGCATAAAATTATTTGTTGAACTAGGAGATGGAGACTATAAGGTAGTGTGGTTGCAGAACTTTGTGGTGGTAGATGGATTTTTCACCTATAATGCTTTCTTAGGCCAACCTGCTCTTTCTAGTTTTAGACTTGCACTCGCGGACTCTCCTATGATTGTTGATGATGAAATTTCCAACAGAGAACGGAGTATGACAATTCAAGGCGACCAAAGCTTAGGTTGAGAGTGTTATGTTGCTCAGTTTAGAGAGGCAAGGCGGAAAAAGAAAGGGAAAGGTGTAGGGAAATGCATCAAACATATTGATATGTAGAAACATCTCCCAAGCCTCAGCTCAGGTCTAATAGTATGTTCTTTAAATCTATGGACCCACGAGAAAAAGAGACAAGGAGGTACTAGTGGTGTTGATGATTGGGTCCCGATAGATAGTGACGATCTTTGGAAGGTTTTCAAAGTTGAATCTCAGCTTGGCTTAAAGATGTGGAAGGGGTCGGTATGGTTTCTTTAGGGAAACAAAAACGTGTTTGCTTCTACATATTTTGATATATGCGGGATATCACCTAAAACCATGTGTCACGCGCAAATGTGAACCCAAGTTAATCTCTAGTGAAACCGAAGCGGTTTAGCATGGAATAAGAGCGATCCGCTACATTGAAAGAAGAAGTGGATAAGTTAAAGGCAATAGGCTTCATTCACGATGCTCTATACCTAGAGTGAGTATTAAATCTAGTTTTTATCTAGAAATCAAATGAAAAATAGCAAACTTGCACTGATTATTCCGACATGAATAATGATAGAATTAAGGGTATGCTCTAAGGGCAATTATATGATTTGTTATATATATCTAACTTAATAACCAATTTTGTTTAAAAATTCAAGTTGTTTTCTTTCTATTATATACTTTTTATATTATGATATAATAATTAATTTAAAGTATACTAAATAAAAAATATTCTTAAATGATATGTAATGTGATAGTAATTACAATGTGTTGTACTCATGAGAAATTTATCACATTAAAAATAACATATTATTTTAAATATGCCAAGTCAAGAAGTTTCGAGATGGGATATCCATACATCTATTGAGACTAGTTTATGTAACGCTTTCCAAATATTGGGCAATGTATTACTCATGGCTGCTGAGGCACCAACGGGTTATGTACTGATGTTATTAGATAACCATGGAATAACTCACTCGAGAGTTTTTTATTGGTTAATATAACTAAGGCCCAATAGGGAACCTTAAAATGATGAAACTACAAGGTTCTCTTGACTTAAGAATACTATTGAACTTCACCATGGACACTACACTTTGATTATAGTTGAATTGTGGCATGACATCCATCGAACGGCTATAGTTGAGTCTGAGTTGAATCAATAGAAGTAAAATACTATTCAATAGAGAATTCATCTACTCGGTTATATGAGGATAGTATTACGGTCAACTATAGCCAACTCAAAGTCAAAATCTTTGGCCAGAGCAATACGGTAATAATAACCATTATTATTTGTGTTTGGATTAATCAAGTTGAATGTCGATGATGTAGGAATTTTGGCCAAAACAAAATTCCATCAGTCCTAATGTGATATAACGTTGAAGAAGAGAATTGATATAAATATCATTGTTATCACTTACCGCTTATAATTACAAAATCGGTTTTATTAAAAGACACGTAAGCGATAAATTCAACAAAAAATGTCAGACCACTGGCTAATGTGATGTGTGAACGTTAATATTCTAATTGCTTGATATTAATCGTTAATTGAATTTACATCTTTGAATCGTACAACCATAATGATGGATACTCTGAAAAACCACACGATTTATTTAATTTATAATCATTGTAAATTTATCAAATTAATTAATATTTACGAAATATTAATTATTAAATTGTATTTGATTTGTTTGATGCTATTAGTATCGGTAAAGTGCATATATATAATTTATATGTACGTGTCGATAAACATTTAAATTTGATTTAAATACATTAATTACTAAGTAGTTTTTAAATTTTTTGAATGCCCTTATATCCTCCATCCATGGCTGGCTATGCATGTTAAATGGGTGATTTGATTTGATTTGATTTAATTGAGATTTAATGAAGAACTAAAGAGGGAAGGTTTTAAGGAAGGAATGAAAATGGTTTTGATTTTTTCTTTAAAACAAAATTTTATTTCATTTAATTTTTCACTCTTCTGCCAATTCATTTTCTTACTCTTCCCTTCCATCCTATCACAGTCGAACTGATCATGTCTTCCCTGGGAAAAATTCCAAAAATCAAATCAAATCAAATCAAATCAAATCAAATGAATACAAAAGTGGGCTTCAGATCATTGAGATTACTGGAGTTGATTCAATCAGATTTAGGAGTTTTTTCATTATTATGTGATATTTGGCTTTATAAAATGGCAACTTTTAATCTTTTTTAATCTATTTACATCATGTTAGAATGGTCTAGATCCCTTATATTCACATCTCAATATGATTATATGTTGTATCTTGTTAATTTAATTTAGATTTGACTTTTTATACAACGAATTTATATATGCACATGTTGTCCAAATTTGTTTGCCATTGTTTCTAAAATTAAAATGAATAAAATACTTATAGATCTAAATATAATTTTAATTGGTTTAACTATTTTGTAACACACACACACACACACACAAGCGAAACACACATACGTGAACTATTTGAAATTATGTTATGGAATTAAATGTAAGTTTCATGTATATATTTGTTATTTTTATTTTCAATTTTTTGTTCTTATTTGCATTTAAAATTATAAAAGGACTTTAGTTAAAAATAAAATCCAATGTTAATTTTGTTTCTAAGTCAAAACTAGACTTTAAGTTGTTGAATTTAAATAGCATGTTTTGCATAGGTATTGAATTTAAATATAGTTTATCATTATTTACACATTTTTACAGACACACACAAACAAACATACACAAACATACATAAATACATATAGTTTCAATTCAAAATATATAAAATGACTTCTATGTAGAATTATATATCAAAAGTTAAGTTCATTTCCGAATTAAAACTTGTTTTAAGTTTTTAACTTTAGATTAAAAACATATCAGTCAAAATTAGGAAGTAGTTGAGTGTTCAAAGTTGTTATAAAATGGCATTAAAGATGAAATGAAAGAGATAACTTCTCCACCCTTGCCTCTTCTTCTTAGTTGCTTATTTAAACACAATTGATTATCATTTTGAATATAAGTAAACTATCTTTGATTAGTTAAAAGTAACTTCATATCATACTAGTATAGGCTCGTGCTTCGCATACGGGCTGTTTGTATTATTGTATATGTTGATATTTTGTCTGAGCCATTAGTTATACAAACTAAAAATTCTTTCATATGATAGTAACCGTATGAGCATAGACATGTAAATGGAAAGTGGGGGCATTTTTGGAATTTCAAAACGACACCGAGTAAATTAGTTCAACGAATTTTCTTTATTAGTAGTAGATGTTATACATATAAGTATATGTACAATGTATTGAGTGGACATTTACAGGAAAAGGAATTCCACCAGAGCCACTTAATCTTGGCTCACTTTCAATGATGGAAGAGACTGGCTTCGTGACAGGTCAACGTACATGATAGAATAGTGGAGTAGAATCAGTTGCAGGGCAGAAAATAGAAGCATGATTTAGATCATGGGCACAGATGGTGAGGGAATTTGTAGCGGATAAGGAGGGGGAAATAACCTATCTCCAGTTTTATAAACCAAATCAGAAAGGGGATAAAATCAGGGGACAACTACCAAAGTCAGTTATTACCACATTTAAAGATAAGTGGAAGAAAACCCTTGTAGTTTATATCCTAGGAAGAAGACCATTATACAAAAGCTTATAAATAAAACTTGGCAGCCTTTTGGAGAATACGACCAGTACTACAAGAGGGATGAATTCATATTAATTAAATTTTAAAACTTAAAGGACCATTCAAGGATTATCAAATCTAGGCCATACATTATAGGTTCAAGATTCCAGATTATTAAAAATTGGAAACTGGGCATGAGTACTACAAAGGAACTCTGTTCTACCATTCCTGTATGGGTAATATATAAGGATTTGAAACTTGAATACTAGAATAAGGAAGGTATAAGAAGAATTGCTAGTGTTCTTGGCAACCCAATTAGAATGGATTCAACAACAGCAAAGGAGACCAGACTTAAATATGCATGAGTACTAATTGAAGTGAATGTAAGTTTTACTTATCCTACCAAAATTGAAATGGAGTTGTACATAGAGGATGTAGAAACAATATAGATTGAGTATGAGCAAAATTTTAAACCATGTTCTACATGCAAGGTTTCCGTTCATAATGATGCATCTGCAAGATATCATTTACTAAAACCCAGCAAATAAAGAGATAAACCACATCAAAAAGTAATAATGTTCAACAAAGCTCATCAATGGTTCATGAGGATGCCGCTAATCCTCTTACACGTGTGGGATTACAAAATATTACAGTTGATAATACGAATATGAATAGAGTTCAAATTAACATTAGTGGGCATTCTTCTGACCACCAACATAATTCTGATTCCACCTAGCATGGTGTTGAACTTCAAAATGCCTTCTTGGTATTAAAGACCGAAGATGAAGATGACTTATTAGAGAAGATGCCCTCAAAAGGTCCCTAGTTTGTTTGCACATACGTATGGAAAAAGCGATAGTGTCTCTGACTATCCTGGCAAAGCACAAACAATGAACACGAGCGAATTTGTATCAGTCGAAGATTTAGATGTTGACATCAGAAATGGATCAACACCTAAAGACCTATAGAAATATTGAGATCTAGCAAAAACTATAAGAAAAGTAAAGAGAACACAAGAATTTTATTGTGGATAGGCAATTTCTAGCCTACGTCCACTGTAGTTTTTATTGGTTATAGATCTGAGAGAGATTTAGATTCACTAGCTTAGAACAACAAATAGTAGCTTTCTTTGTGACTTTAATGGTGGAGAGGTAAGAGATAAAGAAGATGAAGTACCAAAAAGTCCATTTCCAATAGCCCTAGGGTCTATATTTATAGAGAAATCGTCTAGCAGAACCGAAGGCCCATGATATATCAAGTTCAGATCCAAATCCGAGGGTGTCTGTGTGGAAATTTGGGCCTACACATCAATAACTACCTGTCAGTATGGAGTTAAACCACTCGGTACCAACTGGTTTTTGCTGGGGAAAACTTCCCTCCTTCCATTTTGCCTTGTATCTCCAGTGAATTGTCTTCCGAATGCTTTTTTCTACGAGATTTAGTCGTTCCTACTAATTTATAATATTGCTTTTTTGTCTGTTTTCATTACTTTCTTCCGAAAGAATCCTTAGAGCTATTTCTTCCATCCCTTAAGGGATGCAGGGATGCCTCCCATGACTTCTACTTCGAGCCAAAGCTCTATGTAAAAGTGTTTTTAGGGTCTCATGTAGGGCAGAAAGATCTTGGCACCAAGTGGTTCTTTTAGATCCAATTCCTTTCAAACTCTTTGGATGTGCTTTTAGTGCCCTTTTAAGCATGTCCCTAAGTTCGTGAATCATTTTGCCTTCATATTAACGTTCCAATTTCAATGAAAATTTGCTTGGTCAAAAAGCCGAATAATACTTGCCCCCAAAGTATGCTTTCATTGAAAACAAAACTTGCTTTGGAACAAAATAAGCATTAACTATTATTTACATGTTCTGGTTGGTTGTCCAAGGATTGTTTCAAAGTGTTGAACTGTTTAAGATAGCTGAATTTTTTTCACCATGCTAAGGGCATGATCTACTCTTTGGAGATCGTTCCCTACCTCGGCCGGGTATGCTCTTCCTCTTCCCCGCTTTTACCTTAATTTCTTGTTGAAAAATACCACTCGGTACCGATTGCTCTACCTTGTCCTGAGTTTAAGCACTTGGGACTTACATTATTTTCATCACTTTTCTCACTTCGTGCTTGTGCCAACTCCTTTGCTCCGATTCCTCCAAGTGCTCATTTTAGAACCAACTTCTACAACCGCCTTCAAAGCATCACCGCCAACATCGGAGAACTATCGCTGACCATAGCAGCCCGCTCTAAATCTTGCGCTATTGATTTCTTCATTGCAACTCATCCCCAAGTTCTCCTATCCATTCAACAAATCGTCGAGGTGGGTTGTCGGTTGGTGATCTGACCATGGTCGTTCCTATTGTGGCCAGTAAAGATGATTGTGATGTGGACGGTTCTAGCAAGTGTTGGATCAAAGCAAATCTTGAGTTCTCCCAAGGTGGTTCTTGGGGGAACCAATTGAATACCGTAACTTGAGTTTTGCATTTCAAAGCCTTTTGACCCATTCCAACCAGCACTTGACTGATCAACTACCGTCATTTAGATGTCAGTGGATGGTTCTTATTCGAAGAATAGTCATATTAGTCAGACGCTAGAATTCAAATGATTCCATCACTTAGCATCTTCATTATTGGAATATTCTTATTGTATAACATTCTCCACCATTACATTTTTTACATTCTTGAAAAATTTCCATGTTGCCTCGGATAATAGTTCCATTATTGATCATTTGAGTATAACGGAAAGATCCGGTGCACACTTCTGTCGTGTAGCATGGCTTATTTTTCTAGCACGAGTGAGCTATCTCTACAGGATGGTCTGTTCGTCGTGCGTAGGACCAAGACTCACACTGCATAGATAAACACTATTGCTCGCCCCGGTCGACGTTCATAATCCGTCAACACATGTCGACATCCTTTTGGATTCTGGGCGTCGGTTACATAGGTTTACTATTAGAAATGAAAAATTCTTGGCCGTGTTGAACGCCAAGTTTTCCTATCTAGAATGACTTGCCAGTTGCCTTGTTTCAAGTCTAGTGCCAGTACATCTACTCCTCTTGAAGCAAGATCATCCACAGCTCAGGCTTTACCTTCTATACCTGTCAGGCCCAGACGTTCAGTCACTATCGAGTTACAAGGCATGGTCATTCTGGTGGAGCCATCATAAAATCTACCTCCTCCTGTAAACAAGTATATCAACTTAAAGGTCTTGGATGATCTACTAGAATAGATGCAGACTATTCTTACTTCCAAAATGCTTTGTACTTTATGTAGATGGCACGAAATCCCTAAGGATGATGTGATTCATCCAAAATAGGGTCAACAAGCCCATAATCCTCCATTGGGATACATGACTTGCAACAATACATGTGCTTGGGTGGTGTTGTTCCACCCTTTAATCCATTTCTTCGCTTGGTTCTCCAAACGTGTTGGCACCGTCTCAAGTTCATCCCAATGAGTACACTGTCCTAAGTTCTCTATACGTGCTCTTCATGGCCAATTCCTCTGGCTTTCGACATTTAACGAGCTCACTTACATCTTGTACTTTAAGAAAATGCGTGACTTGCAATCTTATATGATTATTGAGGCCTGGTGTAGATGTAAGGTCATGAAGAAGCTCTACAATAAGAGTTCTTACTTCAAGAAAAAATACTTCTTCGTCCGGTGCCCATGCGACTTTAATCGGCCTTGGCTCTCGGGAAGCAAGATTATTTCCTCTTATCTCTTCCACACCTAAACTTTCATCACCTTAACATCTAACTTCTAACCCAATTCCTTTGTAGATATTCTAGCTCGCGATACTAACGTGGGGCATGATGATACCTTGGATGCTCCGAAGGGAGTTCAGGTTCAAGATCACTCCACTCCATATCTTCTTACAAATGAAAACCTTCGTCGCTGTAATTCTCCCCAATTGCATGACCATCCTAGGCAAAATTTCTCTAAGCAGTTCTAGGGTACCAACTTGATCTTCTGCCCCCACACGTAGCTCCGAAAATAATCTCCAAGGGGAAGTGGAAAGCTCATATGGTGCGTCGAATGTCGAGGAACCTACCAATAGAACGACATACGAACCCATTGCCGGTGATATTCCAAGAGAAAGGGGTAAAGAAGAAAGAATTCAACCAATCCTAGAGGAGAGTGAAAGTGCAAGGAGGAGAAAGGGAAGGAAGAGATGAGGGAAGTTGAAGGAAAAGAGGATGGAGAAAGCGCTAATGCTGGCGATACTGAATACGCCGCCTGTTTGGTGGGAGACGAGTCATTTGGTGAGACCTCTCCTGAATAAACTAAGCTTCATTCTTTGCCTCATCTTAAATGCATCATCATCAGAACTCCTATGAAAATCGAGGATCTAAGCTCACTGCCATTAGTTTAGATAACTCTTCCTGCTTGCTTCATAAGAGATGTCTTCATCAGCTTAAGTTATTTTGGTATCTCCATTAGCAATCTCTTCACCGGGATCTCCAAACTTCAGCTTCTCGCTTGGGGAATCCTAGATGAAGGTGGCAAGACTTCATCTTTACTTCCATGCAAATATGGTCAATAGAGTACCTAGAGGGTCGTCAACACTTTGCACTTCACTATGATCACGAACACAAATCCTTGCATTCATTTGCATTTCGATCTTCCAATACTTATATAATTTTTCTCCTTGTTTCAGGTTACATGGGCAGAGACAAGTATAGAAAGCTTTAGTATAGTATAGGTGAGTCTAGAGGACAAACCCCCAACGCATATTCATCCCGCTCCAGTTATTGAGGTTATCATGAGTCCGACGAAGAAAGACTTCAAAAGAAAGAGACGAAGCAAGAGGTGAAAGATCACTGCAAAGGTAAAAGAGAGAGGAAAAGAAGACAGACCTCAGAGGGGTTGTCTTATGATCAAAGCAAATGGCATAAGGATTTTTACGATCATCGCAGATCCTCTTTTAGAACTCCTCTACCTCTTTCATAACCTTGCTTCCTCCTCACCATGAAGTCCATGCTCTGAAGTCCTTAATTGCTACTACGCCTCCACGTTCTAAAGGAATCTGTACTCCTCTGATGCATCTTCCTACTGATCCACCCTGTCTTAAGGTTGCTTTTCTTGACCTCTTCCTATAAGGTGTCATGTTCGATCATGACATCTAAGACATTTTGTAGGAAGAAGCTGATCGAGATATTCGGCATATTAAAAAGCACATTGATTAGAGCTATGAATGGAAAAGGATCACTTATGCCCTCTCGAAGGTTAACCACACTAATTACACAAATATCCAATCTTTTGAGTTTGAGAAGAATATTTATGATAGCCTCATTGAGGGGTAAAGTGAGACCTGGAGAAGATGATGATAAAGAGAGACGACGCTCTGAAATCTAAAAATAAGGCCAAAAGGTGGCAAAGACGAGGACTGCCCACACTAACACAGAGATCATGCTGAAAGACCGGCTTAAAATTGCCTACGAAGAGGGTGCTGCTCTGAAAACTCAAATTATTGAGAAGGACCTGGACATTACTTCAAAAGATGGAATCGTCCAAGTCAGGGACAAGATCATTGATGAGCTGGCCCCCGAGATCCCTAAGCTTCGCACGGAGAATGTGATGTTTGCCAATGATATGCTATTAGTTAAGGTCGAGAAATTGGATGGTGAAGTTGACCATGTATTCATTGCGTAGGCACTTAAAGAGCTCAAGGAGGAAAGGACCAAAGAGAAAGATGAGTTGAACAATACTCTCCAGCGCTTCTTCACCAGCATAATCCAGTACAAGAATTTAAAGTGGCGGAGAGTACATATGTTGAAACTCTTGCTAATTCCTGGAAGGAGGCATTATGTCTTTTTGAAGCAGTTAGTAAAGGCCTCATCGAAGATGAACTAATGGCTAAGTACCTTGATGCAGAAGATATTACTAAACTCGTGGAAGGAAATTCCATTCTTGCTACAGAAGATGCCACCATCGTTGTTGCTACTTTCGAGATTTCCACTAGCCCAAGTGCATCGAGCCTAGAATAATTATCCATTTCAAAGTCTAAAGATTCAATGATAGGTATTTCTAAGATTGAGGGGGCTAACTCTAGGGACACTCGGGTAATTCCAGCATTCGTAATGGCTACTTATGTTGAGTTGTATGTCCCTCCATTTGTCGACCCACTGTCCTAGCACTCGATTAAAAAGCGCATGATTTCTAAGTCTGCTGCTTCATAATCCACTCTGAGCAAAGGTATATCTCTGGTTTCACCAGTTTTCAAGAAACTTCAGTTCTCACATGAATCCGTTTCCAACCTTTACCATTATGTTTTCCAACTTGTAGGTTATTCGCATCTCCCGTCTCTGCCTTTAGCTACTTAAGGATCGGGCACCATGACTATCTTCTCCTCATCGACCTCTATACCTACGAAACTTTTTGCTCTATTCATGGTCCCCAATTTTGAACCTGTCCATAATTCTCAAAAGATTGGGGCCCTGGAAGGGCTGGAGGACGTTTCTCAGTTCCAAAGGAAAGATGTTTCAATGACTAGCGCTGCGGACCCAGTTGATCCAATTATAATGTTGGAGGGATCGAAGATCGACCTTTTTATGGATAGCATTAAAAACAAGTCTGCAATTGATAAATCCATCAGATCCATACCTCAAGCCCTCTGAAAAACTTCCTTTTATCAAACCATGACCTCTCAAGATCAAACCCTTAGATGCTCCAGTCGAGAAATCTTATAAATTCCTTGTTAAACCCGAGGGTGAAACCACAACGTCCAAGGGCGATACCCCTGAAGAAGGGAAGATTAAAGGTGGGCAGGGGCATAAGAAACTGATTGAAGGTTCGAGTGGCTAGGGCAACAAAAGAGGAAATAAAAAATAGAAGACTCCTAAAGTTTACGGGTGTAGTAGCTTGCATTTTGTTGTAACTTTTTTATAAACAGGCCATGTTTGTGTGGGAACGACCCTCGCTACTTTTGTGTGTAAAAATTGGAATAACAAAAGATAACCTTTTGTTCTGTAATTTGTTTCATTTACTTTTCTGCAATTTTATATACTATACATGTTTATGAATAACTAGCTACATATATAAGATAACCGCCTGTATTGTAATCTACCTACATTATCTATGTCTAGCTCTACGCAATGCATTTATCTACTACAACTCTATGCATATAAATAAAATTCCTATGATTGCTTTGTTTGTATCCCGTTGTTTGGTCCAGTCTTTAGCCACCAAATTATTCCTATTTGGCGAAACCAAGCTACAATTGAACCAACTCCGTGGTTATTGATGCTTTTGTTAGGTCGAGTTTCCTTCGATCGATTACTAATTATAGACATTCCAAATTCTACACTATTGCCTATAGCCGAGGAGCATCAAATGTAATATTTACTTCATGTTTATATAAATTTCCATCATGGACTAAATCCTATTCATGGGATCTACTTTTCCAAATCCAGACCCCAGGCATCAGTAGGGGACAAACATTGCCGATCAACTTATCCGATTGAGCTTTCCTAGTCCTGATCCTGGACTGGAGGATTCCGATAATACATGTCCTAGATTTTTAACGACTATCCTCGACCAAGCGTGTCCTGCAAGGCCGCTAGCGCTATCGTGAAAATTCAGTTAGTACACCAGTTCCTATCTCTGAAAATCAGTAGTTTAATTAATCAATCTTTAGCATTCATTCTTAACACTACAAACTTCCGGGCAATAGTCGATACCTAAAAGTTGGGTCGATTATCCGATCGACCCTAGTGTGGTCGATGTTACCAAACTCAGGGCAATGACAAATCCTTTAAGGTTAGGGTCGGAATATTCTTATAATTCTACTCCATGGTCTTGATCCTAGACTGAGAAGGTTGTTATAGTCATCCATACATGAAAAGGTTTAGGATTGAATTAGCCAATCAACCTTGGAAGGTTGGGCTGATTTATTCTATCGACCTCGGAAGATTGGGTCGAATTATCCAATTGACTCAAAAAGGTGGGACTGAGTTATCCAATCGACGTGGAAGATTGGTTTAAATTATTCGATCGACCTGGAAAGGTGGGACCGAATCATCCAATCGACCTCATATGATTGGGTCGAATTATCCAATCGATCAGGGAGGTGGGACCAAATTATTCGATCGGCCTTGAAAGATTGGATCGATGTATCTAATCGACCCGAAGTCATACTCCTCAATCTTGATCCTAGGCCCGAGGAGATTGGGTTCAGAAAACGGGGTCGAATTATTCGATTGAACCATGAGAGCATACTCCTTATCCATTATCTAAGCCAAAGGACTATGTTTCCAACTGTACTTCTAACCGCACAGTACAAATTTTTTTCTTGCATGAATACGGTTCTACCGGTTCAAGAAGAAAATTGCATTTATAAACAAAAAACGTGGCAAGTCCTATCTTATTACATTGCCCCCAAAATCTAATGCTTATTTGAAAAACTAAAATAAATAAAACTAAGTACAGTTGTGACATAGTAAGTCATTGTTCCACGACCGGGGAGTTGGGATTCCATCGACCGTAGCTAGCTTGAATGTTCCGTCTCTAAGCTTTTTCTTGATAGCATAAGGGCCTTTCTAATTTGGACCGGATACCCCTGTATCAGGGAGAACTCTTTTCCAAATGAGACCCCCTACCTCAAAAGTATGGTTTCAGACCTTAATATTGAAGTGTCGCACTACTCTCTTATGGTGAGAAGCTGCGCTCAATTTCACTTCTTCCCATTTCTCATCAACCAAATCGAGGGGATCAAGCAAGAGTTCCTTGTTTTCCTTTGAATCATAAAACCTTTTATAATGAGAAGGGACTTCCAGTTCTATTAAGATCATCGCTTCCTATCTGTAAGCCAAAGCAAATAGTTTATATCCAGTGGCTGACTTGTGGGTCATCCTATAAGCCCATAATGGTAGCGGAATCACATTGACCTAATTGCCTTTAGCTTTAGTTAACCGCTTCTTTAAGGTGGACTTGGTGATTATATTCACCACCTCCACTTATTCGTTCATCTATGGATGTGCCACTGCTAAAGAGCTTATCGAGATTCTAAAACCTTTGTAGAAATCCTTAAACTCGGTACTTTCGAACTAAGTTCCATTGTTTGTGATGATTTTCTGGGGTACTCCAATCTTACAAATGATGTTCTTCACACAAATTTGACCACATTTTTTTTTCATGATTGTGGCAAGCGGTTCCACTTCAATCCATTTCATGAAATAATCCACTACAACTATTGCATACTTAGCTTCCTCTTTCACCATTGGTAGCACAACGATAATGTTAATTCCCCAAATTGCAAATGGCCATGGGCTAACTATTTACGTAAGCTTTGTTTATAGGGCTCTTGAAATCTTGCAAATCTCTGGCAACGGTCGCACCATTTAGTGTAATCAGCTGCATCTCAGTTTACTTTCGGCCAGAAATATCCTTAGCGAAGTATCGTCTTGTAACATCCCGGTATTTCGTGCCATTCACATCCACACATGTCGGAATTGAATTGCTCAAAATATCAGTTTGTTAATTTATATTTGGAAAAACTCAAAATATGTAGTAAATAAATCAATCACAGAATCACAAACACAGAGTAATATAACAATAAGTAGCAGAAATAAATGGATAGTAGTTCAGGAAGCTACAATATATATAGCAGAGTTAAAGCAAGATACAACAGAAGTCTCAAATACATAGAAGTCGAAATACAGTAGTCAAATAACAATCTGAATATATCACCGGAGTCAACTGAATACTGCAAGATGAATAAATGATGGAATCTCCAAGCGAAGCTCCAAACTCCAAAGGTGAGCTTCAAATGCTGATACACTCAGTCTGACCCGAGCATAGGGCAAACGCAAAACACTCTAGTCAGGATTAACATTTTTATACCAATAAATCCAACTCAATAGATAAGTCAGGATTAACATTCTTATATCAAAACACTCTAGCCAGTATAAATGAATACATAAGTCTTTGTTTGAATAACAAACACATACACATTCAAACAATTCAATTCCTTCCCATATGTCCAATTTTAGGTTATGATCCTCTAAGCTGAATTGTTAGTAACAGCAAGAATTGATTTTTAAGAAAATTTTTAAGCTTAATTAACAAATAAGTAAATCACTGTGGAAATCCTTTCCCATCAGAAAATCAAATGTCTAGATTTTATGTTTTAATGTGATATCTGGATTCGAGCCATGAATTGATGAATTTTTATGATAGTATTTATATTTTTAAGTGGATATTTTGGAAGATATTTGGAGATGATTGACATCCAGTTCTGAGGCTTTCTCTAGTGAAGTAGTCGACGAATATGGTTGGCCTTTGGTCAAGGGGTAGTTGCATTGTATGGGAGCTTAGGAAAAATCAGTGGTGATTTTTTAGATCGTCGGGGAAATCTGTAGAGGAGGATTTAGGTTTTGGGGGTTTTATCTTTTGTGATGACTGTTTTCGGCAATTGTCAGCAAAGTAGGCAATCAGATTGGGCCGCAATGGTCCAGATGGGTAGCGCGAGGTGCGGTGGTCACATCGGTGGGTGTGGCAACGTCCTGGTCAACGGAGGAGAGGGTATGAGTGATGTGGCGAGATCTGCAATGATGCGCGATTAGGGGATCAAATTGAGTTTCCAGGTCGAATTCTCGATCGGGAAAGGGAGAGACCATGGTGGTAGTGCAGGGTGGCAAGGAGGTCAAGGTGGACTTGCGAGCATCGCTGGTTGGTCAGTTGGCGATGAAGAAGTAGTGGCACGTGCACACAACTCTTAGTGTATCGGTCATCAGCAGGTTTCAGGAAGAAGAAGAAATTTGAGAAGGTGAAGAAGTTTTTTTCGAGTGGATATCGGGAACATTGCATGACTGATTCGAAGGGTTGAAGAGAGGAGATGGATTTGCGATGATGCAGGAATAACTCGATGATTTTGTTTGTTTTGCTCGGGAATCTGTTAGGCTCGGATATTGTTTGATAGATTAGCTGTTTCTTTAAAATAATAATAATATAATAATAGGGGTAAAGTAAAATATGGAACAGATTTATAAAGCGTAGGGTATAAAGTTTTAAAGCGAACAACAATAAATTTCCTAAGCTTAAGTATTTATCATTCCTATGTGAAATGTTTTAAAATTGTTGTTTAGAGGTAATTATTATAATAGGTAAAATTCCTATATGTTTCAAAGATGATTTAAATGATGTATTAAAGATGGTTAATTAATGTAAGTAGTGTAATTAAAGGTAAATTACTTTGTGAAATCAATTTAAAGAATTGATTTATTAATGTGATTTATTAATTAAGTTATTAACTAAAGGATGATTAATTAAGGTTGATCACTTAATGAAATTAATTAATGATAATAATTATAGGATAAACGCTTAATGTCATCAATTAAGGAGGGTAATTAATGGGGGATTACTAGGTGCGATTTATTTAATAATAATTACTTAATGGAAATAAGTAGGGATTAATTACTTAGTATAATTAATGAAAGGATTGATTAAAAAATTAAAAGGTTAGTTGATTAATGAATGAGACTAATTAACGGATAATTAATCAAAGTAAGTGATTATAGAATAATTAATTAGTGTAATTAATTGAAGATTAAAGTAATTAATTATAGATAATAAATTGTGATGATGATTAAAGGTTAATCAATTGGTTAGGAATTAATTATGCAGTATAATTAATTAAGTTAATGTGGTTAATTTTAGTTAATTAATTAAAGGCAATCAATTGATGTTGGGTTAAGTATAATTACTTAAAGTAATCAATGAGGTGTAATTACTTAGTGAAGTAATTAATGGATAATTACTGGATGTAATTAATAAAAAAGGAAATTACTTGATGGGAAGTAATTAAAGGATAATTACTTTGTGGAAGAAATTAAGTGATAATTACTCAGTGTAATTAAAGGATTAATAAATATAATTAATTAATGAGTTGGTTTAATTAATGAAGTAATTAAGGAAAGTTAATTACTGATTGTGATTGATCAAGGTTGATTTATGAATGTAATTAAGTTAAAGGTTAATTATTAAATGAAATTTAAGACTAATTAACTAATGAAGGTAATTAGAGGATCATTAATTAATGTAATTAATGAAAGTGATCAATCTTGTTTATGAATGATTGAATGATGATAAGTGCATTGGATTGGTTGATATCTCTGATGAGAATTGCTTTGTGATATGATATGTATGGGTGGACAATGAAAATGTGATTATCTATCAATTATGAATTGCTGTGTAAAGGTGTTATCCGGTAATTAAAGTTGAATTGTATTTCACTTAAATAACTTGGGTTAAGATGGTATTGAACTCGAAGAGACCGGGGTCGGGTATCAGTAGTACCTGAAACCACTTCGATTTGTAATCTACATGATTCTATTTGGATTTAATGTGTGAAATCAATAGACCGAGATGGAATAATATGGACCTTTGAACTAAGTAAGAATACTTAGAATTTGATTTGTGAAATAAGTTTTGAGCATAACAAGTAATGAACTCGTAGTGAAGTACGAGTTACACGGGTTTTCTTTAATTATTTGAATTTAGTATTTCAATTTATATTGGTTTACTCACGCTGGTTTCCAACCTGACACGGGTTTTACCTTGATGTAATGCTCGGGTCTGACCGAGTATTACAAATTTTCAGGTAAGGACATTCTGGAGCTCAGAAGGCAAGCTAGATGGCTGGAACATTTGGAGAGTATTCTGCTGTGTATATATTATAGATTTTCTGGGACTTGTGATATTAACTGTCTAGTGTTTGTGTAAATATTGAAAACTTTGATGTATTAAAAATGTAAATTTACCGATACAACTTTCTCTGTATAAATGATATTATTTGATATTATATTTTGATCCGCTGCGAATGTGAGAATCTGTTTTTTGTTTCTGTTTCTTCTTTTATCTCTCTTCTTCTTTTCCTAACTATCTGGAATTTTCGGGATCAAAAATTCCAGGTCGTTACAGGTAGATATACCAATTACACTTCCGGGTTGGTGGTCACGCATAGCCGCAGCTGCCGCCCACCTCGATCCACACTCCTAAAAAAGTCAGAGGGTGCACCCAAATCAATCACAAAGTAATAGAATGATATCGACGAAATGTGTCCGATTGGAGGAGCTACCTCACTTGATCCGTCAATTGCTCCTGTTTTAGCCACCTTAAGTTAACTCACGGGAGTCAGGTCCATGTATATACCTCAAATAGAATCATCACCACCATCGTTCTTCATTCTGGAATCACCACTGCATACATAGTTGTTAAAGTGGTTTTCGGTATTGGCAGAGAGTATGACAATAACCGATCCCGGTGTCTTTAACAACCAACCATTATTATAACACCATGGTCATTTCAAAATATCATAATTCAAAACCAAAATATCATATCCATTTCAGAACCATATCAATACAATATCATTACTCACTTTAATAACATTCATTTCCAGAAACATAGCACTAATTTAAATTTAAATAAAATTACACAAGAAAATAAACTTTCATATTATTAGATGAAAAATTACCATTTTCTATGTTTAAACAGATGTGTTCCAAATAACAAATTTTTAATTCAAAATTCAATTATTTAAAATTTCACAAAAATTTAGTTTAATTACGTTAATAAAATCATTAAAATTTACGGGTCGTTACACTCTCCCCCACTCAAAACTTTTCATCCCGGAAAAGAAATTAGGTAGGAGAATAGAAACAACCTAAAGGAAAATAGATTGAAATTCAAAAGAAAACAATTAACTTAAATCCATATAAATTTCAATTTAAATTAATTTATATTCAACAATTGATTTTAAATTCAAGTTATTTCATCAAGTTGTTTAATTTTAATTTATTAATTCCTTCAAAACAAAATTTATTTTATGTATCTTATTTATTTAATCCATTTATTTCACTTATGTTAATTTCACTTATAATTCTATCTTAATTATTCCAAAAATTTATATTCATTCATTCATTGTCTTATTATTCAATTTATCTTAATTAACATTTTCTATAATCATAGATTAAGTGTATAACCATTTATTAAGATCATATTTGTCTAAATCAAAGTAATTCTCTTTTCCCAAATTAATGGTTCAATTTATCCACTTTATATAACTTATCACACAAATTAAGTAGATCGACATTTATTATAACCACACAAATTATTTATAAATTCCTTTAATATCATTTTATAATGTATATTATTCAATTAAATTGTTAATTTCTAAATAATTTAGGTAAGTTATATTGGAATGCAATTGAGTATTATACAAACAAAACTTTCTCAATTCAATTATTTCAAGTTTTAAATATTTATTCAAAATTTTGGCTTCATTTAAAAATTGAAATCATCCTTTAACATAAAATTTAAGAGTTAAATTTTCGATTCACTTCAAACCGTTTAGGGATAAATGCACACACACACACATATATTCATATACTATATACATATACTATATACATCAAATCAAATCATAGACAAATACCTAATTATATTATACATCAAGTCATACTTAAGAAATTCAAATCAAATTTATTTTCCAAAACAAAAATGTGCAAAGCCACTAAATGGTCTCTCCACTCTGAAACTCAAAAATGAATATCGATGATGCTGTAGTCATCATCGAAATTATTTTCCAGCGACAAAAGAGAAGAGTACTAATTTGAACCTTTAAAATCCTTTAGAAAAGATTTCTATTTAAAAATAATTTAAATAATATATATTTTAATAAGACCAAATTTTGGAATCACCGGAAATTAAATTCTCAAATTCTTAATTTAAATTCATTTCATTTTTCAAATCAATTTATAAACCATGTTTAATAATTTCATTTACTTATCATGTTAGAATAGTCAATGGTTTACAAAACAATAAATAAAAATCAAATATTATCATTTCCAACAACCAATTCAATCAACTATTAAATTTTAGAAAAAATTATACTTATAAATATAATATAATCATCAAAATTTATTTCATTTACCAATTTTGAAAATAATATTGTGTAGTTTGCTCTGTTCAAGTGATTTAGAACTCCTATCGATAGCGTTGATCAGACGAATCAATTGAAACCCCAAATCTGCATAAACAACTCAAACAACACACTATATAAAACATTTTTATATTAATTACAAATACACTCCCTCAGTCGATGATTCTAGAAAAATGAATTTCAAAACAAAGATAGATATTCAAATTAGAGGAACCCATATCAAAAAGAGAATTCTGGTTAAGAAGATAGGCTTGTATGGGAGACAAATAATTAAATTTCAAATAAGAAGATGGATATACTGATATCAATCGTGGGCGAACTTAACTGGGTCAATCGTGACTTCAAGAATAAGATCGATGCAGAAATCTGAGGCAAATTGGCATCAGATCACAAGAGATAGAATTCGAGCATAGCAAGAAATAGTAGCATCTAAATCGAGGATACAGAAATTTTTGCTAAATCAATGCGCTGTAAAGGAGTTTCACCCCTTTACAAATCATTCTAAGATTTGCGGGACCGATGATTTATTATAGAAATTAATCAAAGTGAGTTATGGGATACTCCAGAATAAAAAGAATACGAAAAATATATTTTAGAATGAAGGGAAAAGTTCCAAAAATTCAAAGAGAATCCGAATCGAAGAGGAAGGAATTCAAGCTCGAACGAAGGTGATCTTTTATTAAATTTACTTTATATGCTAAATTTTCCTAAAACCAGAGCTCTAATACCAGCTGTAACGGAACCGCGTCTGTGGGAAAACTCCCACCGTAGCATACAGTCATACATGTGTTCTGTTTTTACGGCCAGCCTCTTGACTGCACCAACCCCACGGGGAATGTTGGAGTAAGAGTCAACCGTTCGCTACCAAACCAAGAAGCATGAACCCCTATCATGCTGCACCCGCCAAGTGCATAAACAGACATACATGTCGGAATTGAATTGCTCAAAATATCAAATTGCTAATTTATATTTGGCAAAACTCAAAATATACAGTAAATAAATCAATCACAGAATCACAGACATAATGTAATATAACAATTAGAAGTGGAAACAAATGAATAATAGTTCAAGAAGCTACTATATATATAACAGTGTTAAAGCAAGATACAACAGAAGTTTCGAATACATAGAAGTCTCAATACAATAGTCAAATAACAAAATCTGAATATATCATTGGAGTCAACTGAATACTGTAAGCTGAATAGATAGTTGGATCTCCAAGCGAAGCTCCATACTCCAAAGGTGAGCCTCAAATGCTGATACACTCAGTCTGACCAGAGCTTAAGGCAAACACAAAACACTCGAGTCAGGATTAACATTCTTATATCAATAAATCTAACTCAAGTGAAATATCAACTGAAATACAAGTAACTCAAAGGATGTTTGAGATACCCATCCTCCGAGGATCCATGGACCGATCTAATATGTAGTACAATACACTATTATAATATGTCTATAATAAGATAAACTATAAAATAGCATTAAGGTATTACCCATATCCCCCTTAACACATTTTATAGTGCCATAGTCTATACAGTATCGTAATACCCCGTAAATTGAAGCTACCAGAGGGCACTCCATAGGTACAACACAAAACAAACTCGTAATGGTCTCGATATAGCAGGTGACACGACACAACTAGGTAATGAAGATATACCAGTTACACTTCCGGGCTGGTGGAAATGCATAACCGCAGCTACCGTCCACCTCGATCCACACTCCCAAAAAAATCAGAGGGTGCACAAGTAATAGAATGGTATCGATGAAGTGTGTCCGATCGGAGGAGCTACCTCACTTGGCCCGTTAATTGCTCCTGTTTTAGCCACCTTAAGCTAACTCACGGGAATCAGGCCCACATATATACCTCAAATAGAATCGGTGCCACCATCCTTCTTTATTCTGGAATCTCCACCGCGTACACAGTTGTTAAAGTGGTTTTCGATGTTGGCAGAGAATATGACAATAACCGATCCCGGTCTCTTTAACAACCAAACGTTATTACAACACCGTGGTCATTTCAAAATATCATACTTCAAAACCAAATATCATATCCATTTCAAAACCATATCAATACGATATCATTACTCACTTTAATAACATTCATTTCCAAAATCATAGCACTTTGAAAAGTGTAACACTTTCAAAATCATAAACCTTTGAAATCATAACTTAGAAATGATACCACTTTGAAATCACGATACTTTGAAATCATAACACTTTCCACCTAAATAGTGTAGATATTAAAATATAGTATACATAATGAAATAATTTATATAATAAAATAGTTTATATAATAAAATAGTTATAGTTTATATTAAAATAATTAATATATTAAAATTAGTTTTATATATAAAAATAGTTTTATATTAAAAATAGGTTATATTAAAATAATTAGTATATTAAAAATAGTTTTATATAAAAAATAGTTTATATTAAAAATAGTTCATATTAAAACAGTTTCCTCAAATTCCACAAATCTATTCAAATTAATTCGAGTTCCAAAATCCCATTTAAATCAAATCTCAGTTCTTCCATTTCAATTCAAATCTCAATAAACCATTTTATATGCTTTCAAATATAGATATAAAATACAGACTAAACCATTTCAACTTCAACAGATTTCAAAGTTTTAAATATTCAAACATTTACAAAATAAATTTGACAATTTCATATATATATATATATATACACACACACATATATACACACACACATATATATATATATATATCAAATTCACATTGCTATTATTTAGTTTTGAAATATTACTTAATCATTCAAATAATATTTAAATAAAACTTCAAATTACAATTTTAAATAAACAAAATATCCCATTTCAATTTATGTAAATTTGAAAATATTCATTTAAGTCACTTTTAATCAAAATCAAGTTACAAAATCACATCTTTAAAATCTCAAATTTCAAATCAAACTTTTTTGAGTATAATTCTTAAATAAATACAATTTCAAACCATTTCTATTTCTCTTTCTAAGCATAATTTAATTTTTTTTATTATAAACTATATATTAGAAAATAAAATTTTAGAATAAATACTTAAACATGTTATATATTAATTAAATCAAACTTTATTAAATTAAAACTTATTAATGAACTTATTTTGTGTTAATACTTAATTTATATATTTTAAAATAGTAAAATTATAAGTAAAATTTTAAAATTAATAAATTTCAAAACTAACTTATAGTTGATAAATTTCAAAACATAAATTTCAAAAATCTAAAATTTTAAACACATATAAAATAACATTTATATATAATATAATCAATATTTATATAAAACCATATATATTTCTTTATTAAAACTCTTGGAAATCATTTTCAAAACATGCATATATATAGACCAACGGTGTCTGTATATAATTTTCTATCCTATGATCAAGTGATACAGATATTTATCATTTCAATTCGCAATTTAAATATCTGCCGGTATACATCTTTTCATCCCGCAATCCAAAATTCAATGTCAATGAAAATCGCTTGGGTTTATCATTTCAACCCATAACGATTTTTCTCCTATTCTACAAGAATGTTCGGGTATGTATCATTTTAACCCATAGGGAATTCTATACTAGCAGGGAACTTGCAGAGTGAGAACATATATGATAATAATATAAAAATCAGCAACAGGCATATATCATTAATAACAGATAAAATATAAATAACAGATCATGGTATCAGATGTCAAAGGTGAACAGTTACATATAATGGCATATATATATAGCAATTTAAATAACTAACATCAGCATATTACAATTATTGTTTCAATTGAAATCAAATTTAATAAATATAAAAACGTTAATTGTGAGTGATTGCTCACCATCCGAGGCTAGAGAGTTTGACAATGAAATGGGTGACGAATCTAAGCACGAATTCCAAAGCAAATCTAGATTGGTACGAATTCGACGGATAAACTGATAAACAAGAATTGATGAGAACAAGATATATTATATATATATATATATATAAATTTCAAAAATCAATTTAAAGATATAGTTAAAATAAAATAATATATATATATAATTATTTTCAAATCTATATTAAATTTAAATACATATAGATAAGATCTCTATATGTGTTTTTAAACAAACCCCTATATACTTATATACGTATTGTAATTAAACCATTATTCATTATAAGAATTAATATGAATACCAATATTATAATAGACATAAACTAACATATTATTAAAACTAACCTACATATAAGGCCCTGAAAAAAATATCTTCAATACAACAAAGTATTCATTTCATATAACGGATCTTATATAAATTATATATTTTAAAATTTTATATTATTACAACACACTCTAAAATCACTATAAAAGCAAGACGGTTCCAAAAACAAAATTTCAAAATATATATAAACAAACACACTTTGACATAACTATTATTACTATAACTTATTTACACTTATATACTAAAATGAACAGACAAATATTTGTCTATTTATACTGTAACTATACATTTAACTACTGTAACTTTAAAAACTTATAATACGCAAGAGCTATTATAACAATATATATACACCAACATATTTACATACATATATAAACTTTTATACTTTATATACACTTACACAATAAAACACTATATATATACAATACTAAAATTAGATGTTGAAATCACACAGATATATATATATATATATATACACATATATTATAATATTTTTGACATACTATTGTAAATATACTGCAACATTAGTTATAATAGCTTATATAAACTTGTGTATACAGTCCCAAGTTATAACTAATATATAAATAACAAGTTAATTGTTTTATAACAAATATATACAATTATGTACACAGATCGCATATAAGCACTTGGTTTTTCTTTCAAACAACCGAACAGTTTTTGACAAAACAGTAATAACTTATAGTATAACTTATGTATATAAAACACTTTATAAAATTTAAAATCAACATATAAAAAATAATTATATTACCTATATATAAATAGAAGAGGCTGTTGAACTGAGGAAGGTGGATGGGTCAATACGACAGGCGGCGCACTAGGTAGAGCTGCTGGGAGGCGAGCCAGGGTCACGAGGTGATGACTGAGGAGAGATTCAACGATCGTGTCCACCGAATGGAAGGCGAAGGGTGGTGGGTGAGGCCTGAGCGCTAGAGAGAGGTTGGAAGGGGCTCGAATGATGCGGTGGTTGCTGGACGTGAGTGAAAAAGGAAGAAGGTGGCCAACTGGAGGAGTACTGGTGGGTTTGGAGCGGTAGTTGGGTCCCGGGTGGAGTTTGAACGGCCATGAAAGGTTTCAGCACATAGAAAGGCAAACGAGAAGGCCGAACATATAAATGTAAATTTTTCTTTCCGGCATGGACAAAAATAAAGAAGAAATAGAAAGTTAGTACGAAACGAAAAAGAAAATGAACCACTAATATTGAATGTATGGGATAGCAAATTTCTGGGAATATTAAACAGATGGCTGTTGGTATTATCTAGTTGGCAACTGAAGAGACAAAGGAAACAAAATGTCAAATAGGGAACCCAAATGTCAAATTACGGAACCGATATGAAAATTGTTCCATAGATTTTTGCTGTCTTCCATACTTCGAAACACACAAACGAATATACCATAGGGACTGACTCGACATGACAATCAAAATGGTATTCAGATATCAGTGGTACGATCATCCGATTAAAAGTCGATATTCGTTACCAAAAATGCTGCTAATTTGCTGAAAATAAGATAAAAGAAGCAATAGCAGTCCAAATTTGGAGAAATGAAATATGACGTCTCACTCAGAAGATGATTTACAAATTTGTTATATAAAAATATTCAGGTTTAGAAAATATTTTATTATCGTCAAATATTAACTAATTTAAATTGAAATAAAATTACACAAGAAAATAAACTTCCATAGTATCAGATGAAAATTAACCATTTGCTATGTTTAAATAGACGTATTCCAAATATCAAATTTTTAATTCAAAATTCAATTATTTAAAGTTTCATAAAAATTCAGTTTAATCACGTTAATAAAATCATTAAAATTTATTGGTCGTCACACTTCTTTACTAGAGTCTGCACTAAGGGTGGTTGTAACAACCCGTAAATGTTCGAAAATATAAATTGGTTAATTTAATAAATTTGTTATTTAATATCTGAAGAAATAGAAATTTGTGATTTATTAATGGGAAATAATAACTAGAATGAGTTGTAGCAATGTTGATGTAAGTTAATTATGAGCAACTTGAATGAGATTGCAATTAATTGAAATAATGTAAGTGTTATACTTGGTCTTAAAATTGAATATAAGAAACAAATGTAAATGTTTAATTATTGTATGAAATAGATAGTTAATGGTAATTGAATAAAATTAGTATTATATAAGAACTGTAACAATTTTCTGTGAATAATGAATTCATATTTGTGCATGTTTCATATTTTATTGCTTTTGATAACTACTATCTCATTCATTTTTTTCTCTATCTTGTTTACTTTCACATTTCAACCATTCCCATTAAAAAATACTCTCTTTATTTCATAAAACTTTTATTATCATCAGTCTATTCATTTTCCATTCTTATTGTTACATGTACATTCTCTTACCTACTTTTGTCTGGCCTAATTCTTATATTCCTCTTGTATTTTCATCTAAGCATTTATTTTACATGTTGCAACTTTTAGTATTCATTCTTTTTTTATAACTTCTGCCTTCATTAATTTGTCCATTAACTTTTCGTTTCCAATGCATTAAATACTCGGACGTTCATGCACATTAACTTATTCAAACTTGCTATTTTTCATTTATAAGCTTCCAAATGATCATATTCTATTTAGTGTTAACATTTTTATAAACTAACTCATTAGTGAATATTAACAATTCATATTTAATGCACATGCATCATTCATGCTAGCCTATTCATGTTTGTATTTATTAAACACATAACCACATCGTTTCTTTAAAAAGCTTACCGTATTTTTATATTCTTTTGTCACCTCCTCCTTTCACAAACTATGCTACTCCTCTATATTTATTTCTTCTCATTCTCATTATTTTGTCTCTTTCTTCCAAAATTTATACCTTTTGTATGCTTTAAACAAAAAGAATACACATGAGTTCCTAAGCCTTTAGTATTTTTCCAATCCTTTCCCTAGGCATTTGGCAATCTGAGTCAATCATTGTTTTATTTTATATATTTTCTTATTAAATTTGTGTATATATACTATTTTATTAATATTTCATATAAATTGAATTTGAGTTCCGAATCATCTTTTATTTTGTGTAACATTACATTGGTTGTTGTATTCAAATTTATTTATTATATGTTAATTTTGTTTAAAACGGGTGTATAAAAAGTATATTTGGTGATATTATATTTAATTGAGTGGAACATGAAATTAATTAGATCCTAAGTACTCCTTCATTTCCTTATTATTCAATAGACCTGCCTTTATTTCCACATTTTGGTTTTATTGCAATTCACTGAGTAGTTGAAACGTGAATTCTCATCCTTTCTCATTCTTCCGTTTTGTTTATTTTATTACCCAAAGCATTTACTTGGATCGCATATCTTCATTTTATTTGTCCCTTCCATGCCTATTTCGTTTGTTACTTCCCTTTCTTCTTTTGTTTCATATCATATCTCATTCTTTCCCCTAGAACATCATTATTTTTCAAACATCAGGGCCTTTATTTTTCCCTCAAAGTCTCAATGTCAACATAACTTTATACCTCCACTTAGTTACTGCCAATTCATTTGTGCTGAAGATGTCACAAAAAAAGTGTGAGCATCTATTTCTTCCTCAACCACATCTGCACCTTTTCTCATAACCTTGCCTACTTTTGCAAGAAGCCTTAAAAAAATGAACAATGAGAATTAGCTTTCATGGTTTTGGATTTCTACTTCTTGCCTTTGTTTTGGGTACGTCAAATTCGAAAACGTGAGTTATTAAAGTTTCTTATTTTAATAATTAAATGTGTACGTATTTTTTTAATATATCCTTATAACCTGAATATCTTCACAAACGAGCTCCGATACATGCGTAGTTTCTTCCGTTGGACTCGTATTGGAATTCCTGATGACATGAAATAGGTTTGGCCGAGTTTGGAGACTGTTGGAAAGGCATCTTTGTTTGGATTTTGCGTTCTAAATATCAAAGGTGAGTATTTTGACCCACTCATGGATACTAAATTATCTTATGTTAGTTAAATTAAATTTATGATGTGATTATAAATTTATTGATTGTTATTTGGTATTTTTAGATTGTCATTTAAGTTAAATTTTAATTTATATTGAATTGAATTGTCATTTATTAATATTGAACATAAATTGTTAGTTAAACACCTAATAATGATAATCAATTAATTGTTGTGATTTATTGGCTGATTTGGATGTTGGATTGTGATGGATGTTATTGGTTGACATTTTGGATGATCGGATGTTTATTTATGTATACATATCTGTTATCACTATGGATTGAAATGATAACCCGAGCGGTTTCCATTGGGTTGAAAATTTGGATTTTGGATATTGGTTGAAATGACATATACCCATATAATTTCTTGATTTTGGACTATTTATTAGAATTGAATTATTTGAAAGGTTTATGTTTTGAATTTAAACTTCAGATTTATTTTAATTAAAATGATTTAGATTGGTATTTTGAATTATTTGAAATATTTTAAATAATTATATCCACGTTGTGCACTTGATAGGAGATGAGAATCCCGTAACATCTCTGAAGCCATTATAATAATATTTCTATTCTACTTATTTTGTTTTGACTTACATAAGATCTTTTAATCCTGACTCGAGTGTTTTGTCTTTTCATTACGCTCGGGTTAGTTTGAGCTTTTCAGTGTATTGAAGACCATTTATTTTCTGGAGGACGAAGACGAAGATTCAGTATCTTATTTCTGTTTATTGTTATTAATATTATTATTCTGCTGCTTCCTGTGTTCCGCTGCATTATTTTTTAATTTTCTGATGTATGTATTGTAAAACAGCTTCATGAACTGTTTATATGATTATTATATTTTGTCATTCCGCTGTGAGATCCTGTGTTTTGTTTTTTTTCTTATTTTCTACTATTTTCTTATTTACTCCATCAACAATCCTCCCTTTTGAATGGTTTGAATTAGACGTATATGGTTTATTGTCGATTTAGACCATTCAAAAAGGTGGGTCATTACAGTGGTCACCACAGCTACCCTCATGGATTTCCATGAGGATCTTGTTAGCCTCATCCTTGGTTACACTTTGAAGCAGAGGGGAAGAAAATCCTCTTTTGTACAACACTCCCTCTTACATCATGACTCGAGGGGCTTTTTGAAGGAGTTTCTTCCATTTATTTCTATCTCTCTCGGGAGTCCTCTTAAGCAAATATTCTTTGATCAGGGTCATATATGACCCCACTTCCTCTACAGTCTCTAGAATCCACTCAACATTCATTTGGTTGATACTCGAAGCTGTCAAAACCTTCACTTGCACCAAACCCATTATTTGCGACTTCCCTAGAGCTAGCCAACTTAGCCAATGAATCGGCCTTTGCATTCTCCTCTCCAGGGATATGCGCTATCATATAGTGCTCTATATCAACTAATTGCTCTAGTGCTTTCGTCTGCTATGGAGCACATCTCATGCTCTTATCCTAATATTCCTTCCTAACTTGGTGAATCATAATTGGGAATTGCTAAATATATGCAGCTTCCTTATCCCAATTCCTTCATAATCCTACTATCTGCACCTCATACTCAGCCTCATTGTTAGTTGTAAGAGATTCCAGCTTTAATGCATAACAAATCTATCGCCCTTTCGAAGTTTCAAGCACTACTCCCGCACTTAAGCTATGTTCGCTTGATGCTCCATCTATAAAAACTTTTAATGGGAAGTGTAATTATATCATTCTCCTCCTCACCATCTCGTGCGGTGAACTCAACGATGAAATTCATAAACGCATGCCCGTTTATCACTTTACTTGGATGGTAAGTGTTGTCATATTGGCTTAATTCTATGTTCCACTTCAGTAATCTCTCGGAAGTCTTGGGTGTGTATGATGCATAATTGAAGGGATGATCCATCAATACTTTGATTGGATAAGCTTGGAAATATAGTCGTAGCTTCCTCGATGCAATCGACAAGCAATATGCAATTTTTTCCTACTTTGGGTAGCTCTTTCGAGTTCCTGTAAACTGCTTACCGATATAGTAGACCGGTCTTTAAATCCTTGCCTCCTTATGTACTAGTGCTATGCTTAATGCATGAGCAGACACTTCCAAATAAACAAATAAGTTTTCCTCGTCTGAAGGTTTGGACAAGATCAGTGGTGTCTCCATGTGCCTCAATAACTCCTCAAAGGTATTCTAACGGTCCTGATTCCACTCATAGTTTTTCTTGCCCTTTTAAGGGCATCGAAGAATGGTATGCATTTGTCCATTGCTTTTGAGATGAACCGACTCAGGGCAGTGATCTTTCCATTTAAGCTCTGTAGTTCCTTGTTCATGGATGGGGTAGTTACATTTCTCAAGGTGCCAATCTGCTCCAAATTGGCTTTGATTCCCTTTGCATAATGATAAATCCAAGGAATTTTCTCGATACTACCCTGAAAGAACATTTTAACTGATACAGTTTTATTCCATACTTCCATAAAACCTCAGACATCTTCGAAAGGTCGTCCAAATGGTTTTGCGATGCTCATGACTTGATGGTAATGTCATCCATATATACCTCCATTGTTCTCCTGATTTGGTTCTTGAACATAGAATTTACCAACCTCTGGTATGTGGCTCCAGCGTTCTTCAAACCGAATGACATTACCTGATAATAGTATAATCCAAATTCCATTATCAAGTTGGTATTCTCCTGATTCCAGTATATGCATCGTAAATTGGTTATAATCTGAATAAGCATCCATGAATGAGAGTAACTCATGCCCTACGGTCCTGCCTACTAGTTGGTTGATTCTGGGTAAAGGAAAGTTGTCCTTTAGGCTTGCCTTATTCAAATTCGAATAGTCAATACATACCTGTCACTTTCCTTTTGATTTCTTGACCAGCACGAGGTTGGATACCCATTCGAGGTGTAAAGCACTGTGAATAAAGCTGTTTGCCACCGGCTTATCCACTTGTTCCTTCAGCGCAACGGATCACTTCGAATCCAAACTGTTCCTTTTCTATTTCATTAGTTTGAACTTTGTATCAATATTCAATGCATGATACAGTATCTCTGATGCTATTCTGCATATAGCCGAATGCGTCCAAGCAAACACGTCCTAATTCCCTCCGAGGAAATCAATCCATTCTATCCTTAATGTATGCTAAGTTGAGACCAACCTTTAAAACCCATATAGGATTGCCTATATCTATTGGAACATTCACCGCCAGCTCAGCGGTGCCGCTTGCCCTTCTCTTGACTTCTTCCTAGAATCCATAGCCTTATCAAACAAGTTATAGTTCCCGAGACAGGGTTCGGGTTTTAGTTGTTATGCGTATGAATCATTAATGTGGAGAGCCCTCTCCATATTCTTTCCTTTCTCTCGTCGCTTTGCTTCCTTCAGCTCCGTGACAAAGCATTCCCTTCCTACGCTCTGGCGTCCTCTTACCCATGCGAACCCATTCTTTATGGGGAATTTTGTCATCAGATACCATGGAGCTAGTGATATTCTAAAATCAGTAAGGATCGGTTGGCCTAAAAGGGCATATGCTGAGTATCCATCCACTATAATGAATTTCTGAATTCGAACTATCCTACGATCTCCTTCATCCAATTCCATAAGCAGATCGATCGTTCCAATTAGTTTTTTTAGCTTCACCTGTAAACTCTTGGATCTTGGTTTTGCAAGTCATAACCTCCTTTATGTTAATCTTCATTTGATCGAACGTCCTTCTATTCCCAGAACTTGCAATATCCACCAAGACTCGATGCACTTTTACCAGTCCAATACATGCCGTTATCACTATAGGGTCGAAGTTGGTGCTTCAACTCTACTAGCATCTCTATTTTGAACACGAAATCATCGATTATCATCATTTCCTACTTAGCTAGAGCTTTGCCTTTCATGGCAAAGCATTCTTCTTATGGTACGTGCTTTAGCGAGCTTGCATACTGTTCCATTTCCCTCCAGATTTTCTCCATTGGATGAAGTCCTCTAGTTATGGTACTGATAACCAACCTTCCATCATTTCGCCTGGTCCACGTGGTCTAGTCTGATTCCCTTAGGCACACAACCCTTGGGGTGTTTTGGTTTGATCACCTTCTGGGGTTCTTTAACGTATTTTTGGAGCTTATTCTTCCTTATACCTCTTCAATAAGATCCTTCAAATGCTTACATTCGTTCGTGTTGTTTCCATGGGTTTCATCAAAATGACAGTACTTCCAAAGCATCTTTTCTACTTAGTCGCCCCGCTGCAGTGTGACTTTTTATATCATTCTATTCCTTGAGTGTCAAGGTATACGTTTTCCAGCCTATCATTTAGGTACGTATAGCCATCCAGTTTCATATTTCTCGAGAGCATTTTGTTCTAATTCTGCCCACTACCAAGGCCTTAATTCCTTTTCTTCCAATTACTAGAGTTTCCAATATTAACTGCCATGTTACCAGAGCTTTCTCCGGCTTGTTTAATCACCATGTTACTCTAGATAACTTCCATTAACTATCCATCATTAGCCGTCCCTATGGCTAGACTCACAACTTCCATTCAATAAAACTAATTAGCCTTCCAGTGGATTTCCTCCATGATCATTGGTTATTTCATCTTCAACCACTTGCCAAAATCCATGTCCAGATATATGCCTTGGACCAATGCCATAAATATCAGACCCTCCTTTAGATTACTAACTTCAGTAATAGAAACATTTAACCGAATCGAGTACCCTTTCTATGACTCCTTGGGTCCTTAAGATAGGTTCAACAGAGACATCATGTCCTTATGTCGAGCAACATAGAGGTAGATCAACTCCAAAATTTCCTAGTTAACTCATCAAAAGTCAGTTCGGAACTAGGAGTGAGCATAGTGAACAACATAGATGCCACACCTTCCAAGAATATTAAAAAACATTTACATCGAACAACATCCGTTATCCTAGAGCCATCCATGTGTCAGTCATACTTGAGTAAATGCTACCTAGGATCAGTAGTCTCATTTCACGATGGCATTATTAGCATCATAAACTTCCTCGAATACTCCTTTTTCAGAATGTTTTCAGTGAATAGATCTTTACTTGGTGCGAAACCCCAATCCTTATTCTTTCTTCCTTTGCTTTCCTTGACCAACTGCTTAACCATATCCGTTATATACTCCTTGCTGGCATGGTATTTCGAAGGTCGACTATCAGGGGCTGCACCGAGTGTTTGCGTCTGCAAATGATCTCAGTTTCCCCCGCTAACATCTAGGTTCTCTAATCCTTGGGAGAACCGCTCCTCCGGTCTCTCGTTGACGCTTGGTTGGTTTTATTGCAGCTAGTTGAACTCCAGCTTCAATAAATCTAACATTTAGCTCGTAATCATCACCGTCATGCTATAGATCATCTTCCAAGTCAGATAAGTCCAAAGCCTCAACTCCCCATCCAACTAGTCCTCTAGAATTCCTATCGGTATCGACCTGATTCCTATTGATACCAAGCTGACTTCTTTTAGGTAGCGTGCTCCAACTTCCTCCAGTAACTCCTTTTGCTACACCAGCAACTACTTCCTTCTGTATTTTCTATTCACCTTGGCTATTCTAACCAGAAACAGATGAATTCTCTTATTCAGATCCTAAAGGAGAAACTTCCCTCGTACTCCTCCTTGGTCTCTGTGGTTGCTAGGTCAGCAGTGTTATGTTAGCATCCATCTTTTCCATTAAAGCTTTTAGATTGTCGAAAAACTTCTAATTTAGCTCCTGCACCATATTGCCAAATTCTACCATAGTAATAATCTCCCATTGAGCAGATGATCCTAGCACTACTTGCTGGTTACTGTCTTCCGTTTGATGAGCATTCTCCTTATCACCACCAACTACTACTCTAGATGATCTTTTAGATCTTCTAGGCGCTATTGATTTCTATCAGCAAGTTTCCAAATCCCTTAAAGCAAATCTTCTAGATCTAACCATTGAATCCCTCAAACCCAAAATAGCAAGCTAAACCTAAGCCTAGATTCTCAGTAAAAGCACCAAAATGTTAATGCCAAAAATGGATCAACACCTAATGACCCGTAGAAGTATTGAGATCTAGCAAAAACTATGAGAAATGTAAAGAGAACGCCAGAATTTTATAGTGGTTCGACAATCTCTGGCCTATGTCCACTGTAGTTTTATTGATTATATATTTGAGAGACATTTAGAATCACTAGTACAAGGGAGTTACTGATCTAAAGTTTAGAACAACAAATTGTAGCTTCCTTAGTGACTTTGACGGAGGAGATCTAGGAGATAAAGAAGATGAAGTGCCAAAAAGTCCATTTTCAATAGCTGTAGGGTGTGTGTTTGCAGAGAATAGAACCAAAGACTTATGAAATGTCAACTCCAGATCAAGATGCGAGAGTGTAAGAGAGGAAGGTGGAGCCTACACATTAATAAATACCTCTTGGTATCGAATGAAACCACTCGGTACTGACTAATTTTCTCTTTGGAAAACTTCCTTCCTTCCACTTTACCTTGTATTTCTGGTACATTTTCTTCCGAATGCTTTTTCCTAGGAGATTGAGTTGTTCCTGCTAATTCTTGATATTGCTTATTTTGTCTACGTCTTTTCATTCTTCTAAAAGAATCCTTAGAATTTTTCTTCCATTCCTTGAGAGATGCACCCCATGACTAACACTTCGAGCTAGAGCTCTACGTACATGTGTTTTGAGGGTCCCATATAGGGCAAAAAGCTCTCGGCACCGAGTGGTTCTTTTGGGTCCAATTCCTCTCAAACTCTTTGAGTGTGCCTTTTCTGTCCTTCTAAGCATGTCCCTTAGTCTGTGAACAATTTTGTCTTCATTTTGACGTTCTGATTCTAGTGAAAATATGCTTGCTCAAAAAAACAAACAGCAATAGACGTTATTTTAGAATGCAATGATACCCAATAGAAAATATAACAAATGAGAATCATAATTTATTCAATGAAATTGCAACACAGATTCACGAAATTGGACATTAACCAAAGTGTGAAAAGAATGTCTCCCCCATAGTTTCAACAAAACCCAATTATAAGAAGAAGAGTAAGGCAATGACAAAACTCAAAATTTGTATTATCGCTCCTCCTAAAAAAATACTAGGAGCGCCATAATAGGTAAATGAATGTTATGACTTGGAACATTAGAGGTATGAATGCTGATGATAAAATCAGTCAAGCATTCACAATTCTAATATCTCAGAAGCTTACTATGCTAAGCTTGGTTGAAATAAACTAAGCATATATTGTATTGATAAAGTTTGGACTAGATTTTCAAACTGGAGCATACTACATAATAATGAAGCTGGCAATAAAGGTAGGATACTGGTGTTGTTCAATAAAAATGTGTGGAATTTTGATGTTATTAACATATTATTGCACTAATGACTAATAAAAGAGGTCTTCAATGTAAATGTACACAACTCTAGCAACTCCTTTACAGAATGGAAAAAATTATGGGATTTATTGTGCCTTGACACTTCAATAACTAGGCTACTATGGATTACAATGGAGGATTTTAATAATGCTTATAATCCAAAGGATAAAAAGGGAGGTTTATCTATCTATCCCTTTTACCTATTTAAATACTTTTAAAAATTGCATACTGAAATGCAGTTTGGTTGAATATTATGGTCAAGGGTGTAAATTCACATGGCGAAGAAGGGGGATTGCAAGAAATATTTGGTGAACTATGATTTTATGTCTATGTTCCTACAATTCACCACCATAGCGATTACTTCGAGAATTAGTGATCACACCCCAATTCTTTTAAGATTCAACATACAAGACTGGCTATAAAAAGGTGTACCATCCAGATATGCAAATAATTGGTGCCACATGCAAGGATATGACCAGTGTATTTGTAACAAACCAAAATTTTTAATAAATATTTTAATTCAATTTTAATTGAAACTTTGATGTTTAATTATTTAAAATTTGAAATTTTGGAATTTTCCAATATAATTTTGGATTTTGTTCATAAATTATTTTCCAAATACAATAAAATAAACATTTTTTGAAATTTTTATATTTTGGCCAACTGAAAGTCAAAGTTTGACCACAGCTGAAAATTTTAAATTTGAATTTTAAATTTCTAATCTTTTTCTTTGAAACTATATTTGATTCTGATGTTCGTGCTGCTTTTCGTTTCGTAAAATTTCGTTTTATACCTTTTAAATTTGATAACTTTCAGCGTTTTACACGCGATTATTTTCATTAAGTTTTGTCTATTTTATATTTTTATTTTTCTACCTCAATTCTATTTTTCTATTATCTATTCTATTTTATTTTCCATTCTCTTTTCTGTTGGATTCTATTAGGATTTTTTAGCTTGGAAATTCAAAGAGTCTTCGGTTTATTTGCTTGGAAATCAAGTAGGCTCTTCATTTTGTACCCTCTTCAATTCCTAACCGTTCACAACCCTTCCCAATAACCCTAGTCGCCACTTACTTATACAATTCGCGTACAAAAAAAAGTTTCTCACATCTCGAATTCATTTGTTTCCTAAAGAGAAAAATTACAGTAAGTCATGGCCTCCTCCTTCTTCTTTTTCCTTTTTCTCTTTTCATTTTGTTGTTCCTCCTTTGGCATGCTTGGCCACCATCCCTAGCCGACCTCATCTCACCACTCCACCGCCACCATGATGCGTCACATCCCCTCTTTATCATCCCCATGCCATAGCCGTGACCAAAGAACAAAAGCCCTTCACCAAAATTGCAAAAACTCCTCTTGATCCATGCTTTTGTCTCCACTTGACCTTTGTCTTGCCACTCCTCTTCATATCCTTGCCTAGCCATGCCGATGACCACCATGAGCGAGTCCACTTGATGATTTAAATCCAAATTTTCTTCACTTTGATTCATGTTTTATTCATTGTTTTGATTTATAATTTGATGTTTAATTATATTCTTATGTATATTGTATATTTTGGTTGTTACAAGATCTGAATATTGGCTCATCATCCACTCATATCTAGTCATGCCTTTTTGTGCTTTGCAGAGTTTGGATTTTGTGTTTTGAATTTGATCTCTAGCTTGAGAAGGTGAGTTATTTTCTCTAGACAATCGTACTTATATAAATGTGAAAAAATGTCACTTGAATTGTAATAGTTGATATGCTATGTTATATGCTCACATTTGCTTGTCTTCTGACATTATATGATGATATTACCTGATTTTATATCTGTTGCATCACCTGACATCATACGTTATGCTTTACTATTTTTTTTTTCTGTTTCTCACACTGCAAGTTCCCTGTAGAATAGAATCACTATGGGTTGAAATGATACATACCTGAACGGACTTTAGAATAGGGAAAAATCGTTATGAGCTAAAATGATAGGCTCAAGCGATTTTTATTTATTTTGTTTGACTTGGGATTGTGGGTTTGAAATGATATAACCCGGATTTTTCTTTTTAAATTACGGATTTAAATGATACATATACGTATCACTTGACCTAGGTTAGAAAATTATATACAGACCCGAGGTTAATTTTAAATATTTTCTAAAAATTTATTAAGTATTTTCAAATGTAAAAATATGACATTTTGACTTAAATTAGATTTAAATGATTTAAATAAACGTTATAGTGATTTTCTATAAGTAAAATGTATAAGCAAATTAAGGATTAAAATGTAAATTTTGATTTGACTTAGTAATTGAAATTTTAGGGTTCACATTGAATTTTAAGCTTAACTTGGTGATGAATATTTTATTTATGAAATGAGTATTTTAAATAAAGTATTAGGTCATTTGTTAAAATAAAAAGTTAAGCAATTGTTAATGTATTTGACTTAACAAATGAATTTTAATCTAAATTGAATATTTATCATTAAAATGTTATTTTATTACAATTATAAGTTAAGTAATATCCAAATAAATAATTTTGAAAAGTGAAATAAGTTTGATAAGTTAAAAACAAGAAAAGTTGAAGATATATTGTTTTAAAGGATATAGTAAAACTTATAACAGAAATTATAGCATTTCAGAAATGCTGTGGCTTAATGAACTATGTGTTGAATATACTAAATATACCTGCAGTAGCATTTCCCAAGTGCTACAGTTTCTAAATTTGAACTATGTGTTGAATATACTAAATATATCTACAGTAGCATTTCTGAAGTGCTGTAGTTTCTGAATTTGAACTATTTTGTAATACTAAATATACCTACGGTAGCATTTCTGAAGTGCTGGAGTTTTTGAATTTGAACTATGTGTTGAATATACTTATTATACCTACAGTAGCATTTCTGAAGTGTTGCAGTTTATGAATTTGAACTATTTTGCAAAATTAAATATACCTACAGTAGCATTTTTAAAGTGTTGCAGCTGAATTTGAACTGTTTTTGAATATACTAAAATACCTACCGTAGCACTTTATAAGTGCTGCTGTTTCTGAAAATGACAATGTTTTTGAAATATTTCTATATCTACCGTAACATTTTATAAGTGTTGTTGTAGCTGAAATTTACAATGTTTTGGAAATTTTATAATTGAATGAATGAACTCACGTAGACTACAACTTTGAAATGAATATTATTTGACATTGAATTTAAATGGTTTAAATGAATATGTTTTGAAGTGAAATATAAACCATTTTGAAATTTATAACCACGGGTAATAATAACATTTGGTTGTTAAAGAGACCCGGATCGGATATGGGCATACTCTTTGTTGTTACCGAAAACCACTTTAACAACCGTGTACGCGGTGGAGATTCCAGAATGAAGTAGGATGGTGGTGACGTCTTTGAGGTATGTACGTGGACCCGACTCCCGTGAGTTGGCATAAGGTGGCTAAAACAGAAGCAATTGATGGGCTAATGAGGTCACTCCTCTTATTGGACACACATCTTCGCGTGCCATTCTATTACTTTGTGATTGATATGGTGCGCACCTTCGATTTTGGGAGTGTGGTTCGAGGTGGGCGGTAGTAGCTGCTATGCGTTACCACTGGTACGAAAGTGCAATTGATATATCTACCCTGGCATTGCCTAGTTGTGCCATGTCACCTACCCTAGCGAACCTTGTACGATTTTGGTTTTGTGCCGTAGCCTATGGAGTATCCTCTTGTGGCTTCCCGATCATGAGGGACTATGATACTGGATAGACTACTGGGACTATGTATGTGTTAAGGGGGATATTGGGTAACTCCTTAATGCTATTTTAAAGTAAGTTTACTTTACTTCTAAACATTATTATAATAACGTATATTACTACATAGTAAATAGTTTAACGGATCCTTAGAGGATGGGCGGTCCCAAGCATCCTTTAAGTTACTTGTACATTTATTTTACAGTTCACTTGGGTTGGTTTACATTGTATAAGTATGTATGTCCCGACTCAAGTGTTTGTGTTTATTTTCTTACGCTCGGGTCGGCATTAGTATTTCAGCTTTGGAATTCACCTTCTGGAGCAAGGATTTGCTGGAGATCATCATTTATCTAGTTGCTATCTTTTATTTCAGTATTTCCTATTCACCCATTGTACTAGTGGACATTTATGTACTGGGACTTCTGTTGTATTTATTTTTCAGACTATGGTATTTTGTACTGTTTTGAGACTTTATTTGAGACTGTGTTGCAGTAGCTTCATGAACTACTATTGTTATTCCTATTTCCGCTGCGAGTTATTCTGATTTATCTATGTCTGTGATTCTGTGATTAGTTTTATTTGCTCCAAATTATATTACAATCTACTGTTTTGAATTATTCAAGTCAGACATTTGTGGATTTATTATCGATTTGAATAGCCCAAAATAGTGGGTCGTCACAGTATTATGGAGGGATTTGCTGCACAAACTTGGGTTATTGCTGCTCATATATTAATACACAAATTAAAGGCCATAAAGAACAAATTAAGAGAAAAAGATTATCCAATCTTTAAACTACATGAGGAATTCAATGATGCTTCGTACCAAAGTTACCAGGATCCAAAAAATGAAAACCTTATCAAACACATATATCAAACAAGTCTACAATCAAATGAAAAGGTTCAAAAGCAGCAAGAATTTCTTACGCAGTAGAGTAAAGTGCTATCGTTGCAATAAGGTGACACAAATTCCTAGTTTTTTGCAAAAAATGTCCATGTGAAGACATAGAAACAAAATTCATGCCTTGCTCGATGCACAAGGAAATTATATTTACGATGGTGACAAATAAAGGAAGAAGCAATTTCTTATTGCAACTGCCTATTTAATGGATATCACAACTTGTTTTTTCCCCGCTATGCATGCTAGAATGCAAATAAATAATAGTGGAAAATAATACTTAGCTTCAACAATCTCTTTTAAAGAGCTTAAATCATCATTATTCCCTATAGATGATTCTCGAAGTCCGGGACTGGATTGCTTCTTTTAAAAGTTTTTAAATTACATTGGGACTTGCCGCATAAAGTTATTATGGAGGTTGCATTAGAAATCTTTCAAACAAAGAAACAACCAAAGGACCTAAATCAAAATTTCATAAATTTAATCCCCACAAAAGATAAACTCAAAAATAATTTCATATTTAGACCTATTTCCTATGCTAATGTTTTGTCTAAAATAATTGCTGTGATTTTGTGTCATAGGATATGTAACGACCAAGAATTTTGGACACTTCGTACTTAAATATTTGAATCTTGGATTAAATATGATTAATGTAATCCAATAATCTTATTAACTATCTTTTAATGAATAACTAATGATAGCAAACTTATTTTGAAAAAATGTTTACAAAAATATATACTTTAATGAAATATCGATAATGTGATCGAAAATCATTTTATCGGTAAACAGCTTTTTATTCGTTAGAAGTTGTTCAAATTTTTTTTACATAACCAAAATTCTTAAGAAATCGTTAATAAGAAATTTTTTTTTCTCCATTTATGGTAAATAAAGTGTTGATGATTTCATGCAAGATGTATTAAAAGATATTATTTGTGTAAGCGTATAAAGGTAATATGTTAAGGAGACGAGGTGTAAAATTAAAAGCATGCAAGACAAATAGGTGAGATCTTTCGGCTATCTAAAGGGGCTAAAGGATAGGTTTTACATACGCTAACACTTCATAAAAACTAAAAGCTTCAAAAGGAATAAAAACTCAAAAATGGTGGAAGTGGGTTAGTACTAATCCACTTTGTTCTTCACCAATATTTCTCTAATTTGTTTAAATCTCTTTCAAACTTCACCAAACTTTCGCCAACGCCTTAGGAAGAAAGGATATAAAGTCAAAAGGGTAAAAAATGAAAGAAATATGGGAGCTTGCTTTGGGTTGTGTGAATCATCTTGAAGGGGGAGCATGGTGTGGTGATTTTGGAGCTAAAGGTGGTGTCTTTAAGAGTTTGGTGATGGTAGGAAGTGGTTCGTTGATTATTGTGTATTTAACCTTATTTTAGGCTTGGTTTGGGTATTCTATCTCACTATCTTCTATATATATATTGTGTATGCGTGTGTGCAAATAAAAAGTAAAAGTGACATTAACTAATTAACTTTATAACCATCTTGCTATTGAAAGCAAATGACAACTTTATACTATATAACATCACTCCTATTACCTTTAATAACAAGTAGTGTGGCCTTGAATTGATGTTTAAATGGTTTTTTTGGATTATATGTTGAATTGAAGTATGTTTGAAAGTGTTTGAAGGGGGAATAGCTGTTATAAGTATACTTCAATATACATTAACTTTGACTTGTGTAAATGGAAGATTTATGAACTAAACTTCAAATAATTTGATTTGCTTGTTTTCTACACATATTTTGGTGTGTGGGATAATAAATAATTGGTTTTAAAATTTATAGAAATTGTGAAACAAAGTTGTGAAAGATAGAAGTGAAAAGGTCGTTATGGATGTACTTTGAAAATGCCTTATGTTTGGCCATTTTCAAAGTCAACTTTAAGAGACATTATGGGGGCTTCTTTAAATTTTTGATGAGTATTATAAATTTACTTATTAATGGAAAAATGTCGAAGTTTAATTCATTTATTAACTTGTCAAAATAAAGTTGCAAAATTTATAGTGAGAGAAAGGTCGCTATGTGAGCACTTTGAAATGTCCTATTTTCGGGAATTTTTATAAATACACTAAAGGTATCCTTATGGGTTTATTTCCAAGGTTTTTAATCACCCTTTGGGTAGTAGTTACTGTAAAATTTTCGATCTTAAGTCAATTGTCTAAGTGGAAAGAATTAGTCGCAAAGTTCAAGCTTTTCAATGTTGTTCTTTAACGAGGACTTTTAACAGCATTTATAAATACTGTAGTAAGTTATTTGAGGCTTTAACTGTCTATAAATAATATTTAAATTTGATGTTTTCCCTAATCTTTTTAGTGATGTTTTTCTAACATGTTTTTTAGTATTTTAAAGTTGGTTTGAAGTTATGTATTTTTAAGTAAAGAGGTTTTATAATATAAACATGCTTTTTATTTATTTTCGTCAAATTATAATTTAGTTATTTTCAAGTAATATTTTTACATAGATATTTAATACCTGTTTATAAGTAATTTTAAAGTATTTATATTTATATAAGTTTTGGAAAAGTAAATTAAGTATTTTAGAAATGAATAAAGGAAGTTTTGCATTATAACACATGTTATAATAATGGTTTTGCAAAGTTATTAAAAATCATATCACCTTGTTTAATAAACATAGAAATACTTAAACCTTTAAAAAATTGTTTTTAAAGATAACAACAAGTATGAAATGCTTTTGGGTTTCTTGTGACAATATGTTAACAACATTTGTCTTTTGAAATAGAATTTTTAATTACTTAGATCCTTAAAACGAATATTTTACGGAAACAACAAGTATGGAATCTTTGGAAAAAGATAGTAAAAATAAAGGTTTAAAGTAAGAAGTCTTGTTAATTATTTGTGAATACATTTATACCATTTGAGATAAGATATAAATACTTTCTGAAGTATTGGAAGAGCACAAATGAATAGTAGAAATTAAAAAACGAAGTTTTATTAGATAAAAAAGTTTTACTAATAAAAGAGATTTTAATTTATAAAAGTATTAATTATATATAATGGGATTAGAAGTCTCTTATGTGACTTAATCATGTGTTGTAGGAGTTGACTGTGCTTTGTGCGTCTACTAGTTTATGGAAAGATTTAGTCGTGTACTCAGCATTAAAAGCTGACTAAGTAGATTTGTCTATCTGTGAGAGTTAAGAATGAATTGTTTAGATAAGAATTTGATTTAATTATTGCTCTAACTTACCCGACTTCACTTTTGACCTATGGATAATATAAGTTGAGAAGTTCAAAAACGTGATAAGTATGAAACTTAGTCTCCATATGCGATCATTTTCATTGTTATTGAAATTAACCAAATTTACCGAATTAGTTTGAAGAGATCGGGATCGGTAAGTGTTCTACTTATGGAATACCACTTCAAAACTGATATATGGGTTCTGTGTTTTGGAATCAGTTGCGAAGTGGAATGCTATAAAGTTGAACTATCCATCCTGAGGCTAAATCCAAGGGATATGTCAATGTTAGCATTCGTTGTAGGACGTATACTAGAATCCATTTGGGGACTCGTGTTCTATTCGAGTGATAAAGACACATATGAAAGATGCTGAGTGTGACCTTGACATCAAAAATGGCTAAATACAGAGTACACCGCACAACCTGGGATTTTACTAACCCCGACATGGTATAACAACTCCATATAGAGAGTATGCTTATCGATGTTGCACGCAGGTGTTGATGCTACTTGGTTCCATGTGGTTCATGCAATGTTCGTGCATGGGCTAGTTGTGTTATCATTACAGTATATTTTATTTAGAGATATACGATGCTTGAAAGGTACTTCTAGCCCTTGTGCATGGAGTTTGAATTTGGCATGACCAGAGAGATCTTTTTGGAAAATCCATATGCGAACACACCTTACAGATTTGGGTTATACCCTCAATATTGTTATGGTGTGATCAATGTAAGCATCACAACTATTTTCTAATTTATATTCTTTACCCTAAGCATTATCTATTATATCATAATATTTACTTATTGGATGGTTTGGCTCTTTTGATGGGATAAACATTATGACGGTCTCAAAAGGTGTTGTTATACGTTGTACACATATTTCTTGAGTTTCTTAAATCGGACTTATGTCAGACACGTGGTTTTTTTTTCCTAAAATTCCTTGTATGCTCTTTCGAGCAGTCTTAGAAAGGCAAGTTTTAACCGGATACTCTTGAAGCTCGAGGAGGCAGGCTGGATGTTTCACCAACTGTAATATTCTTACTTCTACTACATTACTATTATATATGTTCGACATTTGTAAGGACAGGTTGTTATAACTGTTTAGGCTGATGATAATATTTAGAATTGTAACTCTGAAATGCCATGTATCTTAAAGTGATAGTTTGAACCATCTTTGATATTTATGTTATTGTTCCACCATGAGATTCTGATATTGTGTTTTCTTCTTACTTGTTCTGTTTTCTTTTATTTTACCCTAACAAATTGTCTTTCTTATAGTTGAGTGCTTGGCACTGTATACTGTAGAAATATTTATGTTGACATTCGAGGGTCGAAAAGGTGGATCATTAAAGGATTAAACATAATCCGCCTTTTTTAATTGCATAAAATCAATCCTCCTTCATACCAAATAGGAATACTGGTGAAAATATTTTAATTACTGATGAGCGAGTAGGGGATTTTATAAAAAAGGTAAAGGCAAAATGCGCATCAAAATTGACGTACAAAAGGCATATGACATAGTTAATAGTGAATTTGTATGTCACATGTTAAATTCAGTGGGATTTCCAGATTCTATTATTGAAATGATTTATGAATGCATTGCAACACTAACTTTCCCTATAATTGTAAGAACATTGGTCGAGGTTAAAATAATATAAATATATTGAAATGAATTTTGAGAATTTAATTTAGATTTTTAGAATTATTTGGGAATAAAATGGATAAAGTTGAATTGATATTCAATTTAGAATTTTAATTGTGATTTATGAATGCAAAAGTCAATAAAAATTCATATTAGTCAAATAAATGATGTTTGTGAATTTTAGGATTTTTCTACGAAAAAAATAATTTAAAATTTGGCTAAGACCGAAAAGATGGCATTTAATAAAAGAAAAATTATTATAGATAAGAATAAAATTATGAAAAATATTATATCAGCTTGAATGATTTTCATAAAAGGTTTCACAACTCGATTGAATCAAAAGGAGCTAAACGCATTAAGATTTAAGAATAAAAAGAAAAACATTTTAATTTAATTCAAATAGGCTAAAATAATACATAACCTAAAGCTCAAGCCCATTTAAATAACCTAAACTCATTTCTCCCTGACTAGGTTTAGCAAAAAAGAACCCCATTCCATTTTTGTCCATGCGTTAATCCCCAATTCAAATTAGAAGTGATCGAAAAATAAAATAAATGGCGATGAGGATTGAATGAGGATGATTGTCGACATCAAGGGGGAGGCTGCACGACTTGGGCTCGTCATGGAGATCGCAATGTTTGGTGGTGGCAACAGGCGCTAATGTGCAGGTTGATTCTCGTGCAGCATCGGAGGTGCTGGTGCACGTGTGATGGGCATGTGTTGGCAAGGGTTGGTGGTGTAGTGGCTGTTACAGGCTCAGGGTTTTGGAGTTGCAGTTCATCTCAATGGCAGTTAGGGTTTAGGGGTGCTGGCCAGAGCAAAGTGAAGTTCAACGAACAATGGGTTAAGTTAAGTTGTCCTCTTAACTCACACTACTATATCTGAGTAGAAATATCCTTCTTTGCATGCTTTGCTTAGCTTATGAATAACATAAATTTGGTAGCGATTGGATGAAATTATTGAAATAAATTGCATGCTATATGTTAAGTTTGGTTGATGGATGAATTGGTTGAATTGGGTGTTTAAATGTAGAATTTGATTTGATTGTTGATCATTGGAAGTATATATGTTGATAATCATCAAAATACACTCGATTTTGTAGTTAGATGCAAGATAGTAGTAAGCCTGATTGGGTTGCTGTTCCTGATGCATGATTGCTATAGGCATGTACAGGTTAACTTTCTTAGTTCTAAATCTTAATTCTTGCGGTATTTTTGATTCTTTGACATTGTAATTTCATGGAATTTTAGTTCTACAAATTTAGGGTTTATTTTGTTTAGATTCCTGATTCTTGATTTGTAATGCAATTTTGGCTAGTGATATCATGGAATATCAATTCTATGAATTTATGGAAAATTTTCCATAATAACACACACATACACAGACATATATTAACTTAAGATATTTTTGAAAATAGTTTTCGAAAATTATTATAAAATATAGAATTTGAAAAACCACTTTTATAAATTTTATAAATTTTTCCTATGATAATATTTTCAAATTCAAATTATTGTATGATAGAAATATTTAACATTAAATTTTTAAAAAGCAAAGAAATATTATTTCAAGGCTATATTTAAATAAGAAGATTTATCTATATACTAAAAATAGTCAATAGACATGTTATTAACCAATTTTTAAAAGAAGAAATTTCATATAAAATATTAACCCTATGAAATGAGAATTCTAATTAATCGACTTAGTCGTACTAGTGGTATAGAACATTAGTATCACTATATAGATTAGTTCTTTGACTTGTTTGGTAGATTATTTTATTTTGTGAAGTGGAGTTTACTATCTTATTTTTAATATTGAAGAATCACCAAGTAGTTATGGGACATTAGGGGAATCTCGTGTATTTAGTATTAAAAAGAATATAACACTTTAGATCAGATGATCACTTTCGTTATGTGGCGACTCACTTTTAGGCTTTCTCAGCAGCGTTCTTTTATGTTCGACTTAGCATATTGACTTATTTTTGGATTTGTCTTCGACGTACTCTTATGTACGCCTTTGGATGTGGTGGCTCGCTTTTATGTCTGTTCATAGACGTTCTTTCATTTTCATCTTTGCATGTTTACTTATTTTCGGATCTATCTTCGACGTACTCTTATGTACGCCTTTGGATGCGGTGACTCGCTTTAGGCTTGTTCATCGACATGATTTCATGTACGTCTTTGCATGTTAACTCATTTTCAAACTTATCTTCAACATACTCTCATGTATGCCTTGGGTTTGACATCATATTATAACTCGTTTTCATGTAGGTTCTTTGATTTATGATATGTTTTTTGATATTTCTATAACCATATTTTGAGATTACTTATGATAAGCAAGTTTATGGATTTATGGCATGGTAATTAGATGAATGTTATGCTTATTTCAGTTACGACATACTTTCATGTTTATCTTTGGTTTTGATTTGCTTTCATGCTCGTTTTTTGGGATCGACTTGCTTTTATGCTTGTCCTTTGGATTTGACTTGCTTTCACACAAGTTTATGGTTTTGATTGTAAGATATTTTGATTCTCTTATTTTGGTGTTGAATTAATCGAGTTAAACCATTGTTATTTAAACTTTTGGCTTATTATAGAGTTATGGCTACACTATTATGATTAATATACGTTATACCCTGTGATCTCACTTTTATTGAATTAGAATTAGCCTAACACATTTATTATTTTTATAATACTCAGGTCAGATTGAGACATTTTAGGCATCGGGACTCAATGACCTTTTGATGCTGTCTTAGTTGGGAGTTATGTATACAATGTATATACGTACCTTTTGGATCTAGATCATGTACCAGTGATATGCTTTGTTGAAATTATGACTCATGTTATGTACATATTATTTTGGTAATAGCGTGTGCTTGACTTGTATATTACGTGGGTTTAGTATTTTATTTTGTAGACATACTTATGTATGTACTTTCATGTTGATATTATATATTCCGCTATGTTACTTGATTTTGTATTTTCTATGATATTATATACTGTTCTAAACTTATTTTTAGCCATCATGTTTATTGCTTTGTGCCGATATAGTATATATCAAAAATTTAGCACAGATCCTAAATATTTTGGTAAAAAAGACGTGGTAGTGTTACCCAAGGGAATATTCACACTTAGTCGCTCCGAACAAGCCTTAATCTCCGTATTAGTAGATGATATTACTTAGTTCTATTCTTTGTTAGTACGTGTATCAAGATGGGGCATTACAGCTTGGTATTAGAGTAAGGTTCAGAATAATATATAATATATAAGACGAGAATTCTGGCCTTGGCAAGACTTAGAGTCCCATCGTCTGGGGGTGCGGGATTGAATTTAGAATTTATTTCTTATTTAGGATATAAATATAAATGATTATTAGGAATAATCATCAGAATGTATTTGTAAAAATTTTGAACTACTTTACAAATTGTTGTTATGGACGTATTGATGAAATTTAGAATTCACTTTTGTTAAGAGTGAGGTTTATTGGATATTATGAATTAGACCTTAGATGGCACAGAATTGAACTATAATATCCTGATCGATTAGTGATCAAAGTTGCGCAGCAGAAGTTGATACATCCCCTTCCGTTGAGCACATTAAGTTGTTGCCCCTTTATATATAATTTATTTGATGATAAATGCTTGGTTGCTTTGAAATTATGAGTGATCATGCAAAGTTAGTATTGAGAAGGACTCATTACTTGGAAGTTTGAAACTTATTCGATATAATTATAAGTTTTTGCAGTGTTTTCAGTAATGTCATACCGCAAGGGATATTGAAATTTATTTTGTATAAAGTGAAATATTATTTATTAAGTATGACAAATCAAATACTATGATGGATTCAAAAATGAATGGTTGCTTGATGCATGCATGCATGGATGAATGGATGTATTATTGAATTGTTATTAGAGAATTATTATTGTAAAGAAATAAAATAGTTTATTGAAAGAATTTTGTTAAATGAATGCATCTAATTCCATGATAAAAAATCTTTGGAAATTAATTATGTGTTAAATTACATGTTGAGTGCTTTAAGAATTCTAGTCGATGCGCCTAATCAGCGTTATTGATAGGGATTTCTAAATGCTTTTATGAGGCAGTGATATGCAACATTTTAGAAATTCTAAGGAATATTTTACTTAAAAATTATATGGTGTATTAAAATAATATATTATTATTTTGGAAAAGGAAATATTATTTTTGTAAATTTAAATATTTTGGAACAACATTTGTTGCCATTGGGTATTAGTACGAAGTCGAGATCAATGTGGTGGCAGTGCTGATATATTATCCTCGGTAGTCAACATTACAGCCAATTGACAAAACCAATCGTTAAAATTGTTGGCGCGATAACATTGTATATTATAAATCAAACTAATTTGCAGATATTATATCTAAATATTTATTTGCTTAAGTTTGAACTAAATAAAACTCTTTAATAGGGTAAAATATATATGGATGTAAAATAGATTAGTTTCAAGTTGAATACAAAATTTTCTGTAAAAATAAACCAAAAAGGTACTTGATATCATTTCAATTCAGCTTGAAATCATTACAAAGAAATAAAATTTATTAGAAAATAATAATAACAATAATGTAATTACTTATTTATAGAATGAAGGACGAGTATATAGAAAGGAAGATTTAAAAATGAAATGAAATGTGTGGTTTTTTTTAAAAAGAAAATAAAGTGAAAGTGTTAAGTAATTTTTTAAAAGAGCAATAATAATATATAATTGAAATTTATAATTTTGTGAATAAATAAGTTGGAATAAAAAGATAAATTAAAATTTCAATTTGAAAACTTTGAAAGTAAATTTATATTTGGTTAAGATTGTTGAATGATCTGGAATAATATTTCAAGTTATTTTTGATTAATTGGAACCTCAATTTTTGTCATTTTTGGATTTAGTGTGAAGTATTAGATTCTTGGAAAAGAAAATCTAATATGTATGACATTTTGACTAATGAAACACCGACAATGGGAGTGGAAAGCTATACAATAGTATACATTGATGGTTAATTTGTCCAAACCAAATTACTGTATTACACTATGAGATTGATTTAGTGACAACCTAAATTTAACAACTATTTTGCATCTTAATTCTATTTATTGGATTCACGTAACCAATGGCTATGGCTATTATTCACTTTATAATTAGTTCTCGTTACCGCCTATGACCATTTTTGCATTATTGGTGATATTGATGAAATAAAACTTATAGATTATATGTCCCTGAAAAAGAATGTTACATATTATGAGTGTTATTGAATCTGTCTCTATCATAACAACTTTGATATTAGATACTTGAAGATGATTGCACAGACATATAAATGGAATTAAACTTCATTTGTGCATACAATTTAAGATTGTATGCATAAATAAACAAATAATCTTTGGAATTTTTTTTAAAGCTTTTAAAGATTCTGTGTTTAAGACTTGTAAAACAATTTTAATGAAGTATTTCCATGCATTAACCATATATAACTATAAAATGATATTCCATATATAAGTCAGATCCATAGGTCAATTTGTAGCACTTGCAAAGTCCAAATGTAAGCTAATCTCAAAATCTAATCATCATTTGGCGCTACATTTATATCCTCTTTATCAATATAGTGTTTCTATTACGCTAGTCTTTTTTGTTTGTTTTATATAAATCATAAAGTACATGAAAACTGGTGTTTTATTTTCAGAAATAAATGATGAAATAATATGAGTTTGATATTTGAAAAAAAAAGATTCATCAAAAATTCTATATAAAAGATTTTAGATTATGTGATATATTTTTGGAAACAAATAGCTCAAAGCTTGTCATTTTGTTTTATTTTGAAAATACGCATACAATGAAATGTTAATGGGAAAGAAAAAAATTACTTTAATATGAAGTGGTTTTGTGGTAAATACTAAACAAAATTTACGAGTTGTGAGGTTTAAAAATTAACGTGAAAGCTTGTATTTTAAAAGAAAACAAAGAAAAGATAAGAATGAAGTTTAGAAAACTTCATTTTAAAGTGCAATATGGAAACATCAGTAACAATTGATTGTGTGATCGGATTTTAGTGAACATTCTTTGGTTAGTAAGATATTTGCATAAGCAACAACTTTCATGTTAATCAATTCGCAAATTTTGAGTTTAACTATGGTTTAAGCATGAATTAAAAACGATGTATGTCGTTGTTTGAAAACGGTAAACTTATAGTTCAGAATTCAATCGACCATAACCTTAAATGAACAATCCGATATTGACGATCTTGCACTTTTCGAAAAGCCAATGATATAAGGAATAACTTTTATTTTAAGCATTTGGCAAAATTTTATCGTTTAATAAGTTTAAAATATAGTTTTAGGTGGACCTACTATGTATATAAAATTTTCTTAGATGATTACACTTACAAGAATAGCTATAACTTTTACCATACAACATATTTTTGTGGTCCAAAAGGTTTTACTAAATGCTATTTGACCAAACAAAAACTTTGCTTTTGGGAACGTTGCATAATTTTAAGTTTTGATAGCCAAAATTCAGATGCAAAATAATCAAATTGAGAATTCAACTTTGTTATTCTATTATATTAAGGCCATAATGATCTCATATGATTTCTATGAGTAAGTACAGGCACATGATGGCTATTAGGATTAGTGTGGTGCAAGCTTGCTCGCTTGCCTAAAATTTAATAAATTTCTTTATAAAAATTCTAACAAGGTAAATTTTCACATTAATGTGTTATATATATTGTTAGTTATATGCCGCGTGTCAAATTTTGATATATAAATTGTTTCCGACCATGTTTTCGTTGATATATACCTATTTTATTATATTATAATTGTTCAAAAACCTCTCTGTACAAAGGAGACTGTCGAAATTTTTCCAAATTTTTGACACATGGAATTTTTTTATTATAATTTCATATATTTTGAAATTAGAGAAATTTTCAAAAGAACTTTCAAATGCTAAAATTATATGCATTTCTACGATTATAATATTATATAGGCTACATTTGAATGGAATAAAACATTTCTCTTACATGGTTATGACAACAAAATAAATTTTTATAAGGGAGGCGTATGATATGAAAGTTTATCAATGTAGTGCAGCGAAAGCACAATAATGAATAAGTGTATATTATATTTTATTGTTATTATTACTGAATAAATCGATTATAGAATTATTCAGCGAAGTGCGTGGATGCAATTACTTTAAGGGGGAGTCTGCAACAACCCTGGTCGAGGTCAAAATAATATGAATTTATCGAAATGAGTTTTGAAAATTTTATCTAGATTTTTGGAATTGTTTGGGAATAAAATGGATAAAGTTGATTTAAAATTTAGTATAGAATTTTAATTGTGTTTTGTGAACGATAAAGTCATTAAAAATTCATATTTATGAAATAAATGATGTTTGTGAATTTTAGGATTTTCTTGAGAAATAAAAAAATAATTTAAAATTTGGCTAAAACAGAAAAGACGGTATTTTAACAAAAGAAAAATTACAAGGTAAGAATAAAATTGTGAAAAATATAACAACTTGAATGATTTTGATAAAAAAATTCACAACTCGAACGAATCGAATGGAGCCTAATGGATTAATATTTAAGAATAAAAAGAAAAACATTTTAATTTAATTCAAATAAGTCAAAATAATACATAACTCAAAGCCCAAGCCCACTTAAAAAACCTAAACTCATTTCTCCCCGACCAAGCTTAGCAAAAAAAAATCTCGTTCCACCATTGTCCATGTTCTAATCCCCATTTCAAATCAACAGCGAACGAAAAATAAAAATAAACGGTGACGAGGGTTGAACGAGGAGGATCACATGTATCATTGAGGAGGCCGCATGACTTGGGCTCTTTATGGAGATCGCGATGTCTGTTGGTGGCAGTAGGTGCAAACGTAGAGGTCGATTCTCGTGTGGCGCTGGAGGTGCCGGTGAACGTGTGATGGGCGGCACTCCGGCGTGGATTGGCTAGGGTTGGTGGTGCAGTAGCTATCATAGGCAGAGGGTTTTGAAGCTGTTGTTCACTTCAATGGCAATTTAGGTTTAGGGGCACTTGCTAGAGCTAAGTGAAGTTTAGTGAAATATGGGTTAAGTTGAGTTATCTTCTTAACTTACATTGCTTGCGACGAACGGAATTTTCGACCCTCGAAAATTGACACTAATAGTCCACTGTCTTACATGCCGAGCATTCGAGTGACGAAAACACGGATCTTTACGGATAAAAGAAAGAAGAAAGAATAAAAGAAGTAGAAACTAAAAAATCACAGAGTCTCACAGCAGAACGGAACAAAATATAATATAACATGATCTTTACAAAAGTAAAAACTATATTATACATACATCCATCAGAGTAGAACAACAAATCATTAATCATCAGCCTGGACAGTAATATTAGCATGTCCTCATAAATGCTGATAATTTTGAACAACTAATGCAATGGAAATCGGATAATAACTAGCTATCTATGAAGCCTCCTGCTCCAAGCTACTCCAAAATGCATCTAAATCTAATTGTAAATATACTCGGCCTGGCCCGAGTATTACAAATGAAGAATGTCCAGATCGGTCTGGTAAACCAGCATGAGAAAACACATCTCAATTGCATTTTAGTACTATAAAACATTTTGAAATAAAGGTATCTCGTAATACCATGCCGCACATAAACACGGTCGGGGTTTCACCTTATGATAATTAAAACATTTTTATCAAATTATTTGATATTATTTCTAATGACATTCATTGAAATCCCTTTTCAAATAATATATTAAAATATCTGAAATTGTTACATTAATTAAATTCCAACGTACTAGGCTCTACAATCAAAACCGTAAAGGCACGTATTGGCGAATGGATTACTATCAATGACAAGTTAAGAGACTATTTTTCGACAATACATCTCTAAAGGAATGTGCCAAGGCACAGCCCCACTGCCCTCTACCAACACAGGACCACCCTTCCTCTACCGTAGATAGTACTGAATATGTCATCCCTCCGGTCTTTCCCCACCTATCCATGGCCACAACACATACAATAAACTAGAAATATATAGGGCAATCTAGAAAGCTGATGAACATCTCCAAATGAGGGATCCACTTAGCCCTACCGCATTGGCCCTATTTTTTCCATTATCGATATGTGAGGCTTGAGGTAACATTTTACCTTTCACATAACAAAACCCACTTTGAATGCAACACTGCCATTTTCGATGACATACTAATTGGTTTCCATAGAAGTACAATCCCCGAGTTCATACGCCTTAGGAAATGGTGTTAAGTATAATAGGTGTTACCTCCTACACCACCAAACAGATGTACATTTGTAAAAACCAATGTACGTGGTCTTAGAAATGCAATGTCAAATATTCGTCCATATAAGCTTTCTAGGAATAGGACAAACCGATGGTACTGCTACTACATCCTGTTTGGGAATCGTCCTTAGGACTACTAGTGAGCAATATGTTCAAATCGAATACTTTCATAACGAAGGCACTAACGCCACCATATATGTGCGCGTGTGTGTGTATAATATAGGAATCACCCCCAAAGGTTAGTGGCAAGCAACCCCACATTATGAAGATCTCCGCCTTCAAAAATACAATCTACACACAAACGGTCGCTAGGCCTGTTTAATTAATCTTTTATTAATCAAATCACTTTTCAAATATTTATTTCAAAATATCTTTACGAATATCTTTATGAAGATGTTTTCTCAAAACTACTTTTGACCTTTCGATATTTGGTAAAACTTTTTCATATACTTATCTCAACGGTATATTTATATTCACAAACCATTTCATTTTCAACGCTTAGAAAATACCTTTATATACTTAAATCCATAATACACATATTTACAACATTGAGGAAAGCATCATATTTTCCATAACACGTTTTATTGGGTTAAAACGAGGGTTGCGTAAAACATCGTTATGACAACCCAAAAACATCAGTATAGGGATTCGACTTATCATATTTAATATTAATTTCAATATCGAACTTAAACTGTTTATTAGTTGACAATTGAGCTGATCAAGTTGGGGTATCATTACCTCTCAGACCATGAATAAACGACATTCTTAACTTCAAAATAGATATAAGTTACCCACCTCGAATCTTTACAACAAATATAGGATATGAATAAACCTCGAATACTATATAAAACATCTCCTTTCGGAAATCACTTACTATCACAACAGTGTTATAGTCTATGTCTTCCTTGCTTTCTCAAAAAAATTTATTATAACAAAAATGTTGAAATCCATGTCTTATTGTCAAGTAAAACATTTTAAATTACTTTTAAAACTATTAAACTCCATTTGCAAATATCACTTTCAAAATATTCCTTTAAGAGATTATTTTACTTTTAAAACGAAATGTATCTCCCTTTACAGAAACCATCCTCTACTTCTCAAGACAAACCCTTTTATATTTATAAAACAATGTTTTATAATCTCATTTCTATTTTATAAAACTTCTTTTTATAAATCCTTTTTATTTATAAAATTCCTTTTATAAATTGATTTCTTTTTAAGTTTCATTTACTTATAAAATCTCATTTATAAATCTATTCCTTTCTAAATCTCATTTATTTCTAAAATCCAGTTTATAAATCTATTTACAAAATATCAATTACAAATCCATTTTTAATATTTATAAAACGCCAGTATAAATCTATTACTTTATTTATAAAATATTACTTTTATAAATCTTTTATATAAACCATTTCAGAAATATTTTTTTCAAACTATTTATATCTTCTCTAAAACTGTATTTACTTTATAATAAAAGATGGACTTGTTTACTAAGTTTTAGAACATTTATAATAAAGTTCAATTTTAAAAGTTCTTCGCAAATTGTTAAAATAATATTCCAAAAATCATGTTTTTATTTCATTTTAATAAACTCCTTCTTTTAATAATCTATAAATAATTATTAAAACATGTTTTACTTCAAGTATCACCTTAAAAATCATTTCAATTCAAAATCATTATTTTATGGTATTTCAAAATACTAAAAACAAAGCCTTGTGCTAATATAGCACTAAAAAGGTAAAATTATGTCCATGTCATCGAATATGTCATCCACAAAATCATATATCACAATATATGAAAAGTAAAACCAACAGTGCGAGGAATCCCATTAGATCCCTCCAACCTATCCCTTTGCGTCATAACTTATACACACACATACATACATACATATTAGCATACATATATATGTAAATAAAATCAACTATGGTGAGGAATCCTATTGGATCCCAGCAACCAGTTCCCCCGCACCACATACAATATATAATCATATTGTATGGATCATCTGCTATTAGGCAGGTACATATTAAAGGTCACCTGCTCCAAGGGTGGACATAAATTCAAACCAACTAATAAAACGGTAAATCATCCAAACAAGCATCAATAAAAATATCCACACTTATATAAAATAAAATGGGCTAGAGAGGTGAGTTGACTCACTTTATAATTTGATAATGCTGACGCGCTTCTTCTCAACCCAATAATCGAACAACGTTCGATTTTTCCTCAACAAGCTACACTCTATGCCAATCCAACTCGATGATGTAGATATTATTGCTATGAGTCCAACCTAACTGACCGTGTCCCAATCTGTCCTCGTATGGGCAAGATATAAATTAATGAACACTATATATTAATTAAAGAACTTAATTTGGGTTATTAGCTTAATCGCCTTCGTTTATCTCCAGGTCGCACACGATAGAACCTACGTCGTTCGATTTCCCGACTGCTGCCCACCTCTACGTCGCCTTAGCCATCACTGCCCGCTCACTCTAAGCAACCTCAAACTAAATGCTCCTAACCCCACAAGCCATGCCTCCGATCGTCATCCCCAGTTCTAGTTCAAGCCAGAAAATGAGAGTTCCAGTCACTGCATTCGTATCCACGTCGATCCGCCACCACTGATGAGCTTTCCTGGTCGCCCTGCACAACTTCTGTGTTGGACATTTTCGCTAATCCGACCCCTAGTGGCCGGAGCATTTTTAGTCGTTGGATCGTTATGGCTAGGTTTAGGGTTAGGAGCAAATGAGAGAAGTGAGGTCCTTATATAGAATATTTTACAGACACTATTCACATCTCAAAATTCCAAACTCCGATCGAGGCATGCCGTTTGACGTTCTATAGCAAAAATCCCTATTTTGAACACAATGGAACTAGTATCAGAGTCCAATTCCATTATATAGAAGTTAGCTTTCAAAATTGAATTATATTATATTAAATTCCTGTAATTAATTCCTATGCGTTTCGAACTCGCACAACCATACAATACGTCCAATCATCACGAAACTCGTCGGCATACAACAATTCGCTAATCCGAATCTAATAACACTGGTTTCGTCAAAATCCAAGACAGTGCCGTAGAATGCTAATTTCACACATTAGATTAAGATGAATTATTACTAAAACCATTTTAGTCGCTTTTAATTCTAAATTAAAAGTTTACACTAACCATTTATTATATAAATTGAATTAAAATAAACTTTTGAAATCCATTTATTCAAATTAAATTCAAGATTCAACCACCTAAATAATTTGGATGTTTAAATCAATATTTCAATATTCAAATAACCCTTATACTTGAAACTTCAGTGGTTTGATTTAAAAAACTAATGTTTCACTATTTAAAGTAAACTAAATATTTCAAATTCAAATGTCTAAAATTCTGGGTCGTTACATTCTTCCCCTATTATCTGGGTTTTTAACCATTAGGATCCAAGAGAATATGGAACGACTTGATGGAGTCAGAATGGCTCAGATCCCAATCAAAAAGGATTAAAGCAACGACTGATTATGACTAAACCAAAAGACCAGTGTCCGTCTAGTCCAATCAGCAACTAAATACAACTAGTTAGTAAATCACCTTAAAAAAGCGACTGGAATATGACTACCCAAACAACGTCGATACAAAGCAACAAAAGCATGCCAGATATCAAAATCCAGAAAAATTCTAAGTGCATGGATTGTTAGCGATCCATACACTATGGATCACCCGTGGTCCATACTTCATCACTGGGTCGCTAAGGCACATGGGAAGCGAAGAAAGCCAAAATATGCTAAGTGTATAGATCACTAGCAATCCATAAAACATGGATCACCAGTGATCCATACACCATGGATCGCCAGCGATCCATACTTGTTCATGGACTCTTGGCGAGCTAACTAGGTGAAGAAGGGAAAGAGAAGCTAAGTGATTGGATCTCACGCAAGCTAAATCTATGGATCGCTAGCGATCAATGGTTTTTGTTCAAGTCGTGAACTGAGCTTCGTTGCAACTTTTCGAGTCCATCTGCAAGCAGTCGGTGAACAGGCCTATCCCAAAGACTCTTCAATATCTATGAATACTATCCTACCTACAACACAAACGAGATCTCTTCTCCGGACTGGTGGCTGAAGCTCTGCTGAAAACATTTTTCACTCTTCATCTCCCTCACAACAACCTCCAAAGGGATTCACTGTGATTCTCCAGTGGATTTCAACTTTGGGGATTCGATCTAGCTAAAGACAATCTAAAGCCTTGAAATCAAACACTACTTGTAACAGTAATCCGTCAATAATAAAAAAATATAAAGTGGATGTAGGCTTCATTAACTGCCAAATCACTATAAAAATCTTCTTGTCTTCTTGCTTTTACTGCTCTTTTCTATAACTACTATCTGTAATATTGCTCTGTGAGAGCAGTGCTGGTGCTTTCACACTCAAACCAAAGTGTCAAACCATTTTTTGGATTTTCATCCACTTTAAATGAATTTCATCCTTGAAATTCCAAAGGTAGGAAAAATGCCTCCTAACCCATTAATTTTCAAAAATAATCAGTTGAAACTTGTTATCAAAATTTCTACGTCTTTAAATTCATGGAAAATTTCGGCAGCGTCTCTTTTGCACGGGTCGATTGAAAGATCTACAAACTGCCACTACAGACCAAACCAACAAAAGAAAACAAAAGCCAAATGGCTTTCCATATTAGGGGCATAAAATCATCAATCCCAAAATAGAAATAAGTACCTTTTAGTTGGGTAACCAAATTTTACTTATGAAACCAAATACACCCATTAGCCTTTGCATTAATAAACCTGCATCTCAATTACAAATACTATCCAACCATATAACTGCATTTTCTTTTGTCAACAGTATAGAATTTATTAAAGCCCGTACGATGTACATATATCATCCATATGCAGTATCAAATCTAATTTCTTGCTTGATCATCCAATTTCACTTCCAAAGGTATCGCTCACTTGACCACTCCAGTGCAGACTCCGATCTGGTTCCTTGATTAGAAACCGTCGTTCTCCTTGCATAAATATATACCATGATAGAGAAACTTCAGAATCAAATCAAAAATCCATATCCATTGTTCTCCTTCAAGAATCGAGCGGAAAATCCTAACTGGGACCGGTGTAAATCACCTTGAAATCATATACTCAAAACTGGATCGAATAGTTATGCGAATAAAATGATCTATGTTCAACAAACGTATTTATTTCAATGGTTTCTAAATTTAACCAATTCTTTTACTCACATTAATTATTACATAGTCCCTTTGATGCTAATAACACTCAGGAACCATTCCATAAAATCATTATTCAAGTTTATTATAAACATTTTATACCACACAACTTATGTTTATTATCACTTCAAAACATAAGTTCAGACTCATTTTAAATCACAATCAATTTCATTTAACTTTACTTAAGTTAACTTTCATTTCATAGTTCAATTTGATATTTTTCTTTTCTTAGCATGCATATCCAACAAATTTAAAAACTTGTTTTAACTGATTAATTTTCAAATTTATAAGATATAAAAACTTATTTCTTATGTTTTCAAAAGACACTTAGGTTAATTTATTCCAACTCGGAAGTTTTCGACCATCCAAAATCTTTGAAAATTCCATTTTATTTCAATAAATAAACATTTCCAAATAACATCTCAAAACAAGATGCACAAACCAACTTATCCCAAGGGATAGGATACATGAGTCTATACAATATCACTTGACCGAAAAATCAAGAATTAAGCATCCGGTTTTTATTTCAAATCGGTTTGAAATAATAGTAATATGCATAACTCCTTTGTACATCAAATCATACTTTTGGGATCTAAAACAATCTTTGTTTTCCAAAACAAAAATTTTATTGTGGCAATTCGTCACTTAGAAATACGAAAATGAATATCGATGTGCTGCAGTCATCACCAGGATCATTTTGCAGTGATTGAAGTAAATTCAGTGCTGTTATCTCCTTTAAAATCAATTTTATCATATTTCTATTCAAAAATACTTCCATAATAATAATAATACTATTTTATTAACTTTGAAGAACAATTTTCAAAATCATCGGTATTTAGATTCTCAAATTCTCAGTTTAAATCCTTTAACTATAAACAATACTTCATAATCCACATTTTATAAACTCTCTTTCTTATATAAGATCATTTCACAATTGTTTATCTTTGTTTAGATTATAATAATAATAAATCTTTATTAAAGCACATACAACAAACAATAAATGATACTAATCAAATATTACCATCCTCTAATAACCAAACACCGTATATAACTATAATAATTTCTGAAAAATTATCCTTCATATATAAAATATAATCAAGGTAAAATTATTTCATTTACCCAATTTCAAAACAATACAATGTCGAAATGCTATGTTCAAGTGTTTAGAGGTCCCTATCAATAATGATAATTACTCATATTGACTAGAATCCATAAGCCAGTCAGCAGATCAATCAACACAATATAAAACATTTTTATATTACTAACAAATATGCGCTCATATATATACAGTCAAACTCATTCTAGGGTGTCATTTAACGTACCTCTATTAAGTTACTCATCCTAGGGTATTACTAACTCTATCTCTGATAAGACTTTACCCATACCAGGCTCAGGTGCTCGCTCAACCTAAACTCGGATACCAAATGTGATGAATGGAATTTTAGACCCTAAAAAATTGACACTAATACGTCCACTGTATTGTGTGCTGAACTTTCAAGTGTTGGAAACACTGATCGTTAAGGGTAAAGGAAAGAAGAAAGAAGAAAAGAAGAAACTAAACAATCACAAAATCCTACAACGCAATGGAACAATATATAATATAACAATGATCTTTACAAAAGGATAAACTGTAATACATACATCCATCAAAGTACAATAACAAATTACTAATCATCAGCCTGGACAGTTATAACAACCCGTCCTCATAAATGATGATAATTTTAAACAACCAATGTAGTTGGAAATAAGATAATAACTAGCTATCGATGAAGCTCTTGCTCCAAGCTTCTCTAAAATGCATCCGAATCTAATCTGTAAATATACTCAGCCTGACCCGAGCATTAAAAACAAAGAATGCCTGGATCATTCTGGTAAGCCAGTGTGAAAAAACACATCTCAATTGGATTTTAATGCTATAAAACCTTTTGAAATAAAGGTATATCGTAAGACCATACCCCACATAAACATAGATTGGTTTTTACCTTATGATAACCAAAATATTTTTGTCAAATCATTTGATATTATTTCTAATGACATTCTTCGAAAACCCTTTTCAAATAACATATTAAAATAGCAAAAATTGTTACATTAATTAAATTCCAGCATACTAGACTCTATAATCAAAACCATAAAGGCACGTGTTGGAGAATGGATTTCCAATAATGACAAGGCATGGGACTACCTTCCTACAATACATCTCTAGAGGAATGTACTGAGGCATAGCCCCGTTGCCCTCTACCAGCACAGAATCGGCCTACCGCTACCATAGATAGTACCAAATATGTCATCACCGTGGTTGTTCCCAACCCATCCGTGGCCTCAACTTATACAAAAAACCCGAAATATAGGGTGGTAATCTAGAAAGGTGATGAACGTCTCCTAATAGGAGTGACCCAATTAGCCCTGTCACATCTACCCTGTTTTTTTCATTACTGATGTGTGAGGCTTGAGGTAACATTTTACCTTTCACATGACAAACCCCACTTTGAATGCCATATTTCCATTTCCGACAACACACTAATTGGTTTCCACAAAAGTACAACCTCCGAGTTCATATGACTTAGGGAAGGGTGTTAAGTATAAGAGGGGTTACCTCCTATACCACCAAACATATGTACATTTGTACAAGCCAATGTACGTGGTTTTAGAAATGTAATGTCAGACATTTATCCATACAACATGTCTAGGAATAGGAAAAACCAAAGGTTCTCTTACTACATCTTATTGGGAATCATCTCATGGATTAGTAGCAAGCAGTATTTGCAAATCGAAGATTTTCATAATGAAGGCACTACAGCCACCATATATATATATATATATATATATATATATATATATATATAAAATATGGGAATCGCCCAAAAGGTTAGTGGAAAGCAGCCCTACATTATGAAGATCTCTACCATAAAGAATTATCATCTTCAAGTAAATTTCACTTTTGAACGTATATGTTAGTTCGAAGTGGTTTCGGATAAATCCAATCCCGGTCTCTTCGAACCAACAATCGATAAGAGCCCCGAGGAACTGAAAATACAATCTAGCATAGAAATAGTCACTAGGCCTATTTAATTAATCTTTTATTAATTGAATCAGTTTTGAAATATTTATCTCGAAATATCTTTATGAATACTTTACGAAGACATATTCTCAAAACCACTTTAACCTTTCGATATTTGGTAAAACATTTCCATAAACTTATCTCAATAGTATAAGTATAGTCACAAACCATTTCATTTTCAACGCCTAGAAAATACCTTTATATACTTAAATCCATAATAAGTATATTTACAAACTTTGAGGAGAGCTTCATATTTTCAACAATGCACTTTATTGGGTCAAAATGGATGTTACATAAAACATCGTTACGACAACCCAAAAATATTAGCATAGGGATTTGATTTATTATAATTATTATTAATTTCTGGTGTCGAATTTAAATTATATATTAGTTAATAATGAAGCCGATCAAATTGGGGTATCATTACCTCTCAGACCTTGAATGGACGACATTCTTAACTTTGAAGTAGATATAAGTTACCCACATTGAATCCTTACATCAAATATAGAATATAGATAAATCTCGTATACTATATAAAACATCTTCTTTGGAAAATCACTTACTATAACAACAGTGTTATAGCCTTTGTCTTCCTTGCTTTTTCGAAAACATTTAGTACAAAAAATGTTGAAATCCATGTCTTCTTATCACTTAACACATTTTAGATCACTTTTAAAACCATTAAACTCCATTTGCAAATATCACTTTTAAAACATTCCTTCAAGAGATAATTTTACTTTTAAAATGAAATGTATCGCCCTTTATAAAAACCATCACCTACTTATCAACATTAACCCTTTTATATTATAAAACCATGTTTTATAATCTCCTTCTATTTTATAAAACTTCATTTTATAAAATTTATTTATTTATAAATTCCATTTATAAAGTTATTCCTTTCAAATTCTCATTTATTTATAAAATCCAATTTATAAATCTATTCCTTTCTAAATCTCATTTATTTATAAAGTTCCATTTATAAATCTATTTACAAAATATCTGTTCTAAATCTATTACTTTATTTATAAATATTACTTTTATAAATCTTTTATATAAACCATTTCAAAAGTATTTGCTTCAAGCTATTTCTATCTTCTTTAAAAATATATTTATTTTATAATAAAAGATGGACTTATTTATTAAGTTTTAAAACTTATATAATATAGTTCGAAACTCTCTATTTAAAGATACTTCATAAAAAGTTAAATTAATAGTCCAAAAATCATGTTTTTATTTCATTCCAGTAAATACCTTCTTTTAATAATCTACAAATAATTAATAAAACATGTATTATTTCAAGTATCACCTTAAAAATGATTATTTTATGGTATTTAAAAATACTAAAAATAAGGCCCAGTGCTACTATAGCACTAAATAAGTAAATTATGTCCATGCCATCAAATATGGCATCCAATAAATCATATATCACAATATATGAAAAGTAAAATCAAAAGTGTGAGGAATCCCGTTGGATCCCTCCAACCTGTGCCCTGTATCATAGCTCATATATATCAGCACACACAGAAATATATATATATATATATATATATAATCAATAGTGATGAGGAATCATATTGGATCCCTCCAGCCTGTCCCCCAGCATCACATACAGTATATAATCATACAATATGGGTCATCCGCAACTAGGCGGGTACATATAAAAGGTCATCCGCTATAAGGCTGGGAATAAATCTAAATCAACCGATGAAGTAGTAAATTATCCAAATAATAAACAAACAGGTATTAATAAAAATATCCGCATTATAGGCGAGTTAACTTATTTTATAACCTGACAATTCAGACGTGCTTCTACTCAATTCAGCAATCGAAAAACGCTCGATTATTCCTGAAATTCCTATAAGCTCCGCTCTAAGGCAATCCAACTCAACGACATAGATATTATTTCCATGAGTTTAACGCGACCGATCGTGTCCTAATCCGATCTCGCATGGACAAGATACGATTTAATGAACACTAGAGATTAATTAAATATCAATTAACTAACTTAATTTGGGTTATTATCTTAATCACCTTCGTTTATCTCCAAACCGCACATGACGCAACCCACATCATTCGATTTCTCAACCACTGCTCGCCTATACGCCGCCTTAGCTATCGCCGCCCACTTACCCAAGATAGCTTTGACCTAGATGCTTCCAACACCATGAGCCATGCCTCTGATTGTCATCCCTAGCTCCATTCACCATGTTCATCTTGAGATCCATGCCACTGTGGGTCGATCCATGATGATCTACCACCACCGATGAGTTTCCCTGGCCGCCCCGCATGCTTCCATGTTGAACGTTTCCCCTAATTTGACCCTTAGTAGCTGGAGCATTTTCAGCCATTATACCATGATGGCTAGAGTTAGGATTTGGAGAAAATAAGAGAAGTAAGGTCCTTATATAGAAGATTTTACGAACACTATTCACGTCTCGAAATTCGAACTCCAATCTAGGCATGCCACCTCGTGTTCTATACTAAATACCCCTATTCCGAACATAATGGAACCAATATCAAGGCCTAATTCATCATATACATAAGTTAGTTTTCAAAATAAAATTATATCACGTTAAATTCTTATAATTAATTACTACGCGTTTCAAGATCTCTCCACCACACAATACGTCCGATCGTCACGAAACTAGCTGGCATACAACAATTCGCTATTTCGGATCCAATGGCACATGTTTCATTAAAACCCAAGATAATGCCCAAGCATGTTACACGTTAAATTAAAACGAATCATTACTATAACCATTTTAATCCCTTTTAATTCTAATTTAATAGTTTACAATAACCATTTATTATTTAAATTGAATTTAGATAAGCTTTTGAAATCCATTTACTCAAATTAAATTCAAGATTTAATCATTAAATAATTTTGATGTTTAAATCACTATTCCAGTATACAAATAACTCTTATACTTGAAATTTAAGCTGTTTGACTTATAAAACTAACATTTGAATATTTAAAATTAATTAAATATTACAAATTCAAATGTCTAAAATTCTGGGTCGTTACTGTAACACCCATAAAATGAACCATAAATAAATGAAGTAAATTGAATTAAATATGATAAGGATTGGATTTGAAAATTTTATAAATTTGGAATTTGACCATGAAAGTTGCATTGTTGGCGAAATTCTGATCTATTTCCATATATATTATGCTGAAAAAAGAACTCAAACAAAGAAGCTATAAGCATTTGAAGTTCCCAGATTCAAATTAATTTGGTTTGAATCCAAATTCAAATGAGTAATCAAATTTAGGACTTACATTTCAAAAATTAGTTTGGGAGCTAAGTAAACATTTAATTAACAATTAATGTTAAAAATTTAATTAGGGAATAAAATAATACGACAATGGAAAAAAAAAAATCGCCATGTAATAAAAGAGCAGTCGACCTGAGTAGATTAACCGGTCGACCGATTGCCCGAGGGAGGTCGACTGCTTGGCAACGGCAGTCGCTAATGGTGGCTAGGGTATTACGTTATGTTTTGCTTGGATGTACGCTCCAGATTTGCCCATTTCCCACCTACTTACCTCCAACGGTTCTGGTGTGTTTCGACTCCTATAAGTAGAAACCTATCCTCTCCACTTTTATTCATATTATTTTGGGGAAGACGACAAGAATCAGCCATTGCTATCTCTCTAATAAGATGCAGAAACGCAGTAGAGAATTCAGATAAGGATTCAACCTATTTTCTATTTGTTTCTTCTTCCTCCAATCTATTCTTATCCTATTCTTCTCGAATTATTCTAAATCTAATGAATATATATACCTCTTCTCTATTGTGTATGTGTATATATCAAAAGAGAGAGATTCTAAAAGAGACCGAAAGACTAAAAATCCACTTGAGTAAAGCTAAGGCTAATCTGTGAGTGGAAACCTTTTCTTTTCAATAATTGTTTAGTGTATTTCTTTTGATTTTGAATATGATTATGGATTTTGGTATTTCAAAAATATGATAGATAAAATTCCCCAAAATTCCTTTTTATTTCTAAATGTCAGTTCTATGTTTAGATTCTCAATTATATTCATTATTCTGATGGAATTTGTTTCGTTTATGCAATTTTTGATAATTTCATAGTCTATTCCACTTCCCCTTCTTCTTTGGGTCAAATTGTGATCTTTCAACAAAATAAGGGGTTAGATTACGAATTCTATTTTTAGTTTACATCAGCGATTATTATCTATTTGTTTGTAAAAAGAGGAGCTGAATAGAATATGGAGTTTAGATTTCAATTCTTATTATTTAAGATATTCCGTTGAATTGGTATAATAAATTGAGTTTCTATTCTATTTACAAGTTTGTTATTCCAGTTTTGGTTATGAATATTTATTCCCTATTTTGGACATTAGAATTCGATGAAATCTTGGGAAATTGAATAAAAAGGATTTGTAATAATAATTGGTTAGGGAATTGACATTTAATGCTAGTTTAGAGCGTAAAGTCCATGTTTTTGGACCTTATCAGGCGCGAATATTTATTTCTATTTACGCAATTAATGTATAACTATTGCATATACAGTGTAGTTAATTAGGCATTTATTTACATTTATTTCCCCTATTAGGAAGGTAATTGATTTTAAGGCAAAAAATAAAGGAAACTCTTTTATAGCGTAATTATTAATTTAAGGCATAATAAGGAAGATTCCTTATAAGGTCTTATTTATGAAACGGTGAGATGAGTGTGTATATATATAAAGTAATCAATTTATGCCTAAGTCATAAGGATGCGAGGTCATTAGAGTTACATGACAGAAGTCTGCCCTTTGATTTGAGGCTACCAACAATTATGTACACTCTTATTGATGTGAGATATCCGTATGATAAATATCTGTAATGATGCGAGGTTAGTTCCAAAATTCTGTAGGGGAAACCTGCCCAGCTAATCTGTCTACCAGTTCCAACGAATAGCGGACTAATATGAGACGTCATTATGGTATGGGCCATAAGATGAAGGGGGTGCTTTGGGATTTGAAGTGTTAAGTGTTTGGAACCGTCGTTTTCCCCATATAAAGTATTAAATGGCTAAAGGGTTACGTTAGGGTTATCTCTATAGGGGTCCGCTTTTGGACATAGGTATTAAATGACACGGTCTGCCTATTTCCACTTAGAAGTATCAAGTGGCCTATGAGATTACATATGATGTCAGCTAGATAGTACCATTGAGGAGCACGCTTCTTGAAATAATCCTTAAATTATGGGGCCTTCCTATTTTCCACTGCGAAGTATTATGTGGCTTGGGTACCGTCTCTTACATTATTAGCCATTTATAACGTATGATTGGGATATGAGATCTGGTTTTGGAATGGAAGGTATTAATTGGTTGGACTCGCCTCCTTTCCTTATAAAGAAGCATTAAGTGATTTTAATGGTTTTGTGTTCATAGACATATTCTTATTTTGAATTATACTGCCTAAGTACTAAAAAGGTAAGACTCAAGGTTTTTATTCACCAGACCTTGTTTGCATGTTATTCTTACATAATGGGGAGTTCACGCATTGTGAACGGTGGTGAAGCTTTGTATCTTGCCCCTACATGTATCGACAATGTGGTTTGGTTGACAGTCGAGAGGCTGGCCATAAAACAAGGAAGTCTGGGGTTACCATATAGCCAAGCCCTTTAAAGGGTAACTGGTTGGTCGTTACATTTGATATCAGAGCTCTAGGTTACCCAATCAATGGGGAAAAACTATACACATGAAAGACGTATTTGTTAGTCTGAAAAAGGTATTTCAAAAAAGAATTTTCAAAATGATTCTTACTAAACACACACCCCCCTCTTCTTGAACATACGCATACACACAAGGCAAACTTTCTTTTCTTTTAGCATGTAAATACTATCCTAGTAAATCATTACTAAAGGTTTAATCTACAGATAGTTGATATAGCTGATAATCAATCTTCCTTCAAACAAGGGAACCATACTCATGGAAGACCACCCATTCATGGAATTCCAGAATGGTTTAAATAATATCTTAGGACTATTGGGTAGATTCCTATTCCTCTAGCTGCACCGGTAGCACCCAATGCCCCAGCCCCTGATGTAGCACCCCGTCCTGCCTACTTTCCTAAGATATGTAAGGATTTTATCAATATGGGAAGGAAGGCATACTGTGGAACTAAAGGATATTCGAAAGCTAAAGCATGATTGGTAACCGCGAGAAGATATTTAGATAGCTTGGTTCTGATGATCGGCTAAGAAGAAGAATGACAACTTGGCATCTGAGGGAAGAAGCTTTAAATTGGTGGAACTTTGTGATTGATGAGCATAGGATATTCTCTTAGGATGAAGTCAAGGACCGATTCGAAATGAGATTCATGTCTAGAGCAGAGGTTAGCTTGTAATTTGAAAAGTTTATTCAACTAAGACAAAGAGATTCTACCCTTAAGGAGCACATAGCCAAGTTTACTGAATTGGCTAAATTCAGGATGATCCTAATAGACACACCTACGAAAAAGGCCATGAAGTTCGTGAAGGGCTTAAATTCCCTACTAAGAGAAATGTTGTTATCCAAGTACCTATTGAGGCTACGTATGAGATGGTGGTAGAAATGGTGATGCTGTACGTGGCCAATGAGCAAGGTAAGAGAGAGAAAGAGAAGTCTGCACAAACCTAAAAGCAAAGAGGTCTAAGAAGGTAAGCTTTTGGACCAAGAAGAAGTTGAAGGGAAAGTTTAAGAAGGAAGTAAAGTTGTGTAAAAGATTCCAAAGGAAGGGTCATGGTGCTAAAGATTATAGGGTGAGTTTGATGAAGGAAGCCTTTAAAGGAAAGTGCTTTAACTACTACGAGGAAAGGCATCACCAGAATCAGTGTCCTCAGATGGCTAAGGAAGGGCTAAGCGGATATGCCTGCGCTATTGAATTTGTCCCTATTTCCAGTAGGCTACCAAGAGACCAAGGAAAAGAAAATCTAGAGGGTATAACTTTTTTTAAGGTTACTATTCATACCCTATTTGGTTCAGGAGCATCACATTCCTTTATAGCCAGGGATGCAGTAAATTCCTTAAATCTTAAAACCTAGATGGTCAATAGCCTAATAGAGGTTTCCAATCCTATTGGGTGTTCGACCGATCTTTCTCTTATTTGCAAAGATCTAGTGTTAGACATATGCGACGTTGATTTCATATGTATTGCTTACTTTATAAATTTTGAAGGTATGGACTTACCTTGGATATGGATTGGTGGTCATATAATGGAGCCATTCTAAACTGTGATAAAAGGGTAGTACGATTAAGAAGTCATGGAGGTTATGACCTAGAGGTTCTTTGTACACCCAAAGATTTTGTTGAGTTAAGCCATTTATACTCACTAAATCTATCTGTTTCTCGAGAGCCATTATCTGTACCCATAATTTGTGAATTTCTTGATGTCTTCGAGGAGGTTTCAGGTCTCCTACCCCATAGGGAGATTGAGTTCTGAATTGATTTAGAGAAGAACGCAAGACCCGTCGCTCTACCTTTGAGACATATGTCCCCTAAAGAAAGAATGGAGTTGGATAAGCAAATCTTAGAGCTATTGAAGAAAGGATTCATCTGTAGGAGTACTTCTGAGTGGGGAGCCCCTATTGTTTTTCTACTAAGGCAGATGGTTCTTTAAGACTTTGCGTCAGTTATAGGGAGTTGAACAAGTTGACCAGGAGAAATAGGTACCCTCTATCTATAATAGATGACTTGTTCGACCAACTTATAGGAGCTAAAGCGTTTTCCCAATTAGACTTAGCAATAGAATTCCATCAGCTGAGGATTCCAGAGGAAAGCAAGCAGAAGATTGCATTCTATATGCTAGATGGACTCTATGAGTGGAAAGTAATGCCTTTTGGACCAGCGAATGCCTTGACATACTTTATGGATTTGACGAGTAGAATATTTAGAGGGAAATTTAATAAATTTGCCAAGGTGTTTGTTGATGATATCTTAGTTTTCTCCAAAGACAAGAAGGAGCGTGAGGACCACGTTAGGGAGGTATTATAGACCTTGAAGAGAAACCAACTCAAAGCCAAGTTTTCTAATACCACTTTTGGAAAAATGAAGTTAGGTTCCTTTGGTATATTATTTCAGAGAAAGGACTGGCGGTGGACCCTACTAAAGTGGAAGTTCTCCAAGAATGGATGATTCCTACTAATGCATCGAAGGTTAGAAGTTTTCTAGGGTTGACAGGATACCATAGAAAGCTCATTAACAGCTTTGCAAAAATAACAGCCACTTTAACCCGATTGACTAAGAAAAATCTAGTTTTTGTTTGGGATGATAAATGCCCCAAGGCATTTGAGAAGCTTAAAGAGTCGTTGACTAGTGCACCCATGCTTGCTATTCCAGATGGAACCAAGCCATTTACGGTTTTCATGGATGCATGTGGCACAAGATTAGAAGCAGATCTTATGCAAGAAGGGAAGGTAGTTGCCTATGCTAGTAGACAACTAAGATCACGAGAAGAGGTATCCGGTGCATGATTTAGAATTGGCAGCCATTGTTTTTGCCTTGAAAATGTGGAGGCATTATCTCTTGGGGGAAAGATTTTAGTTATTCAGTGATCATAAATTACTTAAATATGTTGAATATGCGCTTATATGATTCTTGTTTGATGATAATAAACATATATTCATTTATTTAAATGTATTTGATAATATACTATTTTTTTCACAGATTAAATAAATATTTGCTGAATAAAATAAATAACACAGAATTTGAATTCAAACGAATATTTTATTCAAACAAATATTATTACAATTTTGAATAGTATACAAATTCAAGCTCTCACTATTCACTATACAACTTTGATACAAATTCAATTACATCACTATTTTACATCAGCACCTCACTACATATCACTCACACTCGTATTTATCTTCAACTACATTCAAGTTTGAATCCAGCATCTGAGCTATCTGCAAAAATATAAACTAACGCAGTAAAATTGAAAATAAAATATTTTTGCAATATAAAATAAAACGTGAATTTTGAAAATGATATTTGCCTCAGTTATTTGGGTTGTTCGTCATCATTTAAATTTGAATTCATCATACACGAACAACTTGTGACATACACAGTATATTACTGTATATGCCACAAGGCCGTGCACGCCGATATATACACTTGATTGATTTACAGGGACAGGCAAGCACAGGTCAAACCCAAATGAAAAATCGGGTTCAACTCACGTGCAATAACATTGAAAATCACGACATAAGCACAAGGTCAAAACCCCTACCAGAAAATAGTTTTTGTAAACTACGACTCAGTCTAGGTGTTTTAGAAATTTGCTGAATATTTAACATTTTTTTCTCCCTACAAATCATTGAAAAGAAAAATAGTGATTGAAAAAGTGATGAGTGTTGATATTGATTATATATTATAACTCAAGAAAGTATAATTAGAATATTTCTTTAGAAATGTAAACAAGAGTTATAAAACTTTTTGTTGGTAAAAATTCCATGACCATCTCTATACCTATCATATTTCTATCAACCATCACTCATCAAAACTCTATATAGTTTGTCGATATGTGGTACTTTAAACAGGAATCGTTCGTTTTTCATTTTTTAAAATAATAATAAAAATAATAATAATAATAATAATAATAACAATAAATAAATACCAAAGTATTCACTCTCATTTAAAAGTCCTCACGGTTATGCATGGGTGAATTACTTGAAATTTGTTATGTGCTTCCATGCTCATTTAAAAGTCCTCACGGTTATGCATGTATGGAACACATATCAAAAGTTGATTTTTAAAAAAAAATAAAAATAAATAAACAAGTTGATTCTAATCCCATTTAAAAGTCCTTACGGTTATGCGTGAAGATACTTGAATTCATTTTTCTAAAATAAATTTGGAATACTACTAATCTCATTTAAAAGTCCTAACGGTTATGCATGATTAGTAGATATTCAAATTCCTGATATAAAAATACCACAAACAGACACAATTGTATGGTTTTATATGATGACATCATCTCCATCATTCTAAAAGTGGAATATGCGCCTAACAAAAAATTTATGATTTTTGTTTGATTTTTTATTATTTGATATTTATATTCAATTGAGTTTTAATGTTGGATTGATATCGATTACTTTATCTCTATTTTCTCTAACACTATTATTATTTTGCTGATAACAAAAGGGGGAGAGAAAAGTTAAGATTTTGTCAAATACAATCAAGCAAAGGTCAAATAATTTTCCATTTGCATATAGGCTCATTTATATATTTCTATTTGTATGAATATATGTAGGGGGAGCTTTGTGTAGAGAGGAAGCATTTAAATAGGGGGAGCAATTAGGATATATCAATGATCAAATACATTTAACATATTCAAAATCTTAAATATATGTTTGTTATCATCAAAAGGGGGAGATTGTTGAATATGCGCTTATATGATTCTTGTTTGATGATGATAAACATATATTCATTTATTTAAATGTATTTGATAATATACTATTTTTTTCACAGATTAAATAAATATTTGCTGAATAAAATAAATAACACAGAATTTGAATTCAAACGAATATTTTATTCAAACAAATATTATTACAATTTTGAATAGTATACAAATTCAAGCTCTCACTATTCACTATACAACTTTGATACAAATTCAATTACATCACTATTTTACATCAGCACCTCACTACATATCACTCACACTCGTATTTATCTTCAACTACATTCAAGTTTGAATCCAGCATCTGAGCTATCTGCAAAAATATAAACTAACGCAGTAAAATTGAAAATAAAATATTTTTGCAATATAAAATAAAACGTGAATTTTGAAAATGATATTTGCCTCAGTTATTTGGGTTGTTCGTCATCATTTAAATTTGAATTCATCATACACGAACAACTTGTGACATACACAGTATATTACTGTATATGCCACAAGGCCGTGCACGCCGATATATACACTTGATTGATTTACAGGGACAGGCAAGCACAGGTCAAACCCAAATGAAAAATCGGGTTCAACTCACGTGCAATAACATTGAAAATCACGACATAAGCACAAGGTCAAATCCGAGTTTTGAAACTGGATTCAACACAAGGCGACATGACATGAATGCAACGAAGACCAACATTAAAATGGACTGCAACATGGATATCACAATCAAACTGCAACAAGGCAACTAGGAATGAACAGAACATAACAGCACCAATGCAAGCAAGTCAGTGGCAAAACACAAACTGCAGTGGACAGACCAGAGTGCATCAGTGCCAAGAAACTCAAGTGCACGACTAAACTGACGATGAATACAACTTGAAGCATACAAGCTCAATGAAGATTGCAGCAACAACAGTGAGCACACTCATATGAACAAGTGCACAACAACTTCAACAAAGACTCAAGCTACAGTGCATAATGGTCAACACAGTAAGACATGAAGCAATGGTCAAGAGAAGTTCAAAGCAGTAGGGTACATGAAGCAAATGCAACAAAGATGCAAGCTGCAGCATACCAGTGACATGAATGCAGTGTACAACAATGGAACATGACTATCATGGTACAATTCAAAGCTCAAGTAACAAAAGTCAAGTGCAGCAATGAAACAAAATAGTATGACATGAAGCAAATGAATATAGTGAATGAAATGCACAAAGACATAGCATCTGTCTCAGGTTAATAAAACAGAAATGCACAGTGGAATGAAGTCAAGTAATGCACATATACTTGAAAGCTACAGCACCAAGTAGACCAAGTTCATATGCAATGAGAGGAACATCAAAGACAAGACTAAGTGCAGCATCAGTGAAGACAGTTACTTCACAATGAACAATGTGCACAAGTGAATCATATGAAACAGTGCAACATCTTCCATCAACACACTCAAGTGACTCAACAATGCAACAAGGTGATATGCAAACTACATGCAGGACAGAAGCAAAATCTTGAGTGCAACAGTGAAGTTCAGCTATGCAAACAACAATATACAAGCTCGAGCACAAGAACATGACAGCAAACAGAAGTGCACAGCAACAGTAAGGCAATGCACAAATACAAGTGAATCAAGTGACCAACATACTACAGTGAACCATCAAAATGCAAGCACTAAGTGCACACCAACTATTAACTGCCACAAGACCACCATGTAAAGACCAGAAGTACAGAATGGCCAAGCAAGTACACCACTAAACCAACAAACAAGACCAAGAAAAAGTGAAGTACAACATCACTAGCAATTGCAAGCACATGACATCTCAAGTCATGACCGAAGCCAACAGTACAAAAATTCCCAAATCAAAATAGTTCAAAATGGCCGAAGTCATCAGGTAAAAGAAGTTGAATTCACGATTCAAAGTCAGAGCCTTGGCAATAAAGCTATTCACATTGCCGTGTAACCAAGTCAAAACAAGTAATAACCAAACATCTCAAATTCAAGGCATCGAGTCAGGTCAGAGAAATTCAAGGAGCCAGGATTGAACATAAATTCAAAGCCGTCGTTTTTAAACCAAGTCAACCAAGAAATAATAAGAATAATTCGCATATGAATTAGTCAAGATAAATCGCAATCATCCAAGCATAAACGATCGGCAGAGATAAAATCAAATATATTTTGTGCGAACGAAAATCTAGGGTTACAAACCCTATATAAGAATATCATCATCGGCAATCTTATTATCAGAGTTCGAATACTAAAATTAAAAAAGTAACGAAGCATAAATTCGTACCAGAAGCAAAAATCGAACTCATCGAAGTAGCCAGTGAAAGCAACGAGATTCGATCGAGAAAGGCAACACTTATTCAACCAGAGATTCGATCAAATCTAATAGGCGCTTCGAAAAAGCCCTAATTTTTAATCAGGAAGAAGGAACGAAGGAAGCCGCCATACTTTCTCACAAAGGACTGAGCAAATAGAAGTGGATCGGGCCACATAAAAAGGGGACGGCTTGAATAATATAAAAGGATTCTTGTTTATATTAAGGGCTATTTACTTTTTATGTTTGTGTTTCTTTTAATCTTAAAATTCTCTTTTAAACCGTGGTAATTTTCTAGTCGTGTGACTAGGGTACAAACTACGGTGTGTAGTTTGGGAATTCACAACTCGGTAGTTGAGTTGTGGTCAGGGTTTTGAGCGTAGAGTTAGATTAGTCAATAGCGGGTATAGCGAGTTTACGTGTGTAAGCGAGGGACTATCTAATTTCTAGTAGAAACCTTGGGGCAGCACGTAGGCAGGTTTTTGCCGAAGCTGGGTAAATTCTGTGTTGTTCTATTTTGTTATTTATATTCTGCTATATCTGTGCTGCTATTCTGTGATCTGTGTTAATATTAATTAACTTCTGCAATTAAGTTTTTATAATTTACACTATCACCCTATTCACCCCCCTCTAGGGTGAAATCGATCCTACAAGTGGTATCAGAGCTAGGAATAGAAGTCAACATTTGTTTTAAAAATTCTATTTTTTTTAAAAAATCAGTTTTTGTTTAAAAATTCGAATTTTTAAAATGGCTTCTTTTAATAATGCTTTTGCAGAAGGTCAATCCATAGTTAGACCACCAATGTTCAATGGTGAATATGCTTTTTGGAAAAATAGGATGAAATTTTTTTTGAAAACCATTGACGCTTGGGATATTGTTGAGACAGGTTATAGAATACCAACTATAACTGTAGATGATCAGGAAATAGAGAAACCAAAGGAACAATGGACAGAACTAGAAAATAAATTACAGAATACTAATGCCAAAGCTATGAATTCTATTATCTGTTCATTAGATCAATTTGAATTTAATCGTGTCTCACATTGTCTAACTGCGCAGGAAATATGGCACATATTAGAAGTAACTCACGAAGGAACATCTCAAGTCAAAGAATCTCGCCTTGCCATGCTAAGCAGCGAATACGAGAACTTTACAATGGCGAAAGAAGAAAATGTCAAAGAGATGTACGGACGACTTTCCAACATCGTATACAAATCAAAAGCTCTCGGAAAAACATACACCGAATTGGAAATAGTACGTAAAATCCTCAGAGTCCTTCCACGAAGCTTTGAAGCAAAAGTAACTGCCATTCAAGAATCGAAAGATTTAAAACAACTCAAAGTCGAAGAACTCATCGGAAATCTCACCACTTATGAGCTAGAAATGAAATTCAAGGAAGAGCGTGAAGGTGGAGATACTCGAAAGAAATCAATAGCTCTCAAAGGAACAACTGAAAGTGATGATGAGAATGATGACGATGATGATGGAGCAGCAGAGCTAGCGCTACTAATAAAGAAATTCAAAAAGTGGAATCGTAAATACGGAAATCCAGCTCGAAATCATGAATTGAAAAACAGAATAGGCAAAGCACTAGACAACCCAGAAGATCAGAAAATCATCTGTTACAAATGCAACAAACCCGGCCATATCAAGCCACAATGTCCTAAAAAACGATCAAATCAAGGAAAGAAACTAAAGAAGAAAAGCTTTGCGGCTACTTGGGATGAAACTGACGAAGATGAAAGTGATAACACCGAGAGTGAGAGTGAAAAAGCAAATATGTGTCTTCATGGTGAAGTTACAGACAGTGATGACGACGAGCCAAGCGAGGTATCAAAACTCACTCATTCTGAATTACTAATTTATTTCCATGAAGTAAATGGCTGTTATGAACGACTTAGGGAAAAATATGCTAAACTTGAATCTCAAAAGGATACTTTGATAGAATGCAATAAACAACTTGATCAATTAGTTAAGAACTATCAATGTAGAATTCCTAAGTGTGATAAGTGTCCAACATTTGAAGAAGAAATTAAAAAATCGGAAATCAGTATAAAATCACTTGAAAATGAAATTCTGATTTTAAAAGAGAATGAAAATACTAGGAGAGAGAATTCTATTAAAAAGTGCACACAGTTGTTAAACGAAAATGAATCTCTCAAATCACAAGTCCAACAATTGTCAACGACTTTAGATAAATTTTCAAAAAGTGAAAAATCGTTGAATATGCTATTAGGAAAGCAAACTGTTAATACGGTTAGACAAGGACTTGGATATAATAATTCGAAAATTGTTGAAAACAAGATTAATCAAGTTAATTCTATGTGCACAATTTGTAGAAAATTTGGACACGGTCACAATAATTGTTGGTATAGACCCAAACATGTGAAGACTATACCGATTTGGGTTTCAAAAGGCACAAATATAAAATCTCTCAAAGTTAAACAAATTTGGGTGCCAAAGGGAACAATTATAAATAGTTTTGGGTCTACACAAAATCATTTTTCAAAATTTTCTGCCACTAACAACCATGGACCTATAAAAACAAATAGGTCACTAAACTCTCTTCTCGTGTAGGTATGCTGGCAGGCTAAGGAACAACAGCAATGGTACTTGGATTCTGGCTGTTCCAGGCACATGACAGGCGATAAATCGAAGTTCCTTAGCCTAGAAAAGTACAAAGGTGGCAGAGTCACAATGGGGAACAATGACAAATGTAAAATTGTCGGTAAAGGTAAAGTAGGTAACAATACATTTACCTTGAATGACGTTTTATATGTTGAAAATCTGCACCACAATTTGATATCAATCAGCCAGCTATGTGATAAAGGTATGAATGTTATCTTTGATTCTGACATGTGCAAAATTGTTGACAAATCATCAAAAGAAATCTTATTTTCAGGAAAAAGGAAAGGTAATATATATTCTCTATCTTTTGATGATCTCATCCTCTCTAAATGTTTGGTAGCTAAGGATATAGAAGTGAATTTATGGCATAGACGTTTAGGGCATGCTAGTATGAACTTATTAAACAAATTAAAAAGGAAAAGTTTGGTTAGAGGGTTGCCATCACATGAGTTTGAAACTGAAAACATCTGTAAAGCATGTACTTTGGGAAAACTTAGAAAATCATCGTTTCATGCCAAAAACAATGTAAGCACTTCTAGAGTTCTTGAACTAATTCATATGGATCTATTTGGACCTAATGACATTGCTAGCTTAGGAGGTAAGAAATGTTGCTTTGTGTTAGTTGATGATTACTCAAGATATACATGGGTATACTTCTTAGCTAAAAAATCAGAAACTTTTTCATACTTCACAAGATTCGCAAAATTTGTGCAAAATGAAAAAGAAGTCTCTATTGTTTCGTTAAGAAGTGATCATGGTGGAGAATTTGAAAATTATGAATTTGAAACTTTCTGTGATGAAAGCGGAATCAAACATGAGTTCTCTGCACCACGTACTCCACAACAAAATGGGGTAGTTGAGAGAAAGAATCGTACTTTACAAGAATTGGCTAGGTCTATGTTAAATGAATATGAACTACCTCTGCATCTCTGGGCAGAAGCTGTAAATACAGCATGTTATGTAATGAATAGAGTTATCATCAGACCGATTCTTAACAAAACCCCCTATGAGTTATGGTTCAACAAAAAACCAAACATCGCTTACTTCAAAATGTTTGGATGTCCTTGCTATATTCTTAATACAGGTGATCAGTTAGGAAAATTTGAAGCAAAGGCTGATGATGGCATCTTCATGGGTTACTCTTCGAGAAGCAAAGCTTATAGAGTCTACAACAAAAAGACTAAAACAATCGTAGAGTCAATCAATGTGAAATTTGATGAAGGCATTGACGAACAGAATACATCCAAAAGCAACGTTGAAGAGGAGAAAGAAAAAGATGAATTTGAAAAACCAAAATAAACTGCTGATGCTAGAGAAACTACCACAACTCAAGAAGTCAGAAGAAATCTGGATCCAGAAAAGCTGAAATACAAAACTGACCATCCACCAGAATTGGTAATTGGAAACCCTATAGCAGGTATACAAACTCGTTCATCTTTTAAAAATCTATGTGATCTGTGCTTATATAGTGGATTTATTTCAGAAATAGAACCAAATAACATAGATTCAGCCCTTAATGATGAAAACTGGTTCATGGCCATGCAAGAAGAGCTAAATCAGTTTGAACGAAATAATGTTTGGAGTCTAGCACCTAGACCTAAGGATTATCCAGTTATAGGAACAAAATGGATTTTTAAAAATAAATATGATGAATCTGGAAATATAATTAGAAATAAAGCTAGACTAGTTGCTAAAGGATACAATCAAATTGAAAGAGTTGACTTTGATGAAACTTTTGCACCTGTAGCTAGACTAGAATCAATTAGAATATTGTTAGCTTTTGCTTGTTACAAAGGATTTAAACTAAGACAAATGGACATTAAGAGTGCTTTTCTTAACGGAGTTTTAAAAGAAGATGTGTTTGTTGAACAACCAGAAGGTTTTGAAAGTCATGAATATCCAAACCATGTATACAAACTAAGGAAGGCATTATATGGATTAAAACAAGCTCCCAGAGCTTGGTATGAATGTCTGACTTCTTATCTCCTTGAAAATGGGTTCAAAAAGGGATGTGTAGATACCACATTATTTCTGTTGCATGAAAACAATGATATTTTGATTGTTCAAATATATGTTGATGACATCATTTATGGTGCTACTAACAAGTTATTGTATGAGAAATTTGAAAAAGTCATGCAGGAAAAGTTTGAAATGAGCTTGGTTGGAGAGTTAAAATTCTTTTTAGGATTTCAAATCCAACAAAGCAATAAAGGCACATTCATTTCTCAAACAAAATATATTAGGGAACTTGTCAACAAATTTGGATTGAAAGATGCTAAACCAGCAAGAACTCCCATGAGTACAACACTTAAACTTGACAAAGATGAAAAGGGTAAGACAGTTGATCAAAAGCTGTACAGAGGTATGATTGGATCACTCCTTTATCTTACCGCCTCTAGACCTGACATCATGTTTTCTGTCTGCTTATGTGCGCGTTTTCAATCTAACCCAAAAGAATCTCATTTAAAAGCTGTTAAAAGAATTATAAGATATTTATTGCACACCCCACGGTTTGGTCTTTGGTATCCATCAAATGATAATTTTGAATTGAAAGGTTTTTCAGATGCTGATTATGCTGGAAATTTGGTTGATAGAAAAAGTACTAGTGGAGCATGTTTTATGTTAGGACATTCATTAGTTGCATGGTCGAGTAGAAAACAAAATTGTATTGCATTATCCACAACAGAAGCAGAGTATATTGCTTTGAGCGGTTGCTCTGCTCAAATCTTATGGATGATACAAACTTTGCATGACTATGGCCTAAATTTTAAACGTGTACCACTAATGTGTGATAGCAAAAGCGCAATTGATCTCACAAATAATCCTGTACATCATTCGCGAAAAAACATATAGATGTAAGACATCATTTTATTAGAGATCATATTTCCAAAGAAAATATCTGCATAAATTTTATTTCAACTGATTCTCAATTGGCAGACATCTTTACAAAACCCCTACCAGAAAATAGTTTTTGTAAACTACGACTCAGTCTAGGTGTTTTAGAAATTTGCTGAATATTTAACATTTTTTTCTCCCTACAAATCATTGAAAAGAAAAATAGTGATTGAAAAAGTGATGAGTGTTGATATTGATTATATATTATAACTCAAGAAAGTATAATTAGAATATTTCTTTAGAAATGTAAACAAGAGTTATAAAACTTTTTGTTGGTAAAAATTCCATGACCATCTCTATACCTATCATATTTCTATCAACCATCACTCATCAAAACTCTATATAGTTTGTCGATATGTGGTACTTTAAACAGGAATCGTTCGTTTTTCATTTTTTAAAATAATAATAAAAATAATAATAATAATAATAATAATAACAATAAATAAATACCAAAGTATTCACTCTCATTTAAAAGTCCTCACGGTTATGCATGGGTGAATTACTTGAAATTTGTTATGTGCTTCCATGCTCATTTAAAAGTCCTCACGGTTATGCATGTATGGAACACATATCAAAAGTTGATTTTTAAAAAAAAATAAAAATAAATAAACAAGTTGATTCTAATCCCATTTAAAAGTCCTTACGGTTATGCGTGAAGATACTTGAATTCATTTTTCTAAAATAAATTTGGAATACTACTAATCTCATTTAAAAGTCCTAACGGTTATGCATGATTAGTAGATATTCAAATTCCTGATATAAAAATACCACAAACAGACACAATTGTATGGTTTTATATGATGACATCATCTCCATCATTCTAAAAGTGGAATATGCGCCTAACAAAAATTTTATGATTTTTGTTTGATTTTTTATTATTTGATATTTATATTCAATTGAGTTTTAATGTTGGATTGATATCGATTACTTTATCTCTATTTTCTCTAACACTATTATTATTTTGCTGATAACAAAAGGGGGAGAGAAAAGTTAAGATTTTGTCAAATACAATCAAGCAAAGGTCAAATAATTTTCCATTTGCATATAGGCTCATTTATATATTTCTATTTGTATGAATATATGTAGGGGGAGCTTTGTGTAGAGAGGAAGCATTTAAATAGGGGGAGCAATTAGGATATATCAATGATCAAATACATTTAACATATTCAAAATCTTAAATATATGTTTGTTATCATCAAAAGGGGGAGATTGTTGAATATGCGCTTATATGATTCTTGTTTGATGATGATAAACATATATTCATTTATTTAAATGTATTTGATAATATACTATTTTTTTCACAGATTAAATAAATATTTGCTGAATAAAATAAATAACACAGAATTTGAATTCAAACGAATATTTTATTCAAACAAATATTATTACAATTTTGAATAGTATACAAATTCAAGCTCTCACTATTCACTATACAACTTTGATACAAATTCAATTACATCACTATTTTACATCAGCACCTCACTACATATCACTCACACTCGTATTTATCTTCAACTACATTCAAGTTTGAATCCAGCATCTGAGCTATCTGCAAAAATATAAACTAACGCAGTAAAATTGAAAATAAAATATTTTTGCAATATAAAATAAAACGTGAATTTTGAAAATGATATTTGCCTCAGTTATTTGGGTTGTTCGTCATCATTTAAATTTGAATTCATCATACACGAACAACTTGTGACATACACAGTATATTACTGTATATGCCACAAGGCCGTGCACGCCGATATATACACTTGATTGATTTACAGGGACAGGCAAGCACAGGTCAAACCCAAATGAAAAATCGGGTTCAACTCACGTGCAATAACATTGAAAATCACGACATAAGCACAAGGTCAAATCCGAGTTTTGAAACTGGATTCAACACAAGGCGACATGACATGAATGCAACGAAGACCAACATTAAAATGGACTGCAACATGGATATCACAATCAAACTGCAACAAGGCAACTAGGAATGAACAGAACATAACAGCACCAATGCAAGCAAGTCAGTGGCAAAACACAAACTGCAGTGGACAGACCAGAGTGCATCAGTGCCAAGAAACTCAAGTGCACGACTAAACTGACGATGAATACAACTTGAAGCATACAAGCTCAATGAAGATTGCAGCAACAACAGTGAGCACACTCATATGAACAAGTGCACAACAACTTCAACAAAGACTCAAGCTACAGTGCATAATGGTCAACACAGTAAGACATGAAGCAATGGTCAAGAGAAGTTCAAAGCAGTAGGGTACATGAAGCAAATGCAACAAAGATGCAAGCTGCAGCATACCAGTGACATGAATGCAGTGTACAACAATGGAACATGACTATCATGGTACAATTCAAAGCTCAAGTAACAAAAGTCAAGTGCAGCAATGAAACAAAATAGTATGACATGAAGCAAATGAATATAGTGAATGAAATGCACAAAGACATAGCATCTGTCTCAGGTTAATAAAACAGAAATGCACAGTGGAATGAAGTCAAGTAATGCACATATACTTGAAAGCTACAGCACCAAGTAGACCAAGTTCATATGCAATGAGAGGAACATCAAAGACAAGACTAAGTGCAGCATCAGTGAAGACAGTTACTTCACAATGAACAATGTGCACAAGTGAATCATATGAAACAGTGCAACATCTTCCATCAACACACTCAAGTGACTCAACAATGCAACAAGGTGATATGCAAACTACATGCAGGACAGAAGCAAAATCTTGAGTGCAACAGTGAAGTTCAGCTATGCAAACAACAATATACAAGCTCGAGCACAAGAACATGACAGCAAACAGAAGTGCACAGCAACAGTAAGGCAATGCACAAATACAAGTGAATCAAGTGACCAACATACTACAGTGAACCATCAAAATGCAAGCACTAAGTGCACAGCAACTATTAACTGCCACAAGACCACCATGTAAAGACCAGAAGTACAGAATGGCCAAGCAAGTACACCACTAAACCAACAAACAAGACCAAGAAAAAGTGAAGTACAACATCACAAGCAATTGCAAGCACATGACATCTCAAGTCATGACCGAAGCCAACAGTACAAAAATTCCCAAATCAAAATAGTTCAAAATGGCCGAAGTCATCAGGTAAAAGAAGTTGAATTCACGATTCAAAGTCAGAGCCTTGGCAATAAAGCTATTCACATTGCCGTGTAACCAAGTCAAAACAAGTAATAACCAAACATCTCAAATTCAAGGCATCGAGTCAGGTCAGAGAAATTCAAGGAGCCAGGATTGAACATAAATTCAAAGCCGTCGTTTTTAAACCAAGTCAACCAAGAAATAATAAGAATAATTCGCATATGAATTAGTCAAGATAAATCGCAATCATCCAAGCATAAACGATCGGCAGAGATAAAATCAAATATATTTTGTGCGAACGAAAATCTAGGGTTACAAACCCTATATAAGAATATCATCATCGGCAATCTTATTATCAGAGTTCGAATACTAAAATTAAAAAAGTAACGAAGCATAAATTCGTACCAGAAGCAAAAATCGAACTCATCGAAGTAGCCAGTGAAAGCAACGAGATTCGATCGAGAAAGGCAACACTTATTCAACCAGAGATTCGATCAAATCTAATAGGCGCTTCGAAAAAGCCCTAATTTTTAATCAGGAAGAAGGAACGAAGGAAGCCGCCATACTTTCTCACAAAGGACTGAGCAAATAGAAGTGGATCGGGCCACATAAAAAGGGGACGGCTTGAATAATATAAAAGGATTCTTGTTTATATTAAGGGCTATTTACTTTTTATGTTTGTGTTTCTTTTAATCTTAAAATTCTCTTTTAAACCGTGGTAATTTTCTAGTCGTGTGACTAGGGTACAAACTACGGTGTGTAGTTTGGGAATTCACAACTCGGTAGTTGAGTTGTGGTCAGGGTTTTGAGCGTAGAGTTAGATTAGTCAATAGCGGGTATAGCGAGTTTACATGTGTAAGCGAGGGACTATCTAATTTCTAGTAGAAACCTTGGGGCAGCACGTAGGCAGGTTTTTGCCGAAGCTGGGTAAATTCTGTGTTGTTCTATTTTGTTATTTATATTCTGCTATATCTGTGCCGCTATTCTGTGATCTGTGTTAATATTAATTAACTTCTGCAATTAAGTTTTTATAATTTACACTATCACCCTATTCACCCCCCTCTAGGGTGAAATCGATCCTACAAAATACTTCCTAAAAAGATTTGAATCTTATGCAGTAGAGGTGGATCGAGTATATAGCATCTACTAACTTTGTTATTCAATATACCCCTGGAAAAGGGAATGTAGTTACCGACGCCCTTAGTAGGAGACATTCTACCCTAGGTGCTATATATGAATGGAGACAGTTGAAGTTTCTCTCAAATTTTAACCTTCATTCGTCGACAGAACCCATCAAAGGTTCTCTATTAGTTATAGAGGTTAGACTAGCCTTGATAGATCGTATAAGGCACAAGCAAGTAAAATACGAGGAGTTAATAGAGATTTTAGGAAAATTAAGAAAAAAAAAGCATTTTCCCCATGCTAGGAAGTACTCAGTTGATGAGAAAGGATATTTAAAAAGAGATAGACATCTTTGCATCCCAATGATTGATGACTTAATGAGAGAAGTGCTTATGGAGTGTCAGCACTCAAGGATGACCATTCTTCCCGAAGGAGATAAGATGTACAAGGACATGAAGAAAATTTTCTTTTGGAATGGAATGAAGAGGAGTGTAGCTAAGTTTGCTGCTAGGTGTTTGACATGTTAAAAGATAAAAGATGAGCAAGGAAAGCTTGGTTGATTATTATTACCTTTGGAAATTCCGACTTGGTAGTAGGAACATATTTTGATGGATTTTGTGGAAGGATTGGATAACAGCCAGAAAGACAGTGAAGCTATTTCGGTTGTTGTAGAAAGACTCACCAAGAGTGCTTATTTTTTTTCAATTACTAGAAATGGGAGTAGCGCCTCTCTCGCCAAAATTTATATTAAGGAGGTGGTTCTTCTATATGAAATTCCAATAAGCATAGTCAGTTATGTTGAATATTCTAGTATATGACTTTTGTTTGATGATAATAAACATTATATATATATACATACACACACATATTCAATTAAAAATAGTTGTTATTGTACTATTTTATTTTTCACATAATTAAATAAATATTTGCTGTATAAAATAAATAACACAGAATTTAAATTCAAACAAATATTTTATTCAAATAAATATTTTATTCAAATAAATATTTTATTACAATTTTGAATAGTAGAAATTTGAGCTCTCACTATATATAAACAATTTTCAATTACAATACAATTTCGATTACTCACAATTTTCACATTACAATGTTCACCTCACTAAATATCACCCAACACTCGTATTTTTATCTTCAACTTTATTCCAGCCTGAATCCAGCATCTGAATTATTTGTAAAATAAAAACTGATGCAGTAAAATTGAAAAAGAAATATTTTTGCAGTGTAAATAAAATGTGTATTTTGAAAATTTTATTTTCCTTAGTTATTTGGGTTGTTCATCATCATTTATTTTGAATTCATCTTACACAAACAACTTGTGACATGCATTGTGTATCACCGTACATGCCACAAGGCCGTGCACGCCGATATACACTTGATAAAATTGCAGGGACACGTGAGCACAAGGTTAAACCTGAGCCATGGCTGGATTCAACTCAAGTGCATATGCAAATAACAACAAAACAGTTCAACCGTCACAGTTCAGGTTCAGCTCAACCAACATTTCAGAAATGCTACAAGAAAATACAACATAACAACAACACGAGACATGTACAAATGAAAGCATTCAAGCATTCAGTCACATGGTTCAGGGATAAACATGAGCATGCAACACAGTCTCGACCAAAACAACAAATCAGTTTGGGTCCAACCAGCACCAAAATAAAATGTTCTCACATGTAGACTCCAGGACGAACTAGTGTACATGCATACAACATACAATATGAAGTGGACTCAAGGCAGATGGATTCAGTGCATTTCAAGTATGTATAAAACCAGAGACAAATACAAGTGCACAAATATACACATGAAGCCAACAACATAAGTTCGTCATAAAACAACCATAATGAAGGCAACTTAGGCATGAACTAGCTCAAAGCAACTGGTAAGTTTACTCAAAGCAGAACAAGCTCCTAACAAGACTCAAATCAACAATATGCAAGCACATGAAAACAAGTCTGAACACAAAATGGTACAAGAACTGAACCACCTTCAAAATGACCCACATACCAGACTTCATGAAAAACCCAGATCCAAGTTCATCATGCTCAAATGCGCATAGGTCAAAATGAAAATGAAGAATTGAAGTGAATCAGACTTTATGAATATTAGATCAATCTGCAGTAACAACCAGACTTCAACATGAGGACTACAAATGGATCAAGAAAAGCATGAAAACAATTCAACATACGACTCTGGATAAATATAAATGCCTCAACACAACATACATATATACATGCATGTTCACACATGTATACATGTATATACACAGTGAAAAACATACGCAGCAGAGGAAACAACAATGGAGCAGTGAAACAAGACTACAGTTCAAAAGTGAACAAGTCAAAACTTCAAAACAAATTGAACCGGAATAGACCAGAACAATGATCATTCAAATGGAACCAGCTCGACTCAAGTGCAACCATGCACACAGACCAAATTCAAATTCAAACCATAACACAATAATAAGAACACACCAGTGTACTCGAACCAAGTGTAGACATGTGTATATGCAACTATACGCAAAATAATAGCAAAAACAACGATCAAGTAAAGACACACACACACAAGTGAATATGACAGTTCAATGAAATGTCAATCCAACTAATCAAAAACAGTGAAGTAGTAGTTTGAACAAGTCAAGAAGGAAAGAAATGGTCAATCTAAATCATTGAAATGTCCAAATTTCTATCAGTAATAGTTCGATGAAAGAAAGAGTTGAAAAAATCATAGTAATATTATGATGAATCAGTGAATCATTCGATCAAAATTCGAATGCCAAAGTTGTAGGAGCAAAAGAAGGAACCGACTCAAACTATTCAAGCAATATTCAACCGAGAACAAGTCAGAAGTCATCACCAATGTTCGACCACAAATCAATGGTCGAGCATAGCAAATTAAAGAATTCAAATAGAAAATATATGAACAATAATTTAGGGTTTTATTCCCTATAAATTCTCACATCATCATCGACATTAAAGCATTCGAGTCAAAAAAATCAACATGTAAAATAAAGCACAAATCACATACCAATTTTATGTCATCCGAACTCGAATCAATTGAAACTACCAAGAGAAACTCAAGAAAATAGATTGACAAAGCACCCATAAGCAAAAGGACACCTCAATCGATCAACTCTAGAAGTGGAGGCTTTAATCAAACGAAGCCCTAATTTCTTGAAGAGGAACGAAGAAAGATCAGCCAGAGCATACGATTACAAAAGAAAGGGGAGACATCTCTTTTATTTAAAGTGGGTCGGTCTAGGTTATTTAATTTGGGCTTAAGTTTAAAAGGGGTCTTGTTTTTTGTTATTGTTTTTTATTTTGTAATTTTTTCTTTTAAACTTTTGTAAAGTTCTAGTCGTGTGACTAGGTTACGAACTTCAGTGGTGTAGTTTGAGAATTCGCAACTCAATCGCTAAGTTATGGCAGGGTTTTGAGCGTAGAGTTAGGTTCGTCGATAGCCGGTGTCATAAATTTATGTGTGTAACCGTTTGACTACTTAATTTCTAGTAGAAACCTTGGGGAGCAGCACGTAGGCAGGGTTTTACCGAAGCTGGGTAAATCTATGTTGTTCTATTTCTTCTTTTATTATTCTGCTATTATCTATGGTGCAATTATTTTATATATTTCCGCATTAATTTTTAATATTATTAGTATCACCCTATTCACCCCCTTCTAGGGTGAAATCGATCCTACAACTGATAGAGACCCCTTGCTCACTAGCGAGTTTTGGAGGAGCCTACAAACAACTTTGGGAACTTCTTTAAACATTTTCACGACATACCACCCGCAAGTTAAAGGAAAAAAGAGAGGATGAATAGAACTTTGAAAGACTTTTTGAGAACTTGTGTCTTGGATTTCAAAGGACATTGGGAGCACCATCTACCTTTAGTTGAGTTTGCGTATAATAATACTTATCAGACTACGATTGTTATGGCCCTTTTGAAGCACTTTATGGGCCACTATGCAGATCGCCTAGTTGTTGGTGGAAAACCACTGACAAAGCATTGCTCAGACCCGATTTGACCCGTGATACCACGAAAAAAGTAGAGTTGATCAGGAAAAAGATGAATGTAGTGCAAGACCATCAAAAATCTTATGCGGACAAAAGAAGCAAAGAGCTTGAATTTGAGGTTAGGGATATAGCATTTGTTAAAATATCCCCTCTTAGAAAAGTTATTAGATTTGGCAAGTATGGAAAATTGGCACCTAGATTTATTGGGCCATTTAGAATTCTGGAAATAATAGGAAAACTGGCATATTATGTGGAGTTTCTTGACAAGTTGGCAGGAGTGCACAATGTTTTCCACGTTTCTCATCTTATGAAATGTATTCATGACACCACTAGTAGAGTAGAGCCTAATTATTAGGGGGATTTTTAGATGGATCCCATAGTGCCTCGTGCCACCGCACGCATTATGGAGCATAGTACTTAGAGACTCTGCAATAAAATAATTAAGTTGCTCTGAGTACAACGGGGGACAATCCGAGGGAAAGCACATGGGAGACCAAGGAGAAGATGAAGATTACTCACCCAAAGCTTTTCACTGGTAATTTCTCTCTCCAAAATTAGGATTTTTGCTAGCATCGCAGTTGCTAGATTGGATGGTAAGAGATGGTTGTTACGCTTTTTCACAGACACTTTACACTCATATAGAAATTTTTATGCATGTTTACGATATTTGCATACATACTTACATTGTAACATCCCAAAATTTATCAACTTAAATTGGGTAATTTATTTGAACTTTTGGAATTTAATTTGAAAATAATTTGAAAAGTTTCAAAACAAATAAAATAAGCGATGATTTATATGAATAAGATTTCAATTTCTTTTGAGTTTAAAATTTGAAATGTTTCTTAAAATCATTTGAATTTATATATATGTGTGAATATATATGTATATGTGCATATATGAGTAGATTTGAATTTATATATTGAATTTGACTTTGACTTTGAATTTAAATTTCAAATAAATGCTTTAGTAAAATAATTTGGATTTATAAATATATATCTATGTAATTTATTTAATGTATATTTAATTTCAAAGTTCTCTTTTAAATAGTATTTATTAATAACAAGAAATTGCCTTTAGGAAATGGAAAAATGTAAATTTAAAAACAATTTAAATAATGTAAAAAATATTTTTTTAATAAAAAAAACACAAATGTTAAGCAAGTAATGAATATAGAGACAAGTGTTTAACATGTAGAAAGAATTAAACAAGTGTCATTACATCATTTTCTTTTTTTTAGAAATTCATAAAAAACGAAATATAGCTATATAAGCCATTTTATCTCCTCATTCTTACCTCTTTTATTCATTTCCAAGCCTGTACAAAACTTTAAAAACGGATAAAAGGAAAAATCAAAGCAACAACCACCTCAACATTTTAAAATCAAGACCAAAATTCCAGTAAAAAAACTGTAACCATTCTTTACAAAATCTCAAGCCAAAAAGGGAATTTAAAAAACAACTTCAAGTCTTCAACAAATAATTCAAAATCAAGCAGGAGTCAACTTCAATAATTAAACAAGAATCAGGATCAACTCAAAGATTTGCAAACTCCAGCTTTAAAGTTGTAGACCAGAGATCCTTCTTCTTCTCTGTTTCTATAAAAAAACTGTGAGTAAAATCCTTTTAAAAGAATTTAAAATTGAGTTTATGTTAAGGAATTAAGCAAATCATTCCATCAGAAAACTAAGCAAGCATAGTTGCAGATAAAAAGGTTCAAGATCAAAATTTTAAAACAGTACCAGACTTTCAACTTTTAAAACCAGAAAGCTCTCTGTTCAACTACACAGGTGAGTAAACTTTTTAGTAATCTAGACTTTGTTCCTGTTGTTTGTAAATCAATCCTGAAGTGAAGTTGAATCCATCTGCATGTGTACCAGTTTGGGTATATGTATACAAATGTGATGTGCATGTCAGAGAACAGACATATGTCTCTGTTCTAAAGTATAAAAGGTTTCAAAAACCTGTTAGAAAATGAAATTCTCATCCTACAATCTCTGATAGGCTTCAATGTCTAAGTAAATTTTGTTTGTATGATCAGTATCTAGGTTTTAAAATAAATTTAAAAATTAAATTATCAAGAGGTTGCTGGAAATCAAGCAAACACAGTAAAACTCTAAAATCAATAAAGATTCAAATATCATATCATCTTATTTCAATAATATCATCAAATACGTTATCAAAAATGTTGATTTTTAAAACTTAAATCAAGATTTTTAGTTATGTATTAATGGAGAAATTGCGATATGGACAGATTTGATTTTTTGGGCAAATTACGGTGGTCGGCGACATTGTTCGTCTCGTGATCGAAGCTGTAGCTAGTCGGGAGGTTGTAGAGTCTGGAAAAAAAAATACTCAATGGATTTTCAGATCACCGTAGTGGGTGATCGGAGTTGAATTAGGGTTTAAGCCCAATGTTGTGTCAAGGTAGGAAATCTCGTCATTGTCGCTTCGTCGATGCATCGGAATTCACTAGACCGGGGAAATGAGGAGTCGGACATTGTGGAAGCTTCGAGTGCATTCACATGATCTCCGGTGGCCTGAGGTGATTGAGCCAGGCAATTCTCTGATGATGTTTTGCTAGGCTTGTTTGGTCGAGATGACTCGATCTCGTTTTCGAATTTAATTCAAGTTTCTGGGTGGTTAGATGGCTTTGAGCTGATCGAAGGGGACTGTTCGGTAGTAGTTTTGGAGGCCGGAGCTCCGGCGATTGATGGTGTAGGTGCACATGCTACAGGGGTGTATCGTAAACATGTTTGGGAGCGAAGGGTTTTTACTCGAAGTTGCCTTTGGGGAAGTGGGTCGCAGGCTCGATCTTTAACTCGAAGTGTTTTTGTGTTGCACCAGGTCTTTTTCTAAAACTTAAACAAATTTTAAAATTGAAAGGTGGCTCGGGTTGGTTTGGGAAAAAACTCGAAGTAATTAACACGTTTTCTCGGGTATGTCTCGGGTGAGGCTCGGGTATATAGATTTTGTGAAAGGCCTAGTTCTAAATTTTTAAAAACTAATCAAGTTTTAAATTCAAATGATTTTTTAATTTATTTCTGTTAAAATAATTACGGTTTTGGTAAAGATAGAATTATTGAAGGTATTTATAATTAATTAAGCTAAAGTGTTTAATACACATATAACCTTAATTTTAAATGTTTATTTTAAATAAACTTAATCATTAAAATTAAGTAAACAATTATGAAAAAAATGAGGTGTTTTCTAAATATTAATCCAACTTTAAGATCATAAATTATCTAATGCGATAATGATGGCTTATTAAACAAGGTTTAAATGATAACTAAAGTAATTAGTACAGATAAAATGATTTATCTTTTTGTTAATTAAGTAATTTATAATTTGTTAATATAATTACTTAAAGAATAATTACTTAATTACTTAACATTAAGAGTTAATCAAATTAATAATTAAGGCTAATTAATTTGTAATTAAGAATTAATTAATGAAGGAATAATTAATTAATGAAAGTAATTAAGTTTTAATTAATTAATAATTATGGATTAATTAATTAATAATTAAGGATTAATTAATTTGTAATTAAGAATAATTAATCAATAATTAAGAATAATTTATCACTAATTAAGAATGATTAATAAAAGTAATTATGTGATTAACTAATTATAATCACACGATTAATTCACCTTAATCGTAGATGATTGGTTATTATTGAATGTCTTGAGCTGATTGATACCCTATTATGTGAAATGATGCTTTGTGAAATAAATTACTTTGTGCTAAGCTGTGATATCTTTGAATGTTTCTGTGTGAATACGAAAACCTATTGGCCCGTAAAACGGCTTTTGAATTTCCATGCGACAGGGAGTCGGATTCCAGTTGGCTATCCGGAACCCACATAGAACCTGTGAATCTTTGTGAATGACATATCCACAAGTTTTTAAATTGGCGCTCACTATTCGGTTTAGCCGGGAGAGGACCTTTGTGTCATATAACCCATTTCGAATAGTGATAGGACGAAATGGATAGCATTTGAAGACGGTGGTGAAGACCGGGTGTCTTCGAGAACGATGGGATAACCTGTCGAATGACTCTGCACAGAGTTGCTCGGGTATAGAGATCTCCATATGTGATGGGGAGTCCGATCGGGATTGTGGATGCTCGGATTGCATGGGCTTCTTCGGAAGTGCCTTCTGTTCTGTTCGAACCCGGGACAAACTTGTATGGTTGTATGTCTGACATTACATTTTGAGATATAAAGCAGACATCGTTCAAATACATTTCTGTTGGTGGCGGAGAATTTATTCTCTTAGCGTAACATCGTTCTCTGAGACATACGAGCTCAGAGGTTATGTAGTTGAAGGTTATCAGTAATTTGCTTCCAACTTGGTAATGTGGCATGTTGAGTGCTGCTGATCATTTGTTGATCGAAGCATGACTTTTATGAAAAGCGTAGCTTTGTGGACGAGACTTCGTCGAACCTCACAACTTTGTAATGGTCGAAACAGGAAAGATGCGGCAAGGTTATTGGGGGTAGCACCCCTTAGGGTATGTGCATTTCTTTCTGGATAGAAGTGGTATCATGGTATGGAGCCCAAATACTTAACTTATGTTGATATTGCAATTATGTAGCTTTGTGATTGTTGTTGTTGGGGCCCCGGATAAAGGTTGGTTACAACCAGGGGATGGCATACTCATGTCAGTAGTTACCTAGTTACAGAGGTAACCCGGCCTTGTGTTGGCAGAGATCCGCTTAAGTTCTCAGGGCATCCCTCCAGAGGCGTACCCACGTGGCCCAGGAAGTTCCTTAGCCTGACCATTTGTTGGAAATCCAATTACCAATACGAACCCAGTACGATTTCAATTGTGTAACCTGCCATTCTTAAATGGTAGCTATAGTAGGCATAGTATAATGGTACCTATGCTGGCTAAGATTAATATAATATTTTCGAAAAAAATTTCACACTATGCACTAATAATAATAATATCAAAAGAGTTTTCTCGTTTTAAGCATATTTGACTATCATAAGGAGAAATCTCCCCCAAGTGTGCGACTGCATTGTGTGTGTGCCGGGAGGCCTTATGGTAGTTTCATTTTCCAAAAGCATGAAGGGTTTTCTTTCAAAAATTTGTTTCATTCAAATAACTGTTTTTGTTTACTCATACCAGTCCCATGACTGACCCGGAGTTTATTGTTCCATTTCGAAACTCTGGGTGCCCATAATTTTCACACGTGCAGCCTAGAAGCAGGTTATCCATGTTTTGGTGCTGTCTTGGAATCTTTTGAAGTCTTTTGGTTTGGAAGCTATCGGATTTTGAAGCTTTTTTCTTGGAGATATTTTGGAAACTCTTTGGATCTCAAGGTGCTTAGTTTGGAAGATCGCTATCACTCTTCTCTTTGAAACCTTTCTTGAAGTGTGATAACTTGTTGTTCCGCTGTGATGTTCTATTTTGAAGTTGTGTTATATGTATAAAATACTCTAATGTTGGTGATGATGTTGTAATGGATATTGTGATGATGTTGTATCTATGTTGTTGATTTATGGAAGTTCATTTTGTTTCCGCTGTTTATATTCATCTAATGTTGTTATAATCTCCATCCGAATTGGAGTTCGAAGTTTGAATCTCCGGCAGTCGAATATAAGTGAGGTGTTTGATGTCGATTTTCGGACACTGAATTTCGGGTCGTGACAAGTGGTATCAGAGCTAAAGGTTGAATAAGAACTCTTGCTACAGAGTATAAAACATTAGGTGGCTCATTAGAGATTGGGTGAAATATACCCTAGAATGAGTATAACCCAAGACCAAAACCCTAAATTTTCTTGGTCCATTTCTTTTAACTGCTGATATTCCTTAAGATATCTTGTCCGTATATCTAAATCAAGTTTTCTTACTAATTACATATAGTAAGAATGAGCGGGCGAAAAGGAAGAGCTAGGGGTCAAGGAAATGCCACAACCACTGGTCAAGTCCCCCCAACATCAGAAGCAGCAATACCTACTCAACATCAGCCGAATCTGGCTGATTTATATAAAATCTTCTTGAGACTTGGTGGTAAGCCGTTCATTGGCAAGGAATCTACTTTTGAGGCTCAAGCTTGGATTAGATCTAGTGAAAGAATTTTTAAAGGGTTAAAGTTAGAAGATGATCAAATGTGGCTAATAGCTTCTCGGCAACTCCAAGAAAAAGCCTTAGCCTGGTGGAAAACAGTTACTGTAGATGAAACAGAAGAAAAGTATACGTGGAATCGATTTAAGGAGGTGTTTGAGAAGCGCTATATGCCGTCGGCAGGAATTTCCAAAATGTACCAGGAATTTATGGATTTAAAGCAAGGGAGTTTGTCATTTGAGGAGTACATAAACAAGTTCAGTGAACTATCCCGTTTCGGTCCAGAATTGGTGAACGCGCCTCTAAAGAAAAATGAAAGGTTCATTCGCGGGATGAATAAGAAATTCCATGAAAGGATGATAGCACACGTCAAAGAATCTTTTTCGGATCTTATCGATATGGGTATAGGGATGCTACCCTGGATATGCAGGAAGTCCCAAGGGAAGGAGGAAATTCGAGCAATCAAAATTGGAAAAAAAGAAAGTTCGGGGACAATAAACCATATCAAGGAAAGGGTAAGAAGAACAATCAAGGAAATCCGGCTAGGGATATAACTTGTTGCAATTGCCAAGAAAGGGGCCATTATTCAAACAGTTGCAAAAACCCGAAGAAGCAAGTTAAGAAAGAACAACCTATGAAGACTGTTCACGGAGTTAGAGAATGCTATAATTGTCACAAGCCTGGACATGTAGTTAAGAATTGCCCAACGATGAAGCAAGCACAAGTGGCGAATGTCTATGCGATAAAGGATGACCCCTCAACTTCAAGGGAAGATAAAGGAAATTGTGTTCTAGAAGGTAAGTTGACGATTTGTGATAAAGTTGTTAGAGTTTTATTTGACACGGGAGCTTCACACAGCTTTATCTCCCAACAAACCGTAAATGAGTTAGAACTTAAACATGAATTTGTTAACGACCCCTTTTGCGTGAAGAATCCGGTTGGAGGTCCCGCAAATCTTTTTCTGTATTGTAGGGAAGTTCCTATTTCATATTCTTGCTATCAATTTCCTATCAACCCTTATATTCTCGACTTTAATGAATTTGAAATCTTACTCGAAATGAACGTGTTCTCGAGATACGAAGCTAAATTGGATTGTAATAATTGGACAATTTTAGTCAAAACAAAGTTTGAGAATTTTATTGAAATCTCTTATGAGGATCCGAGTGCTAAGAGAGATAAATTAATGTATACTTTGGGATATCCTGAACCCAATCTAGAGTCTATACCTGTTGTTTGAGAATTTTCCGACGTATTTGAAGAAGTAAAATCCTTACCTCCATACAAAGAAATAGAATTCAGAATTGATTTAGTGCCCAATGCTCGTCCCGTCGTTCACGTAGGCTGTAGGATGGCACCCAAGGAAAGAATTGAATTAGTCAATCAAACTCGAGATTTGCTAGGAAAAGGATTGATTCGCCCTAGTGTTTTCGAATGGGGTTCAACTGTTGTGTCTGTGGCTAAATCAGACGGATCTTTGAGATTGTGTGTAGACTACCGCGATCTCAATAAACAAACTTTCAAGAACAAATTCCCTTTACCTAGAATCGACGATCTTTTCGATCAACTTCATGGTGCTAGATTCTTTCCTAAGATGGATCTAGCTCAGGGATTCCATCAGCTGTGAATTGCTGAATATTGTGTTCATTTGACTGCCTTCAGGGATCCTAACATGTTCTACGAATAGTTAGTCATGCCTTTCCGACTAACCAATGCTCCAGCATACTTCGTGGACCTAATGACCCGTGTAATCCAGGAAGTGTTGAATAAATTTGTGCTGGTGTTTATTGATGATATTCTAATTTATTCCAAAACCAAAGAGGAGCATGCTGAATATCTCAGAATTATTTTGGAGATATTGAGAAGGAATATCCTATTCACTAAATTTTCTAAATGTTACTCTTGGGTCAAAGAAGTCAGATTTCCTGGCCATATTGTTAATGGAGAGGGGATTTCTGTTGATCCAAGCAAGATTTCTGCTATTCTGGACTGGAGGAAACCCACTACTCCTAAAGAAGTTCGAAGTTTTCTAGGTTTGGCAGGATATTATAGGAAGTTTGTCCAACATTTTTCCAAATTGGCCAGTCGATTGACTAAGCTAACAAAGAAGAATGCTAAATTCGATTGGACTCCAAAATGTGATGAAGCTTTCCAGAAGTTGAAAAGGAGATTAATTACCGCTCCTGTTCTCGCTATCATTGAAGGGAACTAAGGGTTATCTCTCTATACTGATGCTTGTGCAGATGGTTTGGGTGCGGTACTAATGCAGAATGGGAAGGTAATTGCCTATGCGAGTAGACAGTTATGTCCACATGAGAGAAACTACCCAACACACGATTTGGAGCTTCTAGCTGTTGTTTTCGCTTTGAAAATCTAGCGACATTATCTTTTGGGTAAGAATCTCTTTCAGCTCTCTTAACAATTTAAGAAATTTAACTTAACTTAATAAATATTCTTAATAAACTCTCTTTGTTTTAGGTGAAAATTTTGAATTATTCACCAACCACAAATCTTTAAAATATCTCTTCACCTAGAAAGATTTAATCTGAGGCAACAACGATGGTTAGAATTTCTAGCGTCATATGACCTAGATATTCTGTATACGCCCAGGAAAGTCAATGTAGTTGCCGATGCTTTAAGTAGGAAGCATGCTACTCTTGCTCATCTTGCCGTCGCTCCTACTCTTCTTGAGAAAATCGCCCATAAGAAAAATGAAGACAAGTTTCTTTTAGAAACTTATTGAAGAATTCGTCGTGGTGAAAATTCCAGTTTTGAGGTCGATAAGAATATAATAGTAAGATTAAAAGGTAGGTTGTGTGTGCCAGATATCCCGGTATTAAAGCATGAAGTTTTAGACGAATGTCACAAGTCTAAACTCAGTATACATCCAGGAGTTAATAAGATTTTTGGTAGTTCCGTTTCGATTTCAGGAAGGAACGAAATGAAACCAGATCGAAACTCTAATTTAATAAAAAATTAATCGTGCTTCAAAATTTATAGGAGAAACTCAAAAAATTGAATAATTCGAGTTTCAAATGTATCAATATTCAAAATTTTAAAATTTCTTTTTTTGAAATTCAAATTATTCCATGCTATTTCAGGCTAGCCAAATCTTTCGGTTGACATGGTGTAGGTGGGAATCGAAACTCAAACCTCCCATGAGGGAGGCGTACCGCCCCACCACCCGACCAAGCCCGCAGACTCAAAATTTTAAATTTTAAAGTAGGGAACATACAAAATCACAATATATGAATGATGTAACTAAAAAAAGTTGAAAATGAATTAATGAATAAACATTTTTCAATGTTATAAATATTTTTAATTAATCAAATATTGTTCATTCATATCTTATTTTTCAAGTAAAGATAAATAATACATTTCGTTTCAATAGATTAAACAAATATATGAAATTATGTGAAAAATAAATAACAAAATCCAAAATTGAACTCAGTATACATCCAGGAGTTAATAAGATGTATAGAGATATCAAAAGAACTTTCTGGTGGAAGACAATGAAAAGGGATATATCTATATATGCTAGTCGTTGTGCTACTTGTCAACAAATTAAAAGTGGTCAGATGAAGATGGCGGGTTTACTCCAGCCTTTGGAGGTACCCAAGTGGAATGGGATCAAGTATCGATGGATTTCATCGACGATTTGCCCTGCACTCGAAAGGGGAATGAAGCAATATGGTATATTTTGGACCGTTTGACTAAGACAACCCACTTTATACCAGTGAAATCTACGTGCACAACAACAAATTTAGCTGAGTTATATGTGAAAGAAATTGTCCACCTCCACGGTATACCGAGCAGTATAGTGAGTGATCGTGACCCGATCTTCACTAGTAGATTTTTGGAAGGCATTCCAAGCCGCATTGGGAACAAAACTGAACTTCAGCACTGCTTATCACCCACAGTCTGATAGGCAGACTGAAAGGATAAATCGAATATTAGAGGATCTTTTGCGAGCTTGTATTCTCAACTTTGGTGGTTCATGAGAAGAAAATTTACACCTGGTTGAGTTCTCATATAATAATAACTATCAAGCCAGTATCGAAATGGCTCCTTTCAAAGCTTTATATGGTCGTCCGTGTCGATCACCGGCGTGCTGGATTGAATCTAGTGGTAGACTCGTTCTTGGACCAGATATGATTAAAGAAGCCACTGAAAAAGTTGATTTTATTCGAAAGAAGTTAATAACTGCTAAAAGTTGCCAGAAGAGTTATTACGACCGCAGGAGAAGAGCTTTAGAATTTCAAATTGGAGATTCCGTTTTCTTGAAAGTGTCTCCAATGCGTGGTGTGTTAAGATTTGGGAAGACTGGTAAGCTGGCACCACGATACATTGGTCCTTTTCCTATAGTGGAAAGGATGGGTCCTATGGCATATCGAGTGCAGCTACCTAGCTGGTTATCCGGCGTACACGATGTGTTTCACGTTTCACATCTACGGAGATACGTGCACGATCCAGACAGTATTATTGAAGAGGCAGCTCAACAGGATCTCGAGATCACACCAAATCTAACAGTTAAAAGAGAACTAATAAAGGTTGTGGATCGTGATGAGTATCAATTAAGGAACAAAATTGTGAAACTGGTTAAAGTACAATGGAGTGGGATCCAAAGGACTGCACTTAGGAAATAGAGGATAGTATGCAAAAGTCCTATCCCAACTGCAGAGTGGATATCTCGGCTTAAACTGGTAAGCTATTTCTCTATCTTTTTCTAAATTCGTATATTCTTTGTTGTCTTTCTCTCTCTTTCAAATTTCGAGGACGAAATTTTCTTAAGGGGGGAAATCTGTAACATCTCAAAATTTATCAATTTAAATTTGGTAATTTATTTGAACTTTTGGAATTTAATTTGAAAATAATTTAAAAAGTTTCAAAACAAATAAAATAAGTGATAATTTATATGAATAAGATTTCAATTTCTTTTGAGTTTGATAATAAATGTTTCTCAAAATCATTTGAATTTAAATTATATATATATGTGAATATATATGTATATGTGCATATATGAGTAGATTTGAATTTATATATTGAATTTGAATTTGAATTTTAAAAAAATGCTTTAGTAAAATAATTTGGATTTATAAATATATGTCTATGTAATTTATTTAATGTATATTTAATTTCAAAGTTCTCTTTTATATAGTATTTATTAATAATAAGCAAATGCCTTTAGGAAATGGAAAAATGTAAATTTAAAAATAATTTAAATAATTTAAAAAATATTGTTCTAATAAAAAAATTACAAATGTTAAGCAAGTAATGAATATAGAGACAAGTGTTTAACATGTAGAAAGAATTAAACAAGTGTCATTACATCATTTCATTTTTTTTTAGAAATTCATAAAAAAATGAAATATAGCTATATAAGTCATTTTATCTCCTCCCTCTTACCTCTTTTATTCATCTCCAAGCCTGTACAAAACTTTAAAAACACAAAGAAGGAAAAATCAAAGCAACAACCTCCTCAACAATTTAAAATCAAGACCAAAATTCCAGTAAAAAAAAGTTGTAACCATTCTTTTCAAAATCTCAAGCCAGAAAAAGAATTTCAGAAACAACTTCAAGTCTTCAACAAATAATTCAAAATCAAGAAGGAGTCAACTTTAACAATTAAACAAGAATCAGGATCAACTCAAAGAATTGCAAACTCCATCTTTAAAGTTGCAGACCAGAGATCCCTTTTCTTCTCTGTTTCTATAAAAAAAATGTAAGTAAAATCATTTTAAAAGAATTTAAAATTGAGTTTGTGTTAAGGAATTAATCAAATCATTCCATCAGAAAACTAAGCAAGCTTATATAAATTAGTTGCGGATAAAAAGGTTCAAGATCATAATTTTAAAACAGTTCCAGACTTTCAACTTTTAAAACCAGAAAGCTCTCTGTTCAACTACACAAGTGAGTAAACTTTTTAGTAATCTGGACTTTGTTGCCTGTTGTTTGTAAATCAAGCCTGAAGTGAAGTTGAATCTATCTGCATGTGTACAAGTTTGTTTATATGTATACGAATGTGATGTGCATGTCTGAGAACAGACATACGTCTCTGTTCTGAAGTATAACAGGTTTCAAAAACCTGTTAGAAAATGAAATTCTCATCCTACAATCGTTGGTAGGCATCAATGTCTAAGTAAATTTTGTTTGTATGATTGGTATCTTGGTTTTAAAATAAATTTAAAAAATTAAATTATCAAGAGGTTAATGGAAATCAAGCAAACACAGTAAAACTCTGAACTAAGTAAAAATTCAAATATCATATCATCTTGTTTCAATAATATCATCAAAATCGTTATCAAAAATTTTGATTTTTAAAACTTAAATCAATATTTTTAGTTATGTATTTATGGAGAAATCGCGAGATGAACAGATTTGAGTTTTTGGGAAAATTACGGTGGTCGGCGACATTGTTCGTCTCCTGATCGGAGCTGTAGCTAGTCGGGAGGTCATAGAGTCTGGGAAAAAAATAATCAATGAATTTTTAGATCACCGTAGTAGGTGATCGGAGTTGAATTAGGTTTAAGACCAATGTTGTGTCAAGGTCATCGGACATCGTGGAAGCTTCGAGTCCATTCACGTGATCTCCGATGGCCTGAGGTGATTGAGCCAGGCAATTCTCCGATGATGTTTTTGCTGGGCTTGTTTGGTCGAGATGACTCAATCTCGTTTTCAAATTTAATTCATGTTTCTGGATGGCTAAATGGCTTGGGGTGATCGAAGGGAATTGTTCGGCAGTGGTTTTGGAGGCCGAAGCTCTGGCGATTGATGGTGCACGCGCATAGGCTACAGGGGTGTATCAGTAAACATGTTTGGTAACGAAGGGGTTTTAACTTGAAGTTGTCTTCGAGGAAGTGGGTCTAGGCTCGAGCTTTAACTCGAAGTGTTTTTGTGTTGCACCAGGTCTTTTTCTAAAACATAAATAAATTTAAAATTGAAAGGTGGCTCAGGTTGGTTTGGGAAAAACTCGAAGTAATTAGCACGTTTTCTCGGGTATGTCTCAGGTGAGGCTCGGGTATATAGATTTTGTGAAAGGCCTAGTTCTAAATTTTTAAAACGTAGTCAAGTTTTAAATTCTAATGATTTTCTTAATTTATTTCTGTTAAAATAATTAAGGTTTTGGTAAAGATAGAATTATTGAAGGTTTTTATAATTTAATTAGGCTAAAGTGTTTAATACATATATAGCCTTAATTTTAAACGTTTATTTTAAATAAACTTAATTATTAAAATTAAGTAAACAATTATGAAAAAAATGAGGTGTTTTCTAAACATTAATCCAACTTTAAGATCTTAAATTATCTAATGTGATAATGATGGCTTATTAAAGAAGGTTGAAATGATAATTAATGTAATTAGTAAAGATAAAATGATTTATCTTTTTGTTAATTAAGTAACTTATCATTTGATAATATAATTACTGAAAGAATAATTACTTAATTACTTAACATTAAGAGTTAATCAAGTTAATAATTAAGGAAAATTAATTTGTAATTAAGAATTAATTAATGAAAGTAATTAATATTTAATTAATTAAACATTATAGATTGATTAATTAATAATTAAGGATTAATTAATTTGTAATTAAGAACAACAAATCAATAATTAAGGATAATTTATCACTAATTAAGAATGATTAATAAAAGTAATTATGTGATTAACTAAATATAATCACACGATTAATTCACCTTAATCGTAGATGATTGGTTATTATTGAATGGCTTGAGCTGATTGATACCCTGTTATGTGACATGATGCTTTGTGATATAAATTGCTTTGTGCTAAGCTGTGATATCTTTGAATGTTTCTGTGTGAATGTGAAAACCTATTGGCCCGTAAAACGGCTTTTGAATTTCGATGCGACAGGGAGTTAGATTCCAGTTGGTTATCCGAAACCCCATCGTACCTGTGATTCTTTGTGAATGACATATCCACATGTTTTTAAATTGACGCTCACTATTCGGTTTAGCCGGGAGAGAACCTTTATGTCATATAACCCATTCCGAATAGTGATACTACGAAGTGGATACCATTTGAAGACGGTGGTGAAGACCGGGTGTCTTCGAGAATGATAGGGTAACCTGAAGAATGACTCTGCACTGAGTTGCTCTAGTGTAGAGATCTCCATATGTGATGGGGAGTCCGATCGAGATTGTGGATGCCCGGATTGCAAGGGCTTCTTCAGAAGTGCCTTCGGTTGTTTGAACCCGGAACAGACTTGTGTGGTTGTATGTCTGACATTACATTTTAATATATAAAGCAAATATCTTTCAAATACATTCCTATTGGTGGTGGAGAATTTATTCTCTTAGCTTAACACCCTTCTCTGAGACGTATGAGCTCAGAGGTTATGTAGTTGAAGGTTATCAGTAATATACTCCCAACTTGGTAATGTGGCATCCTAAGTGCTGCTGATCATTTGTTGATCGAAGCATGGCTTTTGTGAAAAGCATAGCATTGTGGACGAGACTTCGTCGAAACTCACAACCCGATAATGGTCAAAACAGGAAAGATGTGGCAAGGGTATTGGGGGTAGCACCCCTTAGGGTATGTGCATTTCCTTCTGGATAGAAGTGGTATCATGGTATGGAGCCCAGATACTTAACTTATGTTAATATCGCAATTATGTAGCTTTGTGATTGTTGTTGTTAGGGCCTCGGATAAAGGTTGGTTACAACCGGGGGATGTCATACTCGTGTCAGTAGTTGCCTAGTTACAGAGGTAACCCGACCTTGTATTGGCAGAGATCCAGTTAGGTTCTCGGGGCGTCCCTCCAGAGGCGTACCTATGTGGTCCAGGAAGTTGCTTAGCCTGACCATTTGTTGGAAATTCAATTACCTATACGAACCCAATACGATTTCAATTGTATAACCTGCCATTCTCAAATGGTAGCTATAATATGCATAGTATAATGGTATCTATGCTCGCTAAGATTATTATTATATTTTCGAAATGTTTTTCATACTATGCACTAATAGTAATAATATCAAAAGAGTTTTCTCATATTAAGCATATTTGACTATCATAAGGAGAAATCTCCCCCAAGTGTGCGATTGCATTGTGTGTGTGCCGGGAGGCCTTATGGTAGTTTCATTTTCCAAAAGCATAAATGGTTTTCTTTTAATTTTTTTTATTCAATCAACTATTTTTGTTTACTAATACCAGTCCCATGACTGACCCGGAGTTTGTTGTCCCCTTTCTAAAGTCTAGGTGCCCATAATTTTCTCATGGGCAGCCTAGAAGCAGGTTATCCGCGTTTTGGTGCTATCTTGGAATCTTTTGAAGTCTTTTGGTTTGGAAGCTATCGGATTTTGAAGCTTTTGTCTTGGAGATATTTTGGAAACGGATCTCAAGGTGCTTAGTTTGGAAGCTTGCTATCACTCTCTTCCCTTTGAAACCTTTCTTGAAGTGTGATAACTTGTTGTTCCGCTGTGATGTTCTATTTTGAAGTTGTGTTATATGTATAAAAATACTCTGATGTTGGTGATGTTGTTGTAATGGATATTGTGATGATGTTATATCCAAGATGTTGATTTATGGTAGTTCATTTTATTTTCGCTGTTTATATTCATCTAATGTTGTTATAAGCTCCATCCGAACTGGGGTTCGACGTTTGAATCTCCAGCAGTTGAACATAAGTGAGGTGTTTGATGTTGATTTTCGGACACTGAATTATGGGTCATGACATACATGAATGATTATACACTCATGCTAGGATTGAGCTCATTTGAGCATGTCTACAGTACATACACATTGCACTATTGGTTGTGAGAACTTGGTGGTGTAACATAGACGTATTGCGAGTTACGCTATTTGCCCCTTGGAAGATTTTAAGACGAAATCCTTTTTAAGTAGGGAAGAATGTAATACCCCGTAACATGAACCATAAATAAATAAAGTAAAGTAAATTAAATATGATAAGGATTAGGTACAGAAATGTTATAAAAGCTGGAATTTGACCACGAAAGTTACCATTGGGTTCATGGCGAAATTATGATCTGCTTCCATATATAATATGCTGAACACGGAGCTCAAACAAATAATCTATGAGCATTTAAAGTTTTCAGATTTAAATTAATTTAGTTGAATTCAAATTCAAACAAGAAATCAAATTTAGGATTCAAATTTCAAAAATTAGCTTGGGGGCTAAGTAAATGTTGAATTAACGCTTAATGTTAAAAAGTTAATCGGGGAACAAAATAATATGGCAACGGAAATAAAATAAACGCCCTTGAATAAAAGAGCAGCCGACTTGAAAAGGTCAACTGGTCGACGGGTCATCCAAGGGCAGTCGGCCACATGGCAATGGCAGTTGCCATTGGCGACTAGGGTTTTATGCTATGTTTTATTCGGTTGTTTGCTACAGATTTACCCGTTTCCTATCTACTTTCATCCTATGGTTCTGGTATGTTTCAACTCCTATAATTAAAACCCTATCCTCTCCACTTTTATTCATATTATTTTGGGAAACACGATGAAACTCTAACATTGCTATCTCTCTAATAAGATTCATAAAATCCATAGAGAATTTAGGTAAGGATTCAACCAATTTCCTATTTTTTCTTCCTCCTCCACTCTATTCTTATCCTATTCTTCTCTAATTATTTTGAATCTAATGAATATATACCTCCTCTCTATTGTATGTGTGTATATATATCAACAGAGAGAGATTCGAGAAGAGATCGAAAGGCTACAAATCCATTTAGTAAACTAATGCTAATTTGTGAGTGGAAACCATAGTATTTCTTTTCAGCAATTATTTAGTGTATTTCTTTTGGATTTGAATATGCCTTAGGTATTTTGGGATTTTGAAAATATGATAGATAAAATCCCCTAAAATTCCTTTTTATTTTGAAATGTCAATTTTATGTTAAGATTCCCAATTATTTATGTTAATTTGATGGAATTTGTTTCTTGCATGCAATTTTTGATAATTTCACAGCTTATTCCACTTCTCCTTCTTTTTTGGTCAATTTGTGAGCCTTCAATAAAACTAGGAGTTAGATTATGAATTCTGTTCCTAATTTACACCCACTTATTCATATCTATTTCTTTATAAAAAGAGAAGTTGAATAGAATACGGGATTTAGATTGCAATTCTTATTGTTAAAGATATTCCATTGAATTGGTGTAATAAATTGAGTTTCTATTTTATTTACAAGTCTGTTATTGCAGTTTTGGTTAAGAATATTTATTCCCTATTTTGGGCATTAGAATTCCACGAAATCTTAGGAAATTGAAGAAAAAGGACTTGTAATAATAACTGATTAGGGAATTGACATTTAACGTTATTTTAGAGTGTAAAATCCATGCGTTTGGAACTTATTAGGCGCTGATATTTATCTATTTTTATTACGTAATTAATGTATATCTATTGCATATATGGCATAGTTAATTAGGCATTCACTTACATTTATTTTCCCCATTGGGAAGGCAACTGATTTTGAGGAAAAAACTACAAGAAACTATTATTTAGCCTAATTACTAATTTAAGGCATAATAAGTAAGATTCCTTATAAGGCCTTGTTTATGAAACGGTAAGATGGGCGGAGTGGATGTGTATAGATATATATAGAGTAATTAATTTATGGCTAAGTCATAGGGATGCGAGGTCAATAGAATTATGACCTTCACTTTGAGACCACCAGTAGTTGTGTACACTCTTATGATGTGATATATCCTTATAATAAATATTTTTAATGACATGGGGTTAGTTCCAAATTCTATAGGGAAATCCACCTAGCTAATCTGGCTACCAATTTCTACGAATAACGGACTAATGTGAGATGTCATTATGGGTATGGGCTATAGGACGAAGGGCCTGCTTCGAGGTATGAGGTATTAAGCAGTTGGATCCACCTTTTTCCCCAGATGAAGTATTAAATGGCCAAGGGGTTACATTAGGTGGTATCTCTAAAGGGGTCCATTTTTGGAAATAAGTCTTAAATGTTGGGGTTTGCCTATTTTCCACTTGGAAGTATTAAGTGGCCTATGAGATTCCATATGATGTCAACTGGATAGTACCATTGAGAAGCACGCTTCCGAAAATAGGCCTTACATGACGGGGTCAGCTTATTTTCCACAAGGAAATATTAAGCGGCTTGGGTACCGTCTCTTATATTATTAGCTATTTATGACGTATGATTAGGATATGGGTTCTACTTCTGGAATAGAGGGTATTAAGTGGTTAGACTCGACTCCTTTCCTTATAAAGAAGAAGTAAATGATTTCAATGGTTTTACATTCGTAGACATATTCCTATTTTGAAATATACTACCCAAGTACTGAAAAGTTAAGACTCGAGGTTTTTATTCACCGGACACCTGTTGTTATGACACCCTCCTCATTACCACACAGGTTAAGGATGAAGTGATTGCGTTGACGATGCTTAAAGAATAAGAAGTTAGGCAAGTGGTAGTATTTATTATTATTTTCTTTCATGTGTACCCGTAGATCTAAACGATTTTTGTAAATATATTATATTATGGTTTTTATGAGATTTTCTATTATGACATTTTTCTGGTTTTGAAATAAATAGATAAAATTTACTATTATATTTTGTTCTATCCGTTGTGAGTTCTGAAAGTTTATCTATGGCTCTGCAATATTATTTCTTTTTACTACCAACAGCTTACGTTAGAATAGATCTAAATTTCCATGGGCCTTTTCTGGGTTGAAATTTAGGCCTGTTCCGGGGTGGGTTCCTACGGTTACATTGCTATATCTAAATAAAAATATACTTCTTTGCGTTCTTTGCTTAGCATATGAATTGCATAATTTTTGGTAGCGATTGGATGACATAATTGAAATAAATTGTACGCCATGAGTTCAATTTGTTTGATAGATGAATTTCTTGAATTGAGTGTTTGAATATATAATTGGATTTGATTGTCAGTTATTGGAAGTGCATGTATGTTGATAATCATCAAAATACACTCAATTTTGTAGTTAGACTACATAAGCTTGATTGGTTTGCAGTTCCTAGAGCATGATAACTCCAAGCATGTACAATTTAATTTCCTTGGTTTTAATTCTTAATTCTTGCATTGTTTCTAATTCTTTGGCATTGTAATTTCATGAAATTTTAATTCTATGAATTTGGGGTTTATTTTGTTTTGATTCCTGATTCTTGGTTTGTAATGCAATTTTTGCTTGTGATGTCATGGACTATTAATTCTACTAATTTAGGGAAAATTTTCATAATCACATAAATATTTTTATATATATTAACCTAAGGTATTTTTGAAAATAGTTTTTGAATATCATTTCGTAAGACAGAATTTAAAGAACCACTTTTAAAATTCTATAAAAATTTCCTATGATAATATTTTCAAATTCAAATTATTATATGATCGAAATATTTAACAAAATAATTTTAAAAAGTAAAGAAATAGTATTTCAATGCTATATTTAAATAAGAAGAGTTTTTTGTATATAAATATAGTCAATAGACTTGTTTTTAACCGATTTCCAAAAAAACTGATGTCATATAAAATATTACTTCTATGAAATGAGAATTCTAATTAATCGACTTAGTAGTGCTAATGGTATGGAACATTAGTATCACCATATCGATTAGTTCTTTGACTTTTTCGAAAGATTATTTTAGTTTATGAAGTGGAGTTTACTATCTTACTCAAAATATTAAAGAATCACCAAGCGGTTATAGGACATTAGGGGAATCTTGTATATTTAGTATTGGAAAGTATATAACACTATAGATTAGAAATGATCACTCTTGTGATGTGGTGACTCACCTTTAGGCTTGCTCATTATTTGATGTTCATCTTTTCATATTGACTTGGTTTTGGATTCGTCTTCGACGTTCTCTTATGTACGCCTTTGGTTTTGGTGGCTCGCTTTTAGGCTTGTTCACCAACGTTCTTTCATGTTAGTCTTTGCATGTTGACTTATTTTTGGATTTATCTTCGACGTACCCTTATGCACGCCTTTAGATGTAGTGACTCGCTTTTAGGCTTGTTCACCGACGTGCTTTCATGTACATCTTCGCATGTTGACTCGTTTTCAAACTTGTCTTCGACATACTCCTTGGTATGCCTTGGGTCTGACGTCATTATAACTCATTTTCATGCGGGTTCTTTAATTTATGATATGTTTTGTGAGATTTCTATTACCATATTTTGAGATTTCTTATGATAAGCAAATTTATGGATTTATGACATGGTAATTTGACGAATTTTATGCTTCTTTTAATTATGAAATACTTTCATGTTTATTTTTTGGTTTTGACTTGCTTTCAGGCTCGTCTTTTGGGTTCGACTTGCTTTTATACTTGTCTTTTGGGTTTCACTTGCTTTCATGCATTGTTTTGATTGTGAAATATTTTGATTCATCTCATTTTGGTGTTGAATTAATCGAGTTAAACCATTGTTTATTTAGACTTTGGTATATTATAGAGCTATGGCTACACTATTTTGATTCATATACGTTATACACCATGATCTCACTTTTATTGAATTAGAATTAGCCTGATTCATTTTTTTATAATAGTCAGGTCAGACTGTGAAATTTCAAGTACCGGTGACCTTTTGATGTTACCTTACTTAGGAGTTAGTTATGTCTATGATATCTATATGTATCTTTTGGGTCTAAATTATGTACCGGTGATATCTTTTGTTGAAATTATGACTCATGTTATGTACATATTATTTTTGTACTAGTGCTTGACTTGTATATTACGTAGGTCTAGTATTTTATTTTATAGACTCGCTTTTGTATGTACTTTCTTGTCGATATTATATATTCTGCTGTGTTCTATGATTATGCATTTTCTATGACTTATATATTATTCTGAACTTCTTTTTAATCATCATGTTTATTGCTTTGTGCCGATACTGTACACGTCAAAAATTCAGTACAAATCCTCAAAGTTTTGGTAAGAAATACTTGTTAATGTTAGCCCAAGGGAATATTCACGCTTGGTCGCTCCTAGCTAGCCTTGTTCTTTATATTAGCCGATGATTTTACTTAGTAATAATCTTTGTTAGTATAGGTATCGAGGTGGGGCGTTACAATAATGGTCGACGGAAAACCAAAAGGATACTTTGGCACAAATAGGGACTTAAGGCAAGGTGACCCACTGTCCCTTTATCTATTTTGTATAGTAATGGAATATTTTTCTTTATTAATGGAGGAAGGGGTAGTAGAAGGCAAACTTTAACCTTTATCTAATTTACAGCCTGGTATACTTCATCTTCTGTTTGTCGATGATGTAATGATATTTCTTTTGTCCACAATTGAAAATGCAATACATACATACACACACATACATACATACATACATACATACATACATACATACATACATACATACATACATACATACATATATATATATATATATGGCATCAAAATTAGCCACCAACACCTAGTTATGTGAAAGCACCAACATCCAGTCACAGATCTCAGATAGTAACTAATGTAGAGAATATAATATAAAGAATAACCAAATTAAAAATGGAAGCAAGTAAAAAGAGACAATATTTATAGTAGTTCAAGCAACTCCGGACGTCCACCCCAGAATAATCCTTTTTATTATACTGTAGTTTGTTTATAGTTGCAATTCAAAATCCAAGAATAAAATTGACAAAGTGTAGCCTAGGTTCAAGATAAAGAGAAGTAGAAAGAAGATTCTTTTTCTGATTCCATGTCTGCTGTATTTTTAGTGGAAGACCTGCATGGATGGGGATAAAATTCTGATGGAAGAACCTCCAGGCGATGATAAGACCACTCAAGAATTCTCAGGCCCATTGGGGCTCACAATAGGGATCAGTATCGATACTTATTTTCACTTCCAAATAGGGTATGATCTCTTTATAGGGTTCCCCATGATATTAGTTACATGCCCTCCAAATTTTGTGCAATTCTGACTTACAATTTATGAGATATCGCATTTTCCGTGAAGTGGTGTTGCATATATTTGACTTCAACCGATCCCTTTGAAGGATAGGAGCCAATCCCTTTGATCTCCTGGAAATGACATGAGATACCTTGGAGAGCTTCTCCATGTTATATTATGTATAGCCTCAAAGTTTCATGCTAATTGGATTAGGAGAACTCGAGTTCTTGATCGATCTTTGCTGCAATATGGTGTGAAGGCTGATTATAGCTGCCCTATGAAGGGATAGGGGCCAGTCCCTTCGATTTGCTCCAAATGATGTGCGATCCATACAGGTTGTTCCGCATGTTGTAGTTAGCTTGCCCTCCAAGTCTCATGCCAATTTGATGTGTAGATGTTGAGATATTAAACGATCTTTGCTATAAAGTTGGGTTTAGCCGATTCCTATATCTTCATCCTATTGATGTTTGATCCCTGGGTCCCCATGTCTTGCCAACAAAATAGCATATGCATTGAACTGTTGGATTTTGAGATATTAATTATTTTTCATTGAATTGTACTTGTTTGGCTGAAATATGTCGATCGCATTTGTACCGATCCCTTTCTTAGGTGAAATAATTTGCCCATAACATGAGCATACAAACTCCAAACAACTTATGGTGCCTTTTTGTCACTTTATACCGGTGGCACCCATTTTAGGACAAAAATTGAGGACATGTACCGATCCCCTGCTTGGGGGAGGTACTAATCCATACTTAAAATATTATGAAGAGTCTATCTCTCAGTTTGGGTCGATCATCGCTTCATATCATTGCCTGCACTTGATTTCTAGATCTCACAATCATCACTCTGGCTACTGGCCTTGATAATCGTGGAGTATGTTGCATTAAATCCGTCTGTCCACTGCCTTGGCAAAGGGTGGGTTAACACACACATACATATATACATACATACATATATATAATAGATTTTCATCATGTTAGAAGAAATTGAAAATTAATCAAACTAAATCTGTATTCTTTAGCAAAAGAGCAAGCCAGGGACCAGAAATGTCTAATATTCTACGTATTACATAGCAGAATTCACCTATCAAGTATCTCGGTGTCCGATTAACATCATATTATATTTATGTAGCACATTGTTCACCCTTGATTAACAAAATTAGTAACAAGTCATAAGGGTAGGATAACAAGTTACTATTAACAACAGGCAGAGAAAAGCTTATTTAAAGTACTACTGCACCAATTATTATGTATTGGTTATTAATCTACCACATTCCATTTTTATTTCTCAAAAAAGTGGATAAAATGTGTGTGAACTTTCTTTGGAGTGGTAAAATTACACAATGCACTGTGTAGACCTAAATTAGAAGGGGGTGTGGGATTAAGGAAATTCTCAGATCTCAATAACACAGCAAGGATCAAACTATTATGGAATTTAATCACTAAAGACAGTTTATGTCCAGATGGATGAAGGAAAAATATTTATCAGAATTACATATATGGGTGGTATCAATTAATAACAACTATTCAGATATAATAAAATCTATCTTAGGAATGAGGGAAATCGCATAAAAATTGATGAATATGATTGTTGTAAATGAGGAAAACACGTCGTCGTAGTTTGATCCATTAATCAATCACAAATCCTTGGTAGATTTGATTAGGTGGAGTAGAGTACACATATGTAATTGTACTCAACATATAGTAAGTTCTAATTTATAAAGGTTCAAATCATGTTAACCATCAGATCAAACTTGTTTAAATGTGGGCCACACGGCCGATCAAAATCTCACGTTTTGCAAATATGCGAGTCGACTGCCTTGCCCTTATGGCCGACTGCTCATGGTCGACCTAGGCTTATTCGGGTCGACCTATGCTCTTTCAAATCGGGTAAATTTGAACGCTAAGTGATTTCAAGCATTTATTTATTTATTTAACCACTTTACATTATCTTATTCCTTAATTTCAATTTTTAAATGTTAAATAACAGTTAAGATCATCGATGTTTAATTAACGTTAATTAATTTCAAATTATTCCTTAATTTCACATATATTTATTTCCGACTTCAAAAATTCAAATGCTAATAACTTCCTCGTTTGAACTCTGATCGGAAAGGTTTATATGAAAGTTGAATAGAAAATCGCCATGAATCCAATGGTGTAGGTTCCTTAGAAAATTTTTGACATTAGCAAAAATCCCATTTTTATTAATTAATTAATTGCCGTAAAATATCGCAGGGTGTTACATTGTAACACCCCTAATTTTAATTAACATTATTCAGGAGATTTAATTAAAAAAATTAAATAGAATAATGTGATGGTTAGAGTGATAAAGGAATTGAGATTTGAAACTAGGTAAGGTCATGCCTTAACTAAATAAATCAGTAATCTTGTTTTAAAACTTAAGCATATAGTTGAATAAGAAAGTGGTAATATAGGAATAAATAAGACTACATAACCCTAAACCCTTATTCCATTTTATTCATGTTTTCATAAATCAAAAATCCAAAGAGCAAGGTCGTCCATTAACCCTAAGGAGAAGAGAGCATAAAATTAAGTAGGGTTTCAAGAGTTAGCTAAGAAGGATTAAAAGAAAGATTAAAATCTCAATCCATCAATAAACCAAGGTGAATAATGATCTATACCATCTCATATTGTTTTATTTTGTTTGATTTAAATTTGGGTTTAATATTAAAACTGAAAGCATTAATGATGATGATACGCCATAATTAATGTTTGCCATGTTTTTATTTAAAGGACGAGTTATGAAAATTTTACATAACAAATTAACATGGTTTTAAGAGTAAAAGCATAGTAAATGATTTCCAAACGTTATAATTTTCGATTATGTTATTTAAAACATTATTTTCGAGATTATTTTTGGATTATAAAATTTTCCGAAGTGATAGGAATTTATTATGAATTTCCTAAGATTAAATAGGCATAAATTAGTTCAATTTATTAATGATGATTAAAAATGGTTTTGGATCCGAATATTTTATATGTCAAAAGAAATATAATTTTGGAATTAATGTGAATTTTTAGGATTATTGCCATGTAATTTTGAATTAAGGAGAAGTATTATGCTAGAGTATGCATATAAGCATTTAATTAATCATGGTTAGTAATTAATTATTTGAAATAATGTTTTGGGATCCTGGAAATAGAGTGTGGCAATTTTTCAGTAAAGAAATTGATAAAGTTTTTATTAGCCAATGAGATTTTGATTAATTATAGAGATTTGGTGAAAAGTAATAACTTTTTATAGTAAGTTGGCGATTTTTATGTTAATTACGGTTTTGCCATGTCGACATTGGCTTTGTCGTGCCATCACTCACCACAATCTAGAGTCGTCGACATGGACCAAAGTAATGCCGCCTGATGTCAGCGAGTTTGACATAAAGTGGATAGGTTTTGATTCTCATGGAGTTTGAAATAGAAAAGGTAAAGAGATGGTCTTTGACATGACGATGTCGATGTTTATAGATGCTAAGTTTTATACTAAGAGGCTTATTGTCGCATATATTTTATAGAGTCACCAACCTTTAGACATTGATGTCAACTGTTTATATAAGACTCCAAGCTTTGGGACTCGAAGACCTAGATGGTCATCGAGCCTACTTTTTTGTCGCTTTTAATATTGTCATCGAGCCTATACCGCTTTTAATTAGCCTTCGAGCCTAACCCGTGCTTTTTATTACCATCGAGCTTTGACATGCCGCTTTTAAATAGTCATCGAGTTACTCTATGCCACTTTTAAAATCGATATTGAGCCTTATAAATGCCTTTTACTAATCTTCGAATTTGAAATAGGCAGGCAGCCTATGTATCATGAGAGTCGATGACATTATTATCATCGAGGCTCATGATGCCGCATGTTTAGTCTTCGAGTTTTAAGAGGCGGAAAGCCTTATGCTTTTATATCGACATGAGATGATGTCGATGTTGATCCAATGAAGATGTTTGAAAGAAAAACCTAATATCATTTTCAATTATGTACATGGAAATATAAAAAGGGTTTTACAAAATAGCATTGAACTTTGAGAATATGAAAATATTATTTCCTTGTAAATTTTAGGAGTTAAAGATATTAACCATATTTCATTAAAAAAATAATTACAAGGAACTAAACTATGGATTTTTATATTAGAGTGTGCATTTGATCAGTCATTATAAATGCTATCGTTATTATATTAACTTCATTGTTGACCCATAACTGCATTTTAGGTTATTAAAGGCAAAATAACTAGCTAGGTTAACCCAATAGTGAATATAAATTTACTTAACTCCTATATGAGTAGAATTGCACCCAGAAAGTAAAGTAGACCAGAATATATGATGCCCAAAACCAAGCAAAAGATTATTGAATTAGACAGGTTCTTAGTTAGCCCATAAAACTATGTTATGAAAAATGTTGTTTGCAGGAGCCAATAGGTTCTATTGATCCTAAACTATGTCCAGAATTTGTTATCAACAGAGATCAATAGTTTCATAGTTAGTCCATGAAAATTATGATTTAGGAGAAGTTATTGGAGAATCCAATAGATTCATAATGATCCCATAAAAACTATGATTGGATATAGTTATTGGAGAGTCCAATAGGTTCATAGTAATCACATGAAAACTATGATTGGATAAAGTTATCGGTGAAAACCAATAGGGATTAGTGATCCCATGAAAACTTTGAAACCGGAAAGATAGTCCGTAAGATTAGAACAGGTTACTAATCAGCTAAAAAATACTAACAAGTTAATAGTAACCCTAAAAACTATAAATTGAGATAAATAGTCAGATGAATTGGGATGGAAAATCCAGGGCACGTTGTAGTTTTGAATATCATCATATTATGTTATGTTTCAACCATTATGGATGCAGGTGCATGGTAGATGGTTATTGTATTGTAGTTAAGATACTAGCAAGGGGAAAACCCGTTTCGCTTAGCGGAATGTTCTCACTAGATATCTAGTTGGTCCGAGATGGTAGGTTATTATTCTTGCTAGACTTTTTGTCCGACCCGAACGTTTTGACTTTCCCCTTAAACTCTTGGGTACTCATTTGAGTAGATCGAGAGTAAGGGTCTTTTAGGTTCTTTTTAGACGATTAAGCATCTGGAGACGTGTAGGAGGCAATCTAGCTAGTAGGAGCTATATATCTATTTCCTATTGTGTTTTGATTCTGCTTTTATGTGGTCAATGGAAGTTGTATTAAATGCCAGATATTTGACTATGATCATCCAATGGGGCGTCTTTATATATCACTCTTGGAATATGTTGTAATAATTATATTTTCTCTGAACATTGCAAAATGAAATGAGAAAATTCTTTTTAAAATTCTTTTTGTTATTATCAAAATGATTAACAAAGTCGCATTTTTTCATCGGAAATTAATAACTATGGATGACTTTAGCATCTGTAGCACTTAGTTTCGGGCCTCAAAATAGAGGACGCTACATACATTCTCTCCCCTTTAAAAATAATTTATCCCTAAAATTCCGCAAGAGTTCGATCATGTAAACCAACGCACATCCATTCTATGCTAACAATCAATTAGTGCGTAACCAATTTAGCAACAATCCATGTACATATGCATAGTGCGTCGCAATACATATGATATGAATGAATAATAATTTATAATTTTCTCCCCTGTACGAATGATTTTTTTTAAATAAATTTCAAAAATGTGATGCTAACATCCTAAATATACTGATAGATCTACATGTGTGCAACTTTTTGAAAAATGAAAAATGGTTTTTCATCCAAATTTTTCACACACTTCCATAAATAGAAGCATAATTCAACCAATTTTTCATCCAATTCCTACCACTCAAGTTCCTAGCACAACGTTGTAAACATTCAAATTTAAAAAAATCCAGTATTCTAAACCTATTTCCTTATGCTGGGAAAGGGTCTAGATGAAAAATTCTATATTTCCATCCTTCTCTTGTATACCATTTTACCTTGTACCTTGAAATCTTTTCATTTGCCCCATTTCTTTTTCATATTTTCCAAGTACAGTTCGCATAATTCAATTTCTTTTTATATTTTTAAAACAGGGTTTATTTCAAAAATCAACTTTTTGGAAACTAACAAAATATGGAGAAAGTGATTTTCTAACTATAATAGCTTTCTCTTTTGTTTCTAATCGTATTTTATTTTATTGTCATTTCTACAGCACGATAAAATCCTTACTAACCAATTTGTCAATTATTCCCCAACGTCAAGCATATGGCATTTCCAAAATTTGGAAATTTCTTCCTTTTTAATTCAAAAATAATTTTTTATCACTTTCTAAAATATTCATAAAAATCTAACCTAAAATCTTTCAAAACATTTTGCAGAGACATTTCATTTTTCAAAGGTATACATATGTATAGGTTTTTGAAAACAAAATTTTCCACATCACAAGAAATCGGAGTTTAGTCAACAATCGAATGTCCATAGTGGACTTCCTTTAACTTACGCAGTAAATTTTAAGTTCCAAAAACTTTTCCTTTTATTCATAATAGCAACCAACAAACAAGTTCAATTATAAATTCCAGCCTTTGATGTATATGGACATTGGCTCATGGCTACTCAACATTCCTCCCCTGTCCTCCCCTTGTTGAAATTTTCTTATCTTATTTCATTTACCTTTTAGTAGTCAATTTACTAAATTTTCTTAATTTAATTCTTAACTTCCAGCCTCTACTATTTTATTTTCTTTTGTATCAGTTGTCCATCATTTCTGAAATTTCCTTATCTTGTTGTTTTCCCATAACATTGTGCTCCATATTGAAAAAAAAAATGAAAGGAACATTTTCTATAATATCATATGCGCCTTTACTCCTAATGAAGACAACTAATGCTAATAACCCATCTAACTAGAACAGCTGTTGGAAGCTACCTTACAACATCAACTAATACTAATGTTATTGTGACTTTACCACTTCGTACTCAAATTGAATGGACCTTCCAACATGCTATCCCTTTGCAATCCTCATATCTTAATTTGAATTTGCTAACATCTTTAAAAAATCATTTATAATGAACTTTGAGTATGAAGTGGTCCATTCAATTTGATTATGCGAGGATTGTAAAGGATGGCTTCTTTGAAGGTCCATTAAATTTGAGTTAAGATGTGAGGATTGCAAAGGGATTAAATTAAGAGAAGTAAGCTATAGGCGAACCTTAAACATCTCTTAATTTACTATCTTCTTACTTGAACCATTTATAATGCATTTGCCTACAGCTTTGTTTAGGGTTCCAAATTTTCCTTTTTGTTTTATTTACCCATGTTCGAAACTTATACTACTTCCTATTGTCCACCTGTAAAGTTTAAATTATAACTTAAAAAATTTCATCATTGTAAAGCACAAGCTATATTGCTCTACCTTTTTCTTTCAATAGAAAATAACTTTCTACAAAACTTACTTTATTGAAATTCTAGATTTTAAAAACTTATGACATCTGCTAAAACTTTTATTTACGCTTTTTTATATTTACAAAGAAACTAGTGAGCTGTTTATGCCATAATATTCTTTAAGAAGAATTCACTTTTTTATTAAAACCTAATTTTATCGAAACCTTTCAATCTAACTAACTAACTATATATATATATATATATATATATATATATATATATATGCGATCCTTTACTTTTTCAACCATTTTCATTAAAAATCCTCCTTTAAGTATACTATTTATACTTTTTCACAGTTCTTTAAAAACTTCTTATTATTGGGTCAGACTCTCAGTGGATTTCTAACAGTTCACTTAAGAACATCTTTCCTTCAAATCACTAACTTGTTCCTTTCTCAATATTGAAAAATTCAATTAATTATTAGGAACCTCCACATCTTCCACTATCTATAACATATGGACTCTTATTTTCTCTTCATTTGGACCTATTATACATCAACGATCGGCAATCGTATGGGGATCTAAAATCATTGGGCTATTGAGGCCCAACTACGGAGCCATGTACCATCCAACTTCAAGGATTTTTCGTATGTAACTATTCTATAGTTGGAATTATTAGGATTTAACACATATTATATTTATAGGCAAAATACAAATACGTTCACTCAACATTTTCTAAATTTTTCAGGACCTACTAACCTAGGCTCTAATACTAAATGTAATAACCTGCACCGAAATGGGCCTGAATTTTCACTCAATCGAAAACCCAAGTCCGCCAAAGTATGGATCATTAGTTTGATATCCCGTAAATAAAACAAAAGAATGCATATCAGAGCTCTAATGAAATAACTTATAGCGGAATAATTTAAAATATAATAGATCACATATGTACCGAGCAAGGTTTAATACTTCCAAAATCAAGTGTCCCTGTCAGCACTGGACATGCCAAACACCAGTATCCGTGCTTCAATCTGTCCTATGGGTTATAATAAGGAGGGGATAAGGACAACGTTTTGGTGATTAGAAATTATACATCTTATACATATCACCAGCTTATGCCAATTGTTCACTATCACGTATTATGTTTGATTATATCATTAGTCGTTTTGACTCCATCCCTGCATACGAATCGTCCCATCTAAACTATATATATACACTATGGTCCCCTAATGAACCTAGATACTGTCCCCTCTAGTACCTCTCGTTCAGTGCCTCGTCAGGATCAATCGCTTCGCTATATCACCATCCATATTACTCGAGGAAATCCTATAATGCGCACCGACGACCTTTACTTTATTAGGCCATATTCTCTTTGGGTATTTCACTACAACAAATGACCCTTTAATAGAATTTAAAAAACGTTATAAAAGGCTATGACAGAGTTTTGCAAACACTGTATAATAACATGCTGTAATAGGCCATGAACCTATAAACCAAATAAAAAATGCTGCAAAAAACACCATCAATAAGGACTTTTGTAGCGTTTTTGAAACGCTATTAAAAATCTTATTACCGACATTTTAAAATGCCATTAAAAGACCCTTATTATAATGACATGCTTGGACATGGTTCAAAAAATGCTTTATTGCCAATAGTGTTTCCTAAAAGATATTAAATCCTTTAATAGCGGTTTCAAATGCGCTATTAGAGGATTTAATAGCGTTTTCAATGTAATTAAAACCTTTAATTGCACACCGTTAAAAATCACTTTTGTACTACATACATATACATTATCACGCTATAATTGGAGAATTTACATAAATATAGTGTAACATTTTACACAATCATGTAGATCATGTTAGACTAATATAACTAACCATTCAATATTCATACAAAATATTGCATAGTATGCTACAGTATTTTATGAACATTAATTTAAAAGTTTACAAGTGATTAAAGATCGTACTACATATAACATTTAAATGTGCAAGCTAAAAAAGTTTATTACCTCAAAAGAACTTAAAATCACTAATATATCGTAGCATGTTGTCATTTGTATGCACCATAAATGAATTACTTATGAAAAAGAAATTATAAAAGAAACAAGTATATGAACATAGTTAGCTTGGTTAATTTTTATAAACTTAGATATTTTATAAACCTAGTTAATTTTTATAAAGCTTAGTTAACTTAGTTAAATTTATATAAAACCAAATTAATTTATATAAAATTAATTAACTCGGTTAATTTTTATAAAATTTAGTTGATTTATATAAACTTAATTAACGTAGTTAATTTTATAAAATTTAGTTGTTTTATATAAACATATGGAATCGATGATCAATGACATATGGAATTTCCTGAAATGAATGCAAATTTGTTTTAAATACTTTAATCAACAATTGCATGTCTACTTTTATTAACTTATTAATTTCTATAAAACTTAATTAAATTTCATAAAGTTATTTAATTTTTGAAAAACTTAGTTAGTTTACTTAATTATTATAAAATTCAATTAATTTAAAAAAAAATTACCTTAGCTAATTATTTCAAACTTAGTTAATTTATTTTTGCTGTTGTTATAAACTAAGTTAATTTTTACCGATTTAATTAATTTTTACAAAACTTAGTTAACCCAGTTAATTTTTATAAAAATTAGATAATTTTTTTATAAACCTTAGTCAATTTTTATAACAAATTAACAAAGGTTTCAAAGTAAAGAATACGATTTTTATAAGCTCACTTAATTTTTATGAACATAATTAATTTTCATAAACTTTAGTTAACTTAATTAAATTTCATAAATTTAGTTAATTTTTAAAAAACTTAATTAACTTAGTTAATTTTTATATAATTTAGCTGATTTTCTTAAAGCTTATTTTACTGAATCAAATTTTATCTCAAATTTAACATCACAAATGTTCCAACTAACAATGTACCTAGCAACATAAATGAGTTGAGAAATTTAGTAGCATTATTTTGTTAATTGTCTATTTCTACGATATTTTTGTAAAAAATATTGGATAGGTACTTATGTAGTATAGCAACAGTCTACGGATACACCCAAACAAATACTACCATACTAAAATACAATAAAATTATATACCATTTGACCAACCTGTTTATTTCTCATCACAATTTGAGTTGTTGCTTGAAAGATAGAGATGCCTGCCAAATGGAATTGCATAGAAATTAAACTTGCGTCAACAGTGTGAAACGACACAAAAATTGCATATAATTATAAGCAGTAAGAAAACTGCACATAATAGCCAAAAACTACACTTGGCAAAACAAAAAAATTGTTACATCATAATTAAGAAAATTCAATGTTTGATATATATAAAAATTGCTCAACATTTGATTTATGTTTCCGACTTTTTGTATTATGGGTTTTGTAACGACCCTAATTTTGACTAACATTATTTAAGACATTTAATTAGATAAATTAAATGAAATAATGTAAATGGTTAAGAGAATTGAGATTTGTCTAATTAGAGGGTAGTTGTGCCTAACTAAACAATAAACAAAAGAGAATTAAAATGGAATAGACAAGGGTAATAAATAAGGAAAAATAGGAATATGTTATATTCTTATACCCTAAACCCTCATACCACTTTCATTTTCCACATTCATAAAAAAATTAAACCAAGTAACCACCATTAGAAGAAGATAAAGGGGAGGATAAGCAAGAATTAAGTAAGGGGGCTTAATCAAATCAGCTCAAGAGAAAATCTCAAATTCCTTAACATCAAGCTAAGGTGAATAATAGGTTACATCTTATATTTCTTATTTTTGATTCTAGATTAGGTTCAAATATGTTTTGCAAAGTATTATGCTATGTTTTGAGTGTTAGATAAGTATATACGCTTATTGATGAATTTTGTTGTTTCATATAGATTTTACGATAAGTTTTAATTTGAAAAACCTATCAAATGACATCCAAATGCCTTGCAATTTTGGTATGAGGTCAGAAATAATATTCTGGAGATGTGTTTCAAGTTTCATAATTTTCTGAATTAATGTGGATTTATTATGAATTGTCTAGTGAAGAAAATGGTTAAATTGGGTTTAAATTAATTATGGCTATTATATGTTAGCTTCGGGTCATAAATTTAAATATGTTAGAATACATATTAAAAGTGATTTGTGATAATTTTTGGAGAATTTTCCTAAGTATTTTATTAAAGATATAAAATTATTTAAGGCATATGACTTAAATGTTTTATATGTTTATAAAACGAGAATGGGCTATTTGTAAATGTTCTAATTTGTTAATTGCTGAAATTAGGCAGCACTCTCAGAAAAGATTTTGAAAAAGAATTGGCAACCAATCATATGTTGACAAACAAAGCAAGTTAGTTGGAAAGAAATTACTTTATAAAGTTAAAAATCAGTTTTGTTGAAGTTTTACTGCTTTGCCACTTATTGCAGTCACCTTGCAACCTCATACTACCGCCTCCTTCTAAGTTGAAACCAATACACATGGTATCAGCTTTGGTACTTAGTGGATTGGAGTTAGGAAAAAGGTATGGAGTCGAAACAGGCTTTCGAAGGGGTTGAAGTAGCTTTAGTAAACTTAGAATCATTTTTTTACAAACGAAGATTTTGAAGGAACTAGCTTTCGACTTGGTCAAACGTATTGGAAAATGGCTTTGGAAAGTGGTTGCCGCTTTTTGTTTTAAACAAAGCTTTCAATGGGGTCGAAACTCCTACTGCCGCATTCTACTTTTTGAAGCAATGCCTTTGAAAGTGGCCTTTTATTTTAAATTTAAAAGCCGCTTCTCCATGTTTTCGAAGGGGTTGGTTTCGACACCAGCCACTTTCTTTTATTTAGGAAAAATGCTTTCAAAAGAGATGCTTTCGTCCCAGTTCTTTAAAGACCCTTTGATATTTTGAACGTTAAACCCAATGGTTTCCAAAGGAATGATTCTAAATGGTTTCGAAACTATGTCCCATAAACTTTTACTTGAAACCAATTCTTTCAAAAGGTTTGTTTTAAGTAAAGGACTTTATTACTTTCGAAATGTATGCAATCAAGGTTTCAAAGGGGCGATTCCCCAATGTTTTCGAAAGCTTTACTTTAGTAATTGAATGGAAGGTTTTTAATGCTTTCGAAAGGCAAGTTCGAAATGTTTTGAAAAGAGGATGTCTATGGTTATAAAGCTTTAGAAAGGACACTTTCAATGGTTTCAAATGGTCTATTATAAATGATTTCGAATTGTATGTTTTGGCCTTTCGGCCAAGTGTTACAAGATAAAGTGGTTAACTTATTTCGAAAGAGGCATTTTCAATATTTTCGAAAGAGATTGTTTAAAGATTTTAAACAAGGGTTATGAAGGTTTTCACCAACACAATTTTGTGTAAAGTATATAACATGGCAAAGAGATTTGAATAAAGCAAAAGTATGTTTTCCTTGTTTAAGTATGATTTAAAGGGTTAAATCAATTTGAAAGAAATATTTTCAAGGAAAATTTGAAGGGTAGTTAACTTTAAGTAAATGACTCCGATATTTGGATATCAGATGGGACTAGTATAGGATCACGCCATATACATTAGCTATAGCCCCTAGCCAATTTAGTACAAAATTCCAATGTGTAGGGCTTAGTCACATGTAATACTTAAATTATGTTACACACAGAAAGGAATATGCAGAGAAGGAGGATAGGTTATTGGTGAGCCCGTTAAACCATTAGGATTAGTTGACCCTAGAAGAAGTAAGTTAAGGACAGACTGTCCGTAAGTGTGTCTAACAGATGTCAGATTATTTATTTTGTCTAGTAGACCTGAGTCAACCAATGGTTAGTAGTTAACCAAACAAAATTATATTGTTCGGACAGATAGTCCACTAATTACCTGATTTATGAGCATATATGATATTGCTATTATTGTTTTAATCAGTTTGATTATAGGATTCTAATTTGCAAATAGATATGTTTTAAAGGGATATTAGTAAGGGAAAACCCGTTTCGCTAAGCGGCGTGGTCTTATTTAATATCAATAAACCGAGATGTAATAGTATTAATCACACCAGACTTTATGTCTGACTCGAAGTTTATGTTTTCCTCTTCAATTCTCGGTTGCTTAAAATTCAATTTGCGTAGATTGAGAGTTAAGGTTTTTCAGGTTTAGTGGGTTGGATGAATAAAGCTTCCAAAGACGTGTTGGAGGCAAAGCTAGCTATATTTAGGAGTCATTTAGTTTTATTTCCGCTGTGATGTATTAAGAGTAATATGTCTATTTAGTGCTCTGATCATCCTAGGGGGCATCTTTATATATCATTCTTGGAGTCATTTGTAATAATTATATTTGAATAAAAACCAGGGAATAGATCATGGGATTATGTAATTTAATATGAAATATTAATTTTGAATGTAATTAGAAAAGTGTTTTAATCTATGCTTCTTTTATTTCATATTCACATGCTTTTGATATTATTATTTCATATTCACATGCTTTTGATATTATTATTTCATATTCACATGCTTTTGATATTACGAATACCGTTAACATTACCGTATTTTTTTACTAGAAATTAATACTATGGATGACTGCAGCTTCTATAGCACTTATCTTCGGGCCTCAAGATAAGAGATATTACAACTTGGTATCAGAGCATAGGCTTATGAAAAACTTAAAAGAAATTTCAAACATAAAATGATTTTGAAAACATAATCCTAAGGAATTAGAGAAAATATTAGGGTATGGAATAATGCTATAGTAACATACTTGTATTAGCAATATATAAGTATATGCCTTATCTCTATTCTCCCATATCTCTTAGGATATTCTTCCATATCGTATAAAGACTCGAATGAATATTTTACAAGATATAGATGTTAGAGGGGGAAGAGTTAACATTGGTGGAGGAAGCACCACAACCAATGGAAATGCTACACCGAAGACTAAGAGAAATCCACGTCAGGCACAAGCTGCCAATGTGGGTGCTAGAATACCGCAAGATGACATGGGAGTACTGTATCAGTTTGTTTGTTAAAATGATGCAAGCAGAAGTTGCTGTGGGGTTAGCTGGAGGAAATGCCCAAGGAGGAAATTAAGGAGCTCCAATGGCCAATAACTATGTTGTTTTGAGTAGAGATTATGCTCAATTGGGAGGAAAGCTGTTTATTGGTACTAAAGATGCAATCAAAGTGGAGAATTGGCTACTTCATTGTGAGAGGATTTTTCTGATTTGGGGCTCAATGATGAGCAGAAAAGGAGGCTCGCTTTTAGACAGCTACAAAAGGTAGCACTGTATTGGTGGAACAATGTTACCGTTGGAGTCAATGAGGAGATTATGACTGGGGCTGAGTTCAAAAAGAGATTTGAAGAAATATTTGTGTTGGAGATTTCTAAACCTACTCTGCTAAAGAATTTTGCTGAGTTGGATCAGAGAGATATGATAGTGCCTAAGTATGTAACCAGATTTGAGGAGCTAGCAAGGTATGGATATGCTACGATTGATACTGTCATCAAAAGGAATGAGTTATTCGTGGGTTAAAGCCTAAGCTTGCTAAGGCTACATTATTGCATGTTAGAGATCCATGAAATGTTGTTGTTGAGATGGATTTCAGGTAGGAAGAGATGCTTGCTTTCCTTGAAGGAAAAATGCTAGGGAAGCTCAAGGATGGTAGAACCAGAAGAAGAAGTTTTTCCATAAGAAAGGGGCTCAGAAGAGTGGAGCTGCTAAGAAGGGGGAGATAGAAGTTATATGTTATAAGTGTGACAAAAAGGGACACTATTCTCATGAGTTCCGAATAGGCAAAGGGAAGAAAGTTGCTAACAAGAAAGGAGTAAGATGTTTCAACTACGATCAAATTTGACATTATAAGAATCTATGCACCGAGCTAGCCAAGGATGGAAAAGGCAAAGTGTATGCATTGGAGCCAGCTACCTCGAGAGAAAAAATAGAGGAAAAGGAAAAAGCTGTGTTGGGAGGTACGCTTTTGATTCATAATGTATCAGTTAGAGTTCTATTTGATACTGTGCATGACATTCTTTTATATCTTATTGTTTGGTAGATAAACTTAACCTAGAACCGTCATACCAAGTTACTTCCTTAAGGGTTGCAAATCCGATAGGAGGGTATGCGACACTTGGGATGAAGTGTGACCTGTTAGATTTTGAATTTTTAGGTCATGCATTTGTTTGCAGTTTGCATGTGTTTGATTTTGTAGGGTTCAAAATTATTTTGGGTATGGATTGGTAAATTAAATACGATGCTAGGATATTTTGCCATGACTGTAGCGATCGGATTATATATTCCGTGGAAAACACTATTTTTGAGGTTAATGCTTTGTTGGGTATTGTGGAGGTGGAAGATGTGTTGGATTGAGTTTCCATTGTTTGAGAGTTCGCAAATGTCTATGAACCTATAGTAGGACTGCCATCAAAATGAGCTACTGAGTTTCAGATAGATTTGCTACCAGGTGCCAAACTAGTGAGCAAACCGCCAAGCAGAATGACACATACCGAGATGAGGGAGCTAAAGGTGTCGTTGGTGGATTTGGAAGGCAATAATTTTATCAGACCAAGAACTTTGCCTTGGGGAGCAACCACGGTGTTTGCCACGAAACCAGATGGATCGTTAAGGTTATGTATCAATCATCGTAAGTTGAATGAGAAGACGTTAAAAAATTGATATCCGTTACCTAGAATTGAAGATTTGTTCGACATGTTGTGTGGAGTCAAAGTGTTTTCCCACTTGGATTTAGCAACAGGGTTCCATCATCCTAGCGTAGTAGAGGATATTATTCCTTTGATGGCGTTTAGAACCAGATATGGATCGTATGAATGGTTAGTAATGCTGTGCGGACTAACTAATGCGCCAACATTCCTTGTAGATATGATGAACCAACTTTTCCGAGAGCACTTGGATAGGTTCGTGTTGGTTTTCACAGATGATATTTTTATATACTCTAAAGATGAAAGAGAGAACGAGGTTCATATTAGAGTGGTACTTAATACATAGAGGCAGCATTAACTGAAAGAGAAATTTTCAAAATGTCATTTCTGGAAGAAAGAAGTGAAGTTTCTTGGTCATGTGGTTTCAGAGAAAGGGTTGTCTGTAGATCCAACTAAGATCGAGGCAGTGAATAATCAGAAGAGACCTATGACAATTATCACGATAAAGAGTTTTCTTGGACTAGCAGGGTATTATCGGAGATTCATTGAGGTTTTTTCGCAGATAGCGGCATCGATGACTAAGCTAACATGGAAAGATGTGAAATTTGTCTGGATTAATAAGTGTGAGGAAGCATTCCAGAAGCTGAAACGCTTATTGACAAATGCACCTGTGTTAGTTGTTCCAGAAGGAATTAGGATTTAGTCTTATATACAAATGCATGTGCAAAAGGATTAGGAGCTGTGTTAATGCAAAGGGGTAAAGTAATTGCCTATGCAACTCGACAGCTTTGACCGCATGAGGTTAAATATCCAATGCATGATTTGGAATTAGCCGCGGTAATTTTTGCATTGAAAGTGTGGAGACATTACCTTATGGGAGAAAGATTCGAATTGTACACGGGCCATGTGTCACCGAAGTATTTATTCTCTTAGAAGGAGCTGAATATGAGACAGCAGAGGTGGTTAGAGTTTTTAGCTGCTTATGACTTTGGTATTAAGTCACACCAGGAAAAGGCAATAAGGTTGTGGATGCACTTAGCAAAAATCATCAGAACGCGGTATTGGCATTGATAGCTGAGTGGAAAGATTTAGAAGCATTGACTACATGCAGAATACAGAGGAGATCAGAAGTTAGGTCTAGTAAGGAAACTGCTATGTTGTCATGTTTAGAAGTTCAACCGATAGTAATCGAAAAATTGCTTCTAAGCAGAAGGAGGATCCATTATTAGTTGAATGGATCAGAAAGTTAAGGGATGGAACAGAGGTCGATAACTTGAATGATTTCAGTCTTAACCATAATGGATGGCTAAGAAAGAAAGGAAGACCATGTGTTCCAAATGTGGGAAACATTAGGAAGGAAGTTCTTGAATAATTCCATCGTTTGAAGTTCACTATTCATCCGGAAGGAACAAAGATGTATCAGGAAATGAAAATAAGTTTCTTCTTGGAAGGTATGAAGGGAGATGTAGGCTTATGGGTGAAAAATTATTTGAACTGTCAACAGGTAAAAGCTGAACATCAAAAGCCAAGTGGGTTACTTCAGCCTTTAGATGTTCCCTTATGAAAGTAGGATTCTATCTCAATGGATTTTATAGATGGGTTGCCAAAGTCAAATGGAGGAAATGAAAGCATATGGGTTATAGTGGAAAGGTTGACCAAGAGTGCCCATTTCATTCCAGTTAAGTCAACCAGGACGACACCTGTTTTTGCTAAGTTGTTTATGAAGAATGTAGTTAGAATGCATGGAATTCCTACTAGTATAATAAGTGATAGAGATTCCTTATTCACTAGCGAGTGTTGAAAGAGTCTATATGGGACTTTGAGTACCAAGCTCAAGATGAGTACTGCTTATCATCTGCAGACAGATGGAAAAACGAAAAGGATTAAAAAAAGTCATAAAATATTTGTTACAAGTTTGTGTGCTAGATTTTGGAGGATTACGGGAAGTCCATCTACCCTTAGTCGATTTTTTGTATAACAATAGTTATCAGGCAAGTATAGGGATGATACCATTTAAAGCTTTGTATGGAAGGCCATGCAAATCTCCCATTTGTTGGTTAGAGACCGGGGATAGGTTAATTATTGGTCCAGATTTGGTTAGAGAAGCTATAGAAAAGATTGAATTCATTTGAGCTAAAATGAAGGAGGAAAGCTTAGTCTAGGCAGAAAAGCTATGCAGATAAAAGATGGAAAGACTTAGAGTTCTCAGTTGGAGATCACGTTTTCATCAAGGTATCACCTATGAAAGATGTAATTCGATTTGGAAAATCAGAAAAATTAGCGCCGACATTCGATAGACCATTTCGTATTGTAGAAGGATTGGGAAACTCACATATATGGTACATTTACAAAGTAGTTTGGCAGGACTCCATAATGTTTTTCATTTTCTCATCTAAGGAAGTGTATTCAAGATCCAGAGACTACTATATCACCGACTATATTTGATGACTTAGTAGTGGAACCGAATTTGACTGCAGTTAGAAAACCAGTTAGCATAGTCACGAGAAATAAGAAGAGGCTAAGGAACAAAACAGTCAGATTAGTCAAAGTGACAACGAGAGAGACTGTACTTGGAAAACCGAGAGCGGGATTTGGGATACTTATTCTGACTTGTTTCATGGTATGTTTTACCTTTATGATTGATTTTGATGAGTACCTTATCGTAATTTCGAGGACCAATTTCTTTATGGAGGTGAGTCTGTAACGATCCTAATTTTGATTAACATTATTTAGGACATTTAATTAGATAAATTAAATGAAATAATGTAAATGGTTAAGAGAATTGACATTTGTCTAATTAGAGGGTAGCCGTGCCTAATTAAACAATAAACAAAAGAGAATTAAAATGAAATAGATAAAGGTAAAGTTAAGGCCAAAATATGAATATGTTATATTCTCATACCCTAAACCCTCATGCCACTTTCATTTTCCATTTTCACAAACAAAAATTAAACTAAGCAAGGCCAACCACCATTAGAAGAAGATAAAAGGGAGGGTAAACAAGAATTAAGGAAGGGAGAATAATCAAATCAACTCAAGACAATATCAAACTCCTTAACGTCAAGCTAAGCTGAATAACAGGTTACATCTCATATTTCTTATTTTCGGTTCTAGATCAAATCCAAATGTGTTTGCAAAGTATTATGCCATGTTTTGAGTGTTAGATATATATATATATATGCTAATTGATATTAATTTTGTTGTTTCATATAGATTTTATGATAAGTTTTAATTTGAAACCTATCATATGACATACAAATGCCTTATGATTTTGATATGAGATCAGAAATAATATTTTAGAGATGGGTCTCAAGGTTTATAATTTTCTGAATTAATGTGAATATATTATGAATTTTCTAGTGAAGAAAGTGGTTAAATTTGGTTTAAATTAATTATGGCTATTATATGTTAGATTTAGGTCAGAAATTTAATTTGTTAGTAAACATATTAAAAGTGTTTTATGGGAATTTTTGGAGAATTTTCCTAAGAACTTTATTAAAGATATAAAATTGTTTAAGATATGGGATTTTGAAAAAGAATTGGCAACCAATCATATGTTAACAAACAAAGCAAGTTAGTTGGAAAGAAATTACTTTATAAAGTTATAAATTAGTTTGCTGAAGTTTTATTGCTTTGCCACTTATAACAGCCACCTTTCGACCTCATACTACCGCCTCCGTATAAGTCAAAACCAATACACATGGTGTCAGCTTCGGTACGTAGTGGATTGGATTTAGGCAAAATGTATGGAGTCGAAATAGGCTTTCGAAGCGGTTGAAGTAGCTTTAGTAAACTTAGAATCATTTTGTTTACGAATGAAGCTTTCGAAGGAATTAGCTTTCGACTTGGTCAAATATTTTAGAAAAAGGGCTTTCGAAGGAATTAGCTTTCGACTTGGTCAAATATTTTAGAAAAAGGGCTTTCGAAGGAATTAGCTTTCGACTTGGTCAAATATTTTAGAAAAAGGGCTTTCGAAAGAATTTGTCGCCTTTTGTTTTAAAAAAAACTTTCGAAGGCGTCGAAACCCCTATTGCCGCATTCCACCTTTCGAAGCAATGCCTTCGAAATGGGCCTTTTGTTTTAAATTTAGAAGTCGCTTCTCCATGCTTTCGAAGGGGTTGGTTTCAAAACCTGCCACTTTCTTTTATTTAGGAAAAATGCTTTCAAAAGAGATGCTTTCATCCTAGTTCTTTGAAGACCCTTTGATATTTTGAAAGTTAAACCCAAAGGATTCAAAAAGAATGGTTTTAAATGGTTTTGAAACTACGTTCCACAAACTTTTACTTGAACCCAATGCTTTCGAATGGTTTGTTTTAAGCAAAGGACTTCATTACTTTTGAAAGTTATATGATGAAGGTTTTGAAGGGGTGATTCCTCAACACTTTCGAAAGGTTTACTTTAGGAATTGAATGGAAGGTCTCCAATGTTTTCAAAAGGTAAGTTTGAAATGTTTTGAAAAGAGCACGTCTAAGGTTTTATAAAGCTTTCGAAAGGACACTTTCAATGGTTTCGAAATGTCTATCATAAATGATTTCGAAAGGTATGTTTTGGCCTTTTGGCCTAGTGTTATAAGGTAAAGTAGTTAAAATGTTTCGAAAGAGGTACTTTGAATGGTTTCGAAAGAGATTGTTTAAAGATTTTAAAGAAGGGTTATAAAAATTTTCATCAACAATGTTTTGTGTAAAGCATATGACATGGCAAAGATATTTGAATAAAGAAAAAGTTAAATCTATTTGATAGAAATGTTTTCGAGGGAAATTTGAAGGATAGTTAACCCTAAGTAAATGACTTTGATATTTGAATACCAGATGGGACTGGCATAGGGTCACGCCCTATATATTAGCTATAGCCCTACCTAATTTAGTCCAAAATTCTAGTGTGTAGGGATTAGTCATAGGTAATACTTAAACGATGTTACAAATAGAAAGGAATATACAGAAAAGGAGGATAGATTATCGATGAGCCTGCAAAACCATTAAGATCAGTTGACCTTGGAAGAAGTAAGTTAAGGACAGACCATCCAAAAGTGTGTCTAACAGATGTTAGATTATTTATTTTTTCTGGTAGGCCAGAGTTAGCCAATGATTAGTTGTCCATTTATTACATGATTTATGAGCATATATGACAGTGCTATTTGTTTGCGCCCAAATTGGTCGCAAACGCCCAATTGCGGATAAAAGCACCCATTCACAATCACATATCACAAATAGCAAGTATGCAGAGAATATAAATATGAAGAACACTCAAAATTTAAACGGATAGCAGTAGAAACATAAGATTTATAGTGGTTCGGCGTTGTAACCTACGTCCACTTTTAAGAATCGTTGTTTTATTGATTATAATCGCTGGTTACAGAGGTTTACAATAGTGCAACCAAGTTACAATAAAGATTTCGGAAGAGTGTCGGCGTAGAAGAGCCAAAAGATCCCTTTTCTGAAACCCTTGGACAAATATTTATAAGTGCAGCTGTAAATATCTCACCCAGATTTCGGAAGACTCTTTCTCGCATATGGGTGGACCCACGTGATCGATCCCCTTACATTTCGACTCCATCCATGATCGATACATACCAAATTCGTATCGTTCCAAAATTGCTCCTTTTGGATTGGGATCGATCATGAAATTCTTGAGGTTATACGCAAGCTCCTGTGAAAATTTAATGGGATTTGGACTTGTAGATTGTGAGATATGATCGATGCTAGTTTGGGTTTGTTGTATGCTGCTGAACTCGTATCGATACGCTCGTATCGATCTCGTTCGTATTCACAAGATGCACTAGATGGCGCGGTGCCGATCCACTTTTCATGTCGAGTTGACCGCTTCCTCATTCAAATGTACTTATTTCATATCGCTTCAGTGTAACCTCCTTCGTACCATACATTTCGTATCCATCAAATGCATTGTCCTTTGTATCGACCACGTATTCTTTTTGTATCGATGCTGGCATATAGACTTTATATCGATCACTTGATGTTGGTTTCGTATCGGTGAAAAGTGATCGATACAAAGTGCAAAACAATTTCATATCGATGGCCTAGGTGATCGATACGAGGCACATGTTAAAATGGATAAATACGAAACATGCGTTGATACTAGTGTATATTCTCTGATGGATATGAAAGGGATCGAGTGCAACATGATGGGTACAAATTGCATTGATACGAAACCAGTAGGGTTTTTTTGATCGGTTGCCATGGTCACTTAGGTGCGAACAAGGTGGATTGAGTGGATGGAAACAAACGAATGTTCGTGGGATGAATATGAAGATTGATACGTGACTGTGACTCGAAGCAGTTGCCTCTTTGACCCAAAGTAAATCTCCAGTGAATTGAAGCAAGTAATGTAGTGACTCGAAGCCACCTGTAAACATGCTACCCCATCAAAGACCCAAAGTAAGCTCTACTATGACCCCAAGTAAACCCTCTGGAAACCCAAAGCAAGCCTAGGGATGACTCGGAGCCAACTCCAAGCAACTTGAAATGACTCGATTTTTGTTGTAACAATGTTTTAAACGTCTTGTGTTGTTTGTTCATCGACTATGCTTTATTTTGGCTTCGTGATCATGTTTATTGTAACATTCTGCCTTTTTTACATTTAAGAAGAAGCACGTGCCAACTCAAACCATACAAAAGGCGGATTGTTATTGGGGTGAATAAGAAAAAGTAGAGAAAGTAAAAAAATCAGCATCTTGCAGTGGAATGACAAATATAATAATCAAATAAACAGTTCATGAAGCTGTTTTACAAAACATTTGATTTTACTTACACAACATAGGTCAGAGTTACACATACCAGAGAATAATAAATAATGCAGCGGAATACATGATGTAGTGAATTGAATATAGTAAAAATAGTAGTACAAATCTTTGTCTTTTCCCTCCAGAAATAAGGTCTTCAAATCCTAAAATGCTCAGGCTCACCCGAGCGAATTGAAAAGACAAAACACTCGAGTCAGAACTAAAAGATCTTATGTAAGTTAAATCAATAGTTAATAGGCAAGGAACAACGTCAAAGATGTTTACGGGGTTTGACATCTCCTATCCAGTGTTTAACATGAGTGTAGTAACTTAAGAGATGCTCGAGATTCACATCTCCTAAGGATCCGTCAAAATATCTACTATCTAGTACAATACGCTATTATAATATGTCTACAGTAAGGTAAAAGTATTAAAATAGCGTTAAGGCGTTGCCTATATCCCTTTTAACACATTTTTATATATTCCCATGGCCTACACAGTACCGTAAGTCCTCCGTAAACTGGAGGGCTATCAGAGGGCACTCCAGAGATATGGTACAAAACAAACTCGTAGAAGGCACGTTAGGGCATATGAACACAGCACATGAGGAAATGCCAGGGTAGATATACCATTTGCGGATCCGGACTGGTGGTAACGCATAGCAGTTACTACCGCCCACCTTGGAACACACTTCCAAATCAAAATCAAGGGTGGCTACAAAAAAATCACAAATCAGAATATAATATCGACGAAGTGTGCCCGATTGGAGAAATGACCTCACTTGGCCCGGCATGGATCTTGATTTTAGTCACATCTATGCTGACTCACGGGAGTCAAGGTCATGTCATACCTCATACAGTAATCGTTCACCAAACATTCCTACTTCATCTCTGGAATCTCCACCACGTACATAGTTGTTAAAGTGGTTTTCAGTGTTGGCAGAGAGTATGACAATATCCGATCCTGGTCTCTTTAACAACCAATCGCTTATTACACACCAGATGGTTCTTTTACATTTCAAAAGTCAATTCACAATTGATATCAAAATATCATATTCTCAAACCATATCACTTTCAAATTATATTCACTTTCAAATCATATTCGCTTTCAAATCATATTCACATTCAAATCATGTTCACTTTCAAATCATATATTAAGATATAAACACCTCTACTTCATTTAATTGAAATTTAGCAAGATAGTTTATATAGTTATAGATAGTTTTAAACAGTTATAGATAGTTAAAGTACTCTAAAATAATTTAAATTAGATTAAAATAGTTTTAACTTGATTTAGGATTGTTGAATATATTTAAAAATAGATTTAAATATAATTAAAGTAGATTAATTAGCTTTAAAATAAATTAATTAGATTTAAATTAAATTAAATTGTTAAATAAGTTAAATTTGTTTAGAAATAGGTTAAAATAATTTATATAGTTAATATAGGCTAAAATAGTTTAAAATTTTGAAATATTAATAATTAGAAAATTTTAAAATAATATATTTTTAAAATAGTTTATATTAAATATGAATTTGGAACTTATATAAATTTAACTATTTATTTTATCTCAACATATCTGGACCATTTCACATTTCCAAATCACAAACCAAATTTCAAACTTTCAATTTTTAAGTTTCAATAAACTATTGAATTTCATCTCGTTTTCAATCCATGTTCAAATATCAATTCAAATTACTCCCATTTCAAAATATTTTAAAGTTATATTTCAAACCAATTCAATAGCTTAACTCCGATATCATTGTACTTAAAACATTTAACTTTAATTTTCAATTTAATTTCTTGAAACAATTCCTTTTAAGCCAATTCACATTTCAACACAAAACTTGATTTTCCAAAAATACTTCAATTTATATAAATCAAATTTTACTTCAAAATATCATTTAATTCCATTCAAAAATTAAGGGTTTTAAAATCACTTAATTTAACCAATCCGGTGTCCGTATATAATTCTCTACCCTAGGGTCAAGTGATATGGATATTTATCATTTCAATCCACAATTTAAAATGTTACGGTTATATATCATTTCAAACCGCAATCCCGAATTAACATAAAATCCATAAAATCGCTAGAGTCTATCATTTGAACCCATAACGATTTTTCCCTATTCTATAAATCATTCAGGTATGTATCATTTCAACCCATAGTGAAGTTGCAGTTTATAACGGTATAAAATACAATGTCTATTCGTCTGATATCAACAATCAACATCCATCACAATCATCATCCAAATCAATCAATAAATATCAATAAATAATATACTAACACTAACAGGTAATTAACTGGCAATTTAAATTAAATAATAAATTAAATGACAATTTGATTCAAATAAATTCAAATTATCTGAGATGACAATTAAAAATATACCAAATAGCTATAAATAAATTTCCAATCACATCATAAATTTAATTTACCAAACATAAAAAAATTTAGAAGTTGTGAGTTGGTTAAAACACTCACCTTTGAATTTAAATCGAATTAAAATCCAATTTAAACCCAAAATTTGAACATTCTCATAATTCATCCTAACTAGCATCATAATGTCCATAATTTCAATACGATCCCAACGAAATAAACCACGCTTGAATCCGAGCTCGTATGAAAAAGTTATGAAAACTAGAATATTGAAAAATTCTGGTCCTGGGTAAATTACAGGTTCAACTTCGGTCTGCCGCCTCAAATCTCCGGTGTTTGCTCTGAATTTTTACGAAAACTACCCTAGACCTGAGTCATTTTCTTCCTGGCTCGAAGTTGCTGCAGGGTTTTTTCCTCTGGAACCCCAAGCGTGACCCGAAGTTGCTACGGATCTGCAATTTTTTTTTGGAATTGAGATTAGGTTTTGGAATTTGGGAATTATGTTTTATCTGCCATTGGAATGAGGAGTTGAGAAGGAGATGTACATACAGGCAATAGAGAAATAACCTAGGGTTTGTAACGAGCTATCTATAGGTATAGCTAAAATAGAAAAGAACGGACATGATTTGGTTAAACAATAAACGACCCAAAAACCCCGTTCCGTCTCTGGAACGAAATTCGATCAACCCATGTATCAAAATAGATGGTTTCGATAATCTTAAAATCAATGGAACAAGTTTCAAGTCCTAATTCCATCGTATGAAGAGGTTATATTCAAATCAGCTTTCAAATTGATTTCATTTAAATTGATTTCTAGGCGTTTCGAGCCCATACGATCAAACGACAAGTCCATCGTTACGAAACTTGAAATCTTATAAAAATTCACCGTTAAAGATCCGATTAAATTGGTTTTGTTGAAATCCGATTCAGTAGCAAAATTGGCTATTTTCACATTAATTAAATAAATTAGTATTAAATTAATTAAATCAAATTCTCAATTCAAATTTTATAATTCAAAATTTCTATCACCTTAAATCACTTAACAAATTATAATCCTCTAAAACAATTCTCTATATCAATTCATTATTGACTATTTCAAAATTTACAGTGTTTGGTTTGCAACTGCCATTAAATTATTAACTATAATTTAATTCCGAAATTGTCTTTACTTGGTTTCAATCTTTATACTCAATCAATTATTACTCAAATAGTCATAGTTAATATTTGTTTTATATTTCATTACATAAATATCCTTCAATCTCCATTTTTATTGGTATTAATTGCTATATTTCCATTACATTGGATTTTGTCAAATTTTCACATAAACTAAAATATAAAGTCTCAATTAATTATTTATCTCAGTTTCATTCTTTTATTAACTCAATTGTTACCTTATGAATAGATTTACATTTCTATTTATTTTACCACAGCCACACTTTCATTTATCTTATTAAATCACATAAGTGTAACATTCATTTGCATTTAATTTCAATTGATTAAATATATTGGTAACAACAACAATCGCCACCATTACTACATTTTAACGCATGTAAGTTTATTATTTGCAAATAAATTTATAACTACTACTAATTTAAATCATAATTAATTACACCTTATTCCATTAATTAACCAACATTTGAATTATCAACTTAACCTTCATTAACTACACAAATTAAGTGGACTGATCGCAATTGATTTCCAATTAAATTTAATAGACCGAATAAATAGGTAACTTACAACAATCGTTACTATAACTTTTAATCACACTTATGAATTCATTATTCATAAACAATTGGTACAATTCTTATATAACCCAAATTTTATTCAATGGTCATTTATTTCATATTATTTCATTTGCTAATTTAATGTTTGTATTTGTTTTCTTATATCAATTTATAACCAAGTATAACAATTTACATTATTTCAATTAATTGTAATTTTATTCAAATTGTTATTAATTATTAGCTTTAGTTATAATTTGTTACTTCATTTCAGTATTCATTTCATTATCAAATTACAGATTTTTATTTCTTTCAAATTTAATTACCAAAATCTTATTAAATTAACAATTTAAACCATTGAAAATTTACGGGTCGTTACATTTATTATTAGTGAAAATCTAGCATTGATCATTGTGTTGTTGATTGGGTTAAATCCTCCTATATGCTGCCTTGCCAAAAGGCGGGTTAACACTATTATTGTTTTAATCAGTTTAATTGCAGGATTCTGATTTGCAAAAAGATATGTTGTAGAGGGATATTAGTGAGTGGAAGCCCGTTTCGCTAGACGACGAGTCTCACTTAATATCAGTAAAGCAAGATGTAATAGTATTATTCACACCAGGGTTTACGTCTATCTCGAAGTTTATGTTTTTCCCCTTCAACTCTCGGGTGCTTAAAATTTAATTTGAGTAGATTGAGATTTAAGGTTTTTCAGGTTTAGTAGGTTGGACGAATAAAGCTTTCGAAGATGTGCAGGAGGCAAAGCTAGCTATATTTAGGAGTTATTTAGTTTTATTTCCACTATGATGTATTAAGACTAATATATCTATTTAGTACTCTGATAATCCAAGAGGGTGTCTTCATATTTCCCTCTTGGCGTAATTTGTAATAATTATATTTGTTCAAAAACCTAGGAATTGATCATGGGATTATGCAATTGAATAGGAAATATTGATTTGAAATGTAATCGAAAAAGTTATTTTAATCTTTGCTTCTTTTATTTCATATTCATGTGCTTCTGATATTACGGATACCATTAACATTATCGTATTTTGTCACTGGATTTTATCACTGGGTTTATGCAATCTATGGATGATTGCAGCATCTGTAGCGCTTAGCTTCGGGTCTCGAGATAGGAGATGTTACTGGTTCCTATAGCCAAGGTAACGAGAACATATTATTATTCACATATCAGTCTAACATACAAGGGTTGCCTCTTATAGATGGAGCCCATCCTGTTTATATAAATTTACATAGGTTACGCCACTAATAATATACCACAACAAAAATACGTATATGCCACCTTTGAGTCAACCTAGTAGTGTATTTTATGATGGTATATTACAATAGGTAACATGTAGGGATGTGGTTAAGTTAGTATAAACATGACTAAAAATAATTGTTTTTTGATTGATATTGGTTATCTCCAACTGTTTTTTGACTTCGTTCCTGAAACAGTAAGAGAACTTGACTTCAATGACTTCAGCCTGATTATGAATCTTTATCTTCCATGCTCATTGAAAAGCCAGCAAAACCTGAAATGTTAATTTTGGCACTACTATCCCATGAAATAATGTTGTAACTCATTTTTGATGTAATTAACATCACACATAAATTCTAGAAAGATAATACTTATGATGTTTAGTAAATATAATTATTATAAAGAAGATAAAATTTGAATCGACGTTCTCTTAAAAGACCAATAAATCGTCGCATGATGACTAAAATCAAGACAAATAATTTGCACCATAAAAGAAAGGCAAAAACAATGCCAATACAACCGCAATTGCACGACAAGGTACTCCTGTTAGAAATTTAAGGAGCAACCCCAAAAATTATTACCTAATGACAATTATTTGTTAATGTTATGATATAGACTCTAACACCAGGCATTTAGGTTTGTTCAATTTGAAAGCTAAGCAAAAGCCTTCCTACAATACATGGGTCGATTGCCTTGTCATATGGTCAAACGCTCATGGTCAACCTAGGCTTATTCAGGATCGACTTATGCCTTTTCATATTGGGTAAATTTGAACGCTAATTGATTTCACTCGTTTTTTATTTAATTAACCAATTAATGTTCCTTTATTCCTTAATTTAAATTCTTAATCATTAAGTAACTGTTTAGTTTAACGGTGTTTAATTGACGTTAATTAGTTTTAAATTATTTCCTTAATTACATAAATATTTATTTCCGACTTTAAAAATTCAAACGCTAATAACTTCATTGTTTGAACTCCGATCGAAAAAGTTTATATATGAAAGTTTATCAAAATATCGCCACGAATCTATTGATGTAAGTTTGGTAGCCAAATTATGACATTTGCAAAAATCACATTTTTCACCGTTTATTATAAATTAATTAATTTTTGTTTCAATTAATTACCATAGAAAATCTCGAGGGGTGACATGGTCTAGGTGGATAGCATAAGAGAGGTGGTGGCATTATTTATTTATGGGTTGCGATGATGTGTTTATTACTTTCTGGTTTTTTATTAGTATGTAATATATGAGTTGTAAAATAGAGAATGTCGTGCTCTCTTTTCTTATCATATTGGTAAGGTTTTACAAGGAGGTGAATTCTCCATTGGTTCTGATAAGTCATTGATAAATGACCCATTTTCATACATACACTTAGGTAAAATGAGTTGAACTTGTTTTATGACTCAAGGACGAAACTTTGAATGCCTTGAATCTCATGTTAGTTAGTTTAGTTGGTGGAGTCGTTTGATCTAAATCAAGTTGGAGAGGATGGGAACTGGGGAAAATGGAGTTGTTGGGTATGGGAAATGGTGCAAATCGATCCATGACGATCGTCCTTGGTCGTTCGGTAAAGCTTTGGACTCAGATGACTTCGGAGTGGGTGATGATGTGTCGATTGTTATGGAGTGATGTTGTCGTTTGGGTGTATAACGACGATGATCGGTAGTTCTTTGGAGTTGGAGGATTCAGAGTAGTGATTGAACTTTTGGACATGGTGAATTTTGAAGCGAATGGATCTATTAGCAAAACGATCATATGGATGGAGTGGAGACAATGATCATTTTAGAAGGCTAAGAAGAATGATTGCTGGGAATGAATCAATCAAAAATGATCGGTAGGACCAGGCTTAGGAACATCGATTGGGGTGAAGCTTGAACGATCAGTTTAAGAGAGTTAAGTTGAACGATCGGTAGTGAGGCATGAGGAATGATCAGTGTTGCTAAAATGAATGATCGGTTGTCTGCACATGAACCTTAAGAGTAGAACCTAATTAAATAAACTTGAATCCAATGATGAGCTTTGCACATTCAAATGAACTCATATGACTTGCATAAAACTTGAACTGCATATTCGGTAATATAACACATTTGAACTTTGACATGAACTAATGCCTCAACTGTTCTCTTGGAGCTTATCAGTGAATTGAATGTAAAAATTGAACCTTCACTTGCTAACAATCGATCGTGAAACTCAAACTACACCGTTCCCTAGTGACATAGAGAAGTGGTTGAGACGGTCAGGAATGACAGTCTCTCCGGTCAAACCTCGAAGTCTTGTCGTCTTTTCCGTTTTTAATTCTATACAGCTTATTACTGTATTGTGTAACACTTCACCACACCATACTAGCACTCACTATACACTGGAGGGTACATGTTACTTTATTTAATCATGATTTTGCTAAGTTTAATAGCAATGGGTTCTAGACGTTCTGGACGTCTTGCAGCTACGCGAGCTAGACCATCTTCCAGCGTGTGGAATTAAATTCTACAACCGAATTTGATAGTCTGTGTTCTAGTCATCATTCAGAACAACCAAAAATCCTAGGCCTACAGTTTGATTTTTCTAATGTAGTTTCTATTCTTCCACCAGAGATTGTTGATCCCGCTCCTGATACTCTAGATGATGTAGTTATTCAAGAGGATCCTACTGATTCCATAGCCTCTCAAATTAAGGAAGACGCCCTTCGTTGAATCTGCATAAGGCATGGAATTTCCTTTTATGATGTCTTAGTTCCGTCGCAGGATGATAGGGTTCATAGACCTCCTGAAAGTTATACGACATGCGATAAATTCATGTGCCGAGACGGATGCATCTCGCCATTTAACTTGTACATCCAAGAAATTCTCCATTATCCAAGGATAGCTCCAGCACAACTTCATTCGAATGGCTACGCTCTTCTCACTTGTATCTATATAGTATTTATGGAGTTCTTGCATCGTCCTTCGACCATCGATGACATTTGGTTCATATTCTCTTTCGAGCGATGAGCAGGGAATCTTTCATTTACATTTCTTGAGTAGGCAAAGAAGTGTCGGATTCTAACTGGCACATGGAATAAATTAAGCACCTTTAAAAGTGAGTGGTTCTTTGTTCGATGTCCACCCGGTTTTGCTTGCTAATGGCTGGAAAGACGTAAGTGCTATCCACCATGTTTATATTAGCGTGGAAAACCAATTTCAGGCCGTACTCCTGACTAAGTAATTTTTTTACAGGCACCGTCACATATCCCAGCGGTAATCTTTATGACGAGGCAGTCAAACTCTCAAAAACGCACTACCTAAATATAGAAACACCGATTATCTCCTCACGGACGAACGCTTTGTTACTTTTGTTTAGTAGACGAGGGCCTTAGCATAGGGCTGCCAAAGGTTGCTCAAACTGCAAGGGTAAAACCACATGCTAAAGTTGTCTAAGATGAATCCACTTCTCAACTATCAGAGCGTTCAAGTCGGTCGCTTGATTCTTTGTCCGGTCTACCAATACGCATAACTTGATGCTTTTCACTTCATTGATGTGAGTACTGATGGGTTAGAATGTCCCATTAGAATTGGCACTAAAATTCAAACTTCTCAAGGGGAAGTTACTCCAATGAGCAAAGCTCCTGCATCTAGTTTTTCAAGGGGTAACAAAAGGACACTTGCACACACTTGCAGCCCACATTGCATTATGCTTAACTTATGCCTTTTAATGCTTAAAGTTAATTGACTTTTGTTTTCACTTGCAGATACGATGGTGAAGAAAAGGAACATGTTTGATTCCCTTTGGGATATACACCACCAATCCTTTGGTTCATGCTCTAGTTCATACCGTCAAGGTGGTAGTCAAGAATATTATGATCCTAGTTACCGCTTCGATCGGGACCATGGTAATCAAGATAGGGGCAAAAGGGGTAAATCATCTCAAGATAAACATCAATCAAGATCCAGGCCCCCCCAAAAGGTTTCGATAAGCCAACTGATCGTCGGGGACCATTTGTCGATCCTTATCATGGTCCCCCTCCCGTTTTAGTTCCTCCACAGCCTTTAGTTCCTTTCCATTCTCAGCGATCTAGTGATCTTCATCGCCAATGAACATATTGCCGCTAACAAGGTCCAACAAGGAAAGCACTGACGTCAAAATCGCTAGTAAAGTTCCTGTAATCGATCCAGTTGCTCGCATGACACAACTTCATGAGGAGTTTCCAAGCCTATGCTTTGAAGGGTTCTTTTTTCCTCCTAATCTGAAGAGGTTCCCAGACCATGTCCAAAAAAAGACTATCAATTGTGTTACCGATATCCATAAGTAGTATCGTGAGTGGATGAAAGCAACAGAGAAAATTTTGAAAGAATCTTTCATGCATGCGGCGCAAATTGAAAAGTTAAAAGCTAGGAAGCTCAAAATAAAAGAATTATCAATACTTTGACAAACAAGTTAGATGCTTCTAAAACCTCTCAAGCAGATGCCGAGGGTAAAGCTAATGCTTCCATCAAATCCATAGAGGAGATGAAGTCCAGTCATCTTTATATGTTCCAGGTGTTACATCATCGAAATCAAGAAATAGCACTCGAGAGAGATATATCTCAAAGTAATGAATCTGTAGCCTTGAAGGAGATAGTGGAACTCAAAGCTAAACTCGAGTACGCAAACAAGGAGAAAGATATTGCTTAGAAAATCACTTAAGATGCTAATGATGAGCTGGTGAATGTTAGACTTGAGAGAGATATGATCGTTGAAACGGCCAGAGATGTTGATGCACTCGTTCAACACGAAGTAGAAGCTGCCAAGGATAAGGGTATGGTAGAGATAATGAATGAGCTCGACCTACTTCCTATTCTTTACAACGCCAACGTTCTCAAGCACAGCAATCTAACATGGCTTGGTAATGATTATCCCTACTAGCTCTGGCGTGCGTGGGAATTTCTTGTTGTAGAGGAAAAGGTACTCCTTAATACTAAGGAAATCGACCTGTCCAGACTTGAAGGTGAAATGCTATTGGGTGATGAACCCAAAATATTGCATGATATCTAGCTTACACTTCAAAAAGAATCTGCTATTGCCTCTTCACTTGAAGTGGGTGATGAATCAGGGCCGGCACAACCTGATGTTATAATTGAATTTCCCTCAGCATCCCAGGCTATCCTTAGTTCCATGGTAGATTATTCAACCATCCCCGGATATGATCCGGCCAGCCTCAGCTTTCTCCAATTCCCGAATGTAGTTTTGAGTCTATTTCGACTCAACTTGGGAGCCATATCGAGGAAGGTATTCTGCTGATGTCTTCAATTTTTCAAAAAGTTGGGGCATTATCAATTGATATTTCTAACCTTTTCGCCTATTTTTTCTTAGTTTTAAATCTGTCAGGCGGCGTTCCTCCTCCCTTGCAAGAACCTCAATTGGGATCACAAGCTGTCATGACAGAATCCATTAAAGTTGCTGCCTTGGCCTCTACTCAGGGTACTTAAGAAGAAACCTTCGTTATTGATGATTAATTCATGCAAGCATTATTCAAGAAAGAAGGCGACCTACACCACGAAATTCCTTTTGAGGAGGATGTCGTAATCACGTGTTCTTCCAACGCTATAATAAGCTTTGCATGAAAGTGCATGTTGAGAAGGAAGAGTTATTGAAAAAGAAGGCGAAATTTGAGCTTATTGATATGGATTTCAATGAGCAGATTCCTATCCCACTCTAGATGATCCCTCCTAGGGGATAATTCCCGCAGATAAGGTCCCCCAACTTCTGATGTTGAGAGTGCCTCGATCCCTCCCGCTTCTAAATATGATGTCGCCTCGATCCACATATCTTCAACTGAAGATGTATCTTCGAAGAAAAGCCAAGGCGAAAAAGGATCGAAGAGAGGATCGAATGGTAGTTCAGATGAAGACACTCCCAACAAATAAAAGAAGGATAGGAAATCCAAGAAATAATCGTTAGGTTGATGTGCTGTGTAAATAATTTGGCTAGCTACCTTTTCTTTTTGTTGGTCGTGTTTGTACGCATACGACCCCCACTCTTACTTCTCATTTTGGACAAACTTGTATTTTGAACAGCAACTTTAGTCTGAGTAAGAATTTTTATTCTTTTGTAGTATTCTCATATAGGCTTGTTTAAATGATCAAGCTATTATGTTTTCTATTTAATGTATTTACGATTCATTGCTCGTTGGGTCGCATATCGATCCAATTTATCCATCCGAAGGCCTGTTTGAGGTCGTGGCCTCGAGTCGTATCAAGCACTAGGCTCGAGCCTTAGTGTTATGCGGTCAAATTTAGTGGTTTGGGTAATAATATTCCTATACCAAGTCTCAGGTTAGTGGAGTCAGATAGTGGACGGTCGAACTCCATTCTTAGTGAGTTTATACTCCTCTTGTCAGTTTCAGGCCGGATTTTATGAAATAGTGAGTGGTCGAACCGCACTCATTTATTTGTTTATACTCATTTTCGCAACTTGGAGATAAAAGTTAATTAGTGGGCGATCAGGTCATACCTTTTTATTCTTTATTTTGTTTACTCCTGTCCGCACTCTGGGGATGAGTGTCATTTCATAGGTGGTCGATCACACCCATTTAACATTTATACTTATATCCACACTTTAGGGACATGAGTTATTTAGGAAACTCTCGGGTTCAGTTCTCTTTGGTTAGTTGTTCTGCCTTCAAGCATGGGGCTTGTCTCAATAAGTGACCAGTCGAATCTCAATCACTCCCGAGTTATGTCAGTCCCACCGAACAATGGGATTTAGTCGGTCGTATATCATAACTAATATGTACTGCAGTGGCAGATCATGGATATGATGGAAAATCCAAAGCTCTATTGCTGAATGGAAAGAAATGACATAATTTGTCTTATTACATAATTGAAAAATAAAATGTTAAAGCAAATCCTGAAATCAAATGCAACTGAATAAAAGGGAAAACTAAGTGAAATAGCAACATAAATGCTCGTTATTCTATGCGCTTGGGAGTGTGATGCCACCAACAGTCGCTTTCTTGAAAGTTCCCTCTCCAATCCTCTACTCAGTAGCATATAGTCCTTCACTAGTTTTATTCATATACGATAGGGTAGGAAAATTCCTTTTTCAAAACAGATCATCGACTTCAAAGGTTCTAGGTTGGACTTTAGTGTTGTAGTATCCAGCGACTCGATGTCGATGTGCAGCTGCCCTCAAATCAGCTTCCTCATGCTTCTCATCTATAAAGTCTAGAGATTCCAAAAGGAGATATTTTTTCTTCTGGGATCGTAATAAATTACTCGATGAGAAGGAACTTCCAGCTCAGGAGGAATAACAGCCTTGGAACTGTAAGCGAGGACGAATGGAGTATGGCCATTCGCGGACTTGTAGGTGGTCCTGTAAGCCCATAGTGCTATCAAGAGTTCATCCACTCACTTGCCTCTCGCTCTTTCCAAATTCATTTTCAGAATGGATTTTATGATTTTGTTCATAGGTTCAACTTGTCCATTTTCTCAAGGGTGAGAGACTGCCGCAAACCTCTTTTCAATAAGATACCAACGATAAAAATCTTTAAATACAGTACTGTTGAATTAAGTCCCATTGTCTATTACAAAAGTTCATGGAAGACCAATACGATCGATGATGTTCCAGACAATGAAGTTGATTACTTTCTTGGTTGTGATCGTGGCTAAAAGTTCCGCCTCGACCCATTTGGTTAAGTAATAAACTGAGCATACTTTGCACTATCTTAAGAGATTGGTAAGGAATCGATAATATCTATACGCATGGAAAACAACCATGGGCTGATCATTTGTGTAATTTCTATAAGTGGAGCTTTTGGAACTTATATATATATCTAGCACTTGTTGCATCACCTTACATAATTGGCAACACCTCGATTGACGGTCGGCCAACAATACCTGCTTTCACTGAGAAAGACTAGCACCCGCTACATCGGATTGAAGTTTGGGCTGGAAAAGAGTGAAGAGTTTAGATTTGAAAGACAATGACTCGTTAGACAAGCAGGAGACAAAGAGCTGAGAGAAGCCAACAAGAAGGAAGTCAAGAAGCATCCTCCGGAGCTGAGGAAGGACAAGCTTCGATCTACATAACCAGGGATGAAATGGAAGCTATAGCCAATTCATTGCAGGAGAGATTGTTAAAAGGTCAACAGGAAATGATGCAGACTTTCTTTGAACAGATGAAAGCTGCAGGAACACAGAACCTTGGACCAACTACGGCAGCTACAAGTGCAGGACAAGGAACTAGGGTCGCGTAGGTCAGAATGCAGAACCAGATGGCAATCAACAAAGGCTCGGGGGCAGACCCGCAGGATCTGATACTGAAAGGCCTATGGATGGAGCTCAACAGGTCAGAGCGAGTGCTAACATCGGTGAACCGCATGAGGAGTATGTACCGGAATTCCCTCTGGGACATGGGGGGAAACCCTTGACAGACAATGCTGGATTAGTGGAAGTCATTAGGAAAACTATGCGTGGAGGTTTGACTAATAGAGATTTGGAAAGAATGAACAGGAGTCTGTTTACTCAGGAAATCAGGATAGCTTAGAATCCACCCAAGTTCAAGATACCTAGCGTGGAAATATATGATGGCAAGACTGACCCGACTGATCACTTGATGAGATACACTAGACATAGGAAAGTGCTGGGGGCATCGAAAGAAGTGATGACCCGCTATTTTCCTTTATACTTGACGGACTTGGCTGCCAAGTGGTTTAGGCAGTTGGAAGAAGGGTCTATCAGGACTTGGAGGGAATTGGTGGATAGTTTTTTGGGATAGTTTCGGGTTCATATTAAAAGGCCAAATAACGTAATGACATTAACGTCAGTAAAGCAAAGGACGGATGAATCGCTTATAGCTTTTCTAACTCGATTCAATGCGGCGGTTACTTCGGTGGATCGGCCGGATCCATCGATGGTTTTGATGGCGGTGGTATCGTGAGTCAAAGATGACTCGGATTTTAAGGTATCTTTAATACACGACCCACCACTGGATCTTGGGGAATTCTTCCACGAAGCCGAAAGATTCCTTCGGCAAGAAGACGCTCGTATGGATTTAAAGTTAAAGAGGGTTAATGCAACTGAGTGTGGAAGACCGTCCAACGGAGGCTCGGATAAGGATAAAGGAAAGAGAAGGTTGGATGATGATTCAGGAAAAGCCAGAAAGCGATGGAAGGATCCAAAGTTTTCTACATACAAAGGATTAAATGAAACATCAGAGCGGATATACATGGAAACTCAGAATCGCCTTCCTTACCGGAAGCCGGCTAGGAGAGAGCCTTTTGAGCGGGAAAGGGCATCAGGGAGGCATTGCCTCTTTCATGATTTGGATGGGCACGACACCGACAACTGCAGGCATTTAAAGGATATAATCGAGGAGCACGTAAGGAATGGACTGTTGCGGCAATATGTCGGAACCCGGACTGTAGCGGCGGAACAGGAGCAACCACTGCCTACCTCAAACCATGATGGTGGAAGGCCCAGGAATGATGGTCGATTGGTTATCAATTGACTGGGATAGTATGAAATAAGTAGCAAACTATTGGTAAGCAACCAAGTCATCTACACATGTATGGGGACGGAGATAGCCCCTAGGCATGCTCTGAATGATGATAAACTGTGATGCTATGTTTTGTGAAACTTGTCTTTTGCTTTCGGATTAGACACTGCTTTTCTTTTTGGGTTTGGTTTTGGAGTTTGGATTGAACTCCTAGTTTCGCTTGTTTTCTAACTTGGATTTTTGCTTGGACGATTGTTTTCTGTTTTGGGTGTTGGTTTGGATTTCTGATTTTCTGGTTTGATTTGGATTTTGGATTGGATTTTGATTGGATTTTTTATCTGGTTTTTGGTAAATGGTCGTCAGGTATGGATTATACCTGGCAAAGGGTAAGTCTCTTCGTCCGCATGTGGCGAATTGGCTTATTCAGGTCGCTGAGTATGAACTATGCTCAACAAGGGTCCGGAGTGACCGAGATCCGACCTAGGACTTAGGCCCCATATTATCGATTATTGTTTCAGGTCATTGAATATGGACTACGCTCAACAAGGGTCCGGAGAGACCAGGATTTGGCTTAGGACTTAAGCCATGGCATTATACAACGTCCAGGGACACTGGACCACGGTCGTCAAGTGTGGATTACGCTTGGCAAGAACCCGGAGAGGTTAGCTCAACGTCCAGGGATACTGGACCACGGTCGTTAGGTGTGGATTGCGTTTGGTAGAAGCCCGGAGAGGTTATGGATTTGGATATCGACCCGGAGAGGTCCTGGATTCGATTATCAGCTATTGAATATGGATGGATTAGGACTCGGTTGTCGAGTTCGGATGGATATGGAATTGGCTAAGGTTTTGGTTATTGGATTTGGAATTGGGCATCGACTCGGAGCAGTCGAGGATGATGCACTCTAACAATATGGCCATGGACTTCGGATATCGGATTCGGAACTATTCAAAACACGCCTTCTTATCACAAGGCATGTTTTGGGAGGCAAAATGTTATCCCACTTTTTGGCCAAAGCTGGAATATCAACAAATTGGCAAGGAATGATGGATGCTAGGATTAGAGATCGATTGGAAACAAGGTTGCAATCGATGTCGTTAGAATTTGGCCGAACTCCGATCAGGACGGAATCGATTGGAAATGATGATGAGGACTAGGTAAGGCTATGTTTCAAGTTTCAGATCAATCGGAGGTCGTATGCATAAGATATGGATGGATTAAGATGCGCAAGGCACGGTTCGAATAGATATATTTCGTATCGATCATCAAATAAGTATTTCGAATCGGTACCGTTCGTATCGATTGGCACAGGTTCGACTCGATCACATTCGCATCGATCAGCAGAGGATGTTTTGCATCGATACATTTCGTATCGATCGAAAGTTGGTGTTTCGAATCGATTGTGTTCGTATCGATCAAAGGCAGAGCAGGGTGAAGGACTTCGAATCGATACTGTTCGTATCGATCAGCATGGACACGACTTAATGATTTCGTATGGGTCAGGAAGGAAGAGATGGTTCGTGCATGCCCGACAGTTCGTATCCATGGAGCGGCGTCTCATTCGAATCGATCAGGTTGGAAGGATAGATGGATTTTGACTCGATGGCAACGCACCTAGATTGGTAGGCAAGCAAGCGGAGGCTTGTTCGAATCGATACGATTCGTATCGATTAGGATTGGGACAGATGGTGTATTTTGAGTCCATGATCTCGTATTGATCACCGGAGCTCAGTTCGACTCCATCAGGTAAAATCTCGCTCGTATCCATTAGGTAAGGCTTCGTTCGTATCCATCATTGAGTTTGGTTTCGTACCCATATATTGGCCTTTCATTCGTATCGATCAAATTCAACATTTTGTATCGATCGGATCGATACGAAATACTCTCCTACGATCGATACGAGAGAACATGCAATGCAAACAGTTGAGTACATGGAGAAGTGATGGACACGTGAAAGCGTGAAGCGTGGATACGTGCACGTCTCCAGGAAAGAAGCGTTCAACTTGGCGCATCAAGTGGATCAACCCAGTCAACACGCCGTAAAAGTCGAATTGATCCAGTAGGTTAGTGCCACGTCATTGCCCGCGCGTGCTTCTGATCGAGTCGAATAGGATGGATTCGAACCAGTGGATACAAAAGCAACATCACTCACGCAAATGCAATTCGTATCGATCATATCTCCTAAACGGTCGATCCAAATGCAATGAAATTTTCACAGCAGCTTGCATACAAGGTAAGGAATGTTCCTGCCAAGTTTCATTTTGATTGGACCATTTTTGATGGATACGAAATGGATTCGTATCGATTGCAGATCAAGTCGAAACTTGGTGGGGACGGTCACGTGGGCCCACTCACGTGCCAGAAAAAGTCTCCCAAAATTTTAGCTCGGTCTCAGCCTCCAACGCCTATAAATAGCCTCCTGAAGCCTACAGAAAAGGGATCTTTGGCCTGCAAAACGCTCAGACTCTGCCGGATTCATTTCTGAACTTCAATACTACTCTTGTACTCGAAATTCTTCATACGTACTGCTGTAATCATCTGTATCCAGCAAGGATTATTAATAAAAGGATAAAAATTTGGAGTGGACGTAGGCCGGAGATAGCCGAACCACTATAAAACTTGTGTCTCTAGTCATTATTTCTGGATTATGGCTTGCTGTTTGCTGTGATCTGTGATTTGTGTTTGGAATATTGCTGATTTATATTCATACTTTGGTGCTTTCACGACATTTGGGGTTTGTGACCAATTTTGGTGCAAACATTTTGTAAAATGTTATTCCACTTTTTGGTCAAAGCTGGAATATCAACAAATCGGCAAGGAATGATGGATGTCAGGATTGGAGATCGATTGGAAACAAGGTTGCAATCGATGTCGTTAGAATTTGGCCGAACTTCGATAAGGACGGAATCGATTGGAGATGATAATGAGGACTAGGGAAGGCTATGTTTCAAGTTTCAAATCAATCAGAGGTCGTATGCATAAGATATGGATGGATTAAGATGCGCAAGGCACTGTTCGAATTGATATATTTCGTATCGATCATCAAATAAGTATTTCGAATCGGTACCGTTTGTATCGATTGGCACAGGTTTGACTCGATCACGTTCGCATCGATCAGGAGAGGATGTTTCGCATCGATACATTTCGTATCGATCGAAAGTTGGTGTTTCGAATCGATTGTGTTTGTATCGATCAAAGGCAGAGCAGGGTGAAGGACTTCGAATCGATACTGTTCGTATCGATCAGTATGGATACGACTCAATGATTTCGTATGGGTCAGGAAGGAAGAGATGGTTCGTGCATGCCCGGCAGTTCGTATCCATGGAGCGGCGTCTCATTCAAACCGATCAGGTTGGAAGGATAGATGGATTTTGACTCCATGGCAACTTACCCAGATTGGTAGGCAAGCATGCAGAGGCTTGTTCGAATCGATACGATTCGTATCGATCAGGATTGGGACAGATGGTGTATTTCGAGTCCATGATCTCGTATCGATCACCGGAGCTCAGTTCGACTCCATCAGGTAAAATCTCGCTCGTATCCATCAGGTAAGGCTTCGTTCGTATCCATCATTGAGTTTGGTTTCGTACCCATCTGTTGGCCTTTCATTCGTATCGATCAAATTCAACATTTCGTATCGATCAGATCGATACGAAATACTCTCCTGCGATCGATACGAGAGAACATGAGATGCAAATAGTTGAGTACATGGAGAAGTGATGGACACGTGCAAGCGTGAAGCGTGGATACCTGCACGTCTCCAGGAAAGAAGCGTTCAACTTGGCACATCAAGTGGATCAACCCAGTCAACACGCCGCAAAAGTCGAATTGATCCAGGAGGTTAGCGCCACGTCATTGCGGGCGCGTGCTTCTGATCGACTCGAATAGGATGGATTCGAACCAGTGGATACGAACGCAACATCACTCAGGCAAATGTAATTCGTATCGATCATATCTCCCAAACGGCCAATCCAAATGCAATGGAATTTTCACATCAGCTTGCATACAAGGTAAGGAATGTTCCTGCCAAGTTTCATCTCGATTGGACCATTTTTTGATGGATACGAAATGGATTCATATCGATCGCAGATCGAGTCGAAACTTGGTGGGGTCGATCGCGTGGGCCCACTCACGTGCCAGAAAAAATCTCCTAAAATTTTAGCTCGGTCTCAGCCGCCAACGCCTATAAATAGCCTCCTTAAGCCTACAGAAAAGGGATCTTTGGCCTGCAAAACGCTCAGACTCTGCCGGATTCACTTCTGAACTTCAATACTACTGTTGTACTCGAAATTCTTCATACGTACTGCTGTAATCATCTGTAACCAGCAAGGATTATTAATAAAAGGATAAAAATTTGGAGTGGACGTAGGTCGGAGATAGCCGAACCACTATAAAACTTGTGTCTCTAGTCATTATTTCTGGATTATTGCTTGCTGTTTGCTGTGATCTATGATTTGTGTTTAGAATATTACTGATTTATATTCATACTTTGGTGCTTTCACGACATTTTGGGTTTGTGACCAATTTTGGTGCAAACAATACCCATAATGGAATATTTTCTTTGTTAGGGTTTTCCCCCATTGTGATCATCACTTTCCACTTCATGAACTTCCTTTAGAACCCGTTTTATTTCATCATGGGATGTACACCGAAGAAGGGGAAAGAAAAACCTTTATTTACATAGCTCCTTATTGAATAATATACCGTGAAGCTTTGCGAAGGACTTGTCGCTTTTCATTCCTTCATTCAAGAAGAACTCCCTATAGCAAATAATCTTTAATTGAAGTCATCCAAGGGTCCTTCTCAGGCTCCATCTCTAGTACCCAGTCAATTTCCATCAGGCTTATGCTAGGAGCATTTAATACCATAACAGGAACCAAGTCCATCTGTTGTGCATCCCTGGTGCTAGCAAACTTGCCAATGAATCTGCCTCTCTATTTTGATCCCGAGGAATGTATGTAATGTCAAAATTCTCAAAGTCAATCAACAACTCTTGGACTTGGGTAAGGTATGGAGCAAGTCTATGTCCTTTAACATGGTAATCTCCCCTGACTTGGTATACCACCAATTATGAGTCGCAAAAGATTTCAAGAGACTTTACTCCCAGTTCTCTGGCAAGTTTAAGCCCAGCAATTAGAGCCACGTACTTTGCTTTATTGTTTGTTGTAGGGAAACCAAGCTTTAAAGCACACAAAATTGACCGATTTTTAGGAGTTACAAGCACATTCCCATCTCCAGAACAATGATCATTGGATGCTCCATTTGTATATAACTTCCATCATATGGTAGGGATTTCATTGCTCTCTAGGAAATCATCATATGCACTAAATTCTGCTATAAAATCTGCTAGTGCCTGACCTTGGGTAGTCCTCCGAGGAAGGTAAGTGATATCGAATTGGATAAGGTCGAAATTCCATTTGAGTAAACCTTCCAGCATCTCAGGTTGCAGCAAGACCTATCGCAATGGTTGGTCGGTGTAAACGTTAATAGGATGTGCCCGAAAGTAGGGAAGAAGCTTTCATGATGCAATCAGCCTGTAGTGTGCTAGTTTCTATATCTTTGGATAGTTCCTTTCAGCCCCTGCCAATCGCTTGTTAACATAATAGACCGGTCTTTGAGTTTGATTCTCTTCATGAAGTAACGTGGCACTTATAGCGCGTACTGATATGGCTTAGTAGATATATAAATCTTCATGATTCATTATATCCATTGAAAAACTCTTTTTCCTGAATGCATTCATCGGTAGCTTTGGAAATGAATCGGCTTAAATCAACGACCTTCCCATTCAGGCTCTGTAGTTGTTTGATAGTATTTGGCGCTTAGATATTGCAAATAAATTGGATCTTCTCGGGATTAACTTCGATTCCGCGAGCATTAACATTGAAACCCATGAACTTTCCCGATACAACACCAGAGGAACATTTCAGATGATTAACATTCATTTTATAATGTCGAAGGATGTTGAACATTTTTGCCAAGTCTCTGATAAGGTAACTAGACTATTGTGACTTTATGAGCATATCATCCATATATACCTCCATCGTGTTTTCCAATTTGATCTTTAAACATTGTGTTAACTAGGTGCTAGTAGGTCGCTTCTGCATTCTTTATCCCAAACGCATCACCACATAGCAATATAATCCAACATTGATGATGAAGCTACTGTGCTTTTGATCAGAAATGTGCATTAAAATTTGGTTATATCCTAAGTATGCATCCATGAAAGATAACAATTCGTGTCCCTTGGTTAGTCTACCAACTGGTCGATCCTTGGAAGGGGAAACTATCTTTTGGGCATGCCTTGTTCAACTCTGAGTAGTCAACACATGTTCTCCATTCCCTGCTTGTCTTTCTCACAAGTACAGGATTAGATACCCATTTAGGGCAAAGGGTGTCATGAATAAACCCATTGTCCTTGAGTTTATCCACATCCTCTTTATGAGCGACGGCTCTCTTCGGATCTATACCATGTCTTTTTTGTTTCATTGGGATATACCTCGGGTCGATATTCAATGCATCGCTCATAATGGAAGGTGAGATCCACATGTCAGAGCGAGTCCAAGCGAACATGTCAACATTCGCTCTGAAAAATCCTACAAGTTCTTTCATCATCGAGGGGTTGAGCCATGATCCAATCTTTAGGACCCACGACAGGTCGTCATGGCTGACTATATTGTCAATCGTCAGCTCAGCCAGTGCGGCTTTGGTCTCTATAGGTTGCTTTTCATCATCTTCCACATCTATATCTCTATAGAACCGACTGTGGCTCCCGAGCCAAGGCTTAGGCGCTTGTTTTCAATCTTCAATGGCTTGGATGTGGGCTAACTTGTCTGCACCTTTACCTTTTTCCCTCCGTTGAGCATCTCTCCACACAACTACATAAGAGGTACGTCCAGTCGCCTGATCATCATGAACAACTCCAACACCATTACATGTTGGGAACTTCAAAGTCAAACACCATGAGGCAAGAACTGGTTGAAACTCAGCTAGAGCCGGTCGACCCAAAAAATCGTTGTATGGAGAGTCATCATCCAAAACAACAAAAGGCAAAATCCGCACTCTCCTATGGTCATCTTCCACCAACTCAACAGGTAATTAAACATAACCAACAGCTTAAGTTATAGCACTGTTAAAGCTACGAATGTGGGCTTTAGATGGTTTCAAGTCCTTTGCTTCCATCCTCATCTTATCATAAGCTTTCTTGAAAATTATGTTTATAGAACTTCCACATTCAACCAAAATCCTTCTCACAAAAGTGAGGCCGATCATGACCAAAATGACCATTGGGTCGATCATTTGGATCCTCTACCTTGTCTGCATCTCTATTTCTAAACACGATATCATGTGCCATTGTCCTTTGCTGTTTTGTCAGAGCTCCATCCTTTGTATTTGAACAACATTCAAAATCTACATGCTTAATTGCGCTAGCATAGCACTCCATCTCATGCCAACTTTTATCAGCCGGATGCGGTCCTCCGACTATTGTATTGATCATTGATCTTCCACCAGCCCGCGAAGGCTCTTGAGCCTTGTGTGGTGCTTGTCCTTGGTTGGGGTTGGATGTCCCTTTCTCGCCATCCTGTGGGGTTTTTACGAACTAGTGTAACTTTCTTTATCGAATCATCTTTTGGATAATATCCTGGAGATGCCTGCATTCATTGGTGTTATTCCCATAACATTCGTGAAACCGACAATATTTCCCGGTTTATTTCTGCTTCTCTGTTGATTCTTTTGGAGGCGGCTTCCTATACTGCATAGTATTGCAGGTAGACAAATAGACATTCTCCAAGGATGTATTTAGTGGCGTGTAGTGTTGTACATCGAAATCCTATGCTTTCCTCTTCCAGAATCTCTCTTTCATTCTCGGCTCCTATATCTGCCTTTCTTTTGCTGATTCGGTTTGTTCTGGACATTCACTTGAACTTTTCCAAAGCTTTCATCAGACCGCTTTACAAAAATATTATTCCGTATTCCCTCTCCACTCATTCCTATAGAATTCTTATTTTTGGAGGATTTGGCTTCCTCCATCCTCAAATATTGAGCTGCCTTTGCGTAAAAGTACTCTAATGTTGTGGGTGGCTTACCGACTAACCAATCACCAAAATCAGATTCTAGATCGATCCCTCCTGTCCATCAATATTGCATGGTCATTCTAATTACTGATTACTATGAAAGCTATATGAAATCTCTCTAAATAATCATTCAATGATTCTACTAGAGCCTGGATCATGCTGGACAGGGACATTATATCCTTGGGGAGAGTTGCATGCATTTGGAATTGCCCACAAGCCTTATTGCCAAATCATCAAATCTAGAGATCGATTGTGGGGGTAGCCTTGCAAAGCACATCATTTCTATTCTAGAGAGAGTTATGGGGAAACATCTATACTTGGTTGCATCATCTGCTCGTGCAGAATCCATCAGTCATTTATATCTCATGATGTGCTGCCGAGGGTCGGTTTTTCCCTCATAGGCAGGCATCGAGAGCATGTTGAACCTCCTTGGATATTCTACATGAAGGACATTATTAGTGAATAGGGTATAGCTTCTCGAGAGTCCCCAGTCATCATTGGTCAAGCCTTGGTTTTCTCTCACCAGCCGTGTAACCATAACTGACAAGTCGGGCGTTTGGATAGTTGGCGCTAAGCAGTGGGTGTGTTCCACCTCACGTGAATGGTCTGGTCGATTTTTACGAGCCATTCTATGACTTCTTGGTTCAGTATCTTCTCGATGTGTATCTCGTAAATTCACTTCATCGTCATTCTAGGGAAGCATTTGTTCAATATTCTAATTAAGGGGTAGAGTCCGTTATAGCTTTTCCTTGTTGTTGCTGACTTAGTTGGTTCATATGTTGATATTAGCCTGAATCTACTGATTTAATTCTCGACGGCTATTCATTAGCTCTCTCATCAGATTCTAGAATTCAGCTCTTCTAATAGAATTGGTTGGATTCTGGACTTTAATTGGTTTAGCATTCACATCCATTGGTTGATTGCTCGAGCCTCCTCGCCGAATACTAGCATTTTCGTTTCCTTCCATATTCTGAGAAGTAGATTATTATTCCTCATCATTGTTGATAGTTTTTCTCAGATTTGCAAATATGAGTAGAAAGAGAAAACTTCTTGAAGATTACTATGGATCTCCTTCGAGGGATTTATGCAATCCAGTAGCAATAAAAGGGATCCCAATAAGCTGAGAACCAAGGTTCTTAGAGAAAGCGCTAATATGTTTGCACCAAAATTGTTTACAAATACCCAATAATAGTTTTTGCAGAGAAGTAAATGAAGAAAAGAAAAATTAAACCGAGTAAATGAATAAGTAAGAAATAGAGAAAAAGCAGTAATCAAAGACACAAAGATTTATAATGGTTCAACGCTATATGCCTACGTCCACTTTGAAGATAATCCTTTATTACTCTCTTGCGAATCTGATTACCATAATAAAACAAGGCTGGCACTCGATTACAATGGAGTCTAGAGTAACAAGCAGCGTAAAAAGGCCCTAAAAATAAACCAATAGGTCTATATTTATAGAGTGAGAGGACGAGATATTTTGCTAAGATTTCAGAAGAAGGCCGTCTAGGTCCATAGGGGCCCACTATAACGACCGGTGAACATAACTTGCTATTTTGGAACGATAGGTATAAATTATACCGATTATTATTCTTTCCCTTGATTTCTATGCGATCGTTTATGGAGGGTCCCACATGCCTCTATGCCTTGGTTCTAAAATATGAAATCATTCTGAGTTGTATATTTTGAGATATGGATCAATCTTTGTTGCATTTGGATCGTTTGCTAAGTTACACCGATCGTTTGGAAGGATCGGCATAAAATTATCGGCGTTTATTGAGGCTTAGAGTTTTGATCTACGATCACCCTTCAATATATTAATGACCCGAAGGTTTTAAGTTAATGTTTCAAGTTAATTGGCCTTGTGGATTTTAGATATCGATCGATCTTCACTGATTTGAGCTATTTTATTGATCGTTCCCGATCGATCCATATAAATCCACGCTTTGTTCGTAACTCAAGCATATGAACTTCAATTTACTTGAAATTTTGAATATAGCTTCATAGAGCTATGCTTGTCACTCCATACTTATTGCACCTCGATTGGACTCGGTCCGGATTTGCTCGACCATCGTCCTGTAACGACGCAGAATTTTGGTTATTTGAAATTGGAATATTTAATCGATTTTAAATATTTAAAAGTAAATTTTTAACTTGAATTTCAAATATAACGATTTATTGAATGATTTAATTATTGAATTTAATAATTGAAAATTGGTTAAAACATTGAATCTTGAGTTTTAAGCTTGATTAAAATAATTAAAGGCTTATTAATTTATATTAATAAGAATGAAGGTAATAAAACTTTTATATTTAATTTAAAAGTGATTAGTTCGATTTTAAAAATAGCTCGTTTTAAATTAACGAGTGGAAATAGTCTTTCGGGGCACAGTCTCGGATTTTAATAAAACTGTTGGATTTGTAGTAGTGTATTATTGTTGGATTTCAAATTTCATAGCGTTTAGAGTTATCGTTTGGCCGTACGGGGTAGAAACACGTTGAAATTTATATCAAAAATTCAATATAATAATTTGGTTCAAAAAGCTACCTTCCCCATACGATCGAATTAAGATTCGATCACCTTTTCCATTGCGTTCGGAATAGGGGTATAATAATGTGAACATCTAGCATCATGCCTCGATATGGGTTTGAGATTTTGGGTTGTGTAAATCGAGATATTTTCAAAATTTAAACAATATACATATATTTTTGACTTGACCATATCAGCATCAGCTTCTTTTATTTCACTTCAAGCCACTGCAGACAACACCCTACACACTACCTTCTTTTAAATAACATCCCCCTTCATTTAAACAACACGCAAGGTTACAGAACAAAGAAAATATGAAATTACAACTTCAAAATTCCTTTCTCACAAAATACTTTATTAAAAACTCCAAAACAATTTTGTAAATTCATGTTATGATCTAATATACTTCTAGTATGGTGCGTCCATGTTTGGGAAAAGTCAATTGTGAAGTCGAGTATGGATTCGAATACTAGGGTTCATTGTTTCTCGAGCTTTGGTTAACGATAGGGAGTAGGGTTTGTGGCATCGCGTTTGTCGTGAGGAGTAGCACTTAGGTGTCGATTTTGGTGGCGTGCGGTTATCGGTTGGTGGTCATGAGATTTGGAGTCATGCACGAGATCGTCCAAGTCGCGATCTTGAATGGTGATGCAGAGGAGGGGAAATGGTGACCGAGAGGAGGAGTTTTCGATGAGAAGTTTGATTTCATCATCAGCTGGAAGAATCGCCAATGGGATTGCCGTATCAGTGTTTTACATGCACGCAGTAGAGTGGGTTTTGTTGTTTTCATATACAGGCAAGAGTAAAAGGGAGAGGAAGATGATGGTGTGGTCTTTATGGGTCGGGCTTGTTTGATTTGGGGTAAACTATATAATTTATTTGTTTTAAATAAAATCGATAACTTTTAAATTTAATAAATTGTTCATTTTAGGTCCAAATCTAACGCGGTCTGTCGTGTTTGGTTCGTATTGAATAACACTATAAGATGAAATTGATTCGGTAATAATTTGAGCTAGCAGGAAATTGGGTTAAAATTAAACGTCCGTTTAATTTTAAATTCAAACGGATCACTTCAGCGCGACGGAAGTCAAAGTGAGTAAATCTCACTCAGTTTGGCTGACTGGATTTATTTATAGCAGTTAAAATTTAGTTATTGGTTGATTGGATGATTCGATAATTATTATTATCAGTTGGATGTTATAATATATATAGTAGTATATATTAGTAGTTGGTTTGATTATTCCCGCCTATTGGAGCGGATGAGACCCTATGTGCCATGCATAATAGCGGATGATCCAATATTACCATGATATCCGTCTCGAAGCGGGACTGGCATTTTATGTTATCTAATATCTGTGGTTGCAGAGAAACAGGTTGGAGGGTACCAACTGGATTCCTTAAAATGTTGAATTTAATTTCATATATGGTGATATTTGATTTGTTTGAATAATCTATGATAGATTATTATGTGATTTGAATGTATTGGATACTATGGTAGTACTAGCCCAAATTTTGGTATTTTAAAATACCATGAATATATGTTTTGAATTTGACAAGGGACTAAAAAGGGATTTTAGAAGTAAAATATTTATATAGAGTTTGGATTAATTGATTTGGATAAAATAAAGGGTTTGATTTTAAATTTGTACTTAACTATTCCGTGATTTTGTAAATAGAGATTTTGGAATAATGTATATAAAGGATTTTTATTAATAATTCTTAAGTGATACATGTTTGGGTATAAAGGGTTTCAAAAAAATCGAGATTTACAATAGTTTGGGAAGATAAAAGGGAATTAGGAAATAAATATAAAATTGGTTATAGTGGATCTTAAATAGAATTTCTAAATTATGAAATGGAAGTAGAATCGAGATTTATTTGGTTTTGGAATATAGTTAGGGTTATTCAAGAAATTAATTTATAAATGGAATTTAATTTAAAAATCAATGTGAAGCCATTGTAAATTGGAATTTGAGACTATGGGATTTATAAACAATGTTTATAAATAAAGTGAAATGATTATCAGTTGATAAATTGAAGATATAAATTCACGGTAAGAATCTATGATTAGATATTAAATCGGTTTAAAAAGGATGGATAGATTTTTCTTTTGGAAATGTGAAAAAGGGATTTATGAAATTGGGGACGTAAATTGATTGGTGATAAATTGAGGGAGATTTATAAATATTAGATTGATTATATAGGAATTAACAAATATATTTTATCAAGAAGTTAAGTTTGTTCTACAAAAGAGGATTTTTAATTATTAAACTAGGTAATTTAAAAACGTTTTTGTATCAAAATATTTCAGGAAGTTAGTTATTTATATTGTCAAAATGAATTATAAATTTTATAAACAGGTCTTGTGAATTGATTATAATTTTATTAATAAATCAGAATTAATTACTGTTTCAAAGTTATGTAATTATTTTAATTGTTTAAAAGTATGTTTCATTATTAAATAAGTATTCAAAAAGTAATGGTATACTTTCAAGGTGAAAATCGAAGGCAGAGATTGCCTGTAGTTAAGTTTGGTTCTCTCTAGGATAGAGACATAACCATTGAGCTGTGAATCCATGGTTGATACCGCGTGGTGCATTTCATATTTATTTTAAATGGTTTTCAAATATTTTCAAAGGGAATGGTTTATGAACATACTTATACCGATAAGATAAGTATATACCTTTTTGATAAAGAGATTTAATTTATTGAAATTTAAATTAAATAAGGCTTAGGGATTTCAGTGGGAAATGAGTCTTTGGTTGAATGATTGTTTATTTGATGGTTAAATAATGGACTATCAAATCAGGACTAAAAACATAATTAGAAATATCTAGGAGAAACACAGGAATTATATAGTACATTTATCGTCGAAGGTGCTATATTGTACGTATAAACTCATTTCGTTCTTTAAGGATGATGATAAAGAAATCCATCCGCTAATAGTTAGGAGGTGATCTCCAATCTTATTTTTTTTCTGTTTATTTCCTAAAGAACCGGAGTTGAGTTCACCGAAAATATCGAATGTTCTTTCGACGAGATCAGATAAGTTATTTGAAAATCACTTTGATCCAACAAATACGTTTTCGAAGTGAAGACAAGAGCATGGAATCGAAGATGGAGTATTAAAGTGTAAGGGCTAATCGCTACTAATCCTGAGGATGATTCCAAAATGGAGTCATATGAATAGTACCTTCGGTTTGGTTCAGACCCAAAATGGACTTTTATGGATGAATGCTCTCAGTACATTGCCTTTGGAGGACAACGAGAATTCCAAGAATAAATTCCTTAAAAAGGTAATCATAGCCTCAAGCCTCATCAATCGGAATGACTGAAAATCAGGGGACATTCAGCAAGGCTAAGTGGATCGTACCCAATTAAGGTATGTTTATCACCTTTTTAGATACCCTTGGATATTATAAATACTGTGCATGGGAGAGCTCGATAAGGGTGGTAACACCCGGGTTGATAGCTTATTCGGTACTATCCAAGTTAGGGGTTGAATCGGTCTTGCATTGTTGGGTATCCCAGTAAGGTCCTCGGTATATTTTTCTAGATGTGTACTGTGATAGGTGGTACCCCAATGCCTAGTCATTGTAGGAAATCCATTCTCCAATACGTGCATTTACAGATTTGGTTGTAGAGCCTAGTATGCTAGAATTTAATGAATGCAACAATTTCGGCTATTTGAATAAGTATTTGTACTTAAACACTATTATAATATCAGATGATTTTGATATAAAATGTTTTGGTTATCGTAGGCAAAAACTGTCGTGTTTATGTGTGACATGGTCATGTGAGATACCTTTGTTTTCCAAAGGATTTTGATAACGGTAATAATTCAAATTGAGTGTGTTTTCTCACACTGGTTTTCCAGACTGACTCGGGTGTTATTTTATTATAATGCTTGGGTCATACCGAGTATTACAGATTCAGATTGGGATGTTGTGGAGCTCAAGGGATGTGCTAGATGACAGAGATGTATTCCACATACTTGGTTATATTCCACTGTGTATGTTAGACTGTATAGTCAGCACTTATGAGGACAAGTTATTATAACTGTCTATTATTTACGTGTAAATTGTTGTACTCTGATGATGTTATGTATAAATAACAATTATAATTCTTTTTGTATAAAGACATGTTATTATCTATTATATATTGTTCCATCACGATTGTGAGATTCTGTGTTGTTTTCTCTTTTCTTCTACCTCTTCCTTGTCTTTTCCTCTATCTATCGAGTTTTCTGGCATTCGATTTCTTGACATTTAATATGGTGGATGTATTAGTGTCGATTTTAGAGGGTCGAAAATCTCCCCTCCGTTACATTTGGTATCAGAGCCGAAGGTTAAGCGAGAACCTTGGCTTTGATGGGATAACTCATTAGAGATAGAGTTAGTAGCACCCTAGAATGAGTATGAGTGTATTAATAGATATGAGCACGTATTTGTTAGTAAATATATAATTGTTTTATATTGTTTTGATTGATCTATTGAATGGCTTATGGATTCTGGTCAACACAAGTAATTAACGTTATTGATAGGAATCTCTAAACTCTTGAATGGAGCAATTCAACATAATATTGTTTTGGAATTAGGTAAATGAAATAATTTTACCCTGATTATATTTTATATATAAAGAAATAACTTTTCAGAAATTATTATGTTATATACATGGTGTGCATGGTTCTTAGGAAATGATACTATTAAACTATCATCATTTGTTGTTGCTGTAATTGAATAAAAGTTGATATTATAGTCAAAAGTTAAGAAATAATTTCATATAACGAAAGGGAATTATGTAAATGTGATTTATAATTTGAAATGAAATGAAATTCTAGAATTATATTTAAATATGATTTGTTAAAAGAGTTTGAAGGCTGGGAATTTGGAAATTTAATTCCCGTTGGTTTTGAAATGTTTTTCAAAGGCTTGGAAAATAACAGTGACATTATTTGGAGAAAAATTTTGAATTGGAAATATTTAAAAAGGAATTTTAAAGGAATAAAGGCACGGAACTCACTTCAGTCATTGGAAAATAATTTGGTTGATGATTGCAGCATCATCGGCGTTTATTTTCGAGTTTCCAAGAGAGGAATGGCTACAATTGAAGTTTTTTGTTTTAGTAAAACTGATTTGATTTTGAAATTCAAAGGAATGATTTGATATACCACGGGATTTTGGGTATGTATGATTTCAAAAATGATTTGATCTACTTGGAACAAAGTTTTTAACTCTACGATTTTATTTAAAATGTTTTATGGAATATGAGTAAGTTTGATAACCTATATAAAATTGAAATTTGATTTGGGAATGGAATTTAACTTGAATTAAGTTAAATAAAGTGAATTTTGAAAATTTAGCCTAAGTAGGCTAGATGAAAAATTATTGGGAATGGAATCTATTGAGATTTGGGATAAATGAATAAATGACCTAATTAAATTGATTAGTTATTTGGATATGGTTTGGAATGTTGATTAATAAAAACTGAATGTTGAAATTGGGAAATGAAATTGAATTTGATTAAAATGGACATATACTCAAGTGGTGAAGTGGAAATTAATCTAAGAACATTTGTATAAAATGTTTGTAATAGACTTAAGAAAATTTGAGGGAACATTCTTAAGACATAATTAGTATTAAATGGATATACTAAGTAAACAAGGGAATGCGAATAAGCAATGTGATGGTGATTGTAAATAAGTGAGTGTATATGAAATGAATATGAATAAAAGGAGTTTGGTGGAGATGGAAAATTAATTTAAATTAATACATAAGTTGTACGTATATTATTTTATTCGCATAACGATTTGATCCAGATTCGAGCATATGATTTCGACACAATTTATATCAATTCAAATTAGGATTTTTCACTCGATTTTTGATGACGAACACTGGATATGGATTTTTGATTGATTTCGGAATTCTCTGTCACAGTATATGGCTATGCAAGGAGAATAACGGTTTCTAATCAAAGAACCATATCTGAATCCAAACTAGAGAGTCGTGTGAACAATACTAGTATGGAAGTGAAATTGTGTGATTGAGTGAGCGATTAGATTTGATATTGCATACGAATGATATATATACATCGTACGGGCTTAAGTAAAACAAATATTAGAAATTTGAAAATTCTGAATAAAATGATTTTGAATGATGTGATTGGATATTATTGGTAAATAGGGTGCAAGTATCTAAAATCAAGAAAAATTGGATTGCCTGACTAAAAGGTACATGTTTAAATTGTTGTTGAAAATGATGATTTTATGATTGAGCCACTTGGCTTTTGTTTTCCTTTGATCATTAGGCCCATAGTGGCGATTTGTAGTTGTTCCGATCTAGCCGCACAGAGGAGATGCTGGAGAAATTTTTCGGAAAGTTAAGGTGCTATAAAATTTTAAAGAAAATTTTAATAACTAAAATTTGATTTTGGATTATAACTTAAAATGATTGAGTAAATAGTATTATTTAGAATCTATGGATTAATATGAAAATTATTAAAAGTGATAACATTGTTTTAATTGATTGGTTTTAGGAATGTTAATAGGTTTTGGACCATTCTTCTTACCTTAGCAATTTCAGGGACGAAATTCTTTTAAGGGGAGAGAAATGTAACGAACCAGAATTTTGGCTATTTGAAATTGGAATATTTAATTGATTTTAAATATTTAAAAGTAAATTTTTAACTTGAGTTTCAAACATGACGATTTATTGGATGATTTAGTTATTGAATTTAATTTTTGAAAATTGGTTAAAACATTGAATCTTATGTCTTAAGCTTGACAAAAATAATTTAAAGGCTTATTAAATTTATATTAATAAGAAGGAAGGTAATAGAACTTTTATATTTAATTTAAAAGTGATTTGTTCATTTTTTTTAAAATAGATCGTCTAAATTAACGAGTAGAAATAACCCTCTAAGGCACAGTCTTGGATTTCGATGAAACCAATTCAATTGGATCCATAATAGTATTTTATTACCGGATTTCAATTTTCATAGCTTTTGGAGTTATTGTTTGATCGTACAGGGTAGAAACGTGTTATAATTTATATCGAAAACTCAATATAATAATTGGGTTCAAAAAGCTATCTTCCCCATACGATCGAATTAGGACTCAAAACCTTTTCCATTGCGTTTGGAATAGGGGTATAACATTACGAACGCCTAGCGGCACGCCTTGATAGGGATTCGAGATTTTGAGTTGTGTAAATCGAGATATTTTCAAAATTTAAATAATATACATATATTATTGACTTGACCATATTCACAGCAGCATCTTTTATTTTACTTCAAGCCACTGTAGACAGCACCCTACATGCTACCTTCTTTTAGATCACGTCGCTCTTCATTCAAACAACACACAAGGTTGCAGAACAAAGAAAATATGAAATGGCAACTTCAAAGATTCCTTTCTCGCAGAACACTTGATTAAAAAATCCGAAAAAAGTTTGTAAATTCATGTTTTATCGTTCTCTTCGATCTGGTATACTTCTAGTACGGTGCGGTCGTGTTTGGGAAAAGTCGAATGTGAAGTCGAGCATGGGTCCGAGTATTAGGGTTCATTGTTTCTCGAGCTTTGGTCAACGATAGGGAGCAGGGTTTTGTAACGACCCAAGATTTTCGATCGCGAAAATTCTAGATAGTTAGGGAAAAGAAGAAGAGATAGAAGAAAAAGAAGAAACAGAAACACCAAAACACAGAAACCTCACATTTGTAGCAGATCAAAATATAATATCACATAAATAATAGTTTTACAAAGAAGAACTGTATTAGTACACTTATATTTTATACATCAGAGTTACAACCATTACCAATCACTGGACAGTTTAAAACAACATGTCCTACTTATACAATAACATATCGCAGCGGAAAACCCTCCATTCGTTCCTTCCCTCCAGCTCGCCTCCCGAGTTCCAGAACGTCCTTACCTGAAAATCTACAATACTCGGTTGGACCCGAGCATTACATCAAAGTAACACCCGGGTCAGGCTGGAAACCAGCGTGAGTAAACCCATCTAACATGGAAAACATCAGCATGAAACTTACATAAAACCCGGGTAACTCATATCAATTTACTAATTCACAATTTGTTATAGTCATCACTTATTTCACACATCAATTCTAAGTGCCAAAACTTAGATTAAACGATCCAATTCACTTAAATCATTCCATTCCAGCCTATTGATTTCAAATATAAATTTTCAAAGAATCGAACTGGTTTCGGGTATTTTCTAATACCCGACTCCGGTCTCTTCGAATTCAATACCATCTTTATCCAAGTTATTAGTGTAAAATACAATTCAACTTTAAATAAAAGATGTCACTTTTACCCAGCAATTTATCATCAATAGATAACCACATTATCATTATTCACCCAAACATAACATATCACAAAACATTTCATATCAGAGATATCAATCAATTCAAGACATTTAATTAGCATTCAATCATTCATAAGCAAGATGGATCATTTCCAAATTTTATTTAATTTATCTCTAATTAAATTAATTACAAATCTTTAATCACTTAGATTACCTTTACTTAAACAATTAATTAATTACAAATCAATTAACTAATATTCTTTTAATTATCCATCTTGATTAATCATCCTTGATTAATTATCCTCAAACAATTTCAGAAATTAACCTTTAATTACTTTATTAATTTCATTAATCAGCCTTATTAATCATAAATGGTAATCAACAATCCCGTAATTACTTACCTTAATTAATTAATTCCTTAATTATATTAATCCTTTAAGTAATTACACCGAGTAATTAATCCTTAATTACTTCTCCTAAGTAATTTATCTTATATTAATTACATTCAGTAATTTATCCATCAATTACTTCACTAAGTAATTACACTTATCAATCTTATTAAGTAATTATACTTAATCAATTACCAAGTGACTATCTTTAATTAATTATCAAATTAATAAATCTCATTCATCTCATTAATTACAACTGGGTAATTCATCCCTTAATTACCATATAACCCAATTAATAAATCTTTAATTATAGATTATATTTTTTTAATAATTAACCAACCTTTAATTACATTAAGTAATTTATCTTGATTACCACACAGATTAATTAGTCTAACAATTCTCATTAATTATCTTTAAATTAATCTCCTAATTAACACAAATTTATTGCCTTGATCCATAATTAATTACTCTAATCAATTACCCTATATTTCCTTACATTGATTAATTATCCCATAACTAATCACATACATAAATTAACTAAACCTTTAATTAATTAATCATATTATCAAATCAATCCTTAAAATTTGAATACTAAAATTACTTAACCTTTATTAATTATCTAATGATTTAATTAATTAATTGTTTCCTTAATTGATAACATAAATCAATTAACCACACTTATAAATAATTAATACTTTATCAAATTTCAACATTTAATTTATTCCTAAAAACAGATAGGACTAACCCATTTTATAATTATCTAATTACCACAATTTGAAAACAATTAAAACCTTGGAACTAACACCTTTAGATAAGGTTTAATACTTGTTTAAATATACTTAACAGCTGGGTAACGTCAAATTTTAACCCAAGCAAAATTAACCCAAAACCCGAGTCATACGCAGGCAATAAGAGAACACACCCGAGTTCGAGCTTCTTCCCCAATCCAACAAACAACATCAAACACAAACAACCATATATGCACGCGTGCATGTGCACGATAATTCCAGTCACCTCCGACCATCTCCTTCGGCTTTAGGAAGTCACTGATGACTCCGACGATACTCCAGACCACCCAGATATGTAAATCACATCATAAATCGAAATCGAGCTGGTTAGACGAAAACTTGAACCTATTCACACCCTACAATCTCCTCGCCTTGACATTTCCGTCACCAGAGGACGTGGAATTCCGTTCACAACTTCGCCATAGACCACACTTCATTTTCCCCCACACCACATCGAGACCGATGCTTCCAGTCGTCGTGACGAACCCAAAAATCCTCAACATCCCGTCCATGTCTTTAAACCCTAATTTGATCCACTGACAATGCCACGCTGATCAAACGTCACATCCACTGTTTTTTCTGGCATTCTCGAACGCCAAGCAAGCTTCAGCAAAAACCCAACCCAAAAGTTTAACGATCGCCAGAAATAGCTTAAAAACAATTTTCAGTTCATCTTCGAATTGTCCCAAAAATACTTAACTAAAAAAATCCAAATTTGATTTCAAAAATCCTAGTTTACTAAGGGGATTCAGGTTATATGTGTGAATTAATAAATCATTAAGATTTATTTTTAACCCATTTTTAGTTTTCCACTATTCCCTTTTGTTTCCAAAATATATTCAAACTTAATTTACATAAATATATTTTTAAAACTTTGCTTATGTTAAAACAAACATACTTTGTTCAGGGATCAAGGTCAAAAAATCATTTGAGAGGGAGATTTGAATTTTTTTTTTAAATCAGGTTTCGAACCTGAAATATTTAAACAGAGGCTTGCTAGCCTGATCCAGATTTGAACACTGATTCTAACACACACATATCTACATAAAAAATCATTTCTTTATCATCGTGCACACATGATTCATATATATTTCAAGGATTCACCCTATGCCACTTTGTGACGCCCCACCTTTATACCCACGCTAGCCAAGAACACTACGGTGTAGTGCTGTCAACTAGCGTGGAGAATAAGGCTGTTGAGGAGTGACCATCCATGTAATTGCTTATCACACGGTGGCTATAAATAATCTTCGGAAACAAACATAGAAATAAGCATAACACAAATCAGTCACAGACATCCATATCACAAAGGCGGAAGAAGATATGAATATATAACCAACACATGAAAGTGTACATCAGAGTAGTGGTCAAAAAGATCCACAATAATACAAAAGAAGAGCAACACGTGCTATACAAAAGAATACATCTATGAGTCCATATCTCAAGTGTATACAACAAAAACTGCTAATCTAAATAGTTAGCCAAAAGTCAGAGTAGCAAACCCCGGGAAGAAGTCAAGCAGAAGCACCTGTAACATCTCGGCCTGACCCGAGTATTATTTAAGAAAATAATAAACGGATCAATCTAGCTATAAATATCAGATGACATGATATAAAATAAAAGATATGGAATAAACATAAAATATCCATACTGACATACTACTATAAGTATGCAAATGATGATCAACAGAAGATCAATCAATATCACAAGAATCTTCTCAAAGATCCAAAGAGGGCATCATACCCTAAACTTGTACTCATAACAAGTCAATGACATAAATTCCAGAAATCAACACAAGAAATCTAGAAATCATAGAAAAAAGGGAAAGAGGCCTATCACATGACGGTCCGAAGACCATGGGGAGCTACCCCATATGGATGAGTCGGAATCACCCAGATGAGGTCTAGGCTAACCAAAAAGCAAAAAGGTATGTGTGAATGGAATCACACAAATGGTGTCTAGCCTGACCTCGCAACAAAAAGGTATGTGTGAGTGGAATCACATAAATGGTGTCTAGGCTAACCAAAAAGCAAAAAGGTATGTGTGAATGGAATCACACAAATGGTGTCTAGCCTAACCAGGAAGCAAACAAAGAGACATCGCACAATTGCTAGCCTAAATCACAAAATGATCGTCATGATCAACGAGAAGTGTCAATTACACTAAGCTAGTAAATATAAAAGTTTAGCTTCATGTCCCATAACCACTTGCTTAACTCAAATATTTACGAACAAACTGTAGATCTTCACTAGAAAATTGTAACAAAAAAGGTTCAATCGAACAAGTCCAAGAGTTAACCGACGAAGCAAACGCAAGCATTTCATACCACTTGTTTTACTAAGCCGTTTAATTCAATTTCTCATACGAGTGAGGTAAAGGTTTGTATATACTAGTAGATTGGAAAATGGTTTAAGAAAAGAGCTTTGTTATTGAAAATAGAGTTGAAATCATTTTGTCGAAAGAGTTTTGATATTTACTACTAGTATTGAAACCTTCATATTTTAAAGTGACAAATCATAGGAGTGATTGTAGAAACAATCAATCATAAAAATTCACATACGAAGACGTGAATAAAATCCAAAGAAACCGATAAAGAATCCATCGAAATAGATATTCAAAAATCCATAAAATCGACCGAGAAGCCCAAGATAGTTTGTCTCGAAGAATGGTCAACTCAGCATCTCAACAAGGCAAGTTCTGTTGAATGTTTTTCAGATAAGATCCTCTACGGAGGGGGGTACGGGGGGTGGCAACCCCCCAAGGTGGGGGTGCGGGGGCAACGCCCTTGCTACAGGTTTCGACATGCCCGGTCAGGTCGTGGGGGTCCAGGGGGCAGCGCCCCCGGCGGGGTGCGGGACAGTGCCCCGACCAAAACGGTACGACCTAGTGAAGACCAAAGGGAGGATACGATCGAGCGACCTAAGGGGGTATGCGACCTAATGGTTTATAGGTCTAACGACCTAACAGGTTAGAGGTCATACGACCTAGTGGGTTAACGGTCTAACGATCTACGGGTTATAGGTCCAACGACCTAACGGGTTATAGGTCCAACGACCTAACGGTATATAGGTCAGGCGACCTAACAGTGTTGCGACCTAAAAATTGAAGGCAAGGCCTAGCGATCTATCGAAGTAAAGAGGCACGCGACCTATCGGTGTTACGACCTAAGTGTCCTACGACCTAAAGGAATAAACAAATAGGCCAAGCGACTTAAAGAACCAAGGCCATACGAGTTAAGGCCTAATGACCTAACCCCGAACGACCTAAGAACGAAGCGAGCGACCTATGGTCATAAACGAGGTCGAGCGACCTAAAACGTCGTGACCTAGCGACCTAAGGAATTCGAAGCCACACGACCTAAAGGGGTAAGTGGTCGAGCGACCTAAAAGAAGCAGCGACCTAAAACGTCGCGACCTAGCGACCTAAGAGAGGGCGAGGTACGCAACCTAGTGGCAGAACAGGTCGAGCGACCTAAGGGGATAAGGGCCGAGCGACCTAAAATATAAAGAGTCCAGCGACCTAGAACCGAACGACCTACGACCTAAGGAGCTTGCGACCCACGACCTAAAGCCTAACGACCCACGACCTAATTCCGAAGCACCGAGCGACCTAACGTTATAGGCTATTTTAGGTCAGAAATGAGCTATTTGATGGCCGAGACTGTAAAGACCCGTAAGTCCGTACTCCTTGAATAGACACTAATCTCCTTTGTTTAATTCAAGATGAACGAAAATACGAACCCTTAGGGGTTTTTAAAAAGATTTTTAGAAAAGAAAAAGTAGAAAAGAAGGTAGAAAGAAGAGGGAAAAGAGAATAGGAGAGAAAGAAAACAGAAAAGAAGATAGAAAATTTTAATTAGAAGGAAAAGAGAAAAGAAAATTTTAAAATAGAAGGAAAAGAGCATAGAGGAAAAAGAAAAAACAGAAGAAAAGAAGACGGAACAGAAAACAACAGAACAACATCAGAATCTCACAATTCGCAGCGGAACAACATATAATAATAAATGAATAATCTTTAAACAAAGAACTATCAGTTATTACATTTTATACATTACATTACATTACATCATATCATCATATCATCATATCATCAGAATGTACAACAACATACAACAAATAGTGCAGCGGAAAAAGAAATACTATATAAGTAATACGCCATGCCATCCAGCTTGCCTCCAGCAACTCCAGAATATCCAGAATATCCTGATAAACCTAACTCTTGACCGCCCGTGTGAAAATTGGTGGGCACCCAGAGTTTAGGAAGGAAAACAATAAACTCCAAGTCAGTCATGTGACTGGTGTGAGAACTCAAAACAGTTTATTTAACTTTAAAATCAAAATAGAGAGATATTTTTAATTTCAATTCGCAATGCTTTTAAAAATGAGACTACCATAAGACCTCCTGCCACACACACAATGCAAACGCAGACTTGGAGAAGATTTCTCCTTATGATAGTCAAACATGCTTGATACGCATTTAAAAAGAACATTTGATATTATTACTAGTGCATAGTGTAGAAAATTCATTTCCAAAAGTAGAATATAAATCTTAGCCAGCATAGGTACCATTATATTATGCCTACTAATAGCTACCATATTAGATGGCAGGTTCTACAACTAAAACCGTACAAGTCACGTATTGTTTCTTTGGATTTCCAACAAATGGTCAGGCCAAGGAACTTCCCATTGCCACATGAGAATGCCTCTGGAAAGACATCCCCGAGAACCAAACCGGAACTCTGCCAACACAAGGCCGGGTTACCCCTAACTGGGTAACTACTGACACGAGCACGCTATTCCCCGATCGTAAACGACCTTTCTCACGGGATCCCGAAAACCAACAACCACAAAGTAATAAATTCGTAGTAACCACATAGGTTAAATATCTGGGCTCCATACCATGATACCACCTCTATCCAGAAGGAAATGTACATACCCTAAAGGGTGCTACCCCTCATAACCTTGCCGCATCTTTCCTGTTTTGACCATTTCCGGGGTGTGAGGTTCGACGAAGTCACGTCCACAAAAACATACTTTATACAAAAGCCATGCTTTGGGTCAACAAATGATCAACACAATGATCACTAAGATAGACGATCAAATAAACGATCCTATCACAATAATCAACACAATGATCATTTCAGCATCACTCAGCATGTCACATTACCAAATTGGGAATATATCGCTGATAACTTCAACTATATAACCTCTGAGCTCGTACGTCTCGGAGAAGGGTGTTAAGCTAAAAGAATAAATTCTTCGCCACCAACAGAAATATATTTGAATGAAATCGGCTTTATATCTCAACTTGTAATGTCAGACACACAATCCATACAAGTCTGTTCCGGGCTCGAACAAAACCGAAGGCACTTACAAAGAAGTCCTTGCAATCCGGATATTCACAATCCTGATCGGATTCACCATCACATATGGAGAACTCTATACCGTAGCTACTCGGTGCAGAGTAAATCGACAGGTCATCCTATCGCTCTCGCAAATACCGGGTCTTCAACACCGATCTTCAATGCAATTCACAACGACGTATCACATATTCGGAATGGGTTATACGACCCCATGGTCCTTTCCCGGTTAACCCGAATAGTGAGCGCTTATTCAAAAATAAGTGTGGCATTCAAATTCAAACAAATCACATCAAGTACCCATTCAAAGGGAAATATTGATAGTCGGTTATTGAACTATCAATGGATATGCACACATCACCAGATTCCAAATAATTTTCCAAATTATTTATTTCACAAAATATCTTCACTAGATATATAATTTCTATACTTCAAAAATAAATCAATATTTATTTTTAAACCAATTCCACTTTCATTTATAAATTCCTTAGTGAATTTATAATCCAAAATATCTATGAATATTCGATTTCAATTATTCATTTCAATTTATCTTTAAAAAAGATAAATTTTAATTATTCACTTCATATTGGAAAACATTTCCATACTTATTAAATAAGTAATTCACAAATCTTTTTATTTTCTACACTTGGAAAATATTCAATATACTTAAATCGAATTAAGTATATATTTCATTCTATTAAGGAAACATTCTCTTAAACATATTTATTTGGGCCAAAACGAATGTTGCGTAAAACATCGTTACGACAACCCAAAATCACTAATATAGGGATTCGTAATTAAAATAGATATATAAATCCCAATACTGTACAAAAACATTTCCTTTCGAAAATCATTTACTATAACAACAGTGTTATAGTCCACCATTTCCCTTTTATTTTCTCGAAAACGCCTATTTCAACAATCAATGTTGAAATCTATGGTTTCGAATCTCAACACCTTTTTAAAACATCGTTAGATCGTTTTAATTCTATTTAAAACATTCACATTCAAACCATTTTCTTTAACGTGTTATTCACTATTCAAAAATGTGAATAAACTTCATTAAGAAATCTCATCCTTTTATTCGTTTTAATTCAAAGGATTATTCACTATTCAAAAATGTGAATATAACTCCTTAAATAGGTTCCAACAATTTTCTTATCAAAATAAGTCATTTGCGAATTTATAAAACATCGTTTATAAATTCCATTTCTATTTATTTATAAAAACTTCCTTTTTATAAATTCTTTTATTAACTTATTCCAGTTTATAACTCAATTATAACTCAAAGTTCATATTATAAGTTAAGTGCTTATAATCTATTTGTTTGCAAAAATCGTTCCTTTGAACTTCATAATTATAAATCTTATAACCTATAAGATTCAATTATTCACCCAAATCTATTCCTCAATTAACTTCACCAATTTATAAATCTTACTATTTATAAATTTTATTTATAACTTCACAGTTTATAATTCTATAAATTTCATTCATTTATGAAATTCATTTTCACTTCATTCAAACACTTATAAAAACTCGTTTTATAATGTCTATATTTCAATTTATAAATATCCATTTATAAATCACTTAATATAAATCAATTTATATTATTCTTTTAAAACATCTTTAATCTCCTTTATAATTTCACCATTCTCCTGATTTATAAAATAATTAAATTTTATAAATCCTATATTTAAACTTTTCACAATAAATTCAAAAATCCCAGTTTAAACTATTTTATACATCATAAACCCGTATTTTCAAAAATCAATCTTTTAACTATATTTCACAAAAACCATAATTTTATAACTTTAAAAATTATAGCGTTTAATTATTTAAAATGGGTCAATTCTAAAAATATAGTATTTTTCAAAAATCACTTTTAAAATCATTTTAAAATCCCAAAATCTGGGTCCAATGATGCTACACACCAAATAGTCAATCACGACTACAACGACATCATATATCGATATGATAATCCATCAAATATCAAAATATCTGAAATCAAATAAAAACTGTTGAGGAATCCAGTTGGATCCCTCCAACCTGTTTTCCTGCATCCAAAAACATTAGCACAATACCAATTTCGCTCCAGTACGAAATTATCGCGGTATATGTTCTTATTAAATATTATCCGCTTAATAACGGCGTAATAGGGTCTCATCCGCTAAACAAAAAAATGCGGGAAATCAACAACTGCAATATATACATATGCCAATATATATATATATTGATATTATTTATAATACCAATTTCACTGTTTATGAAATATTTGCGGTATATGTTTTTATTAAATAACATCCGCTTACTAACGGCGTATAATGTCTATTTTAACAATCAATAGATATCAATCAACATTCAAACATGCATTCAAATATTTTAAATCTAACTATTTAAAATAAAATCGAAACTGATTCGATTGAGTGAGAAGTTCTCACCTTGGTTTTAATTCCGTTTTAGCGATTTATTTCGAATAAAATTAAACGCGCGTTTAATTTTACCCGAAATTCTCACTAACTCCAAACGACTCCAAACCAACTCCATCGCGTAGTGCTCGTCCATACGATTCCAACGCAACTGGTTTCGCGCGTTTTCGACCTCGTATGAAAAAGATATACATTTTTGAAGTTACACGAATTTTAACTTATATAAATTTACAAATTTTAAACCCTAAGTTAATCACAACCGTTAGATCCCTGAAAATACATCAGAGCCGTGCTTTTGCTTCTCCCCTTCATCATCTCGCGTGCGCACGGCTACAGCCGAACAAAGGAACCCACTCACGACATTAGGGTTTAAGGCCGCGACCAAAACGACGAGCTATGCATCGATCAAACTACTCCACGTCGAAGGCCATAGCCGACTCCATGCTCGGCTCCATCCTCATGAAGCTCGGCCCCCCCCATTGAGCTCGAATTTCGTGCCGACCGTGTATACTTCATAGCCAGATTCTGGCGAATCCTGACCTCCGATGACGATCATCACCGTTGGATCTCGAGATCTCAGAGTGCTCTACGATTCTCTATTTGTATGTTTCTTGAAACGACTGAAGGATTCAAAGAAATCGAGGGGAAAAGGAGAGAAGATTTCGGCCGTGGGTTGCTATGAACGGCGGCTGCATATTTTAGGGTTTTGTTTTTCTTTTTTTTTCTTTTTTGTGAAGGGGTAGGGGCTATTTATAAAGAAAATTCGAACACTATTCATCCTGGAAATTCCGAACTCCGATTTACGCGCCGTAACCAGCGTTTTTAGGGTTTACCCCGCGTTCGGGACACAATGGAACAGGTTTCGAAAGCTAATTCGGACATCTGTGCGAGTTATGGCTGTAAACGCTCAATTTAAATTAAACCGATTTAAGCGATTTTATAGGCGTTTTAATTTCTACCGGACAAACGGTAAATCCAATTGACTTGAAATTTGAAACCTTACAATAATATCACATTACGGATCCGATGAAACTGGTTTCGTCGAAATCCGAGACTTTTTGAAAAATGGCTATTTTAGCTCGCCAAATTTAAATTAAAAATAAATCGATGCGTTTCGAGCTGCCACGATCAAACGATAGCTCCGATTGACACGAAATTTGAAATCCGGCAATAACTAACTATTACGGATCCAATGGAACAGGTTTCGTTCAATTCTGAGACTGTTCAAAAATTGACTATTTTACAGTCGATTATTAAATATTAAAATATTCAATTTTCACAAATTAACTTTTAATTCGATTTTAAAAGTTCTAAAATATCATTCTAACTCCCATATGATAAAATAAAATTTTACAAATCATTTTCAATCATATTTAACCCAATTTTCAATTATTTCCATAATTTAACGTATTAAATTATCGATTTAATAATCCAATTAAATTCAATAATTCAAATAAAAATTTATTTGACTTATAAATTCACTTATCAATATTTAAAATTAATTAAATATTCAAATTTTAATTTCTAAAAATTCTGGGTCGTTACAATCTTCCCCACTTAAAAGAATTTCGTCCTCGAAATTATCAAGTAAGAAAGGTTATAGAATTTATTAATTTTCCATAAATCCATAATTAAACTTCTTACAAATCTTTACTAAGTTTTCAAAATCATACTTAGTTATCTTTTCAAAAACAATCTATATCATTTAACTTTCAATTCAAAATCAAAGTTAAAGTTTTCAAAATTTTCCAATTTTCTCAAATTTTTTCTAACGCCTTAAATTTTCGGAAAAATTCGCCATAGTCTCCTTTGCGCGGCTCGATCCGAAAATAAAATGACAGTATATATATCACAAATATACATCTCATCAAGTAATGAGGCATCCCGCAGGGAAAAAAGTGTAAAAGTACGATATTTAATCCGAGATATGTACCTTATATTTTATTAGCAAGCATATACGGCTAATATAGCGCAAAAGCGAGCTCCAAATGCGAAGCAAACGCGATCCGCACCTACTAATCACTCAACAAACAACATGAGAACATGCATATAGACAATAATCTCAATATACAACATATATCTCCATAACAACTATATATGTCACATAGCAAATGCAACATATTCAAACATCAACCAACTATCATCCAACTAACATCCAGAACCAATATATATTCATTTATATTCTCATTAATATTCAATGAATTGGGTTTTCAATTTAATCACATTTGATTTATTGATAGTGGACGTTTTTACTAACATTCTTTTCAATTAGTTCATATTCACTAATTCATATTCAAGTTGGTCCACTTCCAAATCAAATTCACTTCTATTCAAATTTATTTACTTCTAATTTGAATTCAATTTCATAGCTTCCAATTTCATTAACACTTAATGAACTTATATACAATCAACTAACAATCATATAACAACCAATGTATATTAATTACAACCAAATTCCTTTGCTTACAATTGGTTTAATTAGTTGATTTTCATTCAACTATTCAACTTCTAATAACATTAGAATTTAATGAATTAACACTTATATTCATTTATTCCATATCAATTTTATTTACATTCAATTGATTATTATTCAATCCATTCATTCAATTCTATTACAAAAGTTGAATTTCATTTATATAACTCAAGTTCATATCTATCACTTAATTTTATTAATTTACTTTGATACTAATATCAACTTCATTCCATATCACTTAAGTTATATTCCATTTAACTTTAAATTCATTTTTACTTACAACTCATATTCATAAATATATTCATATAGTTTCACTTCTTATATATAAGTTTATTTCACAATTGCAAATTACTTTAATTATAATTCAATTCTTATAATTCTTTTGCTTATACAATTATTCTTTTGTTTAGATTATTCAAACATCTAAACAATCAACTTATATACTCTTTAATAATTCTGAAAATTATTTCTTTATATATATAAAATATACTCAAGGCAAAATTATTTCATTTACCCAATTTAAAGATCAATACTGTGTCGAATTGTTCTATTCAAGTGTTTAGAAACCCCTTCGGCATAGTTGTACATACCGTGCTGACGAAGGTTCATATGCCACTCAATAAACCAATCATCACAATATAAAACAATTTCATATTCACTAACAAATACGCACCCATATCTATTATTACACTCAAATTCATTCTAGAGCACTGCTGACTCTATCTCTAATGAATAATACCCAACAGAACCATGGTTGTCGCTTAACCATATGCTTTGATACCAACTGTAAAGACCCGTAAGTCCGTACTCCTTGAATAGACACTAATCTCCTTTGTTTAATTCAAGATGAACGAAAATACGAACCCTTAGGGGTTTTTAAAAAGATTTTTAGAAAAGAAAAAGTAGAAAAGAAGGTAGAAAGAAGAGGGAAAAGAGAATAGGAGAGAAAGAAAACAGAAAAGAAGATAGAAAATTTTAATTAGAAGGAAAAGAGAAAAGAAAATTTTAAAATAGAAGGAAAAGAGCATAGAGGAAAAAGAAAAAACAGAAGAAAAGAAGACGGAACAGAAAACAACAGAACAACATCAGAATCTCACAATTCGCAGCGGAACAACATATAATAATAAATGAATAATCTTTAAACAAAGAACTATCAGTTATTACATTTTATACATTACATTACATTACATCATATCATCATATCATCAGAGTGTACAACAACATACAACAAATAGTGCAGCGGAAAAAGAAATACTATATAAGTAATACGCCATGCCATCCAGCTTGCCTCCAGCAACTCCAGAATATCCAGAATATCCTGATAAACCTAACTCTTGACTGCCCGTGTGAAAATTGGTGGGCACCCAGAGTTTAGGAAGGAAAACAATAAACTCCAAGTCAGTCATGTGACTGGTGTGAGAACTCAAAACAGTTTATTTAACTTTAAAATCAAAATAGAGAGATATTTTTAATTTCAATTCGCAATGCTTTTAAAAATGAGACTACCATAAGACCTCCTGCCACACACACAATGCAAACGCAGACTTGGAGAAGATTTCTCCTTATGATAGTCAAACATGCTTGATACGCATTTAAAAAGAACATTTGATATTATTACTAGTGCATAGTGTAGAAAATTCATTTCCAAAAGTAGAATATAAATCTTAGCCAGCATAGGTAACATTATATTATGCCTACTAATAGCTACCATATTAGATGGCAGGTTCTACAACTCAAACCGTACAAGTCACGTATTGTTTCTTTGGATTTTCAACAAATGGTCAGGCCAAGGAACTTCCCATTGCCACATGAGAATGCCTCTGGAAAGACATCCCCGAGAACCAAACCGGAACTCTGCCAACACAAGGCCGGGTTACCCCTAACTGGGTAACTACTGACACAAGCACGCCATTCCCCGATCGTAAACGACCTTTCTCATGGGATCCCGAAAACCAACAACCACAAAGTAATAAATTCGTAGTAACCACATAGGTTAAATATCTGGGCTCCATACCATGATACCACCTCTATCCAGAAGGAAATGTACATACCCTAAAGGGTGCTACCCCTCATAACCTTGCCGCATCTTTCCTGTTTTGACCATTTCCGGGGTGTGAGGTTCGACGAAGTCACGTCCACAAAAACATACTTTATACAAAAGCCATGCTTTGGGTCAACAAATGATCAACACAATGATCACTAAGATAGACGATCAAATAAACGATCCTATCACAATAATCAACACAATGATCATTTCAGCATCACTCAGCATGTCACATTACCAAATTGGGAATATATCGCTGATAACTTCAACTATATAACCTCTGAGCTCGTACGTCTCGGAGAAGGGTGTTAAGCTAAAAGAATAAATTCTTCGCCACCAACAGAAATATATTTGAATGAAATCGGCTTTATATCTCAACTTGTAATGTCAGACACACAATCCATACAAGTCTGTTCCGGGCTCGAACAAAACCGAAGGCACTTACAAAGAAGTCCTTGCAATCCGGATATTCACAATCCTGATCGGATTCACCATCACATATGGAGAACTCTATACCGTAGCTACTCGGTGCAGAGTAAATCGACAGGTCATCCTATCGCTCTCGCAAATACCGGGTCTTCAACACCGATCTTCAATGCAATTCACAACGACGTATCACATATTCGGAATGGGTTATACGACCCCATGGTCCTTTCCCGGTTAACCCGAATAGTGAGCGCTTATTCAAAAATAAGTGTGGCATTCAAATTCAAACAAATCACATCAAGTACCCATTCAAAGGGAAATATTGATAGTCGGTTATTGAACTATCAATGGATATGCACACATCACTAGATTCCAAATAATTTTCCAAATTATTTATTTCACAAAATATCTTCACTAGATATATAATTTCAATACTTCAAAAATAAATCAATATTTATTTTTAAACCAATTCCACTTTCATTTATAAATTCCTTAGTGAATTTATAATCCAAAATATCTATGAATATTCGATTTCAATTATTCATTTCAATTTATCTTTAAAAAAGATAAATTTTAATTATTCACTTCATATTGGAAAACATTTCCATACTTATTAAATAAGTAATTCACAAATCTTTTTATTTTCTACACTTGGAAAATATTCAATATACTTAAATCGAATTAAGTATATATTTCATTCTATTAAGGAAACATTCTCTTAAACATATTTATTTGGGCCAAAACGAATGTTGCGTAAAACATCGTTACGACAACCCAAAATCACTAATATAGGGATTCGTAATTAAAATAGATATATAAATCCCAATACTGTACAAAAACATTTCCTTTCGAAAATCATTTACTATAACAACAGTGTTATAGTCCACCATTTCCCTTTTATTTTCTCGAAAACGCCTATTTCAACAATCAATGTTGAAATCTATGGTTTCGAATCTCAACACCTTTTTAAAACATCGTTAGATTGTTTTAATTCTATTTAAAACATTCACATTCAAACCATTTTCTTTAACGTGTTATTCACTATTCAAAAATGTGAATAAACTTCATTAAGAAATCTCATCCTTTTATTCGTTTTAATTCAAAGGATTATTCACTATTCAAAAATGTGAATATAACTCCTTAAATAGGTTCCAACAATTTTCTTATCAAAATAAGTCATTTGCGAATTTATAAAACATCGTTTATAAATTCCATTTCTATTTATTTATAAAAACTTCCTTTTTATAAATTCTTTTATTAACTTATTCCAGTTTATAACTCAATTATAACTCAAAGTTCATATTATAAGTTAAGTGCTTATAATCTATTTGTTTGCAAAAATCGTTCCTTTGAACTTCATAATTATAAATCTTATAACCTATAAGATTCAATTATTCACCCAAATCTATTCCTCAATTAACTTCACCAATTTATAAATCTTACTATTTATAAATTTTATTTATAACTTCACAGTTTATAATTCTATAAATTTCATTCATTTATGAAATTCATTTTCACTTCATTCAAACACTTATAAAAACTCGTTTTATAATGTCTATATTTCAATTTATAAATATCCATTTATAAATCACTTAATATAAATCAATTTATATTATTCTTTTAAAACATCTTTAATCTCCTTTATAATTTCACCATTCTCCCGATTTATAAAATAATTAAATTTTATAAATCCTATATTTAAACTTTTCACAATAAATTCAAAAATCCCAGTTTAAACTATTTTATACATCATTAACCCGTATTTTCAAAAATCAATCTTTTAACTATATTTCACAAAAACCATAATTTTATAACTTTAAAAATTATAGCGTTTAATTATTTAAAATGGGTCAATTCTAAAAATATAGTATTTTTCAAAAATCACTTTTAAAATCATTTTAAAATCCCAAAATCTGGGTCCAATGATGCTACACACCAAATAGTCAATCACGACTACAACGACATCATATATCGATATGATAATCCATCAAATATCAAAATATCTGAAATCAAATAAAAACTGTTGAGGAATCCAGTTGGATCCCTCCAACCTGTTTTCCTGCATCCAAAAACATTAGCACAATACCAATTTCGCTCCAGTACGAAATTATCGCGGTATATGTTCTTATTAAATATTATCCGCTTAATAACGGCGTAATAGGGTCTCATCCGCTAAACAAAAAAATGCGGGAAATCAACAACTGCAATATATACATATGCCAATATATATATATTGATATTATTTATAATACCAATTTCACTGTTTATGAAATATTCGCGGTATATGTTTTTATTAAATAACATCCGCTTACTAACGGCGTATAATGTCTATTTTAACAATCAATAGATATCAATCAACATTCAAACATGCATTCAAATATTTTAAATCTAACTATTTAAAATAAAATCGAAACTGATTCGATTGAGTGAGAAGTTCTCACCTTGGTTTTAATTCCGTTTTAGCGATTTATTTCGAATAAAATTAAACGCGCGTTTAATTTTACCCGAAATTCTCACTAACTCCAAACGACTCCAAACCAACTCCATCGCGTAGTGCTCATCCATACGATTCCAACGCAACTGGTTTCGCGCGTTTTCGACCTCGTATGAAAAAGATATACATTTTTGAAGTTACACGAATTTTAACTTATATAAATTTACAAATTTTAAACCCTAAGTTAATCACAACCGTTAGATCCCTGAAAATACATCAGAGCCGTGCTTTTGCTTCTCCCCTTCATCATCTCGCGTGCGCACGGCTACAGCCGAACAAAGGAACCCACTCACGACATTAGGGTTTAAGGCCGCGACCAAAACGACGAGCTATGCATCGATCAAACTACTCCACGTCGAAGGCCATAGCCGACTCCATGCTCGGCTCCATCCTCATGAAGCTCGGCCCCCCCATTGAGCTCGAATTTCGTGCCGACCGTGTATACTTCATAGCCAGATTCTGGCGAATCCTGACCTCCGATGACGATCATCACCGTTGGATCTCGAGATCTCAGAGTGCTCTACGATTCTCTATTTGTATGTTTCTTGAAACGACTGAAGGATTCAAAGAAATCGAGGGGAAAAGGAGAGAAGATTTCGGCCGTGGGTTGCTATGAACGGCGGCTGCATATTTTAGGGTTTTGTTTTTCTTTTTTTTTATTTTTTGTGAAGGGGTAGGGGCTATTTATAAAGAAAATTCGAACACTATTCATCCCGGAAATTCCGAACTCCGATTTATGCGCCGTAACCAGCGTTTCTAGGGTTTACCTCGCGTTCCGAACACAATGGAACAGGTTTCGGAAGCTAATTCGGACAGCTGTGCGAGTTATGGCTGTAAACGCTCAATTTAAATTAAACCGATTTAAGCGATTTTCTAGGCGTTTTAATTTGTACCGGACAAACGGTAAATCCAATTGACTTGAAATTTGAAACCTTACAATAATATCACATTACGGATCCGATGAAACTGGTTTCGTCGAAATCCGAGACTTTTTGAAAAATGGCTATTTTAGCTCGCCAAATTTAAATTAAAAATAAATCGATGCGTTTCGAGCTGCCACGATCAAACGATAGCTCCGATTGACACGAAATTTGAAATCCGGTAATAACTAACTATTACGGATCCAATGGAACTGGTTTCGTTCAATTCTGAGACTGTTCAAAAATTGACTATTTTACAGTCGATTATTAAATATTAAAATATTCAATTTTCACAAATTAACTTTTAATTCGATTTTAAAAGTTCTAAAATATCATTCTAACTCCCATATGATAAAATAAAATTTTACAAATCATTTTCAATCATATTTAACCCAATTTTCAATTATTTCCATAATTTAACGTATTAAATTATCGATTTAATAATCCAATTAAATTCAATAATTCAAATAAAAATTTATTTGACTTATAAATTCACTTATCAATATTTAAAATTAATTAAATATTCAAATTTTAATTTCTAAAAATTCTGGGTCGTTACAGAGACTTTTCCACGCGAACGACCTAGCAAAGGCAGAGCGACCTAAGTGCAGTTTTACACCAAAAACACTAAAATTTGGGGTTTTTCGCCAATCCAATCCAAACCAAATGCAAATGTACATGCAAACATGATAGGGATTCATTTCCAACAGTCCAAGATAGTTATAAGCAAGAGTGTGAGATAAAAATCTCACCTTTTCACTAAAATGGATGAAGATGAAGCTTGAAGCCAATGGAGAAGCAATCCAAAGCTTGAATCCAATATCATCTACTTGAATTTGGAGTTGAATGTTGGATTAGCAATTAAATTTGAGCTTGGAGTTTTAATTTCTCATTCTCTTCACCATTAATGCAAATTTCAAGTTAGTTAGCAATTTATGAAGAGTGAGGAGAAGGGGGTTGGAACTTGGGCTTAATAGGCTAAATTAACCCAAAGTCCAAAGCGGGAAAAGTTAGTGAAATTTCACTAACTCCAAACCTATCGATGTTTATACTTAAAAAAGTTGTAAACGGCATTTCGAACTCAATGGAAGTGGTCTCGAGTCCTAATTTGACCATTTGCAAAAAAGGTAGCTTTTCGGACCAAAATCCGATTAACGATATAATATTTAAATAAAATATTTAAATATAAACTCGATAAATATGGGGGTTGTTACACACTTCATGCAATTTCAGTTTAGGAGTTTTACCCACCTGTAAGATTTGAAACAGAGGAGCCTGCCTAATTTGATTATGATTAAATCTTTGTATTTCATCTGAAATCTTGCTCACTTGAATTTGTTTGAATCTTTGATCTGGTTACTTAGTTGAACTGAGTTGCTTTGATCTGCTTGTTGAAATTGTTTGATCTTCTCTTTTTTTTTTAGAAGATGAGAAAGGGATTTTAGAAATATGTAAAGCCTATATGTTTTCTTAAGTATCATGTATTTACATTCTAAAAATTTTCATTGCCACTTGTCTATTCACACCAACACTTGTTGATTTATATCCTACTTAGCCAACATTTGTCAAAAATTTGTTTTCAAATATTTACATATGCTTATTTACTTAATAAATATTTACATTAAATTTAAAACTTAGTTCTATACTTAAAATATCTTAAGTGTATTAATATTTAAATTACCCCTTTCTATTCACCAATTTACAATTAAAAGAAAATGATAAAAATTTCAATTATACTTTTATACTAAATTTTCTATTGAGAAATTTAATTTCGTTAATTTATATAAAATATTTTAAAGAAAACAATATAAACAAATTATATCTTAATGAAATCATATATATATATATATATATATATATAATATCCAATTTATTTTAAGATATTTTACTCTTTGAATTTCCAATTCAATGTTCAAATTCCAATTTAACATTCGATCTAAAAAAACAAATAAACAAACACAAATTCAATTTGTAAATGATAATTCCATTTAAAATTTATTTATACCTATAAACAACACATTATTATTATAGTTTTGAAAATATATGTTTTGCCATAATAATTATACTAGAAAAATTATCAAACCAATACTTATTCATGTACATATTTATATTACCAGAATTGTTTATTCAACTTATAAATCAGTATTTCTACTAATTAAACCCAGTTAATTTATCAATTACAGATATTCTAAAATCCGGGTTATCACAGGTTTGTGGCATCGCGTTTGTCGTGAGGAGTATAATTTGGGTGCCGATTTTGGTGGGTGCGGTTCTCGGTTGGTGATCGTGAGGTTTGGATTCATGAACGAGATCATTCAAGTCGCGATCTTGAATGGTGATGCAGACAAGAGGAAATGGTGACCGGGAGGAGGAGTTTTCGATGAGAAGTTCGATTTCGTCATCGGTTGGAATAATTGTCGATGGGATTGCCGTATCAGTGTTGTATGTGCATATGGTAGAGTGGTTTTGTTGTTTTGTGTACATGCAAGAGTAAAAGGGAGAAGAAGATGATGGTGTGGGATTTGTGGGTCGGGCTTGTTCGATTTGGGGTAAACTATATCATTTATTTATTTTAAATAAAATCGATAACTTGTAAATTTAATAAATCGTTCATTTTAGGTCCAAATCGAACACCGTCTGTCACATTTAGTTCGTATTGAATTGCATTACAAAATGAAATTGATTGGGTGACAATTTGAGCTAGCAGGAAATTTGATTAAAATTAAACGTCCGTTTAATTTTAAATTCAAACGGATCGCTTCAGTGTCGATGGAAATCAAAATGAGTAAACCTCACTCAACTTGGTTAACTGGATTTATTTATAGCAATTAAAATTTTATTATTGGTTGATTGGATGATTTGATAATTAGTATTATCACTTAGATGTTATAATATATATATATATATATATATATATATATAGTAGTATATATTAGTAATTGGATTGATTATTCACGCCTATTGAAGTGGATGGACCCTATGCGTCTGGCATAATGGCGGATGACTCAATATTATCATGATATCCCACCTCGAAGCGGGATTGGTATTTCATATTATCTAACATCTACGGTTGTAGGGAAACAGGTTGGAGTGATCTAACTGGATTCCTCAAAATGTTGAATTTAATTTCATATATAGTGATATATGATTTTTTTTTGAATAATCTGTGATTGATTATTGTGTGATTTGAATTTATTGAATGATATGGTAGTACTGGCCCAGGTTTTGGTATTTTAAAATACCAAGAATATATGTTTTGATTTGAAAAGGGATTGAAAAGAAATTTTGGAAGCAAAATATTTATATAGAGTTTGGATTAATTCATTTAGATAAAATAACGGGTTTGATTTTAAATTTTCCTTAACTATTCCGTGATATTGTAAATAGAGATTTTGGATTAATATATATATAGGAATTTTAATAATAATTATTATGATACTTGTTTGAATATAAAAGGTTTTAAAAAAATTGAGATTTAAAATAGATTGGGAAGATAAAAGGGAATTCGAAAATAAATATAAAATTGGTTATAGTGGATCCTAAATAAGTTTTCTAAATTATGAAATGGAAGTAGAATAGAGATTTGGTTGGTTTTGGAATATAGTTTGGGTTATCTAAGAAATTGATTTATAAATACAAATTAATTTAGAAATCGATGTAAAGCCATTGTAAATTGGAATTTGAGACTGTGGGATTTATAAACAATATTTATAAATAAAGTGAAATGATTATATAAATTAAAGATATTAAATCGGTTAAAAGGACGGATAATTTTTTCTTTTGGAAATGTGAAAAAGGGATTTATGAAATTAGGGACGTAAATTGAGGGAGATTTATAAATATTAGATTGGTTATATTGGAATTGAAAAATATATTTTTATCAAGAAGTTGAGTTTGTAAAATGAGGATTTTTAATTATTAAACTAGGTAATTTAAAAATGTTTTTGCATAAAAATATTTCAGGAAATTAGTTATTAAATATTTTTAAATTGTCAAAATGAATTATAAGTTTTATAAACAAGTATTGTGAATCGATTAGAATTTTATTACTAAATCAGAATTAATTGTTATTTCAATGTTATGTAATTATTTTAATTGTTTAAAAGTATATTTAATTATTAAATAAGTTTCCGGAAAGTAATGGTATACTTTCATGGCGAAATCGAAGGCGGAGATTGCCTACAGTTAAGTTTGTATTTCTCTAGGATAGAGACGTAACCATTGAGCTGTGAATCCATGGTTGATACCGCATGGTGCTTTCTATATTTATTTTAAAAGGTTTCTCAAACATTTTTGTAACGACCCAAAATTTTCGAACACGACAATTTCAGATAGTTATGAAAAAAAAGAAAGAGATAGAACAAGAAGAAGAAAAAGAAGAAGAACAGAAATATCAACATCTCACATTCGCAGCGGAAAAAATAATAATAAATAAAACAGTTTACAAAGAATACTATATCTTCCGATTACATTTTAAATACATCAGAGTTACACCTACATACAGACACTAGATATACACTATAACCATGCCTCAGATATACAATAATATAATACAGCGGAAATGCTCCATACGTTCCTGACATCCAGTTCGACTTCTGAGCTTCAGAACGTCCTTACCTGAAAATCTGTAATACTCGGTTTGACCCGAGCATTACACCAAAGTAACACCCGGGTTAGGATGAAAACCAGCGTGAGTAAACCCATCTAACATAGAATACAAAGCATACAACTTATATAAACCCGGGGTAACCTGTATCAATTTATAGATTCATCATTTGTTATAAACATCCCTTATATCACATATCAATTCTCTAAGTACCAAAACTTCTATTTAAATGGTCCAATTTACTTAAATCATTCCATTCCAGCCTATTGATTTCACATATCAACTTATAACGAGTCGAAGTGGTTTCGGGTATTTATTGATACCCGACCTCAGTCTCTTCGAATTCCATGTCATTTTAACCCAAGTTATTTAGATGAAATACAATCTAATTTTAAATATAGGATGTCACATACACACAGCAATTTATCATACAACCAAATCTTATCATATAACAAAACATTTTATATTAGAGATAGCGTTCATTTTAAGACATCCAATCAATCCGATCATTCATAAGCAAGACTAATTTATCACATTATCTCAAATTAATCAATCAAATTAATTTTCTTCTATCACTATAAATCTTGCTTACTTATTCATTAACTAATTATAAACCAATTAATTAATCATTCGCTAAGTATCCATCTTAGTTAATCAACCCTGATTAATTATTCTTCAATTACACTAAGTAGATAACCTTTCTCAAATTAATTATACTTATCCACTTACTGTAATAACCTTTAAGTACTTCATTAATTAATAAACTAAATTAATTACACAAATTCTTTATTAATTATATTAATTAATTAATATAATCACTTCATTTGTTAATTTTTCTTAGATTAATCAAACCTTAATTACTGCCATTAATTAATGATTCTTTAGTTACTTCTTATTATAAAAAAAATCTTTTATTAATTATTCATAAATCACCCACGATTAATCTCACCCAGTAATTTAACTACCCTTACTTACTTTCATTCACTAAGTAATTTATTCCATAATTACTTCCATTCTTTAATTAATCTCAACCAATAATCACGCATTACTAAGTAGTTATACTTATCAAATGATTATCTTAAATTAATTTAACAAATTAATTACTTAACTTTACTAATCTCATTTATTTAATTAATTACATCAAGAAATTTATTCCTTCAATTATTTTAAAATTTGATTTGAATCTATACTTTAAAATTAGGTTCACACTTACTTCATATGCCTTTGAAAACGTGGTTAACCTCTGGCTTGTACCTTACTTCATTAAAACAAAACCTGAAATCAGGCTATAACAACAAGACTAAAAAACTCGAGTAAACCCGAGACAAACACAAAAATATCCCGCGCCTACCCCGAGTCATACACCTTCCTTCATCACTTCGAGTACTTTCTCCACTTGTACGAGAATCCGCCCGAGCCCTCGCGGGAGCCCATCGACCCAGACACCATGTGCACGCGGTGCACGTACACCAGCGACGCTGTGACGACCCAATTTTCTACTCCTAGAAAATCACATCATCTTTAAGAAAGAAAGGGATAGAAAAGAGAAAAGAAAGAAGAGAAAGAAGAAACAACAATAGAATCTCAACAGAGGAATGAATAAATTATATTAATAACATAAGTATTACATAGTATACAACACCAATCAGAGTTACACAGACAATACTTCACATACTAGACAGTTATAAACACCTGTCTAGTTATTACAACTCAATATATTACGGATAAACACTCAGAGATACTAACGCGGTGGAAAACTATATATCTATACGCGAAAGCCTCCTGCTCCATTGCTCCTCCACAATTCGTCAAAGCTAACCTGAATCCCTTGGCTACTCGTAAAAAATTTGAGTACCCAAGAGTTTAAGAAAAACACAAATAAACTCCGGGTCAGACATGGGTCTGGTGTGAGTAATAGGTTAAAGTTGCTTAACTTTGAAAAACCTTTGAAAAGAAAAGGTATCACATAAGACTTCCTACACATGAACATGGAAAAGTTTTTACCTTACGCTAACCACAACATTTGATAGGAAATCTAGTGATATTATAATAGTGTCTAGGATTTTCAAGTAAAATACAGAAATAGCTGGAATGCTTACATCTCACATTCCAACATAGTTGGGCACAACTAATACGTATGGCACTTTTGGATTTTGGATTCCATACAATGGCAGGGCTACTGGCGTACCGCTTGTCACAGTACGTGGCCTAGATCACCGTACCGAGGAGTACGCCCGCTCCCATACAACACAAAGCCGAAACCATTCCTTACTGAACAGTTTCGAACAAGACCACCCCGCAGTTGTGATCAGCAACCGCACCCTAAGCCGAAATAAAGGGACATCTAGACAGGGGTAAATCTCGTCCTACTTGGGCATGACCCACTTAGCCTTGCTGCACCTCCCCTGTTTTAGCCATTCCCAGTTGATGAGGCTTGATGCTATGATTACTTTTATAGGACATGTCACTTAGAATGCTCATCGTCCACCTGACGATGTTCTGAAAGCATTCAATCCATACAAGTTCGTTCCGGGTTCGAACGAAACCGAAGGCATTATCTCGTTACACTAATTTTGGAATCACCCTCAGAGTTAACGATGATAACCCTTGCACTCTGAATCTTCATCTTCACTTGAGATTCACGACCCAACGTTAATTTGGATCGATGTGGTTTTCGGATATCCAAATATGGAAACCCGATCCCGGCCTCATCGAAATCCAAAATGTGTCTTTTAAGGCCAAGTTGTTTTAGAGTTTAAAACAATTCAATTCATTATCTATATACACACAGGTAGATAATTCACATCGCCATAGATAATCAACATTATCATCATCAACAGATAATCCATATCATTGTAAACAGATAATCCATATCTTCATCACAATGCAACTAATGCATCCATATCATATAACATTACTCATCTCATAGCTGAGATTACAAACCATACAAGGCAACCAATATCAATCATTCATACATAAGCATGATCTAATGATCACACCATCTATAATTAATTTAAAATGAATTAAATTAATTACTTAATCTCTAATTAATTTAAAATGAATTAAATTAATTACTCCATCATTATAATCCTGCTTAACTTAACCATTAATTGATTACAAATCAATTAAATAAATCACCATCACATTATCCATTCCAATTAATCATTATTGATTAATAATTCGCTAATTACAATAAGTAATTAGCCTTTAAATTAATTACACAAGTTAATTATACTTAACAATTTACAATAATTAACTTTTAATTACTTAATCAATTAATTAACTAAAATTAATTACATTAATCCTTTATTAATTAATTACTTCATTTATTGATTATTCCTTAATTAATCAATTCCAAATTTACTTACTTAATTAATTAATTAATTAATGATTTCTAATTACAAATTAATTCATCTCTCTATTTAGATTCATTACCTTAAGTAATTAATCTTCAATTAAACCTCACATATATTAATCACCCTTGATTAATAACAATCAGTAATTAACTTCCCTTAATTACTCAATCCATAAATTAATTTCTCTTAATTAATTATCTCAATTAATCCCTTGATTAATTACAAAGTAATTTAATCTAAATTACTTCCATCATTAAACATCTTTAACTACATCCAGTAATTATTAATTAATTACTTCCCTAAGTAATTACAACCCCATTAATTACCTAAAGTAATTATCAATCAAATCATCAAGTGTTTAAATTAATTAAACTTAATTAATTGATCTAAACAAATCACATTAACCAAATTAATTACATTAAGTAATTAATTCATAAATTACTTTTATTAAGTAATTAAACTTAAACAATTTGACAAATGATTATTATTAATTAATTAATCTAATCAAATATCAATATTAATCACATTAATTAATTGTTAAATAATCTTAAGTTAACGACCTTCATTAACATTTCTTAATTACTTAATTAAGAAACTTACTTATATTAATCATTATTAATTACAAATTAATTAATATTTAATTACCAATTAATTAATCTCTAATTATAAATTAATCAAGTGTTAATTACAATCTTAATTAATCCTTAATCACTTGATTAATTAATCTTAATCATTAATTAAAATTTAATCAACACCTTAATTAATTAATCTTAAGTCTTTAATTAATCAAATTTAAAAATTATTAATTACTTAATTAATCATCCACATTAATTAATTAAATAATTAATTACCCATTTAAATTAACTTAATAATTTAAATGAACACAAATCATTAAAATTTTATTTACCTTTAAGATAAACATTCCTTACTTAATTAATAATTTAAAACAAATTTGTTTTCAAATTTACTTTAAATTCCATTTAAACTTCATTTTTAAACATAAGATACAAATTTAACTTAAACAAGATTTTAAAACAATTCAATTTTTTTATCTCATATGTTAAAAGAAACATCCATTTTATAAAAATAAGATTTAAAAGAATTTAAAACAAATTCATTTTAATATTCCAAGTTATTTAAAAACAAATTCAATTTAAAAATTTCTTTTTAATTTCAAACTGAAATACAGTTTTAAACCTCATTCTAGATTTAACTTAAATTTTTAAAAGCTTACTTACATTTCAACTCCATTTTAAATTCAAATCATTTAACCCTTTAAAGTAAATAAACAATTTAAATTTAAACTGATTTTAATTATGAAAACTGAAGTTTTAAATTTAATTCCAGATTTAAAAACCCAGATTTAAACTCATTTTAAATTTCTAATTTTAGAATTTAAACTTCCAATTCAAATCCAAAACACACATATGCTTTTACACTTAAAAATTTTTAAATTAAATTTTAATTTAAAAACATTAATTATATCAAATCTCAGTTAATCTAATTTGAATTCATTTTCAATTTCAAATTTTCAAAACTCAGATTAAATTTCAATTTGCCTTTTAAACCTTACTCTTAAATTTAAAACAGAAACAGGTTTTTCTGTTTTTATTAAAACCAAACTAAAATAAAAAAATCAAATTATTACAAAAACCAGAATTCAAACTATTTGAATTCATATTTAAATTCAGGTTTGAAATCCTAAGTTAAAATTTTAGTTTATATTTAAACTTGCTTTTTCTAAAACTTAAAACAAAACAGTTTCTGTTTATTTATTAAAACCTGAAACAAAGTTTATACTCGAGCCACCTCTACAATACTTCGAGTCAAAAGTTTAATTGCTTCGAGTCACTACTTAAATTACCCGAGACCATCTCGAGCAACAAAATCCTGAAACCACCTAACATTCACCAATATATCCACCTTGCTCCTGTGCACCTGTACACCCCCTCCGGCCACCGCTGGCCAACCACGCGACCATCCCACAGTCAACAATAAACGACTCAGGCCAACCAAACAACCATCCTAATATCACTTGCTCGAATTCAAGATCGAGACCCAATTTCCAAACCTGGAACAAAACAGAACCTAACAACTCCAACCTGTCAACGCCTCCATGATTCCCCTCCGGCCACCATCACCTTTGAAACTCCGGCGACGTCTTCAACAATCCACCATCTTCCAGAAACCAAAACCCCAAGCCACTCGATCAAGTACATTTGCCGAAATGATCCATTTCCTCAAACCCAGTAAAAACTAGGGTTCTTGAATTTAAATCTAAATCACAACCTCAAAATCGAAATGCAACTCAAACTAATAATTATCTTGTCTTTACTGATCGCTCACCTATCTCCAGAAGAGATTCCAACCCATACAAACCTATAGATCATCAGAACTTTTCCAATTCCCATTCCCAGTTCAAACATAAACTGCACTTTCAATTCCATTTTTAAAAATTGAGATTTTGATCTTAAAAATCGTGATTTAGTAAAGGGTTTTTAATTATACTACTGATTTGTTAAATTTTCATACTTGAATTTTCATAAATTTAATCTATCCTGTTTTCTTTTCTGTTTTCCAGTACATTCCTATTTAGTTTTAACTTAAATAAAATCCTAAGTCTTAATCTTCTAAGTCAACAAAGATGTCTTGTTTAAATCCTTCATTCTAATAAAAACTAGTTAAAGAAATAAGGATTTTAATTAAAAATTTGTACCAGGAAAATAAAACAGAACATAGCAATTTAATAGCATGCATACAAATACAATTACACATCAGACAGTTAATTATAAACATATGCAATATTTATTTATTTTAGTATACTAGCATTCAACAAATTTTTAACCTTTAAATTTTTTTAATAAAAAGTTACTCACCTGATTTTAGCATGCAGATCAGAGCACAGATTTTGATTGTTGCTTTTGTTTGCTTGCTTTTGTTTGCCTTTAATCTTGATTGTTGCTGATGACTTAATTTGCTTTAATTCCAGGTTTTGATGAAATGCAGACTTCCTTGCTTTATTTTCCAGATTTTTGAAAAATGCAGGCTTTAATTTTTTGCATGCAGGTAGCTTGAAAATGAAATGTAGGGTTCTAGTTTTGGAATGAAATTCAAGGATTGTAGATGATTTTCTAGATTTAGAAGAAGGAAATGCAGGCTTTTTGAAAATGAGTTTCAGGAATTTTTATTTTGCATGATGTTTTGAAGATAGTTTGCATGCTGGAAAAAAATTGTTTTACAGGGATTGATGAATGCAAATTGGTTTACAACATTTGATTTTCAGATTGGATATGATTTTAGAATTGTTTAAAAGTGGAATTTTTTTGAAGAATATTTAGAGAGAAAAGGGTTTCAGCTGAAAACATTGTCTTAGTTTAGGAATTAAAAATGAAGAAAGAAAAAATGAAAGATTGCAAGAATTTATATAACTATATTTATAATTTATTTAAAATCAATAAAAATAAAAACAATGACACTTGTCTTGTATTTTAACACTTGTCATTTTAAAATTATCATTAGTTTACATTTGTTATATTAAAACATAAGATGTTTACACATGTATCTTTTAATTAATTAATATTGTTAATAAGTGTAAATGAAAGTTTTAAACTTAATTAATTAGTTTATAAATACTTAGTTATATATATATAAATAATAATTAAAGAATAAACCAATTATAATTATAAATAAAAACAATATACAAATAAATCATTTGAAAAAAACATTTTTAATCATTTAAAGTAAATTTATAAAGGAGATTGTAACCTATTTGTTATTTAAATGAATACATGATTTATATTTTAAATTGTATTTTAAATTTTCATTTCCTATTTACAAATTATAATTATTAATCAATATTTTAAAAAGAATAAAACAAACATTTTATAACTTATTTTAATATACAAGCTTAAGTCAAAATATAATTTAAACAAATAAAACATTTGCCTTATATATTTAAAATCATTTTGTTACTTTATTAAATAATTTTGAAAAGTTTAATTCAAAAATAAATCAAAATTTTACAAATTCAAAATATTAGAAAATATGCTATACTAATTTAATTAAAAACAAAACTCATCTATTTAAAATATATATAAATATACATATTATATAAAAAATACAATTTATTAGATAAATTCACTAATTAATTATTTAATAAAAGAAAATTATTGAATCAATTCAAATTTATTAACAAAAATTATCAAATTAAATTTAAATTTAAACACAGATTATTAAATTTATATTGTCCAAAATTCCGAGATATTACAATCCTCCCCCCTTAAAAGAATTTCGTCCCCGATATTTAAAACAAAGGTAATTTAATAATCTTATTAAAGATTTTATTTTAAAACACAGCATATGTTAATCATATGCTAACAACCAAAGCAATCAATTCACACAATCAAAACAAATCTAATTATCCAGAAAAATTCTGAATAGAACTTCTACGAGTTTCCCCGGTATAAATATCGGGATACTCGCTCTATAGAATCTAAACAATCAATACTACTAAGCTACAGAGCTCCTATCTATCTATATCTACAACTCTAAATAGGATATCAGACTACAGACGAGTCTGACTGTAACAACCCGTATTTTACGTATCGAAAGATCGTAGAACTGTTGTCATTAGGTCGTTAGTGTTGTTAAGTTGTTTAGAATTTAAGTCGTTTGGAGCTTAAGTCGTCCAGAGATGAGTCGTCCAAGGTTGGGTCGTGTTGTAGCATGAGTCGGTGGAGCGACTTAGGAGTTGGACCGACCTATAGAAATGACCGACCTATAGAAATGACCGACCCAAGGGATTTGAACGACTTAAGGGATAATGGCTTAAGGATAGTAGCGGCTTAAGGTAGTTAGCAGCTTAGGAGATTAACGGCTTAAGCGGGTTAACGACCTAAGGAAGTTAGCGGCTTAAGGAGGTTAGCGACCTAGTGGTTAGAGCTGTGTTAAGATAGGTCGTGAATGAGTTAAGGTTAGGTTGGCTATGCCGTGTTATAATTAGGTCGTTCGAGCGACTTAAGGTAAAAGGTTAAGTCGTTGGGTCGGTAGTGTAGTTAGGTCGGTAGGTCGTCTCCTGTGTTGAGTCGTTGAGTCGTCCAAACGACTTAGGGCTTAGGTAGGAACGTGCGCATGTGTTAGGTCGCTAAGTCATATCATGTTGAGTCGTTAGGCCGTGTTTGTGTTAGGTCGCGTAGAGGCTTGAGTCGGTAGGTCGTGGGGTTGATGGGTCGTAAGTCGTGGAGCCTTGATGAGTCGTGACCGACTTAAGGGGGGCGAACGACTCATAGGTTTGGCCTATAAATATACGGCCTTATCTCACTTTTTGGGATCCGGATTTTGAAGCGACGAAGTGCTGCTATTTTTAGAGCTCGACTACAACACTTCTTCACTTCTTTTCTCCACTTTACTCTTGTGCTTACATCCATCCAAGATCGAAGATCCAAGAGCCAAAGTTGAAGATCTACATCCAACAAAGGAAGATTTCATCGTTTGAAGGGAAATCTTGTCGGATCAAGCTAGATCCTTTGTTGTCCAGATCTGAAGTGTGTTGCTTTTGAGGTGTTTAGGTGATTCGGTGAGTGGTGATTATCTCTCACACGGACCCAAAGGAGTATATTGGATCGGTGGCTTGTTTGTGTGTTAAAGATAGTGATTTCATGCATTTTTCTTAAGTCTGCTTGTAAATCCATCGTTCATAAAGTTTTGATGTCCACTTTACTAGATTTCAACCTATGCTGGTTCATTCATCGAGATATTACTTAGAATTCATACTTGTTAGATTTGGACTCTTTATTTACGAAATTTCCATTATTGTTATAACTGTTTATTTAGATCTTGTTTGAATGATTGATTACATGGATTAATGATTGATTTGACTGATTAGTTGATTAGTGATTGAATTTGGACAAGTATGGTCGGAGGTGATTCAAAAGCTAAGTGGAAAGGCTCTTGAATAAGGAAAGCTGCTCGTGGCATATGAAGCGGATGATAAAGCTCATATGGATAGATTTGATGATGATGTTGAGATGGGACTTTGCTATGATACGATGAGGAAAAGCATGATGTTGAGATGGGACTTTGCTATGATGCGATGAAGCAAAGCATGATGTGAGATAGCCTTGGTTTAATCCAGACGGGATCATCCCAAGCATGTTGATAACTCGGTGATATGGTTCGAGTTTGTGGATAATGGTTGGCTTGAGAGGCGCTTGAGCTAGTATGGGAATAGTCGTCGAGGAGGATGACTAGAAGGCTGAGATCTCATCGTTGTTGAAGGTTCTAGCATGCTCAAAGTAAGAGTACGCTGGGCAGATTCGATAGTCCCAAGACTAATAGTTAATGGTCTAGTACTCTGGGCAGATTCGATAGTCCTAGGCACGAGTCATGATGACGTGCGGAGTTATGTCTAGAACCGGGGTTACCATTAGCCCTTGACGGACGGATGAAATAATGAGCCGGTCATTCAATTAACGGTGATATCGAGGCAATGATAACAGTGATAGGCAGAGTCATGGATGTTTGGATGTTTGGTTGTATCGTCACTTGGTCTCAAGAGCGATGTTTTGTGGGTGCTTATCTGATCTTGGTTTAGGCCTTGGGGGTTTGTGCTTGGAAAACATCGACCTTGACTCAAGTGATAATTGTTTTACTTTAAATGTCTGCTTTGCTATGTTTATTTCTGCTTAGGGGGTTTGGGGGCTATCACTGTAGAAAGAGGTGGAGTGGGATGGTTGGGTTCCTATTCCTTTTTACCCTTTATTCTCTTTTGGTATGTTCGATAGTTGATTTACCGCTCACTAGGACTTTTGTCTGACTCAAGGTTTTATGTTCAACTCTTATTACCTTGGGCTGTTCATCCATTTTGGGATGGGCAGACTAGGTAGCAGGTGACAGGTGTTGTTGTTAGTGACCAACGCTGTTGATGACGAAGACGAGCTGGAGGCTTTTGCATATTGTTTTTCTTACTATATGTATTGGATGCTCCGCTGCTTGTATGATTCTCTGAGTGATATGTAGTGAGGCTTGCTGAATTGACTTTTCAGATTGTTGTACCAAACTATTATGGGTTTATATGATGAGATTCTTTTCTATGGAGCTTCACTATGTATACTTTTCTATTGTATTTTATCCCTGCGCTGTGAGTAATACGATAGACTTTATTGTTTTTACCTTACCTTGATGATCATCCATGGCTGCCTGGCACACTTTACAGCGCACTATTTCCTTGTTTAGTGCAGGAGTCATGGGCGGTCGTCACATTTGGTATTAGAGCTTTGGTTAATCGATTTTAGCCAATGCTCGCTGACGTAACTACGTATGAGAGACGTAATTGTATTTTGATGGATGATTACTATATATAATATAGTAACTTAGAAGGATTTGAACTCCTTATGCAGTTGTTTCTCAGGGTATGTTAATCATTTTCTTATAGATATTAGGAATGAGTCGAAGAGGGAGACCAGCTGCTAGGGAAGGCCGTACTGTTGAGGGGGTTGCTGATTATGCTTCTATGTTCGAGGCCATGATGACTTCGATCATGAGAAGGATGCCATCTCCGGGGCCAACGGTAGATGTTGGAGTTCAGGTTCAAGCTCCAAAACCAGTGGATTTTGCTAAGTTGTGCAAAGACTATACTGCTCTTGGAGGAAAGGTTTTCTTGGGGACAGAATCAACCATTGAAGTCCAAAGATGGATAGATGCTTGTAAAAGGATCTTTGGTGACTTGGGAATCGAGGATGCAACCAAAAGGAAGCTTGCATCAAGACAGCTTCAGGAGAGAGCTTCTGATTGGTGGAACTCTATCACCATTGATACTCCAGAGGAAGAAATTACTTGGGAGCAATTCCAAGTCAGATTTGAAGCTAAGTTCATTTCTACAGCTCAGAAATTCGTTCTGTTTAAGAGATTTGTGGAACTCAAGCAAGGTGGAAGACCAGTTCTTGAGTATGTTTCGGAGTTTGAAGCTTTGTCCAAGTATGCTCGGTCATATATTGAATCTCCTTATCAGAAGAATGAGAAGTTTGTGACAGGTTTGGACACTTATCTTGGGAGACAGTTGGTGGATCATCTGGACGATCCATTTGAGAAGCTTGTGGAGAAAGCTCTCAGGCATGAGAATCTGTTTTCTAAAGGAGGATCTGTTGTTGCTGTGACCAAGGAGGAATCTAAACCACAGCACGGTGGGAACAAGAAGAGAAAGCAGCAGCAGCAGAAGGGTAAGGATGGCCAGAAGAAGCCGAAGGGTGAAGTGACCTGCTACAATTGTCAGCAGAAGGGCCATTTGTCTAGAGATTGTAAGAATCCGAGAGTGCCGGTGAAGTGCCATAACCGTGACAAGCTGGGGCATATCAGGAGGAATTGTCCGGAACCGAGGAAGGACAAACAGATTGCGCAAGCTTATGCTTTGGGGGCTGTGCCATTATCTTCGAAAGCTCCTACTGCCGAAGAGAAAGGAAAGAGTGTGGTGGTTCAAGGTACCCTTTCCATTTGTGGTGTTCCAGTTAGAGTGTTATTCGATACTGGAGCGTCACATTCTTTTGTTTGTAATGAACTTGTAGGCCGGTTGGGTTTGGAACCGGATATTGTTGATAGACCATTGGTTGTGACTAATCCAGTTGGGGGTTCGTCTTGTTTGTGTATGATATGCCGTGGTCTGGTTGTATCGAGTCATGATTGCTCTTTTTTTTGTGATTGTTTTGTTCTGAACTTTGCGGGGTTCGGAATTATTTTGGGTATGGACTGGCTTAGGAAGTATGCGACAAGGGTTGATTGTAAGAGGCTGGAGGTGACAGTCGAGAATGTGGAGGGGCGAAGGGTTGTGATACGATGTAAGCATGAAGAAGGCATCTTCATGAGCTTCATGTATTCGCTAGTTGTTCCACGGGATGGACTGTCATCGGTGCCTATTGTGAATGGATTTGAGGATGTCTTTGACGAGGTCAAAGGGTTACCGTCGCATAGAGAGATCTAGTTTCGTGTCGATCTAGTTGAAGGAGCCAGACCTGTTGTGATGCCTCATAGGCGGATGGCGCCTAGGGAACAGCAAGAGTTGAAGGTGCAAGTTGATGACCTTTTACAGAAAGGATTCATTCGGTATAGTGTGTCTGAATGGGGTGCACCAGTTGTGTTTGCAACCAAAGCGGATGGATCGTTGAGGTTGTGTGTGGATTATCGTGAGCTGAATAAAATGACTAAGAAGAACAAGTATCCATTGTTGAGAATATATGACTTGTTTGATCGGCTTCACGAAGCTAAGGTGTTTATCAGATGGATTTGGCAACGGGATTTCACCAGTTGAGAGTGGCAAAGGATAGTGTGCCGAAGACTGCTTTCAGGACACCATCCAGTTTCTATGAGTGGCTGGTAATGCCGTTTGGATTGACCAATGCACCAGCATATTTTGTGGATCTTTTGAATAGAGTGTTCAGGGATCGGTTGAACAAGTTTGTACTTGTGTTCGTGGATGATATTCTTATTTATTCCAGAATTGAAGAAGAGCACAAGACGCACTTGCGTATTGTTTTGGAAATCTTGCGAAAACAACAGCTGAGGGCTAAGTTTTCGAAGTGTCACTTCTGGGAGAGCGAAGTGAGGTTCTTAGGCCTTGTTATCTCTGGAAGTGGAATAGCGGTTGATCCCGCCAAGGTGGCAGCAATCCAGGATTGGGTTAGACCCAAGAATGCATCTGATGTGAGGAGTTTTCTTGGATTAGCAGGATACTATCGTCGATTTATCAAAGGCTTTTCCAAGCTAGCTGCACCATTAACAGGATTGACGAAAAAGAACCAAGTATTCAGATGGGATGCTAAGTGTGAACAAGCTTTCGGAATCCTGAAAGAGCGACTGACAAGTGCTCCTGTTTTGACTATTCCAAGTGGAAATGATGAGATGGTGGTTTACACCGATGCATGTGGTACTGGACTTGGAGCAGTGCTAATGCAGAAGGATAAAGTTGTTGCATATGCAAGCCGACAACTGAAGCTGCATGAAAGGAATTATCCGACTCATGATTTGGAGTTAGCGGCGATTGTTTTTGCTCTGAAGATGTGGAGACATTACCTATTGGGAGTTCGGTTCGAGTTATTTACAGATCATAAGTCATTGAAGTATCTTTTATCCCAAAAGGATTTGAATCTTCGACAGCAATGATGGCTAGAGTTTTTAGCATCATATGATTTTGGTATAGCCTATACTCCGGGAAAGGGTAACGCAGTGGCAGATGCGTTAAGTCGAAGAAATGCAAGATTGGGAGCCATGTTTTCAGAATGGAAGAGCCTCGAGTATTTGGATGGATTTGACTTCAGGCCTAGATGTGAATTGGAACCTGAGATGTTGGCAAACTTATCAATAAGACCTACTCTGGTGGAAAGAATTGGAAAGAGCCAAAAGCGAGACGATAAACTTGTCAAGATTATCCGTGATTTGGAATCTGGATTGGACCCAGAAAAGGATAAAGGGTTCGAAATCGATCAAGAGGGTTGGCTTCGGAAACAAGGACGACTAGTTGTTCCCGATATAGATGAATTGAGAAATGAAGTTCTGAAGGAGAGTCATCACTCGAAGTTGACAATTCATCCAGGTAAGATGTATCGGGATATGAAGAGAACCTATTTCTGGGAAGGTATGAAGAAGGATGTTGGAAATTTTATTTCCAAATGTATGAACTGCCAGTTGGTAAAAGCTGAACAGAAGAAGCCAAGTGGATTGCTTCAGCCATTAGAAGTTCCTACATGGAAGTGGGAGCAAATATCGATGGATTTTATCGATGGGCTACCTAGAACCAGAGCAGGAAATGAAGGGATTTGGGTCATCGTAGATCGTTTGACTAAGAGTGCAAGATTCATTCCTGTTCGATCAACTAGGACTGCATCGAAATTGGCTGAGCTATATGTTAAGTGGATAGTTCGATTTCATGGTATTCCAAAAAGTATAGTGAGCGATCGAGACCCATTATTCACTAGTGGATTTTGGAAGAGCTTCCAGGAAGTTTTGGGAACCGAGTTGTGTTTGAGTACAGCTTATCACCCTCAAACAGATGGTCAGACTGAAAGAGTCAACCGAGTTTTGGAAGATCTCCTCAGAGCATGTTCTTTGGATTTCGGAGGATCATGGGAAGATCATCTTCATTTGGTGGAGTTTTCATATAATAACAGTTACCAGTCAAGCATTGGTATGGCACCATATGAAGCATTGTATGGAAGACCGTGTAACTCTCCGACATGTTCGTTGGAAACAGGAGAAAAGTTAATACTTGGGCCAGAAATGATTCAATAGACTTCAGATTGTATAAAGATCATTCGGCGATGAATGAAGGCAGCCCAAGACCATCAGAAAAGTTATGCCGATAAGCGTCGTAAGGATTTGGAATTCGACGTAGGCAATAGGGTTTTTGTGAAGATTTCTCCACTAAAGAATGTTACTCGATTCGGGAAGAAAGGAAAATCGACTCCGAGATTTGTTGGACCATTCCCGATCATCGAGCGAATTGGAAAGCTCGCTTATAAATTGGATTTACCAGAAAGGATGTGGGTGTGCACAATGTTTTTCACGTATCGTATCTACGGAGGTATGTGCACGACCCAAGTACAGTGGTTTCTGCTGATAGCTATGAAGATTTAGAAGTTGATCCAGTTGCTAGAAGACCTCGTAAGCCGCTTCGTGTTGTGGAAACTGACACGAAACAGCTTAGGAGGAAGGTAGTCAGGTTGCTCAAGGTACAATGGAGTGATGATGTTAACGACTGTACGTGGGAGGAGGAAGAGAGGATGAAGGCAGCTCATCCTGAACTCTTCGAGGTATGGCCCTAAGGTGTCGTGACATCTCATGAATTTGTAACTTGTTCTAGCTTTAGAATTCTGCATGCTAGGCTAGTAATTGGATGCATGGTTTGTTGATTGCTATGGATGGTAGGCATGCAGAATAGTCTTTGATTGCTCTTGTTTGTTTGGAATTTCGGGGGCGAAATTCCTAAGGGGGAGAGAATGTAACGACCCATATATTACGTATCGAAAGATCATAGAACTGTTGTCATTAGGTCGTTAGTGTTGTTAAGTTGTTTAGAATTTAAGTCGTTTGGAGCTTAAGTCGTCCAGAGATGAGTCGTCCAGGGTTGGGTCGTGTTGTAGCATGAGTCGGTGGAGCGACTTAGGAGTTGGACCGACCTATAGAAATGACCGACCTATAGAAATGACCGACCCAAGGGATTTGAACGACTTAAGGGATAACGGCTTAAGAATAGTAGCGGCTTAAGGTAGTTAGCACCTTAGGAGATTAACGGCTTAAGCGGGTTAACGACCTAAGGAAGCTAGCGGCTTAAGGAGGGTAGCAACCTAGTGGTTAGAGCTATGTTAAGATAGGTCGTGAACGAGTTAAGATTAGGTCGGCTATGCCGTGTTATAATTAGGTCGTTCGAGCGACTTAAGGTAAAAGGTTAAGTCATTGGGTCGGTAGTGTAGTTAGGTCGGTAGGTCGTCTCCTGTGTTGAGTCGTTGAGTCGTCCAAACGACTTAGTGCTTAGGTAGGAACGTGCGCATGTGTTAGGTCACTAAGTCGTATCCTGTTGAGTCGTTAGGCCGTGTTTGTGTTAGGCCGTGTTTGTGTTAGGTCGCGTAGAGGCTTGAGTCGGTAGGCCGTGGGGTTGATGGGTCGTAAGTCGCGGAGCCTTGATGAGTTATGACCGACTTAAGAGGGGGCGAACGACTCATAGGTTTGGCCTATAAATATACGGCCTTATCTCACTTTTTGGGATCCGGATTTTGAAGTGACGAAGTGCTGCTATTTTTAGAGCTCGACTACAACACTTCTTCACTTCTTTTCTCCACTTTACTCTTGTGCTTACATCCATCCAAGATCGAAGATCCAAGAGCCAAAGTTGAAGATCTGCATCCAACAAAGGAAGATTTCATCGTTTGAAGGGAAATCTTGTCGGATCAAGCTAGATCCTTTGCTGTCCAGATCTGAAGTGTGTTGCTTTTGAGGTGTTTAGGTGATTCGGTGAGTGGTGGTTATCTCTCACACGGACCCAAAGGAGTATATTGGATTGGTGGCTTGTTTGTGTGTTAAAGATAGTGATTTCATGCATTTTTCTTAAGTCTGCATGTAGATCCATCGTTCATAAAGTTTTGATATCCACTTTACTATATTTCAACCTATGCTAGTTCATTCATCGAGATATTACTTAGAATTCATACTTGTTAGATTTGGACTCTTTATTTACGAAATTTCCATTATTGTTATAACTGTTTATTTAGATCTTGTTTGAATGATTGATTACATGGATTAATGATTGATTTGACTGATTAGTTGATTAGTGATTGAATTTGGACAAGTATGGTCGGAGGTGATTCAAAAGCTAAGTGGAAAGGCTCTTGAATAAGGAAAGCTGCTCGTGGCATATGAAGCGGATGATAAAGCTCATATGGATAGATTTGATGATGATGTTGAGATGGGATTTTTCTATGATACGATGAGGCAAAGCATGATGTTGAGATGGGACTTTGCTATGATGCGATGAAGCAAAGCACGATGTGAGATAGCCTTGGTTTAATCCAGACAGGATCGTCCCAAGCATGTTGATAACTCGGTGATATGGTTCGAGTTTGTGGATAATGGTTGGCTTGAGAGGCGCTTGAGCTAGTATGGAAATAGTCGTCGAGGAGGATGACTAGAAGGCTGAGATCTCATCGTTGTTGAAGGTTCTAGCATGCTCAAAGCAAGAGTACACTGGGCAAATTCGATAGTCCCAAGACTAATAGTTAATGGTCTAGTACTCTGGGCAGATTCGATAGTCCTAGGCACGGGTCACGATGACGTGCGGAGTTATGTCTAGAACCGGGGTTACCATTAGCCCTTGACGGACGGATGAAATAATGAGCCGGTCATTCAATTAACGGTGATATCGAGGCAATGATAACAGTGGTAGCCAGAGTCATGGATGTTTGGATGTTTGGTTGTATCATCGCTCGGTCTCAAGAGCGATGTTTTGTGGGTGCTTATCTGATCTTGGTTTAGGCCTTGGGGGTTTGTGCTTGGAAAACATCGACCTTGACTCAAGTGATAATTGTTTTACTTTAAATGTCTGCTTATTATGTTTATTTCTGCTTAGGGGGTTTGGGGGCTATCACTGTAGAAAGAGGTGGAGTGGGATGGTTGGGTTCCTATTCTTTTTTACCCTTTATGCTCTTTTGGTATGTTCGATAGTTGATTTACCGCTCACTAGGACTTTTGTCTGACTCAAGGTTTTATGTTCAACTCTTATTACCTTGGGCTGTTCATCCATTTTGGGATGGGCAGACTAGATAGCAGATGATAGGTGTTGTTCTTAGTGATCAACGTTGTTGATGACGAAGATGAGCTGGAGGCTTTTGCATATTGTTTTTCTTACTATATGTACTGGATGTTCCGCTGCTTGTATGATTCTCTGAGTGATATGTAGTGAGGCTTGCTGTATTGACTTTTCAGATTGTTGTACCAAACTATTATGGGTTTATATGATGAGATTCCTGGTACACTTTACAGCGCACTATTTTCTTGTTTAGTGCAGGAGTCATGGGCGGTCGTCACACTGACTCTACAAACAAACCCTCCTGAACTGCTGGTTCTACAACCAGAAATACCAAACACGTACTCCCTCAGAGATACGTGAAACACACTGAATCCCAGTCATCCAAACTGGCAATTCAACTCTTGAAAACCAAACACTTATCTTACCAAAACACAGAAGAAACCCAAAACACTTCGGAGTTAGCTCCACAGACTTGCCGAACTTATAGCTCCTTGGATCAGAACAAAACTTAACCAAAACCAAATCTCCGACTCCAGAATCCAAATTTCTCCGTCTCCCATCCATAAAAATTATTCGTACGATCCTGGACTACCAACATCCCTCCTGATCAGCTCAACCCTTGCTGATTCCTCTAGGAACAGACTGGATCAAAACAACCCAACACCATGATCTCCGCAAGATCAATCCAAAACCAAGAACAAACTCTACTCCACAAACAACAGAAGACAGAACAAACTTCTCCTTATCCGGAAAGAACAAACAGAAACACTCCCAAACTGCTTCCGCTGCACCATTCTGATCCGAAGTAGAAGAAAATTCTGATGAAGAGCACGAGCACAAACTGGACAACACATCCCAAAAATACGGTTCTACGTACCTATAAAGAAAACACAATAGTTCCTCTGAAACCTGAGCTGCTTCACCAACTCTATCTCTAGGAATCATCCTTCCACTAGACTGAACCACAGGAAGAAATCCTGGAATCCAAATCGATAAGAAAACTCGATCTCCAGATGCGGACAAAGCTCAGACTTCCTTGAAGACATCCGGACAATCTCCAACAATCCAAAAGAACACTCAAATATCGCAAGTCACTTTTGCGATCAACTCAGCCTAATTCCAAAGAAAACTGCTCTCTTTGTACCAATCAAAACAGCTTTCGCTGGCCTAGCCAACCCATCAAAGAAACGGATTCACACTGCTGCTTCTGAACTCTACCTCAGAAAAACTATCCAGCCAGGAGACTTCCTGCCAACACAGAACAATCCGAGCTGCTCCGCTAACACCAATGCAAAAGACTTCTAATCCAAAACATTCCGAGAAACTCGAACCTCAAAGCAAATAGAAACACCCTGCTGGACTCAGCCACATCACCGAAACAGACACACTTCTTTTTTCTTGTTCCAAAGAAACATCTTTGGAAATGTCCATAGTCACTGTGTCTCATCATGCAGCTACTACTTCCTGAGGTATCAAGATACCATCACTAGCTTGCTTCTGCCCAACCGACAGATCCAAACTCAACTCATCCAACTCTGCACTTCAATGATGAACTCCGAACCTTAACAGGTTACCTTCAGAGATCGATGAAATTCTTACACCAAGAAAAACTCACTCGAGATGGTATTAGGTCTACAGTCTCGTCAGACACACCTCCAACCTCAAACGCCCCACTCCAACCATCGGTAGTTGTGTTACACACACCACTACCTCATCTACCTTTATAACTTACATTGGAAACCTAAACAGGTAACCCAACAAATATGTAGAAATATAAATATATTTATATATTAAAAATTACAAATAGGCTCTCTCAAGATAGACACCACTCCAGAGACTAGGTATTCGCTCAACCTAGTGCTCTGATACCAAATGCGACGATCCGACTTTCTACTCCTAGAAAATCGCATCATCTTTAAGAAAGAAAGGGATAGAAAAGAGAAAAGAAAGAAGAGAAAGAAGAAACAACAACAGAATCTCAACAGCGGAACGAATAAATTATATTAATAACATAAGTATTACATAGTATACAACACCAATCAGAGTTACACAGACAATACTTCACATACTAGACAGTTATAAACACCTGTCTAGTTATTACAACTCAATACATTACAGATAAACACTCAGAGATACTAACACAGCGGAAAACTATATATCTATACGCGGAAGCCTCCTGCTCCATTGCTCCTCCACAATTCGTCAAAGCTAACCTGAATCCCTTGGCTACTCGTAAAAAATTTGAGTACCCAAGAGTTTAAGAAAAACACAAATAAACTCCGGGTCAGACATGGGTCTGGTGTGAGTAACAGGTTAAAATTGTTTAACTTTGAAAAACCTTTGAAAAGAAAAGGTATCACGTAAGACTTCCCACACATAAACATGGAAAAGTTTTTTACCTTACGCTAACTAAAACATTTGATAGCAAATCCAGTGATATTATAATAGTGTCTAGGGTTTTCAAGTAAAATACAAAAATAGATGGAATGCTTACATCTCACGTTCCAACATAGTTGGGCACAACTAATACGTACAACACTTACTGGATTTTGGATTCCATACAATGGCAGGGCTAATGGGGTACCACCCGTCACAGTACGTGGCCTAGATCACCGTACCGAGGAGTACGCCCGCTCCCCTGCAACACAAAGCTGGAACCATTCCTTACTGAACAGTTCCGAACAAGACCACCCCACAATTGTGATCAGAAACCGCACCACTAAGCCGAAATAAAGGGACATCTAGATAGGGGTAAATCTCGTCCTACTTGAGCATGACCCACTTAGCCTTGCTGCACCTCCCCTGTTTTAGTAATTCCCGGTTGATGAGGCTTGATGCTAAGATTACTTTTATAGGACATATCACTTAGAATGCTCATCGTCCACCTGACGATGTTCTGAAAGCATTCAATCCATACAAGTTCGTTCCGGGTTCGAACGAAACCGAAGGCATTATCTCGTTACACTCATTTTGGAATCACCCTCAGAGTTAACGACGATAACCCTTGCACTCTGAATCTTCATCTTCACTTGAGATTCACGACCCAACGTTGATTTGGATCGATGTGGTTTTCGGATATCCAAATATGGAAACCCGATCCCGGTCTCATCGAAATCCAAAACATGTCTTTTAAGGCCAAGTTGTTTTAGTGTTTAAAACAATTCAATTCATTATCTATATACACACAGATAGATAATTCACATCACCATAGATAATCAACATTATCATCATCAACAGATAATCCATATCATTATAAACAGATAATCCATATCTTCATCACAATGCATCCATATCATATAACATTACTCATCTCATAGCTGAGATTACAAACTATACACGGCAACCAATATCAATCATTCATACATAAGCAATGATCTAATGATCACGCCATCTATAATTAATTTAAAATGAATTAAATTAATTACTTAATCTCTAATTAATTTAAAATTAATTGAATTAATTACTCCATCATTATAATCCTGCTTAACTTAACCATTAATTGATTACAAATCAATTAAATAAATCACCATCACATTATCCATTCCAATTAATCATTACTGATTAATAATTCCCTAATTACAATAAGTAATTAGCCTTTAAATTAATTACACAAGTTAATTATACTTAACAATTTACAATAATTAACTTTTAATTACTTAATCAATTAATTACATTAATCCTTTATTAATTAATTACTTCATTTATTGATTATTCCTTAATTAATCAATTCCAAATTTACTTCATTAATTAATTAATTAATTAATGATTTATAATTACAATTTAATTCATCTCTCTATTTAGATTAATTACCTTAACTAATTAATCTTCAATTAAACCTCACATATATTAATCACCCTTGATTAATAACAATCCAGTAATTAACTTCCCTTAGTTACTCATTCCATAAATTAATTTCTGTTAATTAATTATCTCAATTAATCCCTTGATTAATTACAAAGTAATTTAATCTAAATTACTTCCATCATTAAACATCTTTAATCACATCCAGTAATTATTAATTAATAACTTCTTTAAGTAATTACAACACCATTAATTACATAAAGTAATTATCAATCAAATCATCAAGTGTTTAAATTAATTAAACTTAATTAATTGATCTAAACAAATCACATTAACCAAATTAATTACATTAAGTAATTAATTCATAAATTACTTTTATTAAGTAATTAAACTTAAATAATTTCATAAATGATTATTATTATTTAATTAATCTAATTAATTATCAATATTAATCACATTAATTAATTGTTAAATAATCTTAAGTTAATGACCTTCGTTAACATTTCTTAATTACTTAATTAAGAAACTTACTTATATTAATCATTATTAATTACAAATTAATTAATATTTAATTACCAATTAATTAATCTCTAATTATAAATTAATCAAGTGTTAATTACAATCTTAATTAATCATTAATCACTTGATTAATCAATCTTAATCATTATTTAAAATTTAATCGACAATTCTTAATTTTAGATTAATTAACCTTAATTAATTAATCTTAAGTCTTTAATTAATCAAATTTAAAAATTATTAATTACTTAATTAATCATCCACATTAATTAATTAAATAATTAATTACCCATTTAAATTAATTTAGTAATTTAAATGAACACAAATCATTAAAATTTTATTTACCTATAAGATAAACATTCCTTACTTAATTAATCATTTAAAACAAATTTGTTTTCAAATTTACTTTAAATTCCATTTAAACTTCATTTTTAAACTTAAGATACAAATTTAACTTAAACAAGATTTTAAAACAATTAATTTTTTTTTATCTCATATGTTAAAAGAAACATCCATTTTATAAAAATAAGATTTAAAAGAATTTAAAACAAATTCATTTTAATATTCCAAGTTATTTAAAAACAACTTCAATTTAAAATTTTCTTTTTAATTTCAAACTGAAATACAGTTTTAAACCTCATTCTAGATTTAACTTAAATTTTTAAAAGCTTACTTACATTTCAACTCCATTTTAAATTCAAATCATTTAACCCTTTAAAGTAAATGAACAATTTAAATTTAAACTGATTTTAATTATGAAAACTGAAGTTTTAAATTTAATTCCAGATTTAAAAAACCTAATTTAAACTCATTTTAAATTTCTAATTTTAGAATTTAAACTTCCAATTCAAATCCAAAACACACATATGCTTTTACACTTAAAGTTTTAAAATCAAATTTAAATTTAAAAACATAAATTATTTCAAATCTCAATCAATCTAATTTGAATTCATTTTCAATTTCAGATTTTCAAAACTCAGATTAAATTTCAATTTGCATTTTAAACTTTGCTTTTAAATTTAAAACAGAAACAGGTTTTTCTGTTTTTATTAAAACCAAACTAAAATTTAAAAAAATCAAATTATTACAAAAACCAGAATTTGAACTATTTGAATTCATATTTAAATTCAGGTTTAAAATCCTAAGTTAAAATTTTAGTTTATATTTAAACTTGCTTTTTCTAAAACTTAAAAAAGAACAATTTCTGTTTATTTATTAAAACCTGAAACACAGTTTATACTCAAGCCACCTCTATAATACTTCGAGTCAAAAGTTTAATTGCTTCGAGTCACTACTTAAATTACCCGAGACCATCTCGAGCAACAAAATCCTGAAACCACCTAACATTCACCAATATATCCACCTTGCTCCTGTGCACCTGTACACCCCCTCCGGCCACCGCTGGCCAACCACGAGACCATCCCACAGTCAACAATCAACGACTCAGGCCAACCAAACAACCATCCTAACATCACTTGCTCGAATTCAGGATCGAGACCCAATTTCCAAACCTGGAACAAAACAGAACCTAACAACTCCAACCTGTCAACGCCTCGTTGATGCCCCTCTGGCTACCATCACTTTTGAAACTCCGGCGACGTCTTCAACAATCCACCATCTACCAGAAACCAAAACCCCAAGCCACTCGATCAAGTACATTTTCCGAAATGATCCATTTCCTCAAACCCAGTAAAAACTACGGTTCTAGAATTTAAATCAAAATCACTACCTCAAAATCAAAATACGACTCAAACCAATAATTATCTTGTCTTTACTGATCACTCAACTATCTCCAGAAGAGATTCCAACCCATACAAACCTATAGATCATCAGAACTTTTCCAATTCCCATTCCCAGTTAAACATAAACTGCACTTTCAATTCCCTTTTTAAAAATTGAGATTTTGATCTTAAAAATCATGATTTAGTATAGGGTTTTAATTTATATTACTGATTTTTTAAATTTTCATACTTGAATTTTCATAAATTTAATCTATCCTATTTTCTTTTCTGTTTTCCAGTATATTCCTATTTAATTTTAACTTAAATAAAATCCTAAGTCTTAATCTTCTAAGTCAACAAAGATGTCATGTTTAAATCCTTCATTCTAATAGAAACTAGTTAAAGAAATAAGAATTTTAATTAAAAACTTGTACCAGGAAAACAAAACAGAACATAGCACTTCAACAGTATGCATACAAATACAATTACACATCATACAGTTAATTATAAACATATGCAATATTTATTTATTTTAGTATACTAGCATTCAACAAATTTTTGACCTTTAATTTTTTTTTAATAAAAAGTTACTCACCTGATTTTAGCATGCAGATCAGAGCACAGATTTTGATTGTTGCTTTTGTTTGCCTTTAATCTTGATTGTTCTGATGACTTACTTTGCTTTAATTCCAGGTTTTGATGAAATGCAGACTTCCTTGCTTTATTTTCTAGATTTTTGAAAAACGCAGGCTTTAATTTTTTGCATGCAGGTAGCTTGAAAATGAAATGCAGGGTTCTGGTTTTGGAAATGAAATTCAGGGATTGTAGATGATTTTCATGATTTAGAAGAAGGAAATGCAGGCTTTTTGAAAATGAGTTTCAGGAATTTTTATTTTGCATGATGTTTTGAAGATAGTTTGCATGCTGGAAAAAAAATTGTTTTACAGGGATTGAAGAATGCAAATTGGTTTACAGCATTTGATTTTCAGATTGGATATGATTTTAGAATTGTTTAAAAGTGTAATGGTTTTGAAGAATATTTAGAGAGAAAAGGGTTTCAGCTGAAAACATTGTCTTAGTTTAGGAATTGAAAATGAAGAAAGAAAAAATGAAAGATTGCAAGAATTTATGTAACTATATTTATAATTTATTTAAAATCAATAAAAATAAAAACAATGACACTTGTCTTGTATTTTAACACTTGTCATTTTAAAATGATCATTAGATTACATTTGTTATACTAAAACCTAAGATGTTTACACATGTATCTTTTAATTAATTAATATTTTTAATAAGTGTAAATGAAAGTTTTAAACTTAATTAATTAGTTTTTAAATACTTAGTTATATATACAAATAATAATTAAAGAATAAACCAATTATAATTATAAATAAAAACAATATACAAATCAATCATTTGAAAAAAAAACATTTTTAATCATTTAAAACAAATTTATAAAGGAGATTGTAACCTATTTTTTTTCACAAATCATAAAATTCACTTTTTCAAAAGCTTCTTTTAATTTTTAATGTCCTCTGTTCCTTTTTTCCCTCCTCCCCTCGTCCTTTCAAACTGCGACCCCGTCCAATCCATCACCCCTCCCATACCTTCCACCATCTCTCCTCCTGTTCATCTTCAGCCTCCCCAATTTCCTCCCGACCCTCTCCCGCCTGATCCAGCCACTTTGTTGCCTTGTCCCTCTCCTCCACTGCCTAATCCGTATTCCACATCTTCTTTGATTGTCCCAACTGTTCAATGGAACTCCCTTTTTAAGGCAAAACCGCGTAATGCAGGGAAACATATTCTGATTCAAGTCCCACTTGTTTTTGAAGGCCATGTACTAGTTCCTCCTGAGAATGTTATAAGAGCTGGAAATGAAGTTTGGGGAGATTACCTGGTAGGTTTCTTCCTTGATAAACCCCTTTCATATCTCACTGTAATTGCACATCTGAAAAGAGTTTGGAAATTAAAAGGTTCAATAAAAGTTAAGTCTGATGGTTTCTTGTTCCTATTCAATCTATCTTGTGAGGAGGATAGAAGGAAAATAATTGCAGCTGATCCAATTATCATGAGGAACAAGTTATTCATTGTTAAACAATGGGATCCAAATGTTGGAAACAGTTGCAGTACGATTAAATCTGTGCCGGTGTGGATTAGGCTATCGAATATCCCTTTATATGCTTGGTCTCACTTAGGCATAAATTGGCTAGCAAGTGGAATTGGAACATTTATGTGTATGGATGAACAAACTAAGAAATTGGAAAGAATAGGTTACGCAAAGTGCATGGTAGAAATCACTCCAGCAGTTGAGTTATTGGATGAATTTTCAGTGAGATTACTGGATGGAACAGAGCAGATTGTAAAGATAGAATATTTGTGGAAGCCTGAAATTTGCAGTGGTTGTAAAGAATTTGGGCATATAACTGAAATGTGCATGAAAAAGAAAACAAATTAGGAAGGGATGGCAACAACAGTTAAAAAGACTAGCAAGGAAAAAAGGGTTAATGTAATTCAAAATGAAAAAATTATGGAAGACACAAAGAAAAATCAAGAGTGGAGAAGGGTTGAAAGTAAGGGAACGAAAATGAAGAGAGATAGGGAAAAAAAAATACAACTGAAATTCAGATAATTGAGGAAGTTACTATTGATGATGAACCAAAAATTAGTGATGAAATGGAAAATAATGCAAGCACAATCAAAAAAGGAAACCAAGCTAAATCCAATAAAGAAATAAGAACAGACATCAATAAATTTTATGTCCCGATGGAAGAAAATGAGAATGAATTATGCAATGACACAAGTGATAATGAACCAAGCAATGAAATCAGTGACAAAGAAGGGCAGATGGAGGAAGGGGAAATATTACCTAGCAAGCAAGATCAAACTTGTGATGTGCATGATACATCCCACTGATTAGTGCATAATGTTGTAGAGGATCAGGTTAACAGCAGAACAGGGATGGTAGCAACTTTTGGTAACACAAATCCAGCTGATCAGAATCTCAATTCCACATTCACAATTGACAATGCCTTGGCCTGTTCAAGTTCAGCTAGATCAAATCTAACCAGTGGCATGCAGGTTTTTAAAGAAAATAAAGAAAGAACACCAATATATTCACATCAAGCTGAAGATCAGTTTAAGGAGGAACTTGAAAAAGATCTTATTTCCCTAATCTTAGCTGAACATTCAAATTGCATCCCCCCTCTTCAGGAGGTTACTCCTTTTCTGGCCATCTGCCTGGTTGGATTTCATTGCCATCATCCTCAATTATTTGTCATAATACTCCAAGGAAAGGCAAGAATAAAGGTAAGTGTCTGGTTGATTGGACTGATCAAAATGTTGATATTAACAATGTCCAAAGAGATTCTCCTGCAACTAGGAGCATGAAAAATGTGGTTCATCAATCTCTGAAGTATACCAAATGATGCACATCTATGCCATTTGGAATGTAAGAGGAGCACATTCTGTAACAAAGCTTGATCAAGTCAAATATATCATAAACTAGCACAAAATATCCCTATTTGCAATTCTTGAAACTAAATTGAATGAGAACCTTACTAATAAAGCTGCAAAGCATATAAAACCCCAACTGGATCCTTAATCATAATTTAAATCAAGCCTCCTATGGTAGAACTATGGTCATCCATGATCCTACTGTTATAACTTTATCTTCTGTCCTTTCCTCTGATCAATTCATTCATTTTCAAGCTAAATATTTTGATTCTCCCTCCTCTTTTTATATAACTATAGTCTATGCCCAAAACTCTCCTTCCTCAAGGCAAACATTCCTTGATCTCCTTCCTGCTTTCAGGAAAAATACCCACCCATGGCTTGTCTTTGGGGATTTCAACTGTTGTTTGTCCATGAATGACAGGCATGGTGGTCATCCCCTTCTCCCTCATGATATTTATCCCCTCAATACAGCTATTGAGGATTCTAACTTGCTTTCAATTCCATCTTCTGGTGCTGAGTTCACATGGAACAATAGGAGTAGATCAGGTGTCAGAACCTTCTCTAAGATTGATCACTCCTTTGCCAACCTAAAAGCTTTAACCACATGGCCAACCTTGTCAACCTTTATCCGCTATACTGTCCTTTCAGACCATTCCCCAATTATTTTCTCATCTGGGCAGAAGTTGTTAAAAGATAAAAGAAGCTTCAAAATTTATAATGCTTGGGTCCATGAACCTGAGTATAATAATATTATTAGTAAAGCTTGGAATGAAAACTTCTTTGGTAACCCAATGTTTAAATTTTGTAGGAAATTAAGAGCAACTAAAATAGCATTAAGAGAATGGGCCAAAGGAAAATTTGGTGATGGCAACTTGAAATCAGCTTTGCTTAGAAGTAACCTCATTCTTGCTCAGGAAGTAATGATGAACAGTCCTGACAATCCTGATGCTGCTGCTGCCGAGAGGAATCTTTTTGATCAACTAAGTGAAGCTTTGAAGGCTGAAGGCAATATGAAGAGACAACAACTGAGACAAAAATGGGCAACTGAAGGGGACAATAATACTGCCTATTTTCATGCTGCAATCAAAGTTAAACAGTCAAAGGAGCATATTACTAACATATATGATGAAGTTGGAGAATTGCACTCAAATGCTGAAGCTGTTGATAAAGCTCTCCTTAGCTATTTCAAGAATTTGCTAGGTAAGAATTCTGAATTCACTCCTTCAATAGATGATCTATCCCAAATCCATTTACCTGAGGTGCTACCTGAGGAAGTGTAACGCCCCACTCCGAGACCCACTCTAGTAAAGAGTATTACGGAG